>OX371265.1:7499224-8701941 GCA_947311025.1 Lypha dubia | reverse complement strand
GTATCTTCGGTCCATTACTTTATTTAATATATGCCTCTGACTTACCGTTAAGCAGTAACATTCACACGTCAACATTTGCTGACGATACAGCTTTTCTAAGCGTTCACGAAAATCCTGTAGAAGCTTCCCGCAATTTACAAGAATATATATCCAAACTGGAAAAATGGCTCAAACAATGGCGTATTAAAGTTAACGAGCAGAAATGTGTACACGTCACTTTTACGTTGCGAAGGGAAACATGCCCGCCTATACAAATCAACACCGAGACTATTCCGCAACATACTGTAGTCAAATATCTAGGCGTTCACCTTGACCGCCGTTTAACATGGAAATCGCATATAGACGCAAAGTTGATGCAAATGAAATTAAAAGCAGCCCAAATGAATTGGCTTATGGGTAGAAATTCAATACTGAGCCTAGACTGTAAACTTCTACTATACAACGCGATCCTGAAACCAATATGGTGCTATGGAATCCAGCTATGGGGCACTGCCTCAGCATCGAATGTAGAAAAAATTCAGAGGCGACAAAATAAAATTCTACGTACAATAACTGCAGCCCCCTGGTATGTCAGAAACCATAGAATTCATAAAGATCTAGACGTTCCGTTGGTAAAGACAGTATTTTCGAAACACGCGAAAAAATACATTAAAAAAACTTGAGTTGCACCCAAACCCACTTGCGCGCAATATTCTTCATTATAGAGGCCACACCCGGCTGAAAAGAAGGGATACTCTTTTTCTCAGCCGTCCACGAGAGATGTAAATCAACAAAAATTAACCGTTGAAATTAAAAATTTTGTTTAGCATTGGCTAAACCTATATTTAATATTTTTTAGATTTAAGATTTGAAAAACTTATTGATAATTTAATTAATAATTAAAGATTCAATAAATAATAAAATTATCAAAAAAAAAAAAAAAAAAAAAAAAAAAAAAAAAATTAGTTTAATAAGCGTAGCTTAAATTTTTCATGCATAGGTGAGGATCGACAACGGAAGATAAGAAAAAAACTGACTGAAAACAAAATAAAACCGCAACAAAACAAAGCGGATCAGATTCATCACGTATTTGTCTTCGTTGCACTCTTTCTATGGATCGATTTTCCTTTTCCAGTAACAGAAAACGCAAATAAACGCTATTCATAATTTTTACATTATTAGCTTTAATTTCTTTTATTCATACACCACAAAATAAATCCCGCAAAAATTATTTGTTAAATCAAAACAAACAATTCAAAATAAAAACTTTTATTCCCAAGTAATTCACAATAGAGACTTAAACTCCCAAAATATTCGCGATAACAATTTGTTGGGGATGGGAATACAATTTTTCTCCCAAACAACTTACTCCCATAATATTCATTATCAGCATTCCAATGAATGCGTATATTTCTGCCACTGTCGTATCCCTCCACTTCAATTGACGCTTTGTTGGGTTTGCTGCATTGTAGGCATCATAAGTTGAATTGGCTTTTTTGTTGGTATAACGCACGATTATATCGACCATTTCTATTGTAAAATAATTCTTGAAGCATTGCATACCAGTCATACTTTCCGTCATTCTAATGGACCACTGCGAGTTCTAATGATATTGTGACTCCTTATTTGTTGACAAACAGGTGGTGTTGGTTGCCATTGAGTACCATCACGTGCTTGATGTTGGTGCATTTTCTTCAACCATATCAGTTTCATTGTCACTTTCATCTTCAAATCCATCTTGCTCAATTTGCATTGGCGTGTCAATAGCGGCTGGAATTTTGTTGTTTTCGTTGTCATTGTCCCCGTCTTCACTCTCTGAGTCTTGCACTTCTCCAGTAAATACCTCTTCTTCTTCCTCAATTGGCAATAAAGCGTCGTCATCCTCAGTCATATCATCAAGTATAGACTCAATATATCTGCTTCTGGCTTCTTCACTCAACGGCAGATAATCACCCCTATCGTGAATAAGAAGTGAAATATTTGTTCACGTGAAATTTTAATTCCACTCGAAGGGAAAAATGGTATCGTGAATCTCCCGTGAAAAATTATTCCCGCTATCAGTTCTTAGTGAATGTAAAAAAGGTAAGAAGATTAAAAAAATAAAACATCATAGAACTTTTTGTTCAAAAATATACACGGACATATTTATTTTAAAGAAAACATCAAAAATCAAAGTTAAATATTCAGTGATGGAGCTTTAGTTTGGTTGCTCCGTTTGTTTATTGCATTCTAACTTTTATGTGGAAAAATAATTCAGCTACTTTTTGGAAAGCCACCAAAACGAAAAAATTCCAACAAATTTAAGTTTCACAAATCTGCAGGCAATCGACCTGTTTTTTTGCATTTTCTTGAGGAATACATCAGTTTGTGCCTTATTATCAGAACTTTTCATTAAAATAAACTTTTTAAGATTTAATATTCGAATTATAAGAAGAAATACATATAATTTCTGTTCTGTTCCCCATCAAAAATAAAGTGAATAAAATAAAGGGAAAAGTGAAAAAATTCCGAGGGAAAAAAGTATTCACGATGAGGGGAATTTCTTGAAGTGAACATTTTTTCACGTTATTATTCTTGACTGAATAAAATTTTTTCATGTGAGTTGTTCACGATTGCAAATACGTGAAAAGTGAAAAAAATTTATGTGGAAAATTATTCACGATAGGGGTGATTGTCTTTCACTTAAAAATTCTATTTTGCGGTTTATTTTTCTTCAACTTCAATGTTCAACTTATAATGACGAAATCATTGAAATCTATTCTTTTTCTAGCGTAGCTGAAAATTTGCTACCTAAAAACACAAACAATTCATAAGCAGGTACAAAAACAAGCAAAAAACCAAGCCTTATAAAACCAGTTTCTGTTCACTTTTGTGTGCCTGTCAGGTACAAAATGCCTATAGAAACCAGTATTATCTTACAGACATGAAATTTCTACAGTTGAGATGTAAAAACTAAGCGTTTCTAATAATCTGTAGAGATATACATATATTATTTTATTTGAATAAAAACGAAAAAACTGCACTAGGTTCCCGGGTACCCTGGTTATGGGCTCCCGTTCATCCAGCTGGTTATGGACCGTAGGGTTGAAGCAAAAACCTGTACAGCGCTATTTAGGATCATGCCAAATACTAGTGGTCCAAAATATCTGCAGAGGAAATTGGTCCTGTGGGCGCTTAGTGTTTCAATAAAACAAAGATCCTATTCAAACTTAGTAATATTTTCTTTATTTTATTTTAAAATTTAAACTATTAAAATTATCTAATACAACGTGGTTGTCGAAAAGCTACCCAACAAGCGTCTTTTTTTATAAAACCTTTTTCTCTGTTCAGTGTCGCCAGCGACGCAGCAAAAACATGAATGGCTGCGATTATTCTCGATGCATAAGTAATCTCTCGTGTGCATGCCATTTTGTATTTTCCCTACTGATTGCGCAGGTACCAAGTATTTAGTAGGTGGTAGTTTTGGTAAAAGAAACTAAATTTAAGAAACAGCTGTTTTTACACCACAGTCCCTAGCGTAGTAAAAAGTATTATCCTTTATACAGGCTCACTAAGGTATTCTACATATAATGTAAATCTAATATAACTTGCGTGTAGGTTGGCAGCCCTGCGAGTGTGAAGCTCATTCCGAACTGTATCGGACGAGGCTGCTTTTGTAATCGCCGGCATTTTACGTACCTATTGTGCTTGTTGTCGTATCAGACAATACGGATGGCTGGGGTTACAAATTCGTGCTTACGGAAGTTGCAGGTCCGATGGACAGCAACTGACAAGGGAAGATGGACTTAAATACTGATATCTAACATCACCACATGAATTTAGATGACTTAAAATTTATATTCAAAGTTTTTGAGTGGGCATGGCTGTTTTAAGTCATGTTTAAACCGTTTCGGACCTGCAGTGTCCTGCTCTAACCGAGATGTCGTGAAAATGTTGTGGAAAATGCTGAACATGTTTCCTTCGTCTTTCCACGATTAGACGCGAACAAGAACGTATTTAGAAGAAGAGATTCTTAGAAGAATCAATATAGTCTAGATAGGATCTGGGTGATGTTCCACCTATTTTATTGTGGTATTTTTTTAATATTAACACTACCTTGTAAATAAATGCACCTTGTTGAGAACTAAATTTATTTAGTATTCATGTATGTAAACTTTGTGACATTTTTAATAATTCATTGATAATTTCTTCTATATCAGTGATGTTCAAAATTAAAACTGTAAATGAGAATGTGAATAGTGAGCGAGTAACAGAACTACCCACCAAACTAACAAGTCAAACGTTTGATATATGGTGCATGATTATAATTCCTTAGGAAATACTTTATCCCATTTTTAAAACATTTACTCTATTTTTCTAAATGATTTGTAATATAAGAGGCATTGTATATTGCCAAAAGCAATTACAATCAAACAATATTTGTCAGACTGCATAATTCGTTTTTTTTTTTGTAATTTTTATATGAAACTCTATCAATTATAAACCGATTTCCAAAATTCTTTTTTTGTTTGGAAGGAGTCTCCTTGCAGTTTGGTCTCATATTTTTTTTAATCAAAGCAACTTGTTGCTTATTATAGTTTTATTTCTTAGTTTTTAACCGAAAACCTGAGTTTTTAAATTTGATGCCAAATCAAGAAAGTAATACTATGTTCACAGGACGAACTGAAACACTAGGTTCGCTCCGTGAACCTCGATGGCGAACGCATGTGTTCACACGACATATTCTAGATTGGTTCGTACTTCGACATTCTTTTACTGTTTAAAATACGATTGACTATTTATTGCTATTTCATTTTATTTAATTATTTACATATACTTATATAAATATATGCTTTGTGTTTGTTCAAAGTTTTTATTAAATTTTAGCACTTATCAATTGTTTTTCTTTGTTAAAATAATTTTGGACAACTAGTTCAGATAAACTAGCGATAATTTGTTATCAAAATTAGAGATGATAGTAAATTATACGGGTTCGCAACAAAGTTCAAAATGAAACACGTAGGTTCGCTCTCAAAATTTTGTATGGCGAAACATGTAGGTTCAATCAAGGTTGGCCGGCGAACAAAGAATGAGAGCGCGAACTTCTATAATTTCTGTCCGTGTGAACATAGTACAACATTTTGAAAATGCCATCTAACAGTCTTGGTTTAATAATAAGTCCTATATGAATTTTAAAATATAAACTAATAAACAAATAAAAGTTATAAAAATAACTTATTCATTCTCCGCAGGATCTAAAAATTTTTTGTGTATGTTCATGTGTATTAAGTTGTGCCTTTTTTTTGCGCAAATAATATTAAGTTTTCCGCATGCCATTTCTGTTGTGATTCTATTTAATCATTGAGGCGTTTCATTGCGTATCGCTTAAAGAATTTCAATTACTTATTAACTTTTCATATTAAATGACGTAACCAAGGTAACATTACACACTTGAATTTCATTAACACTGTCCAATAACTGCAATGTAAGTCATTATTATTTTTTTTTTTTGTAGCATTGCGCATTTTATTTCAATTTAAGATTAATTCTTTTATTTGGGTCATGTCAAAGGAAATATGTTATCATTGAGCCAAAGCGTCTTCAAATTTTTATTAAAATTTTGATTTTATAAAGTTACTACTGGAATTCTATGCTCAAATATCTAAAACGGAAAGAAGAACTTTAAAGCTGGACAAATTCGAAGCTAAAATATTGAAAATAAATATCATTGCAAAAGGCAGCAGCGTTACCTTAATTCAGATCACTATTCAGATTTTGAAAAAATATTAATTTCAAATACAAAAAAAAATATTTATAAACGTTGCCTTAATATATAAAGGCCCTAACTCATTGTTATTTATTATTTTTTTTTTAAGAACAAAACAGATACTGATATAAAGTAGCACAGAATTATGGGAAGTACTAAATAAAATATAAAGAAATAAATAGATAAAAATTTTTTTAGCATTAACGATTTTTTCAATCAAATAAGATGAAAAATTTATTTCAAATTCATTTGGTGTCAGAAATATCGAAAAATATATGAATGAATTTCTAAAAACGGAATAAGAACAAATTTATTTTCAAATCGAATACCTTTTGTCGATCAATAATTTGCTGTTACAAAATAATGCTATACAGTTAAGCTGCCAGCTACACCACAAAGGAGTAGAGAAATGTACATAAATAAATTTTTATAAATTTTTTTGCCACTTTTTTAATAAAACGGTTCAACAAAATGCATGCAGCGAAATTTTGAAGGATGTGTAACGATACAAAAACACAATGTTACACTAACGGAAAATTCATGATGTTGATTACAGGGATCGAACCCAGGTTTATAGACAGATCACAAATATACTTATATTTGAAGTTAAACATACTCTCTTCTTGACTATACTAACGAAATAGTTAATCAATCTTTATAATTCATTGTCAATTGTAAATCAAATCGACTTTAGCGTATGAGTATGATAACTGATCAATGTTTTTCAATCCTTTGTATGTTAACTGAACAATAATTAAAAAAAAATATGTTTATTGTATGTTTGTATTTTTTTTTTTTTGTCTCTTATATCGGCTTTGGTAATTTTATGAACATTATTTGTAGGCCAACACCACTGTGCACTATTTATTTGTTTTTTGCTACGGCAATTAGTGTTGCATGTTTTAGTGCGTGTGCTCATACAAGTGGACACGTGTCACGCCAAACACACAAACTTTAGTTTTATTTTTTTTTGAGCTGTGAAATAAATTTTACATTGATATAAAACCATACGAAATTATTTGTCATTATAAATACACTAACAGAAATGATGAAATCATGCATACTAGTGATGTTACGAATACTCGTATTCGTATGCGACTATTCGCCTGTTTTAAGATATTCGTATTCGTATTCGCCAAATTCAAGCGAATATTTTTCGAATAATTTTTCCATACATATTCCAAAAAAAAAAATCAAACAAAAGTTTAAAATAAAATGTAAAAAAATATCTTAATTTTTATTAAAAAAACCCATTGTATTTCACGCAGAGTAAGAAAAACGAAATCTGAAAGTATGTAAGTAAAATAATTAAAAAATGTTCTGTAGAGGTTTCAAATTCGGCATCTTTTTTTTTTTTTAAATAAAAATTGCATATCTCCATTTTTTATTGGTTTTTAGGGGAAAAAAGAACTTAATCAATCGGTTGTATGTATGTGTGTTAGAAACCACATCAAAAAAAATAATTTATAGTTCAAGGCCATCGAAATATATCCGCTATTGTCGCTAAAACGAAAAAAAGTATTTATATGAAACCCTTAAATTCAAAGTCGTCGTACTTTACCGAGTTTATTTTGATTTTAATTTTTTTTTCTGTAACGAACATTTTTACAAACTGTACCTAGATCGTTTTATAATAGGCGGCCTCGCTAAAGTTAAAATGGAGAATGTATGTATTTTATTTGCTTTAGACACCTCCTTTATTACACAAAGTCGGTATAAGAAGATATCAACAAAAACAAAAAAAAAAAAAAGCTCCACAAATCTGGGAGGTACATAGATGCATAAATGTACAATGTATGGTTATGTATAATTAATATCGTTGTTGTTGGTATGGTATTTTTTTTTAATTAATATGTATTATAATTATTACGACGATGCATAAATAATTTTTTACTAATATTGAGTGAAATATTTTAAGAGCCATTTAATGATATCAGCCCTTAGGGTAAATACATTTAGCACATCCGACCGCTAACCATTAAATACACTTATGAAACAATCATCCTTAAATCCATCCATCCATACACTATTCTCAACCAAATTTAACCATTATTGTTATATTTATTATTATGTTTTTTTTTTTTTGCATTTAACCAGCAGTCAGTCAGTAATTCATCCATCTGAGTGGTAACTCAGAAAGGAACATGAATGTGTGTGTGTGCGTGTGTTTGTGTAAAATTTTGTTGTTAAAAAAATAAAGAACAACAATAACCAGCATAAAAGAATTAAAATATATCGTCGGCTCAGAGTGTAAACCTGCTAAATCCATTTTTGTACTATTTGATATTTTCGTACCGTTGATAAGAGAGAGAGAGATAGAGAGACGATGTAATGCAGAAAAAACAATTTACTTTCATATGAGATTATAAGAGGCGAAAAATTATTGCTGATTACAACAGCTAACAGCGTTGTCAACTTTGAAATTTCAAAAGGCACCAAAATGGAGAAAAATAACGCGACATTTAACAAAAAACGCACCAAGTTCAGATTTTTTTTTATTGAAAATTTTTATTGAATTAATTTTGCGTCTTTACAACATTTAACTTTTGTCTAAAATTCTAATGTTGATATAATACTGTGCCAATGCATGAAGTGAATCATTCTCCACCCTTTTTCAATACTAGATAATATTTCGACATCGGATTCAAATTGTACTGCTAATGGCATGATATTGATTCCCAAATCCTTTTTTATTTCGCTTATGATCTCCTTTTTTAGACTCCATTCTTGACATTAACTTTAAATATTTCCTTTAGTAAATATAAATTTTATTAATTTTAGTGTTACAACACTAGGTCTATTTCTTTACTCAACATTGGAATCCCGTGGGATCCCAATTTGCATTAAAAGCGTTCCCGTACTCTAAAATTGGGCAAATGAGAGTGATTTTGAGAGAACAATGTGCTTCTTCTTCTTCTTGCCATATACCATACCATATAAAATAAATTCAGATTCTGAATCTGAATCTGGCAGAAAACAAAAAGATGTATGGATTTATGAAGTAATAAAAGAAGCAAAAACAATGAAACAAAGATGCAACAACAAGCAAACAAAAATGATACTACATATTCAGACATTTTCAGAAGAAGAAAGGAAGTTTATATTAGAAAAATTTTGGAATATATGTAAGTTGGAAAGAAAGAAAATATATGTTGAAGAACTGGTGACATCGTTACCTGTCAAAAGATCACGTAGAAGAAATAACATTCAAGAGTCTAGAAGAAATCAGCCCCTTATATATTATTGAAAAATAAAAAAAAAAATTTCCAGAGGTCTATAGAACACATGGTATTAATAGATCATGGACTGTGCTTAGCTTAAAAAAGAAGCAAGCTCATTTTACAAATACAAAGAACGCTGCTAAAGTAGCCCCACTTACTGCAATCAAAAAAGTATCATACAAGTCTTTCGCTAAAGAGAGCCAAAAAAATGGAGTGGTTTCTAGATTCCTTGCCTAATATGTCATGCCACATCGCAGAAAAAATATTTATTATCCGATTGATTATCAAAAAATGGCATATACGAGTTTTACACAACCGATTGGTGTAATTGTCGCGATGTTTGAGATATTTTTCCAAGGCTACGTTTTACGAGGATTTGATGTTTTATATTTTTCCAAAACGGACACCAGTGTGAGAAATGCTTTCTATATAAAGCTGGGCATTTGTCAGCTGAAGAATATTTAGAGCATCAGTAGAAATTAGAAGAAGAAAAGATTTTATTTACTGTTTTTTGCAAGCCAAAGTCAAGAATTAGTAGTTTGTACTATAAATCAAAGCTTCTGGTAAACAATTTAACATTTTATAATATAAAGAACAGCAACAGATATTGTTACTTATGGAAAGCGACCGACGGATAACTAAAGTCTGAGGAATTTTCCAGGATATAGATTATTCCGAAGCACTAAAAGGCGTTTTTACACTGATGGCTGTACATATCAGAATAGGAACAATGTGATGTCAAATGTTTTATTGTCTACAAAAGTTTCTGGAACTGGTTCGAACTCATATGGAAGCAGACGCAGTATCGAAAGAGTCCTAAAGAATAAAGTCATCCACATTACTGCAGATTATGTTCAAATTTGTTATATCAGCTGGTGTAATCCTGCAAAAGTATTCGTCCTGGTCGCAGGAAAGGTGACGCAATTAGTCACTGATATACGAGCCCTACGCTACACCCCAAGTTTAAGATTTATTAAGATTTTCTGACAAATGTGAAAAAAAACTAGAACAAAGAAAATCATCGGATGTTATTTCCTTACCGTTTCCTCAGCTCTCGAATAGGCATAGAAGAAGAAGAAAAATTACCGCTAGAAAGTTTGATTACTTGAAATATTTAAAAAGGTTACTTCCTGAAGATTATCGTTCTTTGTACCAGAAATTTGCCCTATTGCTAATGAGCATATTGACTATTGAATCAATTTATTTGAAGTTATCCATACTTTCACTTTTATGAAACAAATGTTATATATTTGTTGTTTTCCTTTAAACTATTTTCGTTTTATGATTGCTGTTGTTTTATCGAGTCTATTTGAATTAATACTAAAGCTCAAGAATTCCTTTGAATAAAATTTATTTTTCACATACTTTAAAAAATACCTACTAAATCCATCAGTCAAAACTTGCTAAGTTAAAAAATCCTTTATAAACCAGTTTATTAACCAAATGCATGCTATAAATAGAAAATATATACAAAGTATTATGTCGGACCTGTAAAATTTGTTGAAAGTTAGTTAGCAGGTTTACACTCTAAGCCGACGATATGTATCTATGTACGTATTTACATACATTAGGGGTATAACCATTAATATTTTTTTCATTTTTAATGGATTCATTTTAATTTTGTTGTAGATTAGCAGAGTATAAATAATGAGCAAAGAAATTACTTAACACTTTAGCAACAACTAAAATAATACTAATTTTAATATTTTTTTTATTTAACAAGATTCGTCGGTTAGCAGAACCGGCAGCGAAGTAAAACAATAAACAAAATGGCTGCCAAAGCTTAACAAAGTTAATGAGTCTACTTAACACCCGAGGCGCTGCAACAGTGCAATAAAAAATTAACATAACGCACAAAGTAGAGTTGTATAAGAGTTAAGCCTTCTTAAAATTTCAACACCTATCTTCTCTACCCTATCCCTCTCCCTGAGTTCTGGCACAATGCATTGCAAATGTAGGGGTCAATTCCTGATTCTGATAGAGAAGCGTAAGCAAAATATAAAGTAAAAACTGGATAATCTAGTTTTTTCGCTAATCCAATCGGTTTTGTAATACTATTAATTTTCAACAATACCACTCGTGAAATAGCAGAACAGTTAATGCACAAAGTTGACAGTCAAATTAATGAAAATATACATAACCGAACGTTTACTAGCATCCATATAATTTAAAGATGTCTAAATATTTAAAACTTTCCCTCAGTGGACAGTCCCGTATGTTGCGCATCTCTATAATCTATTTATACAAAAATTTTGGTAACAATATATGTATATATATCAGTTATAGGTTGCAAAAACAACCAACAACATCGTTTCCCAATTTTGAATTTTTGAAAATTTGTATCTCTTGAAATTTTGCATGTTGTCAGATTTCCCGATGTTTAGATCCATTCTGAGGGCATTTTTGTTAATTCGAATTTTTAGGGGAAAAATCGGTCCGAGGCGTATACGAGTATAATAAAGATTGAAATCAAAAAACAACTTAATTCGAATTTCTGCAACAAGTGGATAAGTTTGTGACATTTTCTGATTTTTGTTCTTCAGAAAAGTACAAAAATCAGAACACATTTTGTATTTTTTTAAACCTCCAGTATTGTTAATCGATATTTCTACATAAAATCAGGATGCAAGTTGTTCCTGTCGAAAAATTGGTTATAGTAAAACTCCACCATTGTGGTCTGATTTTTCAAAATCTTATTTTTTTCCAGGTTTTACCGAATATTTTTAAAAATTAAATATATTCCTAAATCCGATTTTTTTTTTCGATAATATTTTTTTAAGTATTTTATAATTCCAGTTCAGACTTGGGAGTTCGTGTATAAGTAAATAACTTTGAAATCTTTTTAAAACTTTTCAAAGACCTACTGATAAGTTGGTATTGGCAACCAAGGAAATGCAGCATACAAATTAACTAACCCATTACAAATATATTCTTTTGTAAAACTCTAATAAAATGTTATATTTATTTTTTTTTATCGTTATAACTAAAACCTCTGCTGAAAGTTCAAACTGTGTGTGCAACAAACAAAGTTCATAGTCCACGTTAAGCAAACGGTTATTAATAAGTCCGTTTGAGAGCCAGTTAAAAAAAAATCAACGCAATAACATTTCTCGAATGAATTAATTTACTTAAATTTCAAAACCTAAATCGTCAAAACGGAATCTTTGAAAATCGGGAAAGAAACTATTGATGTCTTAAATTTAAAATATTTTTTTCTTATTTAGAACTAGCAGAATGCGGTGCACTCCGCTACCCAAATTTGTTGTAAAATAAAAGCAGCACTTATAATAAGCATAGATTCTTCTATCCTTTTAATTAATTTAAAAATATTCTGTGCTTTAGATGTATGTATAGATATTATAGGGCTGCGTGAACGTGGTCATCAATGAACAAATTCATATGTTCATTGACTAAAACTCTTTTTCGGATAAAAATCAGAACACCAAACAAACTGCTGTTTTGTTCATAGTATGAGTGAGAACATTTTGTTTCATTTCGTTAAAACAAAGAGTTTGTTCGATGAAGCGATTTTTATTCGAAGTTTTCGCTCTCATCTCACAGTTTCGTATTAGTACGCAATAGCAATGTTGCCAATTTGGTGAAATCATGTAATCTTTTGCATGCGCTGCCCATGTGTAATTACTTGCATATGTAATTTCAAGTTTTAGCTTTTACACGCATGTACGTATGTATATATATACTATTCATATTACGAGCACTAGTAGTAAATCAAATTCAATATGTATTTTAGTTTGTTATTTGCATTTCTAAAAACATAAACCTTCAATAAACGTTAATAAAGGAAATAAATCATTTATGATTAAACTGTAAATTTTTTAGATTTTTTTGCCTTCTTTTTTTGCGATTTAGTTCATTGTGTATGTTAAACATATTTCTTAAATGATTTTGCTTTTTCATACAACTGGCAACACTGATCTTTAATAACATATTGTTTTTGCATAAACATTATTGATATTTATTCAAGCCATGTTCGGTTTCACATTTGTAAATGTTCGTTCGCTCTTGTATATGTGAACACACAAACTTCATTACGCTCGTCTCTTAACTACCGTGTGTTGATTGTTCTCAGTTCATAGTTATTCATCTGTATTGAATAGAAACGATTGAATAAAAAATAATGATGAAAGTTTCATGATCATCATTATTAAGCTTCATGCAGCTCTCTAATAGATATATACAACGTCCTACCGCCCCAAAATTTTTCTGGAAGTTGTTTTTTTTTTCGTGCTTCCCTCTCTAATTAAAAAAAAGACATGTGGCATTCGGGGTCTGCCGCGGTGAAATCAAAATCAATAGCATACTTTAGGGGTTAACATACATTGGGCGATTTATATACTTGAAAAAACAAAGACATAAGAAACAAACTTAGTGTTACATTTCTTCGTCGTCAGGTTTTTTCGTTTCAAAAACAAAAGACTTAAGAAACAAACGTTTCAAAATTTCTGGATTCGGTCGCCTCAAAGCCCGCGATAAAAGCTATGCAATAGCTTAAAAAATAGACTACGAGTATTTTACTTTACCTGTCCTCAGTAGCATGGTTACGAAATTTCAATACGATCGGTCCTACCGTTTGGCTTCATATAAGAAACATATAAACAGCCAAACAAACAAACATACAAACTAAATTCATTTCTATATACATACATATATATATATATATATATATATATATATATATATATATATATATATATATATTGTTCAGGCGTAAGTCTTTCCATTATGAAATGCCAAACAATACTAAACAAAAATAAAATGACAGCATGACACGACTCACACATGATCTGTCAAAAAAAGGCTATTGAAAAAAGTATATCTATATAAAAGTATATCTATATAAAAGTATATATATATATATATATATATATATATATATATATATATATATATATATATATATATATATAATGGGGGATCTAAGTAGATATACTTTTTTCAATAGCCTTTTTTTTGACAGATCATGTGTGAGTCGTGTCATGCTGTCATTTTATTTTTGTTTAGTATTGTTTGGCATTTCATAATGGAAAGACTTACGCCTGAACAACGTTTACAAATCGTTCAACTTTATTACGAAAATTCACGTTCTGTGAGAATTGTGTTTCGAGGCAAATTTTGTTTAGCGATGAGGCCCATTTCCGGCTCAATGGGTATGTAAACAATTAAAATTACCGCATTTGGGACGAAGACCAACCTGAAGGGATTCAAGAACCGCTACTTCATCCAGAAAAAACAACGGTTTGGTTATGTTTGTGGGCCGGTGGAATCATCGGTAAATATTTCTTTAAAAATGATGCCGGTGCGAACGTAACCTTCAATGGCGACCGTTATCGTGCCATGATAACCGACTATTTGATGTTTGAAATTGAAGCTCGTGATCTCGGTCACATTTGGTTTCAGCAAGACGGCGCCACTTCCCACACATCGCATCAGTCAATGGATTTTTTGAGAGAACATTTCGGTGAGCACATAATTTAACGTTTTGGGCCGGTCGATTGGCCACCAAGATCGTGTGATATCACATCGTTAGACTTTTTTCTGTGGGGATATGTAAAGTCTAAAGTTTATGCGGACAAACCCGCTTCGGTTCAGGCCTTGGAGGAAAATATCACGCGTGTTATTCGCGAGTTATCAGTCGAAATGCTCGAACGAGTCATCGAAAATTGGACTCAACGGATGGACCATCTGCAATGTAGCAACGGCCAACATTTGATAGACATAATCTTCAAAAAATAAATGCCAAATAATGTTCTTTGAAATGATAATAAACATTTTCCATTAAATTTGAATTTTCTGTGATTTTTTTCTTAAAAAAAGTAGGGAACCTCGAAATGGATCACCCCTTATATATGTATATATACGTTTAAAGCTTATAAAAATCATTATTTAACAAAAAAAAAATAAAACAAAACAAATTTCTTCGAGTTTTTGATGGCACTTTATTTACAATTTTGCACATTTTATGTAAATATGTATGTATGCATTTATGTGATAACTACATTTAATTGAAATTCATGGCGTTTTAGAAAATTCTAAACATTGCCGAACACTGTTGTACACAAAAATTTTTGTTACCAATACGATACTTGTAACATGGACGATAGAATCTTATTATGGTTACGCCCTAATGTACATAATTACATATTTTTCGCTAATGACACATACACATGCATGTGTGTGCGTGTAATTGTGTGTGCGTGTTTTTTTTTTTTTTTTTCTTTGCTATCAACTCTTCGTAATGAAAAAAAAATAAAATTATGATTTCATATAATAATTTGTTTGCTTTCGCATTAAGGGGTGAGAAAGTCAAGAGTTTGGTTGTTATGTTCTTTTATGCGTATTTATATATTTAATTTTTTTTTATTTTTATATTTTGGATTATTTGGTTTTCTTTTGTTGTACGAGTATGTAAGTAAAACTATGAACAAATATGTACATACATACTTATATTACTTTATGGTTTTTGGTTTTTATTGTTTTCAATTAAAAACGTTCAGCGTTGTGCACCACTTCGTGGCTTTCTCGACAGTGTGTAGCTCTGAGTAAAGTGCATTTCATAATACATACATAATAACACCACTAGAAATAACAATGTAGAATAAAAAATTAAATAGAATTATATCCACTATTGCTGGTGGAAGGGACGAAACAAGTATGTAATGTATACATATGTAAGTATGTACACATATTGGCGTTTAGCAAGATTACGTCTGGATTTAACTTAAGGAACCTCCTTAACAGTTTTAGCACATTATCGCGGTGCATCCTAGATTTGAAAGTGTTAAAAGTGTATAATTCATTACATACTTATTTACTGAATCTTTCAAAATGTGCCCAAATATTATACAAAATACATCAGAGATCATCAAAAATTAGCCTGATAACAATTTTAAGTTTTATAGAAAAATTCACATGATTATTGGGGAAATGGAAAAGAAGTACTATGTACATATATCACCGAAAAGTATGGATCGTTGTCAAGATACATTTAAATTTAACTAGCAAAGATGCAAACCAAACATTTGCATTGAACCAATTATAAAATGTCCCGACTAAAAATACTAAACTTTAAATTATGAAAATGACGATGCGGCTCGTTAGTTATTTAAAAATTGATAATATTTTTATTGATTTTCAATTCTTTTTTTTTTTTTTTTTGTAGCTGAATTATTATTTATAGAATAATTTGTGTTGTATTGCATTTTATGTAGTCTCATGCTAATTTTATATATTGTTTGTACTTAGGATTTTTTCTTTTTTTTTCCTTTTTTTTTGTATGTCTTAAGTATTGTCTACTTAATAGTCAATGATAGAAATTTTTTTAACGATTGCCACAAAATTATCAGACTGTTCATCTTTCGGTCCATTGACGAAAAATATATCAACAAAATTTGATTTGCAAATCATTTTTATGAACATCTTCTTATTTGATGTGGCTTTTCTTTTCTATTACCAAAAAAAAAAAAGGTGTGGATGAGTTCTGTTTTTATATTTGCTATTTATTTTATGGAAAACACACAATGCTATAACCTTTTATTTTTTTTTTTTCTTAAAATCAGAAGGAATATTCAATTAGTTTTTTAGCCAAACCATATGTTTGTTTTTATCACAAACACGCTTTGTAGTTAATTGTGTTATTAAAAAAATTATTTAAACATACCCATGGCTTTCGGATCTAGCTGATAGGGAGGTATACCACAATGTGCAGGTGGAGGAGTTGTCAGGTGATCACCGTTGTGGCAGAAAAATGGCGGTAGACCAATTTTATTTGCCTGTAAAGAAAATAAAATATTTGATTCAAACTTAAATCGTTTACAAACCTAAAATTATTATTAAAAAATTACTTAAAAATAAAAAAAAAATTTGGATTTTGATAATGTCCGTTGACGGTCTTGGTCCTATTTACAAATAATTGGATTTATGATTTCGATCGAGTGAATGTGCATGGATTTATTGTATAGAAACATTTAAATTTATTCAACTTTTGGTAGAATCCGGGAATTTTTTAAAATATATTTCCAAAAACAAAATGTTGAGCCAGCATTCCGATCTAGCGATTGCTAGAATTTTTTAATATATAAATAAATTCTTAATTGCTTATTAATTATCACATAAAAAAATTGTGCCAAAAACTCTTAATACAAATAAAAAAAATTTTTTTAATTTATTCGATTAAATTTTTTTAATTAAGCACTTAAATAATATTATTAAAACTATAAGAGAAGTATTGAAAATATTTCAATTAAACTTTTAATTAATGCTGTTAATATTTAATTCAAAAAAAATTCATGTGCAAATCCAAACAAACTTGTAATTAATATTAAAAATTTTTTAATTGAAATTTTATTTTACTCTTTTCTTTTCTGTATTGTGATTCTAGTTTCATTTTATCACCTTTTAATATTATAATTATCTTCAATATTTGTATGCTTAAGATCTATTTTTCGATATTTCGCGACCTGTTCTTCTTGAAAATGGTTTTTGTTTTTATAACAATTTGGCAATGCCAATTCTTCATTTAGTCACATGGGCAAAATCCGTCAGAGATCACAAAAATAAAAATTTTCACAAACTAAAATTTTAGATATTCATGTATACAAATGAGTGAGCGATATCTTGCGTGTTTGACAACACTACAGCGCAACAACCATAAAAATTATTCGCCTTCTCGTGAAGCGTGTCACTCACTCATCTGTGCGTACGCTACGATATTTTTATTTGATTGATCAATCAAGTCTAACTGAAAGTTGTCTATTTATCTTCTTATTCGTGATAACAAAAAAAAAAGTCTGGATCAGCCAAGCCCACAATCGACTAGAGAATACATATATAAAAATTATTTTATCATTATACCGGGCGCATCAATCAACTGTGTGAATGAGAAAACTTCTTTTTAATTCAAATTCATTTCAATATTTTCTACAATAGCGATCGACTGCTTAAAGCTGGATTATCGTAAGCGACATTAAAAAAACATGTATCCTAAATGCAAAATATTTATTACACAAAATATCTTATGAAAGTGTGAATGTGTCAAAATAAGTAAGATACAAGTTCACACATGGTTACATACTACGTATATGTACACATACGAGTACATATGAACTTACTTAAAAAAAAAACTTTATGTACGTTTTTTTTATTTTTTCGCTTATGATAATTTGGCATTAAGGCTTCAAAATATGGTACATAGTATGTACGTGTAGTTACTTTTTATTATTGATTATATAGTAATGTTGTAAGAACGAATCGATTTATGAATAAAACATTTTATATTTTCTTTTGTTGTGTTTGTGTTTGTTGTAGAAATCTATTAAAATTGCAAATTTTATAAATTTCGTCAAATTCTGCATTTAGAAAGACTTGAAATAAAATGCATGTTGTTTTGCATTTTTTTGATAAAAACTAATTTGTGAAAAACTCGGAAACAGTTGAAAAGAGAAAAAAAATTAAAATAAAAACAACTCTGATGATAAAAGACTGTGGTTAGTCTCGCAGCATCATGATGTCAGTTCAACCTTCGGTGCATCTAATTTTTCTTTGTCTATACAATTATTAAGAGCTTCTAGATGTTCCTTTCTAATAAAAATAATAATTTAATTGGAAAAAAATTCAATTTAAGAAAAGGAACTTAAGACTGACCAATTAAACATTTTTGGAAAATCTTAAAAACATCCAAACGAATTTTATTTTATTACATTTTGTAACCTCATTTGTCGAACGATTCAATCGATCTTAATTTTACGATATGATTACATTTTAGGTATGATCGGTCCAGTAGTTTAAAAGCTATCGACCAAAAAAGTGTCATCTGTAGGGTGCAATTGTAGGGTGAATTTGAATTTTCTCTCCTTTCTAAATTTGGGCCGTTAAATCACAGTTTAAGTGAAATTTTTGGCTTCCTTATTCAAAAAAAGGACAGAAGATCCATCAACCGAAGAAGTTGAACGGCCAAAATGTTCCATTTACTGATATAATCAAAGGTTCTAAGCGTCCGCAATCATACTCTTATATGCAATATACCGATTACAAAAGGGGGAACGGACTATAACTCTAAAGGGAATACCTAACGTCAACTTTCGAAATGTATGAATGTATGAATGTATGTATGTTTATTTTGGTATTCTCCTACAGACTAAATTGTTGGAATCTCGCATCTTTTACTTTTGCATTGCAATATCTAGAAGTTGTTTGTTTTTGCGAAGCGCCGCACCCTATAGCATCTTTTCACGTACTACATACTAGTGATGTTACGAATACTCGTATTCGTATTCGCCTATTTTAAGATATTCGTATTCGTATTCGCCAAATTCAAGCGAATATTTCTCGAATAATTTCCACATACATTTTCCCAAAAACAAAAAAAAAAATAAACAATACAAAAAGTTTATAAAATTACATAAAATGTACAAAAATATATTAATTTATAATTGTTTTTATTTAAAAAAAGAAAACCCTTTATCTTTGACGCAAGATAATAATCTTCTTAAAAAGCAAACGAAAATTATTTTCGTAACCATCATTTAAAATTTAAAGTCTTATATGTATGTAAATTCATATTATGTTAAGTTAGTATTCAATTCTCAGTAGAGGAATGTTGGACTTTAAAAATGGAAGAACTAAAATTTAATATGTGAAATTCCACCGACACAGGTGGCTGGGCCATCTGCGAAAATGAGTTCTCCCAAACAACACTGAATTCCTAATTAAAAGCGCAAGCAGAGTAAGAAAAACGAAAACTCAAAGTATGTATGTACATATGTATGTAGGTAAAATAATTTTAAAATGTGCAGTAGTGGTCTTCAAATTCGGCATTACCATGTCATATTAATGATATATACCTAAAGTAGTTTGACAGTTTTATTTTTTCTATTTAGTGTTACTGATGCAAACGGATGTATTTTTTCTAATTAAATTTGAAATATTAAGTTGCTCTAAACCTTAAAAGTAATATTCGTATTCGGCGAATAATGCTTCAAATATTCGTATTCGCGAATACTAAAAATTGATATTCGTAACATCACTACTAAATACATGTATGGAAATTATTCTTAATATTAAATTATTTCATCATTATACAACATTTCACATTGTGTCACAATCTTTCAGTTTGCTGGGTGTTTTTATAAATTTATCAACGTGTATACATACATCCATATAAACATATGCATATACATATGTATGTATGTATGTATTAAAAAAATAAAATCCTTTGATCTTGCCGACGTTTAGCACAAATGAAAGAAGCCGCCAGTGGCATTAATACAACAACACAACTATCTCGCTCGTACGCCACTACTGCTTTTGCTAGCTAGCTACACAAAACAATAAAAACAATAACAACAAGAAAATGCTAGTTGTTTAAAAAAAAATAAAAACATCACTAACATGCAGCAACGTTTACGAACTAAAAGTGCTTTGAAATGGCAGATATACAATAGAGTATGTTGGGTTTGGGGGGGTGTAAAGTGGGGGAGAAGAATTTGCACTTTTGCTCATTGAGTGAATAAACACTGTAAGAAATTCACGACTCAACTTTGCCAGGCCTTGTGTTTTCCATTAATGGAGATACAGCCAAACAGACAGCCGAGCCGGACAGACAGTATGTGAAACAAGTAAGCAAAACGAAAATAGAGGCAATACATATCTAAACCATAATCTTGTTTTGAACTATAGAAAAATAGTATTACCAAAAAAAAAATGTTCAAACAAAGATTTGTTTAAAAAAAATACATAATAAGTAAATGTTTTTATCGGCAAAATACATAAAATAATTTATTATTTCGACTTATGTATATTGCAAACACAAACATTGTTTTTCTCTCGTAAGTAATTCTGGCTAGAAAAAAAACGACTTCACAAGCAAAAATCCAATCCAACAGATTTTTTATGGGGACAACATCTCCCTCCGATTTTTGAAAATCGGTTAGTAAATGGAGCAGATTGTGAATGAGTATACGTCAGCGCCTACCATTACGGTTTATCTGACGGTGTACTTAAACACTTAGTGTAGATTAAGCGTTCACCATCGCCCCTGAGCCACCCCACTCAAGAAACCCGAAGGCATCCCCGAGGGGATGACAACAGGTAGCAACTTCTCAGACATGACCAAGGCCCGTCATGTCCAAACACCTTGCTAAAGTGAGCGAGCTACCCAAACTCTGGAATCCTGTTGATTCACAACAGCACATAGAGGCTTCGCATCGGTAGACACGAAGTCCGCTAAGCGAGCATCAGTCTTTAACCGATACCTCTCCCAGCTTTTGGTAACAACCACAACCACTACGTGAACTCTCGAAAGAGACCTCAACCAACAACCGGCCCATGGGATCCTGTAACCGGTATAGTAGAGGTGGACTCTACTTCCCGGTTTAAACATTCCCCCAGGTGGGCTGCCGGCCCCGTAGTGCCAGTTCAAACTACTGGTAAAGTTTCGAAAGGAAATCCCAAAAGGGATTAACTTTCTATTGGTTTTGGTCATGGGCTAGACCTTAGGTACCCTTACACCTTCTATGTAGACTTACGTGGCAAGCCACTACGTTCATTATAAAATATATGCACATTCCGTTGCTCTGTTAATTCAGAGATTGGTCCGAGCATATAAGTTTTATGGGTAACTGACAAAACGTTATGTCTACAAAAATCAGTTACCCTATACCCCGGGGAGTATTGCATCTTGTTGTTGAGAATCAACAAGATGAACTATCTACCCCCCGGGGGGAGTAAATGGAGCAGTATGCTAATCAACTTTCCAGGTAGAGATGAGGGGGACAGCATAATCCAAATTAATAATGTGGGATATCCAACTACTTGATTGCTGCTGCCGTAATTGAGCGTGAGCTCTCAGCGAGAAACAGCTCTTGTGATGGGACCGTGGCTGGTCTCGAAACATCATGATGTCAATTCATCCTTCCGTGCATTAAAAATATTATTGGTCTTTTCAATTGTTAGGAGCTTATGGAGTTTTCTTTATTAAAAATATTATAAGAAAAAAATATTAATAGAAATTAGTTTGAAAATTTTGAATTATCATTCTATTCATTTTTCTACGTTGGAAAATAACTAAAATATTCTTTAAAAATTTTAAATAGAGATTTTGTTGATCACACACACATACGTATTACATAACGCTGTCTTTACACTGCCCAAGTCCACCGCAAATCGTAATGTTGGAATATTACGTATGTATGTTGTACGTAGAAACTCTTTATTCTGCGAAGGTCTTTATTCGATATCTATATCCACAGCTGATATAGAGTCCTAAAGGCAAACAGAAGACCAACTATGGTTGCTATGTATGTTGAACTGAAAAATTTCTTTAATTATACCTTTAATATATACTTATGTATGTACATACATATGAAAAGAAAATCGATATGTATATATGTACGTTCATGCATATAAAAGAGTAATTGAATTGAGAAAGTTAAAACAAATTAGAGATGAATACCTACATATGTATACACCCGCACACCCACACGCATATGTACACATGTATGTATATGTTTGTATATACCCAGCGGGAAAATTCAGAAACCCTTCTAACTTCAGGCCTTATTAAACGCCTTTTTAGGAATGTTTTTGAATCAATATACTTTTTTTTAACACCTTTCAAATTAGCTTCTCTGAGAAGAGAGAAAAGAGAAAGAGAAAAAGAGAGATTTAAATATTTTTGTGTTATACACATTCCAAAGTAAAGGAAAGTCATTAATTATAAACTTCGTCGCTTTGCGTGATGTTCCTACCTTTCATGAAAAAGCGTAAAGCAAAAGGTGTACGGTAGTTTTTACACTAAATTGTCAAAGCGCACAAAGAGATGAGAGTTGCCTAACTTTAGGCTTCGCGTTGCGTTAAAAGTGCTTTATGTGACATGTTTCATATAAGTACCTAAATTTTATCTTAGATGTCAAAGCGAATCTGCAACGCAACGCGAAGCAAAAGTTTTATCTGACATGGCCTTAAGGCCATTCAGCATCACTCTCGAAATAAACAAATGCGGACGGGCTACTTCGCAATGACATCGTGTGAAAAAAATATATGAGTATGGAATGGAACGAGAAGAAAGCGAGAAGGCCTTGCGCATCCAAAAGAAGGGGTGCAGAGGCCTTCTAGAAGGCCTTCGTAGTCCTTATTTTTACATATAAGTATGTATTATGGCATACACAGCAAAATTCAATAAATACCCTGCAGTCGGCGTAACTAGCGAATGACTAGCGAATTCGCTAACTACTAGCAATGCACTCGACTGACGATTTTAACATGGGGATGACATTGACGGTAGTCAATTGACACGATCAGGACCGGTGAAATCACTAGTCAGCAAGAACCAACTATTTCGCTAGTCATAATGTACCAGTTAAATCACTAATGATATTTTCTTAATGAAAATACTACAGAAATTTAAATTTTTTGGATTTTTGTTTATTTATAAAATTTCTTTTTCAATTAATTGTTCTTTTTCTTTTTTTATGCAACGTTTTAGTTGACTTCTGCTGCTCATTTTACCTTTCTAAAAACACATTTTTTTTAATAAAAATTTAACATTCAGTGACCACGAACTTCCAATTTTAACTGACGCCAACACAAAATCATTATTATTTTTTTGTTGATTTTCTTTGGAATAAGGGCACATTTTTTTTCAATTCGTAAAAAAAAAATTAATTTGAAGGCATAAACATTTATGCATGCACTAAGAGCATGTACATGTACATGAGTGGGAGAGTCAAAAGGCGAACTTTTGCATTACTTCCCAGCGGGAAAACTGGTCATTTATTACATATGTAATGGAATATATATAATGTATTATTTTCCAAGGCAAAACAATGCTATCCTTTGGAAACGAGAAGGTAATTTGATCACACAGAAAAATTACTCGCATTTTCCTTTTAAATTGTTAAAAAGAAATAAATTATATGATTTATTCGCCGTATATATTAAACGCATTCATTACTTTCCTAGGACATGTTCTGTGTTAACAATAATGAATTCTGGAATGAAAAAATATACATTCTGTACATTACTCTCTCGTTTACTATTCATTCCCTTTTCCCGCTGAGTTGTAACTAGTGAAGTAGTTAGCCCATTTTTCGTTAGCGAAATACCTAACGATTTCAAGTCAATTTCTTTCTTTTAATACTGGAGGGTAGCTTTAAATTTGAAAATGGAACCCTCATTTGATGCTTCAAAAATATGTATGTAAGTGTATGTATGTATGTGTTGTTAAAAGATTTAAATGAAAAATAAAGTTACGTTAGCTGGTTTATGCAATCAATACATTGAAATAAAACAAACAAAAGAACGTCAAGAACCCCAACTCTTTCTTGAATTCAAGCATGAAATAGAAAAAACTTCTTTAACGTCGATTGAAAATTAGAACAGAGAATATGAAAAAATTGTGTACTTGTTTATTTATTTCCTTATATAAAATTTAAATTTTCTCATACTTAAATCCCTTAATCCACGAGAGGTTGCTAATGATTCCAACCCTGATAATCATTATACATTTTTGCTCCACCCCTCTTAATGTGTGGGGTTCGAATTTGACGCCATATTGTTACCCTGCCGCAATCGCATACACACATATATACATACATATGTATGTACATACCAGACACTACATCTACTACTCTTCGTTCGCACAGACATAATTACAAAACTCTCGTAGATATGTATGTATGTAAATATGTAAATACGAGTTGGTATGAATGTACATGTAAAAAAAAACCAGCAACAACAAAAAGGAAACAAGCAACAATCTAATTCTACCACCCACCATCGCTTGCATTCATATTTACCGATAAACCTCTATTACCCCCACCCCATACTTTTTTTGTAATCAAGACAAACATATACATGCATACATACATACATACATACATACGATGATAGTCTTAAATTTATAAACACATAAAACTGAATGTTTGTCTGTTTGAAAGCTCTGGACTCCTAAACGCCTAATAACAATGGTGTTTATTTTATTTATTTTTTTGGTATCTGAAGTGGGCGTGGTACTTCCCATATAGAGGAACTTCTTATATGCAGTTAAGTATTTGATATTTTGATAAGTTAATACATTGATTTAGTGCACTATTCTAAAATATAGGATAATTGGAGTCGACGTGATTTGCACAAAAATCTTTTCAATGTAAATGAAATACTTTACTTAATAAGCTTTAAATTGCATTCTAGATACACTTTCCAGTACATCTACTATGTTACGACTTATCTTATTTTAATAATAAGAGTGACGGGCGATATGTACATATTTTAGAACTATAATCAAATTATTTATCTATATAATTTTACTATCAAATCCACCTTCAATAAATATTTCAAATTTATATTCATCTAAATAAATTTATTGTAACTCATTTTTACTTAAACATAAGCTACACCTTGATCTGATATAATTTAAATATAAAAATTATGAAAATTTTCATTCTTATAAAATATTCTAATAACGACGGTATATAAACTGATAACAAATTTAAGTAAGGTCCATCGTGGATTATCGATTATAAAACAAGTTCCTCTGAATAGATTAAAATACCGCCAAATTTTTTAGGTTTAAAGAATATAACTATTAATACCTTAATTTATTTTAATACATTTTAAATAATAGGGTATCTAATCCTAGTTTATAACTAAAATTTGCAAGTTTCAATTATTTATTAATAAAATTATAAATTTAAAATTTCACTTAATAAATTTATTTAAATTTAATTAAATTATAATTTAACTTTAAATTAATATAATTTATTTGCTTTGTATTGCTAATTTTTCGACCTTTTCTTGAACTTATTTTTATTTGAATGATGAGCTTGAGGTCAATTTTAAAAAACGTTATAAAATTTTATTTATCGATATTTCGCTACTCCTTTGTGTAGCTTCTTCAGGATTAGTAACAAAAAACCAAATAACAACAATATTTTAAACAAAACAATATTCGCTTTAAATTGAATTTTTTTTCCGGTTTTTGAAATAAATTAAAAATTGTTTTTTATATTTCAAATGGTTTTTGAATTAAATAATTTTTTCCAAGTTGTCAATTGAAAAAATTTATTTGCATTATTCGTTTAACCGCAGCTACCGGCACAAATTTTGTTAATACTTTTTTAATATTACTATTTCTAAATTTCTTAAATTATAAATAATATCAATTATTGCGAATAAAATAATATTAAATATTTTTCAAATAAATAATAAATCATACAAAAATTTACATATAAATTAAATTAATAATAAATTTTTAAGCCAAAATAAAACTTTATAAATAAAAATAATAAAAAACAATATAATAATATAATTATTATTATAAAAATAAATAAATAAAAAAAGTATTTATTTTATTTTATTTTACTTATATAGAAAAGTCGAAGATTTATGACAATAAGAAATATGTAATGGCCCATAAAATGTATAATACATTAGGAAGACTATTCAGTAACACAAAAGATAAGATAGATAAATTAAAAATGTCTAACTTAGTTTATGAGATTCCATGTGGTGGAAATGATAATGATAATTGCAATAAGGTATATGTAGGTACTACCAAGAACAAATTAAAAAGTAGAATTGCGGGACATAAATCAGATTATAAATACAGAAACACTACATTAACACAAAAGACAGCTTTGTCATTACATTGCGCTAGCTCAAATCATTGTCCTGATTTTAAAAATACATTAATTTTAAACAAAGAAAATAATTATAAGCGTAGATTAATGCTAGAAATGTTACAGATCAGTAAAGTTCACAATACACAACGGATTAATTACAAAATAGATACAGCAATTACAGCTCAGAATTATAGATATTTAGTTAATAGAAGTAGAAATTTAAGCTAACTTTTTGTAAAATATGTTGTTTTGTTTTTGTATATTAATGTTCTCTATAATCCTTAAGATATGCTTTAAAATAATTTTGTTAATTTGTTCATACAAAAATTAATTTTTTGATTTGGCGCCAGAAAATGTGTTTTGAAATAATTTTTTCAATTTCCTATCAAAAATTTGTAAACAAACAAAACATTTTTTCATATAAATATTAACGTAATATAACCCTGAAGAAGCTACCCATTGTTTGGTAGCGAAATATTGGTTTTTTAAAAATAAAAATAAAATTTGTTATTGTTATTAAAAATTATATATATATATGTATATCTTCTAGATACAATTAAAAATATTTTGGAACTAATAATATTTATACATATATGTATGTATGTAGGCTAAAGTTCGTAAATGTTAATAATCAGAGAAATATTAAATAGACAATGAGGGTAATCACTCCTGGTTGAAAACTGCTCTTGCATACGTTGCAGATTTTGCAAGTATAGCTTATTGACATATTTTGCTATTGCATTGCTGCAAACTGATGAAAATAAGCTAGACTTGCAAGATCTGCAATGATTACAATAGTAAGAGTCTCTTTCACCAAACAAATTTAAACACAGTTTAATTTAATTAAAGATCTCTATTTAAATTCTGTTTAAAAAAATTCCATTTTCACCAACTTCTGTAATAAAACACCAGAAAGTATGGTAGCCCTTTGTTATTTAATATGACAGCACCAACTTTCAGCAGTTAAAAAAAAAACAAAAAACAAATTAATGAAAATGGAAGCGCGTACCAAAAATTTTTCGTCCGATAATATAAAATTGCTATTATGTTTTATTTCGTGGCGTTAATTCAAAAATTGTCCATGCTGCTTCCTTGGATACACGGAATCTACATCTGAAGTCCTCTTCATCGTAATATGTAAAAAAATTACTTCGTTCTCTTATTGTTCGCGGTCTTCGTTCGACAAAAACTTTTACAATAACTTCGTAATGGTAATCACTTTCATCACTTTCCATTTGATTTGTTAAATATTTTTAGCAAATTTTACAAATTATAAGCAAATTTTTTAAAATTTTTAATTTTTGTTAACAAACAATTTATGTATGTGTCGCAAGAGACAGCTATTGTGAGAGAGATGCAAAATCAGTATATAAATGGAGATTGCTACCTATTTAAACAGCTTTTACATGTGTAAAGAGAATATGTTGGTGAAAATGAATAACTGCGTTTAAATATGAATTGATATTTAAATAGAATTGGTGAAAGAGACTCTAAGAGTGATTTCCCCTATTGTTAACATATGTATTTCTAACAATAAAGGAAAAGTTTAATATCTAAACATCTCTCTAGATTTCAACTATACTGGGCGAATAGATCGAACGCTGTTTTCGGTAGAAGCTACAGTTTGGGGCTAATTAAGTAAGAAACTTGAAATTTGGTGTAAGGCTTCCCAGAAAAGAAACTAAATCGTTTTATTAAATGAGAGTTCAACAATTTTTTAGTAACTAATTGATTTCTCCTTCATATTAAGTCTATTAAAATTTATTATGATTGATTATGTACGGGGTGCTTTAAGAGACTTTGAGTCTTACATAAATAATTATAAATAGAAAAAATATAATATTATTTATTTGTTGCGGGTTAGCAATATCTAAATATATATTTCGTTGGTTGTAAGACCACCTCATCAGTAGATGTTTTCCCTTTATGTTTAAAAATTTTCAAAGCTCATCTATTTATACATAAACTCACAAACAGATTTGTGAATTACAAAGCATAAAAATAGTCTTTTTAAACACTTTTCAAACATACACAATAAATATTTTTTCATTATGAATGTGTTTACTTTTCTACACATAAATTTAATTTAATTTAAAAACATAAATTCTTGAGTAGGTATGTATATGCTGAAATAAATGTAAAATTTTAGAAAAAATATATTTAAAGTAAAATTAATTTCAGAGTTTTATTCTTTATCTCAAGACACAATGGTCTAGCGCAGAATTCCGGGGCTTAAATGTCGACTGCTAAAGAATATACATACATATGTAAGTACATGTAGAAATGGTATAATATAAAAAAACGTTGTCGTATATTGATTTTAAAGAAATTAAAACACCATTTTCGAAGATTCTCAAAATCTAGCGAAGCGAATCCCTTTGTTATCTCTAAGGCATCTAGCTGAGCGCAATTTTGATTGGTTAAGGCATATGTATATCGAAAATATGGCCTCAAAACGTCGTGATCTGATGAAAAATCGTTCTTCGACAATTGGGGTGAAATAAATAACTTTCTACTTTTAGTAGAAGCAAGTTAAAAAGCATTGCATTATCTTTTCATCATTTCTTTTGTATTGACTGTTTTTATTTTAATTTGATTGTGTTCACTTTTCCATTTTTTCAAATTTTTCGAACCAAATTCATAACTGTGCTCGTACTAGTAAAATAAAGGACATATGCACAGAGAACATTTAACATAATTATAATAAATACAGTCTTATGAAATACAGTAGTTTTCCGATTTAATGAATCTATGTAATTGTTGTCAGGCTAATATTTTATGTGAACTAATGATTTTTGTAGTAAAACCGATTCCCATTGCAAAAGAATAAAAAAAAAATGTAACAAATCCATATTTTATTGATGTTTAGCTTGAAAAAGTCGTAGAGCTCTAATATTTGGTTATTTATATCCTGTACTAAATTAAAAGAGAAAATTGTCGTTTTATTACAATTACATACTTATTTCATTAAAAATATGAGGAACGGAGGAAATAGAAAAATAAAAAAAATTATTTACACATTGGTTAAGCGCAGTCTGTTTTTTTTTTGGAATAGATAACTTTTTTTTACTTGCATCTTCTTGAAGTTCTCTCAAAAGATTTTTCTTTGATTTTAGGATTGTACTAATAGTGGATTTTTGCAGTGCATTACTATACTTTTGTTCGTTAAACCGAGTATAAAGAAAAATAGAGTTCGGTAAATGGAATGTTCAGTACTTTCAGTATTTGCGAAATTCCCAAAAAAACAATTGTTTTACTAAATTTTTGTAAAAAAATATATAAAGTACATATTTTATTTTTATTAGAAAATTTAAATTTATATAAACATCAGCAAATTTTAGTGTTACATGATAGAATAATTAGTATTTTTTTTTTTCATGACCATGCTCTTTTAATTTTAGTAATCTGCCATATTAGAAAGTATGTAGTTAGAAATAAATGGTAACTGAAAAAAATTTCAATATTTAGTAAAATCTTATGTTTTAAATTTAAAATTGTCCATTGGTACGCATGGATTTATCATAATGTAGTTGCAATAATAATCCACTCGTAGTTAACGAAAAATCTCAATTATGGCCTCCAAAATCTTCGACAAATTGTAATAAATATTATTAAAGTTTTGAAACAGGTTTAAAAAAAAAATAATTACAAGCATGTTGTTTTTTTTTGAAATTTTTATACATTTTCCGGTTAAGCACTTATCCAGTACATATACATAAATGCTAATGCATTTTATTTTTTATTTCAGACATGTTTTGGCAATTTTGCGATTTTCTTTTTTTTACGATTTTATAGGTTTAGCTGATTCTGGTGAATTTTGCTGCTGCAGAGGATTTTCCAGTTTTCGATGTTATGTTATGTTGCACAGGTCACCAGTTCAATAATATGGATCTGGCCCACTTGGGTCCTAATGGTCCCTTTGTGTTACCTGAGGCGGAAAGTATAATAATATGTATTTCATCTAATACACGTCCCCATTCGATTCACCTACTTCCGTCCGTATAGATCTCTAACACATCCTCTTGATGAAGGAAAGATGTGCTCAATAACGATACAGCACAATTTTTCAGTTTTATTAAAATTTTTAGCAATTTTTCCCCATTTTTTAAGTTTTTTCAGTTTCATTCTGGCGACTTTTGGTTTGTTTCTGTTTTGACGAATTTCTATATGTTGAGATTTTATATAATTGGACCAATAATATTAAAGGTCACTATACATTCGTCAAAATCACATCAAGCTTGATGTCAAGTGTTTTGACAAAAACACACACTAACAACAACATGAATAACGAATTTGTGCATTCCATATGTTCTTGTTTTGAAGCAAAACAAAGCAAAACAAAAAACTAGTACTAAATATGACGTGGGGGTACTGTGGTATTTTTGTTGTGAAAAAGTACTGAATTTTCCATCACTGGACTGGATGTAAGTGAGAATATGACAGGTCATTTGTATAACATTTCTTCAAAGGCTTAAGAAACCTCTTGATCAATTTAAGACTTTTTCCGAAATTAATACGTCTGGTTGGAATTTTTTTTTTATCAGACCTTTTCAAACATTCCCATAAATTCCTTTAGAATTTCCCCAAGAAATTCTTTCAGAATTCGGATGCATATACAAATGTACATGCACATACATATGTACATATATACGTAGTATGTACATAGGCACGCTAATGTACATACATACATACATATACTATGTAGTACATATGTATATTTTTCACTGTTATATACATATACATACATATATAAATATATGTACATACATATACACATACATACACACATATACAGCGTTGCCATTTTGGTGCTTTTCGGGTATTTTTTGGTGCTTTTTTACTTAAGCAATACCCGAAATTTTGTTAAATACCCGTTTTTGAAAAGCGGGTATTTATAGTGCTTTTAACAATTTCTCACAGTGCTTTTTGGTGCGTTTTAAATAATCAACATTTTTGACACTGAACCATTTTCCTACTATTCTTTCAACACACTTAATACTTTTTTAAGTACTCGCAAACTGTTAAGAGTTTGAATTCTAGAATTTCTCAAGCATCTTTTTTTTTAAATTCGTTCAGAAATTTTTATGATTTATTTGTTTAGCAGTGATCTTACTTTTAATATTAGTACATATCCTTTAATTTGTTTGTTGTGCAAATTTAAACAAGAAAGAGCCTTGGTTATTATCAAGCTGCACAGTTATTAAAAGTAAGTTCTTCATTGTTGTTAAAGTTGATATGTGCTAAAGTTCATCATCTAACAATGGCTTTCCCTTAGATCGAAAAACAAATACTTATATAGAAAAGCTTGGGAAAATTATCCAAAGATCAACTAAAAGCATATTTTATTTGTTGTAATTGTGAAATAAATGCACTATAAAGCGATTTACTCCGACAAAGTTACACAAAAAGCCATGAAAAAGCAATAGATCTGTTAGTGCTGTGGTTAGTGCTTTTGTACCCGAAATTTTTTTCATTTTTACCCTTTTTTACCCTATTTCCATGGGCTCACAGTGCTTTTGATGTTGCAAGAGTTGGCATCACTGCACATATATATATGTACATACATCTACATATATACAATGTTTGTGTGTGTATATACTTTGTAGGCTAGTATTGAAAAACAACCCTAAAAAGAAATATCTAAAATCTAAAGGCTTCAACTGCATCATGTGTACATAATGGCGCGTTTCTTTTCACATCATACTTTTCAAATATTTGTTTTTTTTATTATTTTCTTTTTTTTATATGTAAGTATGTACTTGTGTATTTTTTTTTTTAGTTCACTACTCAGCAATTCATTCAATTTTAAGAAATAAACAAAAATAAAAATTGAAATAAAACAACAAAAACAGAAGAAAGCCTACAAAAATTTTTAGCATTTAAGATTAAAAATTATATGTAAGTATGTAAAAATACGCAAAGAATATTTTTCCTGGCATATTGGAAGCAAGAACAATTAAGAGTGCTACATATATTCGGATGTGCCGAATCTTATATACTCTTCACCAAGTCACAAACATACATACATATGTGTATTATTTTATACATATATACCTATGTATGTACATACTTATTAAAGAATATAAGTATGTACTTTCAATAACAATTGTGTTAAGACAAATCCGGACACATCAGTCCAAGACTCAAGCCTCCAAACCTTTTTTAGTGGCTTTAGAAAAACGATTTCATATACACATACATAGGCGGTTATGGCTACGGTGACCATCCGTCCTTTTTTTAAAAGGAAAGTCCTCTTTTTTTACACAACGTCCTTTTAAATTTAAACAAAATAAATTATCCTTTTTTAATTGAATTGTCCTTTTTTATCCTATCTTTTTGATGGCTAATGTTTTTCTTTAGTTTCCATAATTAAAAGTTTTTTATCTCAAATACCGAAATTTTAAACTCAATACAATATAAATGTATAACCACCCAAGACAGGAATTGCCTGGCAACACTGAAAAGTGTATGCTCAATGTGTCAAATTTTCTGTCGGCTTTCAAATGGACTGTGCAGAATTTAAATTGTTTTTATCAAATAACATTGATAAATAAAAAAAAAACATATGGCACTCGGGGTCTGCCGCGGTAAAGCTATTGCATAGCTATACTGGAAGTGCCCCATACAAAGAAGGGAAATTAGACTGTAAAAATACACTGGAAATTTTAAAAATTTCCAAAGCGGCAACACTGTATAGTCATCATACATAGACTATTGTAGAAAGTTCGGGTTTAATTAAATAAATAAAATTACTTATGCTTATGATTTAAAAGGCGGATTATTATGCCTATGTTTAAAATAAAAATGTAGCCGATTTGAGGCTGAATAAATATTGATTTTATTTTCCAAAATCATGTCCTTATATTCTAACTTAACGTTATCTTAAAGCTACAAAAGTTCCTTAATTATAAAACATATTTGTAGTAAGGAATAATAATAGTTGTTGTATATAACATTTGTAGTGAGAAATAATAATAATTATACCAATAGTTGTTGTAGAAACGATGGGTAGGCACGATACACTACACTATACACAAAGTAAGTTTTCACTTAAAAAAAACAAAAGACTTAAGAAACAAGTGCCACTTATGCACTATTTCCGGTCTAGGTCCAAAAAAACAAAGAGTTCGGGGACCGGACCACTTGTAGGTTATAGTGGATCTAAATACCTACGTTTTGGTATATAAATTATTTTGCCAACCATTTTTTTTCTTAAACAAATTAATTAAAATAAAAATTCTGCCACTTATGCACTATTTCCGGTCTAGGTCGAAAAAAAACAAAGAGTTCGGGGACCGGACCACTTTTAGGTTATAGTGGATCTAAATACCTGCAATTTGGTATATAAATTATTTTGCCAACCATTTTTTTTCTTAAACAAATTAATTAAAATAAAAATTCTGCCACTTATGCACTATTTCCGGTCTAGGTCCAAAAAAACAAAAATTTCGGGGACCGGACCACTTTTAGGTTATAGTGGATCTAAATACCTGCAATTTGGTATATAAATTATTTTGCCAACCATTTTTTTGTTGAACAAAGTAATTAAAAACTAAGTGTTAGGTTTTTTCGTTTCAACTTAGTAACAGGTTTTTTCGTTTCAAAAAACAGAAGACTTAAGAAACAAACGTTTCAAAATTTCTTGATTCGGTCGCCTCAAAGCCTGCGATAGAAGCTATGCAATAGCTTAAAAACAAGATGTGCTTCCACCTTTAATTGTGAGCAAGGGGTCGGCGATGTTAGTAACAATTGGAAAAATCTAAATATTAAAAAACACTACTACTTACACACATTCATATGTCCATATCCATGCACACACACGCGTAGGCACATTGTGGGACGAGCGTTTATGCGGCAAAGTTCACTAAACTGTAGTTTACCTGTTATTAATGCTTTCTTTGTCCTACCACTATTGAAAGCACCATCTGAATAGGTATGTGTGTTTGCATAAACTAAAGATTGGGTGGAATTGGTGAGTTGGATAAATGAATGAATGGTGGGTTTGTAAAACCAGAAGTACACTGGTGGAACGCTTTTTTATTTCTTTTTGTTTGCCATCCTTTTACATCCTTTTTGTTTGCCATCCTTTTACAGTTTAGAATAAGGTTGACTTTTTATTTGTTTTTTCCATTTTATTTAATTATTTACATAAATATTTTATTTGTTCAATGTTTTTATTAAAATTTAGCGCTTATTAATTGTTTTCCTTTGTTAAAATTATTTTGGACAACTAGTTCAGATAAACTAGCGATATTTTGTTATCAAATTAAAGATTATAGCAAATTATACGGATTCGCAGCAACCACGATGGTGACACTCTCAAAATTTTGTATGGCGAAACATGTAGAGCGCGAACCTCGATAATTGCTATCCGTTTGAACATAGTATTAGACTCATGCCATCAAGCAAAAATGTTTAAAAATTTATACAATGATAAAAATTGTCAACTTAGACAACGATTGCCAAAAAAATTTCATAATATATTGAATACTAACATTTTTTGTGTAGAAAACAGTATAAAAGCTAATAAATGCAAATTAAACGAACATTTTAAAGAAGAAATGTCTGATTTCACTGTAGAAAAAATGTCTACTTTGGAACATCAACAATTTTCGGTTTTAAGGCTTGCCACCCGTACTTTATAACAAAGTATTGTACGTTTTTTTGATTAATTGTACTCTATACTTTATAGAAACAATAAAGTACACCAAAATACTTTATTTCGCATGATTTGATTTATCTACAAAAATTCAAAATAGATTCGGGTTATATTAGTCATTTGTTGACATTTTTTTACAGTGGCGATTCTTTGTTAAGACTATGTCATGGCAATTTGGATATTTGGATATGAAACAAGCAAAAAAATTAACCTTTTGTCTGCACCGGAACTCACCAGCGAAATTCACATGAATTTTTTATTATTTATCGATAAAGCCTTAGAGTACCTGAATAAATGGCTTGATTTTAAAAATACAAACTGGTTATTTACAATTAGCAATAAAAATTTAAAGAGCAAAGTTGAATTTGATAATATTGTTAGCATAAACGAAAATTTAAATCTTCAAAAACTTAATATAAATATGGATGATCTTTATTGAGAAATTGCGCCATTAAACAAAATTTATGATCAGATATACAGTTCTGAAGGTTTTGCGGAATTATCTACAGCAAGTAAATGGCAGCTATTATTTAATAAGACTGATGATAATTTATCAAATTTGTATAAAGTAATTTCATTTTTAATTTCTATTCCTGCCACGTCAGCATTCACAGAGAGAGGTTTTTCTGTAATGAAGAGCAAATGGCGAGACGAAAGAAACAAAGCGTCTCTGAATCTGATAAAAAATTTATTAATTATTTACTTTAATTTAAATATGATAATTATTTGATAAAACTTGCGAAAAGCAATAAAAAGTACGTTTTCAAATATAACAATAAAGAAAAATAAATTGTACTTTATTTTTATACTGTGTACTTTTGAAGTGAAAACTTCTATTGGCGCGGTACGGAAGTTTTGGGTGGGCTAAAATCTCTGATTTCGCGACACCGTCATAGTTTTTGACATCACGCTCGCTTCATTTTGAGCGAAAAAATTTAGGTGTTGGGCCTTACTACGGTTCTCGAATCGACTTCGACTGTTGTACTAGATTAAAGGAACACACAACATTTTTCTTTAATCTATTACAGCAGGCGAAGTCGAATCGAGAACCGTAGTAAGGCCCAACACCTAAATTTTTTCGCTCAAAATGAAGCGAGCGTGATGTTGCCATATATGAGAAAAACACTAATTTTTTGGTGCACCAAAGAGGGCGCACTCGTCAACTTAAGTGAAACTGATTAAGAAGAGTACACAAAGATGGCGCTCTCTTCATTTTGACCGAAAAATATTTAGGTTGTTAACTTCTCGAGCGCAGTTGCATTTGCGTTGACAATAAGTGGCATGGCAAAACTAGCAGGTATGCGCAGTTCGACAACAACTACAACAATCCAAAATCAACATGTATTTTGTTGGTATCCCTACAAAAATTATTGGAGTACATGGTCCATTTTAGATAAAAGGAGTAGTTTTTGGACTACTCATTTGTAATGCAGCCGTGGACCATTTCATTTGTACACACATTTATAGTTAAATACCATTTGGCAACACTAAAAATGTTTGGAGTTAAATTGAAACTGTGGCAGCTCCCCTATTAAAATTACAACAAATTCATGGAAACACAAGTTAGCTCGTGTTTTTTCAATTTCTGAATTTTATTTTGTATTTTTATATAATGTAATGGAAGGGCTGAATTCACACATTTGTATGTTCTTAAAATATCATTCAATTATATTAGTGACAGAGATACATATGTATATATATACATATGTATATATATACATATGTATGTATGTATACATTTTTACCGGAGTTCCCCTGTGGGTACTCCATGGTATAGCAAAATAGAGTAGTTTCGAAACTAGTCCCTGTGGGTACTCCTTGGATTAATAACACGGAGTAGTTTGGGTTACGTGGTCCAGCCCTAGGACATCGCAATGTAAATTGGACCATGTTTTTTTCATACACTTTGGCTACATTTGGAGTACTCATACTCCATTGTGGAGTAGTCCATACACACATGTATAGAGTACACTCGTTTTTTGTAGGGATAAAGCACTCGCTTCATATCAAAACACACAAACAAATTAAAAGCATTTTAAAACGTATGAGTATCAAACTGTAACTGTAACCATTTTGTATGTACTCTCTTCAAACTATATCAGTTTGTATGAAAATTTGCTACAAAGCGAGCTCAGTCAGCTGTGCTAGTAAGCTCACCTGTTGCATAGGCCTTAATAAGTGGTTAAATTTGTTGCATGTATATATGTATATAACTAGCTGATCCCGGTGTACTTCGCTACCCCCCTCGTTATAAAATAAAATTAAAAGTATTTATATATCCTATTGTGAAAATTTAATGACCATCGGTCCAATAGTTAAGACTATATTAAGATTTTTTATTTTCCTATAAAGGGGCGTGGTCCCACTCACTTTTCTCCTGGTACGTATTCCAAATTATGCCAATACCATATGTACCAAATATCATCGGCGTAGGTCAAAAAATGCCCAAAATATGGCGATTTCAATTTTTGGGTTATATGGGAGCTGCCACGCCCACTTGTCCGATAACGCCCATTTTTGTCCTGATTACTCACATTAGTAACATATGAACTATTGCAATGTTTCAAAACTCTTGCTATCACAATAGTCAAGATATATGATGTTATTCAATTTATGTGGGAGGGGCTACGCCCATTTGAAATATTAAAAGCCTAAAACCATCCTCTATAAATTCCCTTTTGAATGACACCAGTTTGGGTCAAATCGGTTGGATAGTTTCCGAGTCTATAGCGAACATGGGTACAAACATTTTTAATATTTTATATATATAGATTGTTTATATCTACGCATAATTTTTTTGGCAATAGCACGTGTATTGTTGTAATCACAAAACGTTTTCACTTCTGTCGTCACTCCCGGAGTGCTACCCGTAGTTTTTTTTTCCTAACCTTTAACAACCAATGTACTTTAATTGCATAAAAAAAAGGTGGGAACCCTAGTTACAAAAGCTTATTTAACTGTTCCGAGTTTGTTCCCTACAAAAATTATTGGAGTACATGGTCCATTTTAGATAAAAGGAGTAGTTTTTGGACTACTCCTATGTAATGCAGCCGTGGACCATTTCATTTGTACACACATTTATAGTTAAATACCATTTGGCAACACTAAAAATGTTTGGAGTTAAATTGAAACTCTGGCTAAACCCCTGCTAAAATTAAAACAAATTCATGGAAGCTTAAAAAACACAAGTTAGGTCGTCTTTTTTCAATTTCTGAATTTTAATTTGTATTTTTTTTTATATAATGTAATGTAAGGGCTGAATTCGCACATTTGTATGTACTTAAAATATCATTGAATTAAACTAGTGACAGAGATACATACATGTATTTATAAATTTTTACCGGAGTACCCGTGTGGGTACTCCATGGAGTAGCAAAATAGAGTAGTTTAGAAACTAACCCCTGTGGGTACACCTTGGATTAGTAACATGGAGTAGTTTTTGGGTTACGTGGTCCAGCCCTAGGACATCGCAATGTAAATTGGACCATGTTTTTTCCCTACATTTGGAGTAGTCCTACTCCATTGTGGAGTAGTCCATACACGCATGTATGGACTAGTCTCATTTTTTGTAGGGTTTTCTGCCAAAAATTGTCGTTCACTATTTAGAGCCATCACACTTTGTTCCCAATAGATTTCATATAAGAAAATGTGTGTATAGTGTTCACAATAGTGGATAGTTCACTATTGTGGAAGTTCACATTACCGCGAGTTCACTGTATACAAAAAAAAGCAATGGCCTGTGCCCTTATTATGAACAAATTTAATATAATTATATGTTCAAAAACGAACATTTATTAAAAATATACTTAAGTTTAAAAATCAAACTAAAAAAGTTTCTTAAGTAGAACAAAAAATCAGGAGATTGGGTATTGTAGGATATAAATTCGCTGTCAAGCACTATTATGTTTAATATATGATAACAAGATAAAAAAAAAATCCATAGCTAGCATCCATTACTAGATATAAGTCGCGAATTCTATTTGTATTTGTAACGGTGTATAAATAGATTGTGTAATGACGTTCAACGAAGCTACCTCCCAAGTAGTGGAAAAGGGCATTTGCACATGAATACTGACGAGGTTTACTGGCTTTTACCGAAAAACAACGTTTGTTTCTATTCAGCTAGTGCTATTGAAAAATCTACAAAAGGGATGTATAAATATTAAATTTTTCCTTTGTTGCTCGAAATATGTTAACAATGTCTACCTAATATTTCTCTGATTATAAAAATTTACGAACTTTAGCCTGAACAAATATTAACATTTTACTTGCATTGGCTTGTTTATGAAAAATCCCTTACTTGAACTACTGTTGTTTTTGCTCATGATCTAATTGTGATCGAAACAAAAAAACTCGAGTTACACGACGAGTATTAACAAACATACATAAGTACTTGTGTTTTTGAAATTTAAATTACTTGCTGTTCGCAGTGAACACATACATACATAAATGCTTGTATTTTAACTAGGACTATACGCAACAACTATAATAGCACGAACATTTTATTGCATGTATCAGACATCAGCAACAAGTGCTAAATTTTCGGGCATCCTAAATTATGCACATTGATTTTTATGATCTAATAATTTTTGTTCAAAATCACACTTGTTTACGCATCCGTTCGTTTCAAGCATTCTGTTTTATTCACTAGATGTTTTGTGCTAACATGAATGTTCTGACTGTGTCGTTAAGCAGTGATGCCAACTATTTATAATCGAAATGCGCACAGGAGTGTAACAAAAAGCGCCAAAATGCGCTAAATATTATTAAAACAAAAGGCGCTAAAAAGCGCTAAAAATATTAATTTAAATATAAGCTTTTTTATTAATTAAAAAAAAGTTAGAGCTAATTTGTACCTTTGAGATCGGTTGTTATTATTATACTATTTTTGTAAACACGTGAAGTAAAATAAAAAAAAACCGATTTAAAATTGCTCGTTTTCGAATAAAATATTATCATTTTCATTTTCATCTTCAAGCCATAAAACCGTTTTCATATAAAATTTCGACTTTCTGTATGTTTAATTTGAATTAATTTTTGCGCTAACATTTGCAGGTATTTTGTAATACGAACAACATGATATTTTAATTTTTAGACCATATTTTATATGGATTAGTGAGTTAACTGTATTTAGACACACTGTTTCTTATTTTGGTTTTAAAAATATTAATTACGCTAAAAGATCTTTCCACCTCTGCATTTGAATATGGAAATGATAATATATTAATAACAAAAGTTGAAAACTTCAAAAATGGATTTTTATTTACTGAATTTTTGAAGTGATGTACTTCAATCCAAAATAAATCAGTTCTGTCTCTTTTTTTCCATTCAACAAACTTCAAATTTTGAAGACAGTTTTCTATTTCTTCTATATCCTTTTTATCATTTATAAATTCTTTTATAAATGTAATGACATATTCGGTGTTGTTTTTTTTTCCACTGAAAAACTTCAAAAGAGCAGTTGCAAAAAATGTTATTATAAAAGTATATACGATTTTCTTTAAAATGAACAGTTGTATTAAAAAGGCGATAAAAGCACCAAAGTAAAAAACAAAAAGCGCTGATTTAGCATCGCTGTCGTTAAGAGTATGAAACTCATTTTGATTAGAAGCCAACGTGTTGTTAGCGGAGCAAGTGTTTTAAGCAGTTATGCAGTTATGCATCATGAAAAACAAACTTTTATTTTAATTTATTTTACAAAATAATAAATTGGTGAATTCGTCTTGAATTATGTATCTTGAATCCATTAACTTCATATAAATAAAAGTAAAAAATAACGGGTAGCACTCCGGGAGTGCCGACAGAAGTAGTATTTGAAAGTATTTATTTGTATAAAGAATGTTTTTGATCATAATAGATTTAAAATTTTCGTACAGAGTTTTCTTTAATTTTGTAATATTTGTTCACTGCTTGACAAATATATAAATTGTAAAAATCTTTTTTTTTTTAATTAAATAAATTTTTTATATAAAATTTAGTATTTGAGTTTTACTTAAATTAAACTACTCATAACAGCTAAAAGACTTCAACCTGTCATGGGAAAACTCTTTATGCTATTCCAAATACTAAATGAGCATGTATTTTTGCCCTTTTTTATCCTTTTTGTAGTTTCCTACATCATTTTTCCCAAAAAAAAAATGCTAAACAAAAATGATATAAAAAATATTTTGCTTAAATTACCTTTTAGCGCCTTCAAAATAATGTTGCTTAAATTTTAGCGTTTCTACCATAAAAAGTTGCTTATATGTGCTTAGAGAATACAAATGTTTAACATTTTAGCGATGATAGCAAACGCCAAAATTGCAGCGAATCCGATTTCTATGATATTGCCTAATTTAGCAATACGCATTACAAAATTCACTATGTACCTAAAAATATCTAAAACGATTTAAGACATTTCTAGCGATGGAGATTTAGCTTTAGCGAGTTACAGAATATAGCTGCAGTACGAGCTTATTGTTTTTAAGCTATTGCATAGCTTTTATCGCGGCCCTTGGGGCGACCGAATCAAGTAATTCCGTAACGAAAAAACCTAACACTAACTTTGTTTCTTAAGTCTTTTGTTTTTTAAGTATTTAAATCGCCCAATGTATGTTAACCCCTAAAGTATGCTATGTATTTAAATGTCTTCACTAATTCACCAACAAAACAAACAAAAGGCATTTTGTTTGTGTAAACGGCGAATTCATATCCTACTCTATCAAAATTTTCCATGCATAAATATTACATAAAAATGGCGCAGGAAAATATGTACCAAATTTGACAGTGTGGGCAATGGATACATTCGTCCGAATTCGCCACTGCATCCAACTGTAATGAATTCTCCTTGGTCCGTAGTCTATGTAATGTGAATTCGCCTTGGTATCAGGCGTATCCAACAGGTGTGCTTACTAGCACAGCTGACTAAACTCGCTTCATAGCAAATTATCATACAAACTGATACAGTTTTAAATGTAGACATAAATAATGGTTATAGTTTGGTATGCATACGTAAGAAAATTTTTTAAAAGATATGAAGCGAGTGCTTTATAACAACAAAATACATGTTGTTTTTCGATTGTTGTACTTGTTGTCGAACTACGCATACCTGTTAATTTTACCATGTCTGGTATCTAGTTATCTGTCAAGTGTCAAATGTCCGGGCGTTACTACACCAGTAATTTGTTAGGTAAGCATTGGCACAAGTGTCAAAAAGCGTCTCGGTCGCGAGTTCAGAGATTTAGTCTCAGCTAAAATATGCGTACCGCGCTAAAAGAAGTTTTCACTTCAAAAATTTAATTAAAATTTGAATGCATTATCGATAATTTAAGGGAAAGTAATTGTAATTTATTTTTTCATTCACTTCTATAGTTAGGATAAAAATTCCAAAAATTATCTCTTCATCTCATACACCGTTCTGCAATTTTTTATAATTATGTTACTTAATTAATTGATTTTTTTATTCGTGCATTCTGACAGTATTCCCCGTGGAGCACTGAACAGAATACTGGGCTTTAGGAATGCTTTCGTGTTTCAATTCAATTCACATTTTGAGCAAAACTAATTAATTATTCTTTCTCTAATTCATTGTGAATTAAAAATCAGATTTGAGTCATTCTCTTAAATCTCTGATATGTACATATTTATACTTTTGACTTCCGAAATCAAATTTTCTACCAATAAAATACATAGAGTTGGTGTTATTTGTATTTCTGCATATAACTTATATTCTTCGTATCATGCAATCATATCATGCACAACAAAGCCGACCTGCAAAAAGCAAACTGTCTATCAGTGAGCTGCAGCAAGTGCTTAATTTTCGGGCGTCCTTAATTATGCACTTTGATTTTTATGATCTAATCGTTTTTGTTCAAAAGCAAATCTTTACGCAACCGTTCGTTTCAAACATTCAGTTTTATTCACTTGTTGTTTTATGCTTACATGAATGTTCTGACTGTGTCGTTAAGAGTATGAAACTCATTTTGAATCGAAGCCAACGTGTTGTTAGCGGATCAAGTATTGTATTCTGTTGTTAAAGTAATTTTGTACTCGTATTTCAATAAATAATTTTTATTTATATATTTGTCTAAGTTTGAAACATGCACACACACATATTTATACTTTTGACTTCCGAAATCAATTTTCTACCAACAAAATACATAGATTTGGTGTTGTTTGTATTTCTGCATATGTCTTATATTCACTGTATCACGCAATCAGATCATGCAAATTCGCATCAAATGATCGAAATGATTTGCATTTGTTAATGAATTTTCTGCTTGTGCATAAAAAGCGAACGAGTATAAAATTGAATAATACTTGTTTGTCTTGTTACTAAAATTCATCGTTAGGGAATAAGTAGGCTCGATCATACTTGTTGCAGCTCACTGGCATTTATGAACACAGATATGTTTTTTGTATTAAAAAAAGTGAATCGAGCCTTACACCGTATTAAAGATTCATGCAAGATTGATTAAATCAGCATATTCGTTTCGATCCGATGCGGTTACAATCATTCCAATAATCAGAAACATCCATGTTCGTTGCCAGTACGAGCGTTTAAATCTGATTGTTTGAAATGATCTATTGCGTTTACAATCATTGCTTGTGGTTGAACTGAAACGTTTTGATCACAAAAACTCCGGGTATATGATCGGATACACTCGAAAGTTTTCCACCCGTTGCCGGTCCCTGATATGTATGTATGTAAAGTCTGATTGTCAGATTTCTTTAAGTATGGCAAAACAAGATGAATCTTGTTTAAAAATATTTATTTTCAAACAATAGCTGAGAGCACTGATAACATTTAAAAAGCAAAGAACAATGAATAGGACTAAAACTTCATTCTTAACTTTATTTAAACTTGAATTTTTTTCGAGTTTTTTCTGTGCTACGTTTGTATTTGTGATTTTTGATTGTTTAGCGGCATTTGTCGAATTGATGCTTTGCTTTATTTTTGCTGTTTTGCCAATTTTTCCATTTCGTTTTGGGACAGTTTCATTTCACTTAAAATGCAACTGTGTGACAGATGTTTTTGGCAAGTCTAGCGATTTCTAATCATTTATGAAAATGGTTTACATGCGATCAGAGGAGTATTTATTGTCAGCCAGCTAATAATTTTAACTTTGTCTTTATTCGTAACATTTTATTCTTTTTTCTTTTATACAACGAAAGGGATGTAATATTGTATCTAATATAAATAAATGATTGCACAAAACAACCGCATGTTTTGGCATTAGTTTTGTATGATTTTTTAAAGTCGGTCAGAATTTTGTAAGATTTTCCTGTGAATAAATCGTACGATTGTGTAGGATAGTGAAGCACGGCCTTTATTTAAAGCTATTTGATTTTAGATGCATTAATTTTATAATTATGTACCATCAAATAAAAAGTTCCTATGTATGGGAAGTGCCACGCCCACTAAACTATCTCCAACTTTGATTACAAGCTTAGAAAAGTATTGAGTGAATAAAAGTAATAGAAATTTCCATCACTCAAGTTTATTAACTTGATGTGTTTTAATGCTGACGAAAAATTCAAAACAAAGAGATTTCGAAAATATTCTTAAGTCACAAAATGCGAATAAACAGCAAATGATTGAAAGAAATACACCACTATGATCTAGAATCGATAGAATTAAATTAAATGAAAATATTAATCAGCAACAACTTTATACATATGTAAGTATGTATGTATGTACTACGTAAATATGTATGTTGCAACAACAGGCAGCAGCAATAATAATATGAAAATATACCTACTGTCTTCCCGTATTAAGTGTGGTTAGTTTGACACGCTTCGCCACCATTTCAAAATGACCATTTAATTGGACGTGTCGTGCCGACCGTATATTATCTCAGCCCCAGCAGTTACGGTTTGTTTGTATATACAGTGTTTTGTACGCTACAGTGACCACCCAATCATACGTGCCAAACAATATCATATACATATACACATGTACATTTATTTGTTTATATGTACATATGTATGTATGTGAGTGGTAAGCATCATTCCTATAATAATTGTTATTTCTTTTTATTTAGCCTTATTATCAATTCAATTTATTATGGGTTGTTAAGGGGAACTTTCTTGTCTATTTTATAGAAATTTTCGTCTAAGGAAGCTACATACATACATACATACACACATGCAACAAACAATCAAGATGACTACGGAAGATGTAAAAACCAAATAAATATTAGATATAAGAGTGTGTGTTTGTGAGCATGTTTTTGTGGGAGGTCATTATTTGAGAATTTCCTTTTCATACAACAATAGGAAAACCAATATTTATTTATACTTTACAATGACGACAACAGCAATAACAAAATAATACACATTAATACTCTCTAACACTTGCTCATTATAAAACGGACATTGAAAAAGTCGTCTGTCTGTATTATTGTCTTTTATTTATTTATTTACAATTCCTTCTGGATATCGCATTTCCGGTATTTGAAGATCTATTACTATTAGAGTATCTTTAACGCGATAATTTGATTAATAAATACAGGTCAAATTTTCTATTTTAAGATGTTCGTATTGGCCAAATTCAAGCGAACATATCTCTAATAATTTGCACATACTTTCCAAAGATAAAAATATATACATACATATAAAAATTTAAAAAAGTACATAATATGTACAAAAATATATTAATTTTTAATAATTTTTATTTAAAGAAATCCCTTTATCTTTGACGCAAGACCTTCTTTAAAAACAGACACAAATAAATATATATTTTGCAACTAGCATTTAAAAGTTTAAAGTCTTATATGTACGTTTGTGTATTCATATAATGTTAAGTTAGTAATCAGTTCTTAGTAGAGGATGTTGGACTTAAATAATTGAAGAATTAAAATTTAATAAGTGAAAGTCCACTGACAGGTGGCTGCGCCATATGCCCAAACAGCACTGAATTACTAATTAAAAGCGCAAACAGAATAAGTAATACGAAATCTGAAAGTATGTAAGTAAAATAATTTAAAAATGTTCAGTAGTGGTCTTCAAATTCGGCATCTCAATGCCATAATAATGTTAAATACCTAATGTAGTGTGACAATTTTTTTTTTTAATTTATTGTTACTGACGCAAAGGGAAGAATTTTTTCCAATTAAATTTGAAATATTACGTGGCTCTAATGACCAGTTTTTTACTTCATATTTAAGTCTGCTATTAGCAGCGTTGTCAACTTTGAAATTACAAAAGGCACCAAAATGGAGAAAAAAACGCGCCATTTAACAAAAAACGCACCAAGTTCAGAATTTTTTTTTGTATTGAAAATTTTTATTGAATTAATTTTGCGTCTTTACAACATTTAACTTTAGTCCAAAATTCTAATATTGATACAATATTGTGCCATTGCATGAAGCGAATTATTCACCCTTTTTCAATACTAGATAACATTTCGACATCGGATTCAAATTGTACTGCTAATGGCATGATATAATATTTGCAATGGGATAAAACATTTTGTACAATGGTGGTTGTTGATTTCGGTTGTAGCTAAATGGGCTTAAAGCTGCAATGTGTGTCCGTGTTCCAGCATGCCGAACAAGGTTATTATTTGGTCAAGGCCGAATCCATTGCTTAAACTCACATTGTGACTCCCAAGTCCTTTTGTATTTCGCTTATGATCTCCTTTTTTAGACTCCATTATTGACACTAACTTTAAATATTTCTTTTAGTAAATAGAAATTTTATTACTTTTAGTGTTACAACACTTTATATAAACGCATTTTTTATGCATTTTATAAAAATCAAACAATGATCGCTAGTCTCGCGAATACTTGTTTCCGCTAAGCTCTTTAACACAATTGACAGCAACTTTAACGACAAAAAACAATTATGTACTCTGAAAATCTAAAAGGGAAAACAAATTTTTTATAATGAAATTTTACAAATCATCTATAACAACAAGACAATTTAACGGTTTTCGTGAATGTGTTTTAGTACCTCTTAAACATCATTAATGGTTGCTCTTATTATGGTCTGTAAAATTGAATATAAAAATTGTACACAATTGAATGAAATGGTATTGAAACAGTTGTATTTTTTGTACAAAATTCTTTTTTCTCATACTGAAACAAAACATTGTGTTTAATATGTTTTGGAGCCACCCAAAATTAAAAAACGCACCAAAATTAAAAAAAAGCGCACCACGCACCTACTCAGATATTTTTCGCACAAAACATTTAGAAAAGCACCAAAAAAGGTGCGAAACGCACCAAGTTGACAACGCTGGCTATTAGTTAATTTTTATTTAAATTTATGTTGTGTTTAAATAAGATTTCAATGTTTCAGTGAGTAATTAAAGTTCTTATTTAATTACGATGAAAATATGGTAGCACTACTATAATATAAAAAATTTCCCACGAATTTCCCAAAAGAAAAACAGCTGACTAGAGAAAATAAAGAAAAATCGAAAAAATTATGTTTATTTTAGCTATAAATAAAAATAATTAAGAAGTGCTGAAATGTTTTAAAAGAATAAGAGCAACTTTCAAAACGTAAGAGCGAAAAAACCTACCAAAATTGTATGCAACAAATTTTTTGTTTGCTTTTTTTCAAACAAGAAGAACAAACAAGCAGTCGAAAACATATGGAAATTAGTAAAACTTATGTAGTGATTAAATACACAACGTTGGCTATTTAATGTTGATTTAATATTGCAATCAAAAATAAAATTTTATATTTAAACGAGTTTTGAAAATACTTATATGAAACATTATCATCCACCAATTTATTGGCCATAAAGTTTCCACACTAGCACATATCGTATGAGAGAGTATGTGTTTGCCCTTCACTGCCCTAAACCCTAAAAGTAATATTCGTACTCGTATTCGTATTTGGCAAATATTGTATCAAATATTCGTATTCGTGAATACTAAAAAATGATATTCGAAACATCAAAGTCCGGCAAGGATCATACTAAGGTTTAGTGCCTGTTCGCCGATATCGACGAAGTTCTTTCTTTCGAGCAATTTTATTTGAAACAAAAACAAATTCAAATGCAAAGAGAAAAATTTTTAAATATTAGTCATTGTAAGATCGGCATGTTTGTCAACTAGTCGAAGTTGTGTTTGGTTAAATTGGCATATATTTTATTGTTTGGTATTTTTTATAGCGGCATATTGTATGAAAAAATACTTTATATATGTGTGTTGTTGCATTTTTGTGAGGATGGCTAGGCTGACTTCCAAAACGTCAATTGCTTTGTGTTTGAACAAAGCATCACATTTCATAACGGCGCAGTACAATAATAATACAATGTATACCATTTCAAAACGCCGCCGCCAAGTATTTTTAACGCAGTAAGAAAGCAAACAAGGCATCGGTTTTATAGTTGTTGCATTGTTTAGGAACTTTGCATATGTATGTGATTTAAATACAGTAGCAATACTGTATACAAACTTTGTATACGAACGTTTTGGAAGTCAGCCCTAGTTTTCATTGACAAGAAATTGTTGCTGAACAATATGTATACTTATGTATTACAGAGAATTTATTTTCATTTTGTGTGCTAGTTTACTATGCAGATATTGCTGGCGTGTAAGCTACTTAATATTTTATTTAGTTGTCAAGTATAAATTTTTTTTTAGAAAATTGGAAATTTATTTGTTATCAGGTAAATATTTTTAGTTTCTCTACTATCAAAAATGGAAACGGATCATATTTTCTCACTAGTCGCTAGTATTATAAATAAAAATAAAAAACTAATTTTAAGCCCTGCATAGCACCATCGAACAAACTCACAGTCTTGTGAATATATGTATGTTGTTGTTGTAACAGCTTTTTTTTTTTGAAAGCAACTCGCTACAAAGCTTGGTGACCATTCGCGGTGGCTGGTGAGACTCGAACAATTTTTCAGGTGGCAACAGACATCGCAATTGGTACACCTCACAGAGGTGACATTTCGCATTAAGCGAACATGGCACACATAACAATACCAGACTTGTGGGCCAGGATTTTATTCTATACCAGCTATGAGTAGTAGGATACTGAGCAAGATCGCTGGCATGAGTTGCTCACCTGTGGAAAAAACTTCCGTCTGATACAGCTGTCGCTGAGTTGACAATCCTTGGCCGAATTGGATTCGGGTCGTTCCGGAGCGAAGATCCGATTGTCGTGGGAACGTGTGAATATATGTAGGTAGTCAGAAACACTTTTGAAAAAAAGAAATATTGCTCGGCGCTCTTCGATGATGTTTCACAGACTTTTGATAAAGTACACCACAAAGAGCTTTTAAAAATCTAATTAAAAGGAACGACAATTTGTAGTTAGGGAAGGCATATTTTTAAGCCTCCCAAAGTGAGTTGAAACCGGAGACCCTCAAGGCAGCATCTTCTGTCCTGTACTATTCTTAATATATTTATGTATGCCTCCAAATTACAGTTAAGCAGTAACATTCATACTGAGTCAGTAACATTCCCTGCCTCAAACAATGGCGTATAAAAGTTAATGAGCAAAAAATGAGATGGAATTGTACCTATCAAGAACTTGGTCCTTGTTTTGATCTCAGTACTTTTTACGGCCGAAATATTTTGGATAGGAACTTATTTTCACATTTATGTTTTTGTGCAGATCTCACTGCTTTTTTCTAAGTTGTTTTTGTATAAATATTTATATCTATTGCTTATCTGCGCCTACCTGTGTACGAAATTTCAGCTTTCTAGCTATACTGGAAGTTCCCTATACAAAGAAGGGGCATGATGAAGAGTGCCCGTTTAAAAATCATTTTAGTTAATTTCTCATCAGGACCTACCTGTATACCAAATTTCAGCTTTCTAGCTACACTCGAAGTGCCCCATACAAAAAATGGGAATCCTAGTCCCCCCGGGTGAAAAGTGCCCGATTAAAAATTATTTTTGTTAATTTCTCATCACTAACCACCTGTGTACGAAATTTCAGCTTTCTAGCTATACTGGAAGTGCCCCATACAAAGAAGGGGAACCCTAGTCCCCCCGGGAGGAAAGTGCCCATTTTCAGATTTTTCTGGAGACCTACCTGTGTACCAAGTTTCAGCTCTCTAGCTTTACTGGAAGTTTTTTTTTTTTTTTTTGTGATAATTTTATTATTTATTGAATCTTTAATTATTTAAATTGAATTATCAATAAGTTTTTCAAATCTTAAATCTAAAAAAATATTAAATATAAGTTTAGCCAATGCTAAACAAAATTTTTAATTTCAACGGTTAATTTTTGTTGTTTTACATTTCTCGTGAACGGCTGAGAAAAAGAGTATCCCTTCTTTTCAGCCGGGTGTGGCTTCTATAATGAAGAATATTGCGCGCAAGTGGATTTGGGTGCAACTCAAGTTTTTTTATATATTTTATCGCGTGTTTTGAAAATACTGTCTTCACCAACGGAACGTCTAGGTCTTTATGAATTCGATAGTTTCTGACATACCAGGGGGCTGCTGTAATTGTACGTAGAATTTTATTTTGTCGCCTTTGAATTTTTTCGACATTTGATGCTGAGGCAGTGCCCCATAACTGGTCCATAGAACCATATTGGTTTCAGGATCGCGTTGTATAATAGTAGTTTACAGTCTAGGCTTAGTATAGAATTTCTTCCAATAAGCCAATTCATTTGAGCTGCTTTTAATTTCATTTGAGTCAACTTTGCGTCTATATGCGATTTCCATGTTAAACGACGATCAAGATGAACGCCTAGATATTTGACTACAGTGTGTTGTGGTATAGTCTCGGTGTTAATTTTTATAGGCGGGCATGTTTCCCTGCGCAACGTAAAAGTGACGTGTGCACATTTCTGCTCGTTAACTTTTATACGCCATTGTTTGAGCCATTTTTCCAGTTTGGATATATATTCTTGTAAGTTGCGGGAAGCTTCTACAGGATTTTCGTGAACGCTTAGAAAGGCTGTATCATCCGCAAATGTTGATGTATGAATGATACTGCTTAACGGTAAGTCAGAGGCATATATTAAATAAAGTAAGGGTCCGAAGATACTGCCTTGAGGGACTCCGGCTTCAATCGACTGCGGAGGGCTTAAAAAATTGCCTTCCCTAACTACAAATTTACGTTCCATCAAATAGCTTTTTAAAAGCTTTACGATGTTTGCTGGTAGATTTTGTGTTAATTTATTGAAAAGACCTTCGTGCCATACTTTATCGAAAGCTTGTGAGACATCAATAAAGAGCGCAGAGCAGTATTTCTTTTTTTCAAAAGTGTCTCTAACGACATTCACAAGTCTGTGAGTTTGTTCAATTGTGTTATGTTGTCTGCGAAAACCGAATTGATGATCTGGAATACATCCATTACTAGTCACTATAGGCATCAGCTTGCTCATATGAAATGAAATGTTAGACAGTAAACTAATAGGCCGATAGGATTCAACCTTTGTATGATCCTTGCCGGGCTTTGGTATCATAGTAATTAGCGAAACCTTCCATTCTTTAGGATAGTGTTCTAGGCGTAGAATACTGTTAAAAATGAATAGTATTATTCTTTTTGCAGTGTAAGGCAATTCTTGAAGCATTTTGTTGCTTATTTTGTCGACACCTGGGGCTTTTCTGGTGTTAAGACTAGTAATAGTATTTTCAATCTCCGTCATGTTAAATCTCATCGGTATTTCTGGTAAAGGGACGACTGGTGGCAGTTCAACAATATCAGCAGAAATATTCGGAGTGAAAACTTTTTCTAAGTGTTTAACAAAGAGTGCACCTTTTTCAGCATCAGTTTTTGCCCAGTCACCATTTGGGGCTCGTAATGGGGGTTTGCATATCACCGGCCTTTTTAGTCCTCTGGCTGCACACCACAGTGAATAATCTGTTTGTGGTGTTGCATCTAGCTCTTGAAGGAATTTTTGAAGGGAAGCTGTTTTTTGAGCTTGCAAAACTTTCCTAAGCTGCTTGGTACACTCCTTAAGCCTTAATTTTAGCTGGGGCGATCTGTAGCGCTGCCATTCTCGTCGAGCTCGCCGTTTTTCAGTCAATAGCCTTTCTATATCTACAGAAAAAATATTGTTAAATCTCACTGGTTGGTTTATTTCATTTGAAGTAGCATTAAAAGCAGCTTGTTTAACATGCGCTTCAAACAACCTGAGAGAATCGTCTATGTCTGAAGGTGTTCTCAGCGGCATTTTTTCCGAGCAATGAGCACTCAGATATTTTCTGTATTTCAGCCAGTTAATACGTGCAGATGTCGTCGCTAAATCACATGTTGTGTGTGAGTAAATAGTGACAATAGTAGGCGAGTGGTCTGAGGATAAGTCCAAAGATGCTTCAACTTCAACCATCTCGCTGGGCACGCATTTCACAATTCCAAAGTCGATAACATCAGGAATTTTTTGTCGATCTGTTGGCCAATATGTTGGCTGTCCACTTGAAACTACATTCAAACCCATTTTAGATATTGTGTCGAATAAAATTCGTCCCTTAGGTGTGATTAAACGTGAACCCCAAAATGTGTGTTTAGCATTGTAGTCGCCAGCTGCTAGAAAACGGAGGCCCAGTGATTTATAAAAAGCCGTATATTGACTCTCGGTAATTGTGAATCTGGGAAGCGAATACACAGATGATATTACAAGTTTTTGATAGTAAGTTTCGATGCATATGTTCGTTGCTTGAAGATAATCTTCACAAAACTCATTCAACAGGTGGTGTTTTATTCGCGTTTTTATTAGGATTCCCGAACCACCACAAGCTCTGCCACGGGGATCCTTGGTGTCGTAAAAATTATATCCACTAATTCTGAAACAGCTTCTATTTCGTTTTTATGTTGGCAGATGCCGTTTGCGTTCCAAAAACAGATTTTTAAGTTCATGGTTTGCTTAGTACAGCCTGCAACAAGGTAGACTGCATTTTCAACATTTCCTGCATCATACAGGACATGTTGAGAGTAAATGTATTTACAGTTTGTATTAAGCTCTCAATTGAGGCTTCAATACGACTAAAATTATACCCCGAATCTTCATTTACATTTACGGTTTTTTGCGCCGTACTCTGATTGCTTTTTAAAATACTAGCGTATGAAAATTTGTTGTTAGATTGTTGTTGAGCATTAGTCGCGTTAGACTTGAAAATGTTTGAAAATTGATTTTGGCTGGTGGACGGTTGAGATAACTGTGGATAGTTAATAGGGGTTTTAGGTTGAGCGGGAGTAGCATTGGTTTTTTTGGTTGATGAATTCTTAAAAAACGAGTAAAGGGGGCAGCCTCTATAGTTGGCAGTGTGATTTCCGCCGCAATTGCCACATTTTTTCGCCTTGGTATCACCTTTTATTTTATCACAGTTAGCAGTACTGTGTAACTCACCACATACAACGCAGACTGTAGGCAACTTGCAATAAGTCTTCGTGTGCCCAAATTCTTGGCAGTTCAGGCATTGAACAGGTCCAGCTCTTTTATGTGGAAGCTCAACAGTAACTCTTCGATGCAACAAGTACTTTAAGTCATATATTGGATGCGCTTCATTCTTTTTTTATTTTTATGCCATCTGGCTGTAACTCGACTCTATATATTGGTTGGGGGATTTTTTCTCTATTTTTAATGTTTGAGACATTTTTCACCTTGTAGCCACTATTTTCAAGGCCAGACTTGACCTCTTCCGGATCCACGCTAGAGTCTATACCTTTTATTACGACTGTTAGACCTTTAGCACTCTTTAATTGGTACGTGTAGAATTTTTTATTTTTAGATTCTAAATCTGAAACAATTTTTCGGTAATTATTTTCATGAGCTACCTGAATTTTTGTTTCATTGATGTTTCCGCGCTTAATTGGAGTTACATAAAACTCATTTTCTCCAATTAATGAGATAAGACTTTTAACCAGCAAACTGGAATTCTGCTCTCTTAAATATATGGGTGGGGGCTTACTCGAACTTGTTGTAGTTGTGCCTTCATCGTCTTGTTCTGATAAAATCGCGAAACGATTTTCGGAATTTATTATATTGTTTTTTCCATCTCTGGGAACTTTCGATGTTGAAGCAATTTGAGCTGATTTTGGACTTCTTCCCCTTTTTAACACGGTTATGTATCTGTCCATTCCTGTTTGAATTTTATTATCATTTATTGTACTCACCGCATCTACCATTTTGTGCACGTTGGTCACCTTGTTACTTATTGTTTGTTTGTTTGTTTGTACAGCTAAGCTGACAAGTTTGCTGATGGGTGCAATTGTTGTTGCTTCTTGATCACTATTTAACATGTTCAGAGATAATGATCGCGCACGAGTATTTGTGTTTTCTTTTAAATTCAGGTTTTTGTTTAATTCATTTTTTTTACTGTCGTCATCAGCAACTAAAGTTATATATTGTACATTCCTACTGCTTGTAGGATTATTGTTGTTTTTTTCAGAAGATGAACTCATCAGAGTTCTCTTTTTTTATTTTCACTTATATTAGTTTGTGTATGCAAATATTTATGTATATTGCACACAAGCAAAAAATAAAATAAAACCAGTAAAATAACTGTTCAATAAATGTTTTGTTTTTTTTATATTTTTTGTGACTTGAAAATATTTTTTTTTATTTAATTTTTTTTTTACATTCAGTTGCGACGATTATAAAAACGCGTCTGTTCACTACGAGAGTTGAAACACGAAAGATTTACTGGAAGTGCCCAATAATATTGATGAGTGAGTGAGTCAGTGAATATGTACTAAAATATGGACTTTTCACACCTTAATATCTCGGGAAGCTTTTTTGGTAGAACTTTCAAATTTAACCTGTGAGGTCACCTCGGTGGGGAGACTTTATGTTTCAAGTTTCATTATATTATGATCGAATGGTTTCGTGTAAATATACACACTGTGTGGCCGAACTACTGTGCGCATTGATAATATAAAAATATTTTTTTTTTAATTCGATAGGGCAGGGGCACATCCCATACAAATAAAATATTAATATTCATATATCTGTGCCACTAAATCACGGAATGTTTTAAAATTCTACGAGTGTTATTTTAAGAACAAAACACAACTTCCAGAAAAATTTTATTAATTTTTTGAGATTTTATAAAGTAAAATATGTATGAGGTATATTTTTGAAAATGAACTTTTATATGTTAATTTTAGAAAGTATAAAATAACAATACACGGTTTGTTGTCGGTAACCTGGGCACGCTAATATATTTTCGATTCTCGAAAACAAAATTTTTCAACAAATGCTTTTTTAAATAGATTTTTATATAGTTTTTTATACGTTTTTACAATTTTGTTTGCATTGGTCGCAAAATCAGATCTTTCGAGATATTGTGATTTATTACGAGTGCACTTGTTGTAGTCGAACTTTAAAGATTCCAAAATAAAACATATAACGAACGTTGCCACATTTTACAGATATCGTCACGATGATGATGATTGATTGATAAGCTTGAAGTCACTTTTTATAAAAAAAAATACGTTATAGAAATTTATTTATTGACATTTCGCTACATAAAAATTCACAAATTAACAAAAACTGGATAACTACAATTTTTGTATATTTAAAATTTTTTCAATGTTTCACAATAACAGCAAATGGTTGTGGAAAAAAATTTTTTTAAAGGGCTTTCTTGCAATTTCGTGTCATGAAACTTTGTCAAAATCGAAACGATTTGCCAGTATTCCATTTTGCCATATTTTTTCAACGGGTATACTTGCGATTTTGTTCTATTAAGTTTTTTGGAATATCGAAGGGGCACATTTAAATTTGCTACCGATTTTAAAAGTTCTTTTTGAGTTTGAAGAGGATTTCCAAGCGGTTTGTGCATATAATTTTTATTAATAAAGAAGGGCCGCTCGATATTTCGATTATTAAGTAGATACGCTATTTATGTACATATGTATGTAACGCTTTCGAAAGTGTATGTTTGGACCGGTTTTTATTTTTTTAAGGTATGTACGTTAATCTTGCGTGATAGTAAAGTATAAACTAGAAATAGAGTAGGTAGGTAGGTATATCGGGTTTTAAACATTCGCGATTGTCTTTCTGTATTGCAGTCGGTTGAGGTTATCGAGATCGGACTTACATATGTATGTACATGTATGTATGTATGTACATAATTACATGTTTGTTTGTTTTTTAAAACTTTGCCCTTTGAGCAACAATTTATTTTTGAAATTGCTACACCTCCACAATAGACGTTTGTACATATTTGTTAAAATACATATCAAGCGAATCCTCCTGGTAAGAAATGTTTGACATCGCCGATTTTCCATTTTCAAGAAGATAAAATGTACGTGTATGTATGTGTGTATTTTCAGATACTTACATATACAATACATACATATAGTATTTTGATTCATTTTCGCTGGAATTCCACGAATTCATTGTTGTTTTCCTTTTTTTAATTTTTGTACATTTTTTTTATTTTGTACATACGAGTAGGTACATACTTACATACACATGTACTTATATGAATTTTCGATAAGTCAGTGTTTTATTTTATCCATTGGATTTTTTTATGTTATTGCAACACGCTGCTAGATGTTGTTTGTTCCTTCATCTTTAACATATAAATTGTTTAAGTATGTGCGCGCGCATTATTTTTAATACTTTATATCGCTTGTATTTATGTACGTACATATGTATATATATAAAACATAAGTATGTACTCGTATACATAAAATTTGTGGCAGGCAACACTTAGAGAAAAAAATTATATACTATATAATTATATTATATATGTATATAAGTATGTATGTAGCTGTTTCAAATTTACATTTTTTTTAGTTTCGTAGTAGGTATCCTATGTGTCTATTATATTGCCATAACACTTACTTTTTAGCCTTATTTTGGTATCGTCAAGCATCATGCAACTCAATAGTATAGGGTAAATGTACCAGTAGTCGGCAGATTAACCAGATTAGCTAAATTTTAATGTAGTGCTTTCGCTTGTATCGTATTTATATTGGATTGATAAGAACTAATTATAATTCATTATCACGAAATAAGTTAAATACTTTTATAAATTTTTATATGATAGGTAGGTATTCAAAATTTTTCAGATTTTGTATAAAAAAAGCACATTTGACAATAGTCGCAACCCATTTTCCATTTCTCGACATATTACAGTCCTATTGTTGTCGTCGGCATACATACATACATACATATGTTATTTTAGTAAAGAAAAGGGTACATTGAATAGAAATAAAAAATTAATATTTTTTGGACTTTCATGCAGATACAAAGAATCACATACATACATACATGGGCAAATTGTAGTACAGTAAATTTTTTATGAAAATAAATTTTTACTGATAATGCAATTTTGTTTTTATTACCAGTTAATTTTTGTTGATTTTTTTCTCTGACACCGCCATATTTATGTGATAATGAAAATATTTATAGCTCGCTTATCGCGTAATTTAACTACCAATAGTTATCCTGGAGCCAAATTACTGCACTCGATATCGATCGAAATTTCAATACAATTTAAATGTAAATTTCGATCAATATCGAATGCCGTAATTTGGCCCCTGAACTATCACACACATTAAAGCTTAGTTGTAACAATGGTCCGAAACAAAATATAATATTGAAAATAGGTATATTGTTGTTAACCTCAAATTTTTGAATATTATAAATTTTATATTAGAATTAAAAAAAATTACCTATTACATTTTTTCGAATATCAAACAATATTGAATTTTGTATAAAACATCAAAATGCAAGTAACTTTTTGAGATATTTCTTACCTAAACAAAATCTTTATATGTACTACTATAAGATTGGCTTAGGAACCGTATGTATGTACATAGTTGTTTATGAACGTATGCAATTCGGATATTATGTATTCATGTATGGGTCAAGGCGAATTCAATACTAATTTGCCACTACATCATCATCAGCTTTCCTAAATCAAATATGTAGGTATATCATTTAGATCCGCACTGTCGAAATTTGTAAGCAAAAAGAAATTATTTACATACATACCTATGTAAATATTTTCACACAAATAGATAAGGTTTAATTTTTTGGAGTGATTGAGAGTTTGTAGATTGCAGGGATTGTAGTCGAATTCGGTTAAGCAGTTTTGTTTCGCATATGCGAAATTTTCGATAAAAAGAAGTTCCGAAAGATGAAAAACGTTTCAGTTATATGAACTCAATTCAAAATTGCTTTGTAAAACGCAAATATAGCATAAGAAGTAAAACATTTGTGATTTGGTTTTCATTTCCGATTAATTTTAAAAATTGAAATATATGCTTGCAACTAAGTATATTTGAAAATAATAAATTGCAAATTATAATTAATTGAAATGAGCCGTCGCTAAAAAGTATTTCGTCACCAGTAAATTAATATTATTTTCTTTTATGCGGTACCTATTTGTTTTATATAAATTTGCTTATTTCTAACCAAAATATGTTTCAATTAAGCGGGTTTTCTTTTATATTAGTGCTTTGAAATTGGTAACAAAAAATATATATGTATGTACCTAGGTATGTAAATAAGAATTTCTAATTTCAATTAAGCGATTTTTTTCATTTAAACAGCGCACTCTTATCCGAATTCGACTGTACATACTATTGAATTCGCTTGGCATGAACAGGTTATATGTATAAATATAAGTATGTACATACATACACACATATAGATTTCTTTTTTTTTTTTTTGCTCGGTAGCAAGGCAAATTCATTAGCAGGTATATATGTATATGCACTACTACAACAATTCAACAACAAAACAAACAACAGGCATTTTGTTTGTGTAAACGGCGAATTCATATCCTATGTTGTCAAAATTCTCCATGCATAAAAAATTACAAAAAAATGGTGCCGGAAAATATGTACCAAATTTGACAGTGTGGAAAATGGATAAGTTCGCCCGAATTCGCCACTGCATCCACCTGGTAATGAATTTGCCTTGCTCGGTAGATAGTTAAATTTCGAAGTTTCGAAAATTATTCGAATTAAATTTTAAAACGCGAATTCTGAAGATTTCTCAAACAAGGCAATTGTGTGAATTTTTAGCAAAATCCGCACAAGTAGACGATTAAAATTTTCGTATAATTTTCTGAATTTTTTTTTTATCTTATTTTATTTTCGTTGTATATTCATACATGTATATATATATATATATATATATATATATATATATATATATATATATATATATGTATATATGTTTATACATACATAGTATGTAGTTTATTTGGTATACAAAACTCTGAAACCGATGGATGTGAGATGTTGTTTATAGCTGAGTTTCTGAAATAACATGTTTTTTTTATTACTGATGTCGAAGTTGTTGTTGTTGCTGCTTTCATTGTTTTTTTTTTTGTTGTTGTTGATATTCTTGGTATTTGCCATAACGTAGTTAACCAAAGCTTTTTTTTTATTTATAAAAGACGGAGGAAGGCGTTTTTGCTCGTTAGCATTGATGATGTTGACGCTTCATTATCATCATCATATGATTTTTGCAATCGTTAGTTGCTGCTGCAAGTTTGTGCCCATAATGATAAAGCGCGACTCGTTTGTGTGGTGATGTAGATTTTTATTTCTTTTAACTCCTTTTGTTTGACCAGAGCATTGTACATACATTCATACATAGTGTATTTATACGTATGAATGCATTTGTATATGTATGTATGTACGTATGTTAGCATGTACATATGTACATATATACTTTGTATATACATACATACATACTTATATATGTATGTATGCTAGTATGTATATATATATACCTATGTATATGTATATACATACATATGTATGTATGTACATACATATGTATATTTATGAATGAAACTCCAGTCCGTAGTATTAGTTTAACCTAGAATATGTACAATTATTAGTCCAGTCCCCTATTATTCAGCTTTTCTGAAACTTTCTTAATAGGTATAAGCATTACTTAATGCATATTCCCACTACTTAAAAGGCTTAGAGCAGTTGGCACCTTGCATGTTGAAAGCAGCGAGAGATATGACAACTGCCAAAAATGAAAAAATCTATGATTTTTGTATTGCTTATTTTTAATAGGAATTGTTTTTAAGAGAAATCGTGATACATCACTCCAAGACGCAAGTCTTCAACTTATATGTATGGCTCCTGAAATTTGCCTATCTACCTATAAGGATCTAGATTCTAGAATATATGTATGTATGTATATGAAGTATATATGTATGTATGTATGTATATGGCTCTCAGATGAATATTGTGGAAATTACACACGGAATTACAAATGCCTAAATACCAATTAACACATTTTTGGTGAAGGGAATGTACATACATAGTACATACATATGTACATACATAATTTAACAAAATTATTTCACAGAAATTAAAAACAAGGGCGCATGAAAAACAACTCACAATGAAATGGGACCTAAAAAAATTAAATAAGTTCAAACAAATTTTTTGAAATAAGTACCTACCTACAAATGTAAATCCAAAACAATATAAAATTAATGCATTTTATTTAGGGGCTCATGAGATAAAAAAAATTTAGTAAATTTTCAGTGAGCGTAGCCGGTTTTTAAAATACCTTAAAGGAAAAATTTGGCCTTGAGGTGTCTCCTGTGAGCTATTTGGCTTTGCTTTTAGGTAGACGGCCTTTGTAAATATGTACATATTTTGGAAATTATTTCATACCTACTATTTTTATGTTATTTTTTGGGCGTTCTTTCATACAGCCGAAAATAAGTGTTTGCATAGCGTCACATGAAACGTACAAACATCTAAGTGCCAAAAATTCCAAAATGGAAGTTTTAATTAATTGCTATACATATTTACAGAGTCCATCTGGATCTCTGTCGCTTTTTCAGTCAGTTTGTCACAGAATTTTATTCGAGAGCTTTAAATGATATATAAAATAGGTATATAAACCTAAATTTTTGATAAGGCGTCTAATACCATGGGCGCTAAACAACATAACAATTTGAAATGGTATCATATTGATTGTATGTAAGCATGCATGTATACATATAATAAAAAACGTAGAATTTGACGACGCTTACTTTTAACACTTCTACAGTTTGTGTGTTATTATAATTCTACAATAATAAATACATAGGTACCTATGTATAAATAATTAAACCAAATAAAAACTGAAGGGTATTCTATCATGTCCTGTAATTCTGGCAACTTTAAGAGATACATATGGTTACTTATAAGTGCATAATTTTAAAGGTAGCAAATAGGTATCTGCCTTATGAAAAATATTTTTTTTTCAAGCTGGAACATCAAGTAATGCAACAAAAATATGAAAGAAAATCGCTAAAATGAAAGGAAACACCAAAAGCGAACAAATCGCTAAATTGGTAAAAAAATACAGGAAACAAATAAAAAACCTAACAGGAAAATGCGCCTTTAGGATAGAAATATGGCTTCAAAACAAAGAAAAACATAAACAAAATAATTTGCTAAACTACAGCTATGTACAGACGATTGGCAGATCTTACAACATTGTAAGAGATGGCAATATGCTGACAACGTACTGACAATGAAAAATTGTTACCAAAAGGTAAATTGTCAGTTCAGACGATTGTAAGAAAACCTTACAATTTCATTGTCAGCCAACAAAAATTGCCAGTTCACACGGTTGTCAGATTGTTGTGTGACAAAAATTGCCAGATGCGTTGTTAAACTTTGTCAGAACAATGGTGCCATTGTCAGATGCATTATTTTTACCCATCTGCCAATAAAAAAGAGCTTACAACGTCTGACAGTTATCTGACCATGGATGTCTTGCTTTTTCTTGCAACGTTGCAAGACAAAAATTGTAAGTTCAGACATTTTCTGAACATTTTTCTGACAATATTGTAAGATCTGCCAATCGTCTGTACATGGCTTACATACATAGCTTATCAAAAATAATTTGAATTTCAAAAATAACATATTATACGTAGTAAAAACAAATATATATGTATACACAGAAATATTTCTCCAAATAACATATTCTGAAATATAAAAACATTTACTTCTTACATAACATGTACATATGTACATATGTATGTATGTATATGTAATTGCGAATAATTTTGATTGTTTCCATTTTAAGTTTGGTTATTTTTTCTTGTAGATACATACATACATATGTATGTAATTGCAAAATATTTAACCATATACTTAAATATGAAAAATATACACCCACCGAAATTATTCTAAATTTAGCAAATCTTTAAACTATTTGGATTGATTTCATAATGTAACCCAATGGAACTCTGTCTTCCTTTAATAAATTATGAAACAATTGGGTGGTGATTTTTGGTGGTGATTTGAAAGTCTTCAAAAATTTTAATTCATTTTTTTTCCAAATTTAGAGATGTGTTTGAAAATATGTATTTTCGTAACAGGTCTTCCTCATCTAGGTGACCTCACAGGTAAAATTTGAAAGTTCTACCATATAAGCTTCCCGATATAATAAGGTGTGAAAAGTCCATATTTTAGTACATATTCACTGACTCTCTGACTCATCACTATTATTGGGCACTTCCAGTAAAGCTAGAGAGCTGAAACTTGGTACACAGGTAGGTCTTGGTGAGAAAATAACCAGAAAAATCTGAAAACGGGCACTTTCTACCCGCGGGCACTAGGGTTCCCCTTCATTGTATGGGGCACTTCCAGTAAAGCTAGAGAGCTGAAACTTGGTACAGAGGTAGGCCCACATAAGCAATACATATAAATATTTATACAAAAACAACTTAGAAAAAAGAAGTGAGATCCGCATAAAAACACAAATGTGAAAATAAGGCCAAGTTCCTATCCAAGAAGTTTCGGCCGTAAAAAGTACTGAGATCAAAATATGAACCAAGTTCATGATAGGTACAATTCCATCTTATTTCTAGGCAGCCTATACGCCTGGCAATATTTTTCCAAGAATTCTTTCCTATATTAGAAAGGCAAACAAATTTTGCCAAGCTTACAGGTTGCCTAGAAATGAGATGGAATTGTACCTATCATGAACTTGGTTCATGTTTTGATCTCAGTACTTTTTACGGCCGAAACTTCTTGGATAGGAACTTGGCCTTATTTTCACATTTGTGTTTTTGTGCGGATTTAATTTACAGCACTCAGTTACATTGATGTAAAATGTTAAAGAATCCAGATAAGTTTTATGACCCTATTTACTATTCTTTACTATTCATGCAATTTGAAGAGTTCCACCGGGAAACTTTTGAGCCGGTCTTCGGCTCGATCGTGTAGTGAAATAATATTTTTGTTTTGTTTTTGAAGATAGTACTTAGCATTCGTCTTAGCTGCCGCTGTGTAGCAAACATTCATCCGAAGCCGCTGTGTCACTGTTTAATATACAGCCGCTGCAGCGATTACATACTTACATACTTGCATTTCTGTATGTTGTCAGAGGGTCGTTTGTGTTTTCACGCTTTATTTCTTAATATTCCATTCTTCTGTGCGCGGGACGAGAATGAGTAAATCCGTGATAATTTCACATACATACACACTTTTATCTCAACATTATTTTTTATTTATTTTGTATGTATGTACATATTTTTTTTTTTTTTGCGAATACCAGAATTTAATCTGTTCAGTGCAAACTCAAATATGCATATTTAGCTGCGTAAGTAGTAGAGTTGCCATTTTTATATTCCACAAATGTCCAAAATAAAAAAAAATATTTATGTGTACGAGTACATACATACATAGGTATATATACATATATATATATATATATATATATCTAATATATAAAATTATCTAGGCACATGTTTATTATCGAACTATCGAACTCTTGCGAAACGGATCGACCAATTTAAATGAAATTTTTTATGTATATTTGGTAGGTATGAGAATAGGTTTTAAGGTATATTTTACAACGCTTGGGGCACGAGGAGAGGAGGGAGGGGGCATTTCCTGTATTTACTAAACTATTACCCAACAGATGGTGCTACGTCCGCTACATGCAGGAGAATCGTCGTCGTTCGTATTTCAAACAGAGCAAAATTATAAGGTATGTGATGAAAATCGATTTCGATCCAAAAGCGGCGTGAAATCGATACGAGTTGTGATGGCATCACATTTCTGTTTTGTTTTGTTCTTCTTCTTGTTTGTTTGTCAAATCGAATTCGATTTCATTTTCCATTTTGTTCTATGAAAATATGAAGAAAAAAGAGTGTGATGGAAATCGAAAATTTACTGTTTTAACCGTTTTAAAATCGAGCTCACTTCTGTACACGATTTAATAAAAGAATACATAAAATTTATATTGTTAAAATATTTAATCGAAAATGTAAGCGTTTATGTTTTCACATAGTATGTACCCAAAGCATGTAAGTATGTGGTTTCAAATTAATAAATATTAAAATGGAATTTTTAGGGGAAAGCACACAAATTGTGCCTAAGAAGAATGCATGTGGCTTAATGTGGCTGTTAACTCGATTACCATTGGAATTAATTTGGATTCTAAATGTTTTTAAATTTTTTTTAATATCCAAGCAAAGCCTTCTTTATTTAAACGAAAATATTCCTTAAAACTAAAAATATTTGTAAAAGAACATGTAAAATTATTCATTCTATTGTGCTATGCTCTCACCTATTTTCCGGCATGTTTAATGGATTTGATGCATCCCTCAACCGTTCAATATTTTATACTCGATTTGAATAATTAATTATTAAAATTGATGCCGAAATAATAAATGCAATTTTTAGTCCTATTAAAATTCAAACAAATGTTTACTTTTTAAAACAAAAAGTTTTGACATGAAACTATTTAAAATGAAACAAAAAATGGAAAGTAAAACCGTTCGTTTTTCGTCACATCTTATAAAAAAATCAATGTAATTTTTAATTTTAATTTTTCGACCTTTTTATTATTATTTAAAATTTTCAAGAATAAATTCTCCATCACATGACCTTAGCAAATATATGACAATAATTCTTAAAAAGATAACAGAAAATTCAGTTTATAATGTAAAGAACTCATTACAATTCAAGGATAAAATTAATTCTATCAGAGTATGTTATATTGAAAAAATAATTTCGTTAGATGTTGTATCCTTATTCCGAAGTATTCCTATAGATCTCGCTATAGATATTATCAAGGAAAAATGGGACCTAATTAAGGAACATACAACAATAGATAAAGAATTATTTTTAAGAATCATTAAATTTTGTATAGACGACAGTAGATACTTTCAATATAATAACACTATATATTCTCAAAGAAAGGGTCTTCCTATGGGATCTCCAGCTTCCCCAGTTATAGCTGATATTGTTATGGAAGAATTACTTAATACATGTATTGGGAGACTACCTAATAAACCAAAACTTATAACGAAATATGTAGATGATTTATTTTGTATTATTACAGAATCAGAAATAGGAAATTTATTAAGTACATTTAATTCTTTTCATGAAGACATTCAATTTACAATTGAGGAAGAATGAAATTATAAACTTCCATATTTAGACACATTAATAATTAGAAAGGGTTATAAATTAGTAGAAGATTGGTACCAAAAATCTACATCTTCAGGAAGAATAATTAATTATTATTCGAAACATCCTAAACGAGTTATTATTAATACGGCCAAAAATCTTATTGATAAAATTTTGATGATAAGTGATGCAGAATTTCATAAGAAGAATAAAGATAAACTGAGGAATATATTATATGACAAGAGTTTTCCTAATCATTTAAGTAATAATTTAATTAGATAATTCAGAAGACAGAGAAAAATAGTATGACCGGTGTTAATGAACCAAAAAGTTTTAAGTCTTATATTCCAGTCTTTTCGGAACGATTAGAAAATTCTAAAATTTATGATCTTAATAATTATAGGATTGCTCATAAAACATATAATACATTAGGTAGTTTATTTAGTAAAATGAAGGATAAGACCGAAAAATTAGACAGATCTAATGTAGTTTACAATATTCCATGTAAGGGAAATGATAATGGAGATTTTGAAATTACAACTGTTTTAAACACAGAAAATATCTACAAAAAACGTTTTATTTTAGAAATGTTACAAATTATTAACACTCCAATTACACACAGAATAAACTTTAAGATGGATACTGATAATGTAGCTGAAAACTATATGCATTTGATTTATAAAAACAAAACAGGAAGTTGAATATTTTTATGAAATTGTAATTGATTAAAGTAAATTTTTGAATTTATGTATAAATTATTTTTTCATTATTGACATTATATGTTTTATAAAATATTTTTGTATAGTATAAGATTTTCTTATTATTGAAAAAACATAAAAATTTCCTGCAGAAGATTTCCATTGAGAAAGCGAACTATCGAAATAAAATAAAATAAAATAAAATAAAATAATTGTTAATTGTTTATTGTTGATCTTAAGCTTATTTTTTAATTAAAATTTTAAATAAGTATGACTTTTTGTTTTGAATACAAAAATTTTTACAAGTGCAAATAAATTTTTCTTTGCCACATAATTATTATTTGAGAATAACACAACATTTTTAAGTTCTTATAAAATATGCTATTTGCTTTTTTTACGAACGCCAATTCATCTGCAATTCAATAGTTAATCTGATTTGTACATTTCTTTGGTAAATTTGTTAAGAAAATATTTAGTTCTTAAACAGCCACATAATGTTGGCACTTCTGTTTGTTTTATATTTTTTAAAATAGATAATAATTCAGCTCCGTCTCCACTTTTTTGTTTAGAATATGACTTACTAAAATTGGCTTTAATATAACACAATTCAGAATGAAAAAGTAAAAATATAAAAACTCAAAAATCAGCACAATTTTACGGAAAAACTTAATTTTTAAACAAAAAACTTCAAAACTGCTGAATGCTTCGATAAACTGCAAAATACAAATTAATCTGTACATTTGGCAACGCTGGCTGAATTCTCTATACCCTTCATCAAGTACTATTTGATTATTTTATACATATCGCACTCGTTCAACAATACTGTATTAACTCTAAATTTTTAAAATTTCGTTTTTTGCAAGAAATCGATGAACAGTGGTCATATCTATCCACTGTAAAAATTTTACACCATTTTCTCCACTCTTTCACCCAAAAAAATACAGTTGTATCTCTCTTTGTGATAGACGAATAGTATAAAAAAAAAACAGTTTTTTGTCTCTCCTGAACACTTTGAAGTTTTTGAGTTAATACAGTATTGTTGAACGGGTGCGATATGTATGTGCCTATGTATGTATATATATACATATTATATCTTATTGTTAGACATACATCATATTATTTGAAATTATTATTATTAAGGCTTAACCCACTTTCTACCATTGGTAGAAAATTGGACCACAAGGCAGAATATTAAAAAGAGGATTGTATACCATTGAATGTATGTATTCTTGTGTTGTATTATAACCAGGGCAAGTTTTTAAGCTTTTTGCTGCAAAAGCTTGATTTCGCTTATTTTGTACCTTATTTTGAAAAATTGCTTTATTTGATATACTCTGCTTGAATTTTCTTATAATGCACTTTGGCAGCCCTTGAAAACAATTTTTGAATCTTTCTGTTGCAAATAAAAAGCAAAAGTTTGTCCTTTTGCACACATGCAATTTTCTATTCTTTAACTCTTGAAATTGCAAACTAGATTGGCTTAAAGGTGTTACTTATTATTGCGAGACAACTATACAGAAATTTGCAATGTGTTAAATGCACTTTCCGATGATGATGTGGAATCAATATATAAAGCAAAAGCTCTATTTAAAAATGCATCTTTAAAATCTGATCTCCCGTACATAAAATATAATTTCGAGAGTATTTGCCGAAGTATATTCAAACTAGAAAGAAGAGGACTTTATTTAAAAGAAAATTTGTCTATTATAGAAAAAGTGGAAGAAAAGATGAAAAATTTTTTGAAAAGTTCAACAAAGTTATGAATCGAAACGTTGAAATTCAAACATTAGTTAAAATTAAAAATATTATTTTTTTAACAAAAGCGAAGCTGAAGAATACATTGATTCGCTATCTCCAAGCGAATTATTATGGTTTAAGTTCGCTCCTACTACATACATACATACATCCAATGATTTTGAATGAATTTTTTAAATTTATTCTACAGTTTAATGCGATAATCGATCTTTTCTTTTTGAAAATCTAAAAAAAAACATATGATTGTGCTTTGCAATAAAAAATGTTTTAATAATTTTAATTTTAATAATAAAAAAAAAATCATTACAACGAGTTTTTTATTTTCGCTGCTGTAGATGAATTTAAAATAACAATTCAGACAGTGGTGGAGAAATCGACCAGTCCCTCATGGCCCATTCGTAATATATAAAACAAAATTATGATATGTATGTAGTCTTTTTTAACATTTATAGCATTTGCGGAAAATTTCATTGATATTTAGGTTTGGTCTGCAGCTTATTAATTAACGTATATTCAATTAATGTATATTCAAATTACTAAGAGCTTTAAGAATATCCAACCAGAAAAACTATCGTATCAGTATACCGATTTCAAGACCGCTACACCTCTACTCAGCGTTCGTTTGTTCGTTTTATTTTTGTCACTTTAGAAGGTGGATAGTAATTGGGAATGAATATCAACTATTTAAGCCATTTTTCAAAATAAATAAAGTTTGAGAATTTCATAAATTAATTTCTTAAATTCTATTTCTGTTGACAAATTGGTTAAATAGTTGATACTCTTTCCCAAACGCTCTTTTCAGCAAATACATCGTTGAAATCTAAACAAAAACATTTAAAAATTTTATTGAAAATGGAAAAAAGTAAAACTATGACCTGACAAAACAGACAACAAGAGCGCTCAGTTGAACTTGAGGAGAGAATTAATTTTTATTTTCCCACATATTTTTAGAGTAAATTGGCAATGTAAAATTCATATCCGCATGATAGGTACAATTCCATCTCATTTCTAGGCAACCTGTAAGATTGGCAATATTTTTTAAAGAATTCTTTCCCATATTAGAAAGGCAAACAATTTTAGCCAAGCTTACAGGTTGCCTAGAAATGAGATGGAATTGTACCTATCATGAACTTGGTTCATGTTTTGATCTCAGTACTTTTTACGGCGAAATATTTTGGATAGGAACTTGGCCTTATTTTCACATTTGTGTTTTTGTGCGGATCTCACTTCTTTTTTCTAAGTTGTTTTTGTATAAATATTTATGTGTATTGCTTATCTGGGCCTACCTGTGGACGAAATTTCAGTTTTCTAGTTATACTGGAAGTGCCCTATACAAAGAAGGGGCACCATAGTCGCCCCAGATGAAAAATGCCCGCTTAAAAATCATTTTCGTCAATTTCTCATCTGGTCCTACCTGTGTACAATTTCAGCTTTCTAGCTATACTGAAAGCCCCATGCAATGAAGGGGAACACTAGATCCCCCAGGTAAAAAGTGCCCGTTAAAAATATTTTTTGTTAATTTCTCATCAAGACCTACCTGTGTACCAAATTTAACCTTTTTAGCTCTACTCTATCTTTTTAGCATACAAAGAAGGAGCACCTTAGTCCCCCGGGCGGAAAGTGTCCGTTTTCAGATTTTTCTGGTTAATTTCTCACCAAGACCTACCTGTGTACCAAGTTTCAGCTGTCTAGCTTTACTGGAAGTGACCAATAATATTGAGGAGTCAGTGAGTCAGTGAATATGTACTAAAATATGGACTTTTCACACCTTAATATCTCGGGAAGCTTTTACGGTGAGGTCACCTCTGTGGGGAGATTTTATGTTTCAAGTTTCATTATATTATGATCAAGAGGAGCAAAGTTATGAGGGGGTAAAACAGCTCGAATGGTTTCGTGTAAATATACACACTGTGTGGCCGAACTTGTCCTGGCGCACTACCGTGCGCCTAGATTCCCCAACACCAGCTTTATGTTTGAAGTGCATGGGCGACATGCAGCACGAAACAATACCGCAAAAATCCTCAATTGGCAATCCTAGTGAGAAGTTTTTTTATTCGTCTTTATTTTGCACTAAATGTATGGAAGCTGGTTGGAACAGTCATACATAAATACATTTCATACATACAATTATGTAGGCATGCATGTACATGTTTATATGCAATTATGTATGGGTGTATTTGCACAAATATACATTGATATGTATGTATGTACATATCCATGATTGTATTTATGGATGAAGTTTCTCCAAAGTGTTAATGATAGTGTTTTTGTTTGGTGCTATTGCACGACTGCGCCCTGCTACATATCGCAGACAGACAGAGCTGCCATTAAAAACGTAACGAAGGAATACGATAAGTGCTTTAATTAGAAATGGATTATTAGGAAACTGATCATCCGATGTTTTTTCTTTTCAACCAGAAAACCAAAATCATTATTATCTTAAAAATTTTATCAAACGTTAGGCATTATTCAATCATTCTATGAGTTTATTATCTTTTATATAAAAATATTAATGCCAAAGTAAATATTGTTTCTTTAATTTAGAAAAGACGTAACTAACCATTTTTTACAAATTGGATTGTTGGCTTATTTCCATAGAACAGGGTTCTCACCAAATTCCTGGTCACGGACCCCTTGCAAAAAAAAATTTTTTCGTGGACACCCTTTGAAGCCCAGTTTTTTAGGTTGAATTAAAAGCGCAAAAATGTAGAGAAAAAAAAATTTATTTTATTTTCAAAGTCGGATGATTTGCTAAAAGATGCCTCTCCATTTTAGATGGTTTCTTCCCATCGTTCGAAATAGTTTTGTGGCATATAACGTTCTGTAGACTTCACCGATTTTATTTAAATATGTAAAGCTAAAATTTAAATAGCCTTCACAATATTTTCTTTCAAACTAAATTTAGTGGCAATAAAAACAATATCAGCTGTTGATAGTGATGGCAATAACAGTCAGTACAGAGTCTGGGGTACTGTATATTAAAAAGTGAAGAGTAAGCGATTGCACTAATATTTAGTTGTTTGTGTTTGAAGATTTTAAAACATAAATACATACATATGTACGAGTATGTACGTATCAAAAAAAAAAAAAAATAATAATAAAATAAATTAAAAACTTATTATTTTTTTGAAAACACTGTTTTTCGGGCTCTTCACGCGGACCCTTTGGATGGTTGCTACGGACCCCCAGGGGTCCACGGACCACCATTTTAGAACCATTGCCATAGAATATCCTATAATACACCATCACTAAATATATTAAAGCACTCCGCGAGGACATTACTTTTTTATAAACAATATAACCCTTAACTACATTCGCTTTTTTAACTTACGTTACTACATTGGTGGGGCAATTTTCTACCCCAATCGAAAATTCTTTCTATTTTGCAGGGCCTCACATAAAAAAGAAAGTATTAATGTGAAATATTACATTTGAGATTTTTTTTCGAGCGCCTCAGAAAATTGAATTAAAAAATTAAGTGCATTCTCCTTATGGAATAAAAAATTATATGTATTATTATAAAACTTTAATCTATTACTTAACATATAAAACTTTAAATTTGTAAATCATATTAAAGGAAGATTAAACAAAATAAAATTAAAGAAAAAAAATATATGGCCTTTTTGGCTGACTCGGTCAAGATTGGTTCTCAAGTTCAAGTTCACCAAAATAAATTACATAACTACATTCGTGGGGTAAATTTGTACCTCCCACCTCAGTCAATTGAATTATTCGACGTATCTTGACATACATATAAATAAAGCTAATACGGCTTCTTGCACTTTACAATAATCAACAATAGTTTAATTTGCTCAAAATTAAATTTTCTCCAACATGAGCCGCCGATTTGTGTTTTTTTAGTTTCAGCGTTACATAGAAGATCATATAATATTGCTGAAATTGAGTATCTGCAATATTTGCAAAATCCTTTTGTTTCGTCCTTTTCATCCTGCACCAGTCATGACTTTAATTGAACATGGTTTAGCAATTCCCGACAAAATTTTTGGTTGTATTTAGGGAGCAGTGCGTTAAAATTTTTTATGCATGTATTTCTTTTTTAAATAAAAGATTACAATGCAAAAAACTAGCACAATTCACATATTAGCAGATTTTTAGAAATACCGTTATTCGAGACTCACTTTATGACACTTTACAACTAATAGGTACACCCATTACCACACCAATAAAATACTTGTACTAGAAATTACTCTGTAGCTGTCAAAAAAAAGTGAAATAGTGTAAAAAAATTTAAAATACCGTAAAGAAGGGAATATTTATAAAGAGTTTGACAGTTGTAATTTCACCAATCGACTAAGTACGTGCTGTCAGCTGCTCTAGTGCGTTAACTTGAAAGATATATCTTGCTTTGTAGCAACTCTTTGACAATATTGACTAAAATTATATTATTAAAAACTCGCTTGAAAAGAAAGAAGTCAGTAAACCAAAGATCGGTAGATTTCCCGCTACTAACTAAATCATATTCTTTTCCGCAAAATGTAATGAAAAATAGCTAGATTTGACGAGAAAATAGCTGAATTGGCAACAGTGGTCGCATTGTCTTTTGATATTTGTCTTAAATTTTTTTTTCTATTAGATACAGAGCGAATATTTGCAACAACTCACAGATTATAATGTGTACATAAGCAGATTTTTAATAAAAATAATACTTATATAAAGAGGATGATTGTAGGAAAGTAATTCCTCCTTTTGTTCAATATTTTTTTTTTTAATTTCTTTTCTAAGTTTTGGTATTTTTATATTTTTGCTTCTGAAATACTTATTTGATCTAATTTATTAACTTAAAAATTTGTTCATTTATATCAACATTTATACAAAACACACAGAAACAAATTCAATGTCGATATTGTCTTATGTTCATGTGTATTGTTCACTGTATTTTCCCTAATACAGATATTCTTTACATTATTTGCATACAAGATGTACGAACTATAAAGATTTATAATTTTTTTACATCTAATAAAAGTAATTGTGACAATACATAATGCAACTACAATTAATCATACATATGTATGTATTTGAAAAAAGCAGTTAAAAGCAAACAACAACAAAACGCCTTCCAATGATCTAAGCCAATTATTGGAAAGCAAAAAAAAATTGCTGTCGTGGCTGATATGTAGTATTGTAGTAGTATTAGTCCGGGTGTTGTCGGATCGATTTCGGGTCTTTTCTGCAGAAAAGCTAATCGCTAAAAAAATAAAACTGACTAAGATCGATATGCAATTGTTAAGGTCTCTTTACATGGTAATACATGTATGTATATCGGTATGTCAAAAATTTAAAAAAGTCTTATCATGTAAACGCAAATTGTTATGAGTAAGAGAGAATACAGATAAAAATCTGACAAGCGTTCGGTAAATGTTTATTTTCTAAACCATTTTAGAAAATTACGCATGGTGGAATAATAAGGTGCGCGTAAGAATACAACAATAAAAAACGACATGCATTTTGTTTGTGTAAAATTAATTTAAAATTGTCAAAACAAAGCTGTATACAAAACAAAACAAAAGTTGTTTTGTATGTATTTATTGGATATGCAAAAACAAAAAGCATAACGTAAACAAAAATATTCATGATGGCGGCCAAAAATCTAAACAACTTTTGACAAGAAAAGCATATTTTTCCATTTTTTTAACGGTCAAAACACAACCCTACAAAAAACCATATTCCTTCTTGCGCACACCTGATTATTCCACCATGAAAATTACGTATACACATTTTATCAGAGGTGTCTTTTTAAGTAAACATTGGCAGCTTTAAGAGCATATATTGAAGGTGGCATCATTTCTATACAATAATTACAAAAACATCTAAAACAAATTCATGTTGTTTTTGGAAATATTGTAGAAGAGTAACCACCAGCTATTTCGTAGCGCAGAAAAATAATGTAGGAAACTACATGAAGTCTTTTAGCTGTTATGAGTAGTTTAATTTAAATAAAACTCAAATATGTACTTAATTTTACAAATGAGGAGCCGCAGAACAAAAGGTGCTTTTTCGCTCATTGTTCACTGCGAAAAAGCACCTTTTATTCTGCGGCTCCTCAAATTATACTTATATTTGTCAAGGATTATATTTGTCAAGCAGTGAACAAATATTACAAAATTAGTAAAAATCAGCAAATACCACAGTTTTAACATAAAAAAAATTTCAATTGTTTACTGAAATTAATTCTTAACAGTGATGCCATCTCTTATAAATGTTCCCATAGCTTTCGGACATAATGCTTCCATGAGAAAATACTACGCAAAAATTATACGCTTTACAATTTTCCAAATGCATGTGCTGCAAAAAACAATAAGTTTGGACTAGAACTTTGAAAAATAGCTTTCAAAAATAGACGTTTTAAAACATATTATAAAAATTTCTTCAACAAAAACACAATCATTAGTACGGAGTATAAATTATAACGTAAGGTAACACTAATATAAAATGTCAAATATGCACGCATAAATATTTGTCTCTTTTCAATATTATATTTTCAAATAAGATAGAAAGGAATGATCTAATGATAGCAAATTAGCTTCGGCGAAAAAAGTAAATTTTAGCTAATCGATTACAGTTACAGAATATCTTTTTGGCTAAATCGATCGAGATTAAGCTTTAGCTACGAGAATTACAGACTATAGCTGCTGATCTGTATCTAGGGTGTACTGCTAAAGATATACCTGAGAGAAGAATAAAATTCCCTCTACGTTTAATTTTTTTGAAAATCATAAACTTCAAACACGTATTCTGAAAAAAAAAAAAACTTTTTTTGAAACATTTTACAAATCAAAATATATAGACTCCCAGCAAAAAATAATCAAGTTTTTGGAAGCAGTACATAATTTTTCTGCCTTAAGAACGTGCTTCGTATTAAGCACATATGTATGTATGTATTATTTTAACAAATGGAGAAATGTATGGCAGAAAATGTAAAATTTTTTGATAACTTTATTTAATCAATGTAGAAACAAAAACAAATAATACTAAAGTAAATAATCTCTATACATCCTCCCTTACACTAGTGCATACTAGAGCGCACTATTGTAAGGCAATGATTAAAATTGCAAATTTTACGAAGTGTAACGAACATAATAACACGACAGTACGAATGTTTGGATGATGCAATAAAAAATAAAATATATATAATTCAGTTGATATTGTTTTCGTTCCATGAATTTACTTCATATTCACTGCTCTGAAATAAGCACTTAAAACGAAATGCTCCAAAGTGGGACATCGCAAACCAATATCATGCCATACGTAAGCAGGTTTGTAAGCTAATATCACCTGATATTCCCTTACAAACCTGGTTACGGCGAGGCAGTAATTTTTGCTGGACTGTTTCGGTTATATATTTTTTTTAATAAATTTGCCAGTTTCGTTAAAACCACTACATAGTTTTATTCTAGGGATGCCAATCCCGAACCCGAAAATCCTGGGATATTCAGAATTCGCTTTATCTACTTATATATTATTAAAACAAAGTCATCATAACTTTCCCCTATAAGCACATAAGCAAGTTCATTGTCGATGCCACTGCTCTTGCGAGAGTCAAATGAAAATAAAATAGCCTTTTCTTAATCCAGCAAAAAAATACACAGTTTTGCTGTTTATTTCTTTCTGAATTGCGCTTACAGCACGGACACATGAACAGATAACACCCTTAACAGACATTGGATTTTTATGCAGACATAACATTAATGTTTCTCAACTGGATGTTTGCATTCATAATTTTTTTGGACACATACATATCTAACTTCTAGACCGAATATAGTACAAAAATTGAAAATAATTGTAAAAGAAAGCGCATCACTATTGTCACCGTGTGGCCACAATATTGATCTTTTATATATGTATGTTTGTTTCCCCCTGTTAAAACTGCCAATGAAACTAAAAGAAACAAATTTAATTTTATTATTCTTTTTAAACGCGTTTAGCAATTATAAAAAAATAGGCCGTTAAATACTTTTATTTAAATAATTTTATTTTGTTACTTTGATTTTTAATGATTACTTTATAGTTTTGTTTTATATTGGAATAATATAAAAAAATATGTAATTATAATCAAAGAAATTTTTAATTTTTCAGGCTTAAGTTAAATTAAAAATTTCTTTGATTAAATATCACTCAGTTCAAATAAAAGATTCACAACTTAATTATATGTAATTATATTTAACAATGCAATATAAAATGAAATATAAAATATGTATATACATATAATATTTTATTCGAATTTATGTACTCAAGAATTTAGGTTTTGAAAATTTTTATATATTTGTTGTGGGTTAACTAATCTATATGCATTTTATTTCGGGATCCCGGAATTTTTCGAAAAAATCCCGAAATCCCGGGATTGGAATTTTTGAAATCCCGAATCCCGGGATTCACAAATCCAGTCCCGATTGGCATAGCTATTTTATACGTCAGTATATAAAATTTTAATTGTAAAGAATTTGTGCTTTTAAAAATTTTATTTATTTGTTACGGGATTGATAATCTACATGCTGCATTTCGTTGTTTGCTAATGCCAACTCAATTTTTAGTATGTTTAAAAAGATTTTAAGCACCCGGAACATACACCTTGAAATTTCGATATAACGAATTGCAAGGGGACCCGAAAATAATTCGGTTTAGATATTGATTCGGTATAAATATAATCAGTAAAACCTTAATATAACGAAATTTCAAGAAATTCGAAAAACATACGTTATATATATGTATAGTTTTCTTTATTCAAATTCTATTTAACATGAGAATGCTAATAAAAGCTTAAATTTCATGAAGTAAACAGAAAATAAAACAGTAAAAGTTAAATAGTTTCTTTTTACTCTTTTTAAAAAAACATCTGTTTAAATTAAATTTATTCTTATATATAAATGTTTTTTAAAAAATTAATTTTAAAAGTGATATTCAACACACCAAATATTTAAAAAATTATATTCATGTGACGTCATAGTGTAAGCTATTGTACATTATTATTTAATTTTATCCAAAAAATTGTTGATATTTTTTCTTCTTTTTTAATAGAAATAATAAAAAATAATCCCTTGAAAAAGTGAACATACAATTCACGAAACGTCGGGAAAAATATGGAATAAAAAATTTTACTTTTATTTACATAAAATACGGTAGGCCAATAGCTAATTTTTTTATTTTTTTCCATACAATGTATATACATATATGTATATGTATTTCAAAGTATTGAAAAACATGCAGTCTATTTACATGTGATTTTATTGTAAATTCTAATTGAAGTATCTGATCTCTGTATTTAAAAGAATGATGTTTTATTAATAAGATTTGTTGATTAAGAGTTTTGTTACGTTTTGCCTCAGATAAAATATGTTTTGTTGGTAAAAAAAACGGTTTTTTCATTTCACGTTTTTATGACGATTTCTATAAGCTATATTGACGATAATGACGATTTTTGCCCAAAGATATGACGATATTACCTAAAAAAATCTGGCAGCTATGATTGTATCCCAAATTAAACCCAAGATTTTTGTTTGTCGTCATTTGTGCAGTAAAGTGTTGGCAGCTCTAAAAAAACATTTCGACAGCTCACAGTTTAGGGTGAGTACAAATAGAGCGTTATACGATGGATAGTCATTAGACTTCAGTTGTTGTGTTAATTGAATTGAGTATATATGTACATATATAGCTGTAGAGAGAGAGAGAGAGAGCTTCTTGAAATTTCCAATTTTATTTTGTCCACGATACCGCATTCCTAGAGATTCCTAGATTGTTACCGACACTCTCACGCACAGCTAGCTTTGATATTGTTTTTTGACCAGTGTGTTTGGCGTATCACGTCTCCCTGGATTTTCCAATTATTCTCTTTTTTTTTTTTTTTTTTTTTTTTTTTTTTTTTTTTATTAGGACCAGCACTCAGGGGATGACCCCTACGTATGCAGTGCATTGTGCCGGAACTCAGAGAGAGGGATAGAGTAGAGAAGATAGATGTTAAAAAGTAGAAGGCTTAACTCTTTTACAACTCTGCTTTGCGCGTTATGTTAATTTTTATAGCAGTGTTGAGGCGTCTCCGGTGTTAGGTAGACGCATTAACTTTGTTAAGCTGTATTGGCAGGCATTTTATTAATTGTTTCACTTCGCCGATGTTTCTGCTAACCGACGAAGGAGGGCGATGTTGTGTACATTAGCTTGGAACATCATCAATCGCTGTCGGAACAGTTTTTTAGTGACCAGTGCTATGCCTTCATCACTTAAATAGTCCGACAACAATTAATACAATGTCTCACTAATGTACATTACAGAATTTTTAATGATTTTGATTGACTTGCTCTGGCCAGGGTTTGAACCCAGGCCTCACGTCATTGTTTGCTTAGTAGTCAACGCGCTAACCACTTCAGCCAACACCACCCTCTTTACAGTTGACGAAGTTAAAACACTATTCCGACAATATTTTGGAATTTTTTCAAACTGTGACCGCCACGCTTTAATTATTTTTTAAAATATTGTTCAATAATGAAAACATGTTGTTGTATCGTGTAGCGCTCTCCATAAAAGCAAAAATGCCACAAAAACAAGAAAATTGTCAAAATATGCCGTGTAGTCGGAAATAAGCAAAATGATGTAAACAATGAAATATACATACATACATACATATATATATATATATATATATATATATATACATATATATACGCACTAATAGTTTGATGCCAATATTCTGGAAAAAAAACTCTGGAACGTATAAAAATTTGATTTGAATTTATACCTATTTATCGATCACAGAGACGGGATCTCTGATAATAACCAAACTGTATCGGCAGTAGATAGTATAATAGCAATTGAATCAGGATATTATCCCGTCAATATCAGATACATTGAAAAAATTATATGCTGAAATGTTGGAGAACAGTGTAATCAAACAAACCACAGAAACTGGGATTCCACTGCATTTGGAATTCAGAGACCTTCAATAATGGGGCACTTTTCAACCATTTGTACAATATGTATTAATAAATCTACTTACATACATACATGTATATAGATAAATATATTTTTGCTTACTTTAATATCAACCATTAGTTCATGACACATCAGTCAGAGACCGAGACCTCGCGAGGTATCTAACTATTCTGGGCGCTCCGGAAAATCGAAACGGACATTGCTCATTGAACTTCCCTACCTATAAGAATCCAGAATATATATATGTACATATGTATGTACTTTATGAGTCTCATGTAAATTGTGTGAAAATTACAAACGGGGTGACCACCCTATATGTACCCTTAATATTTTTGCTACAGGAGGGAAAAAATCTACTGAATGTTTGGCAATGAAGACTGATAAGGGTATCAGTCAGGCAGAAATTGTTAGCGATATACTAGAATATCAGTCGCACTACACTTTCCTATAAAAGTTATTTTTTTTAATTTGTATTTTAAAATCTAGTATTAAGCATTAAACGATATCACAGGTCCCCCCAATAATGATTTGGAATTTTTTGTTCAGAACGCATTGATTGATTAAAAGGTATACCAGAAATGATAATGAAAGATAATTTAATTTAACATACAAATTTTATATGCCAATCAGTCCTCTTCACTAAAACCACCCTAGTACATACTCGTATGTATATACATATTTACGTATTGTATGTATATGTGAATATGTTATATTCATAATTGTTTCTTTATTTTATTATAAATTTTGTACGTTAGGTAGGTATATGATTTTTTATCGTTTATTTCCCGTCAACTAACTGCTAACTATGGGTTAAATGCTTAATTACAGACATATAAAACACATTTTTAACACATGAAAACATACATATTTCACCACATACTCCTTTACAATTTATAACTAATTGTAGTTTATTAAAATACAAAAACAAAACGAAGAGGGAATCTAAAGCAACTCTACCGGCTGTGTGGCTGACTGACTGTCTGTCTGTCGTCTGTAAGTTTTTTGTATGTCTGGCTGAGCGTTATTCTGTTGTCACGCTTAAAATGCAGACAATCGAGCAAGCGAGTGAGTGTCGCAATGATGTTCACTCTACAATTTGGTGTTCACAATATACAATTTATTAGCAAATAAACGCATTTCTAATACATACACACACACATATGTATGTGTACTATAAAGCCAAATAAAAACTACTTATAATGTTTTTGAATTTAAATTTTGAGTGAATACACCACATTTAATAAATACGAGTATATATCTACATACATACATACATAGTACATATGTACATACATATGTATATTAAAGTGTCAAAAAAAAATTAATTTTTCGAACGCATACCTACTCTGTATTTTTTTGGTAATAATGTTTAAATAATTGTTTGAAAAAAGTTTCAGGCACATTGAACATGCATGTAGTACGTGCCGAATTTCATCGCATCATGTCAGTGCCAGCATACTAAAACGCCCTGAGAAGATAAGAGTGAAAGTACAAAAGCCCAAAAATAATTCCGGCAAAAAAATTGGATTTAATACAGAGAATCATTCGAACGGACTACAAAATTAACTCAATTGTGGTTAAATTTAAGACCCGATATCTTCAACTTTTATTTACTTCCGGTAGATATACATACATACATATATTAGTCAATGAAATAAAATACGTCGGTTCATACATAAATAGGGAAATCATTTAATAATCAACTTCCACCTACTACATTTCTATGCGTCCAAATTGATATCCTCCTCCTTTTTTGATGTCGGTTAATGAGGAAAAATCACATCTTAGAAATGTTGAGGGGCAAAAGCGTAGTGCTAACTATTGAAACAGCACGTTTATCCTTTAACCGATCGAAATTATATTTTTTTTTTTATTTAAGTTATTGAGAGTCAACTTAAAAAAAAAAAACTTTACAGTCTGCGTCAAATATAAAAAAAATCCTTAATAACACACACATTTCTGAGTCTCTAACAAGTGGTCAAGACCGATAGTGGCAGAGCCATCCATCCTCCTAAGCATGAACAATGAATGGATGTACTTGAAGCAAAACAAATTTCTCATTATACATATTAGTTTTTCTTTTTCAATTTTCTAAGCTTGTTTGAACGCTTAATGGTAGTGAAAATAATTTATTTTATTGTTAAGTGTACAATTTTAGCAGGAGAAGGGGTGACAGAGTAAATATGTTGTCAAAGCAATATGTATGTATGTATGTATGTTATCAGACATCATAGTTAAAGATTTTTTTAATGATTGGAATTAAATTCAATACAAGAGAAACGACATTTAAGGTTAATTAAATGACAAAAAAAGGGTAACAGGGGTTTGGTTTTTCGTAACTATATACGTGCACATACGAGTACATCCATAGTATGTGCATATGTACATGCATACATACATATGTATACATATTTTAAGTAAAACTTACAATACAAAAAAAAAAAACGAGAGAAGGAAAGGAATAAAAATATCAATACCAATAAAAATTGCAACAACAAAAAACCTATTTTATTCTCAACATGAAATTGATATTTTAAAAAGCATACATACTTACACACATAGATGCATACATACAAACAAATGAATTAAAGTTTAATTATTAAAAACACATATGTAGGTATGTACCTATTTCAACATCTATTCGACTCTTCAAATAAATTCACTGTGAAACAACAAAACGAAAAAAAAGATAATTACAAAAACAGTCGAAATTTAAAATTCTATGAATAAGTTTTTTTTCGGTATTTTTCATAATAATTATCTAAACTTCGATCTAAACTTAATTTTGGTTTTTCACTAATAATAGAAAAAATATTTTCAAATTACATACCTACATATCAAAAAGATTTGTTTTCAAAATTGTGTTTTATCAGTTTTCAAACTCATTTACTTACTTATATCCTCAATTATTGATGATCCTTGATCATTCATAATTTCCGATTAGACCAAATGAGTGACAATGAAAACTAGGCGGAAAAAACACCAAAATCCCTCGGACAAAGAAAAATGTGCCTCAGGGATCATCAAAAATAATGTATATGAAGATACATTTACGTATTACTAGCAAAGATGTACATAAGTATTATATGGCATAGTCCATTATCTGGATAAAACTTATTTTACTCATGTGATTTTTAAATTAATATATCTACATATGTATGTAGTTTGTAAATATTATTCTAACAAGTTTTATTCGAAAAATATTGGTCGTAACTTTACTTCAACAACAATATTATTCGATTAAATTTCATTTGAATAAGTGAATTTTAAAAGGTTTTTATAGAATAACTCTTAAAAATAAAAATCGTAATTATTTAGTTAATCGTCATATCGTTTTTTTATCTTCTATAAAAATTTCATACAAATATCTTTTATTCTTAACCCTTGAGGGTGTTCTGCACTGTCCCACCGAAATGTTAAACTATTAATTTAATTTCTTGTATTTATTTATTTTTCTAACAACAAGTTTCTTGTGCACACAAAAGGTATGCATGTACGAGTACCTTCAGAAATTAAAAAAAGGCCTGTAAAAAAGCAATAGACACATTCATATGAAGATATGTATGAATAAAACTGCGTTTACATTAGGGTTGTATGATGACAGACGCTCAACAAACATTATAATAAAAAAAAAAAAACTGTAACAAAAACTATAAGCTAAAAAAAGTAAACTGGTAATAAAAAGTGTTTAAGAGATATCAAATTCTCTTGTCACAGAGAAGGGGTTGAACTAAGTACATATCATTACAGTGGATACCAGATATGTATGGGAAAATGTCTTATAAGGTAATCACCCCTTCGTGCATAATTTTTCCCTCGTATTTTTTTCACTTTTCACGTATTTGCAATCATGAAAAACTTCCCTGAAAAGACTTTATTCAACGTTAAAAATGTTCACTAAAAAAAATTTCCCTTATCGTGAATAATGTTTGCCCTCTGAATTTTTTCACTTCTCCCTTTGATATTTTCACTTTATTTTTGATGGGGAATAGAACAGAACATGTAAATGTATGTAGTTCTTCTTATAATTCGAATATTAAATCTTACAAAGTTTATTTTCAGAAAAAGATCTGATAATAAGGCACAAACTGATGTATTGGTCAACAAAATGCAAAACAACAGGTCGATTGCCTCCAGATTTGTGAAGCTTTAATTAGCTGGAATTCTTTCGGTCTGTTGGCTTTCAAAAAAGTAGCCGAATTATTTTACCAAATAAAAGTTGGAATGCAATAAACAAACGCTGCAAATAAACTATCGCTTTAATACTGAATGTTTAGCTTTGATTTTTTCAAGTTTTCTCTAAAATATATATGCCCGAGTATATTTCTGAATAAAATATTCTTTTATTTTTTTATTTTTGAAGTGAAAACTTCTATTGGCGCGGTATGGAGGTTTTGGGTGGGCTAAAATCTCAGAACTTGCGACACCGTCACGCTTTTTGACACTTGTACTCGTAGTATAGTTAACAACCTACAGATGTTAGTGAAGTTAACAACCTACAGATAACACCTAAATTTTTTTCGCTCAAAATGAAGAGAGCGCCCTCTCTTGTGGGTGATGTTGCCATATATGAGAAAAACACTAATTTTTTGGTGCACCAAAGAGGGCGCACTTTTCAATTTGAGCGAAACTGATTAAGAAGAGTACACAAAGATGGCACTCTCTTCATTATGAGCGAAAAAAATTTAGGTTGTTAACTTCTCGGGCGCAGTTGCATTTGCGTTTACAATAAGTGGCATGGCAAAACTAGCAGTTATGCGCAGTTCGACAACAAGTACAACCATCCAAAAACAACATGTATTTTGTTGGTATAAAGCACTCGCTTCATATCAAAACACACAAACAAATTTAAAGCATTTTAATACGTATGAGTACCCAACTGTAACCATTTTTTATGTACTCTCTTCAAACTATATCAGTTTGTATGAATTTGCTATAAAGCGAGCTCAGTCAGCTGTGCTAGTAAGCTCACCTGTTGCATACGCCTTAATAAGTGGTTAAATTTGTTGCATGTATTTATATAATTGTTTATATCTACGCATAATTTTTTTGGCAATAGCACGTGTATTGTTGTAATCACAAAACGTTTTCACTTCTGTCGGCACTCTCGGAGTGCTACCCGTAGTTTTTTTTTTTTAATTCTTTCTTTTTTTACATTCACTGAGGACTGATGTCGGGAATGATTTCTCACGTGTGATTCATGATAGCATTTTTCACTTCGAGGGGAATAAAAGGTTCACGGTTTTTTTTATAGATACCTATTATATTTAAATGAGTGAACAAAATTTGGATTAGGTATACAAAACTTTTTTTGCAACAAACGATTTTGAGATATTTATTTAAAAATAAAAACTAGCATTTTTGTTCACATAAATCATGGTAGGAAACCTGTAATATATAGCTTATATTGAAAATCAAACAAGACATTTTTTTCAAGTTTCTTATATTTGGTTATTACTGTATTGAGCAAATGCCGTGAAACTATAGATTATATGAACACATGTACATAAGTATGTACATATGTATGTATTTATGTTTATTGGTATTGCATTTACAAACGATGACAAGATGATGATTATAATGATGATATTTGTTTGTCAAACAAAAGGGTGAACAAAATTATACCCCTCGCCTCAAAGGCAGTGTAAAGTACCGCTGTAGCTCTCAACACACAACATGAACATTCTAATTTTAATTGCATGCGGCAATTATTCGCTAAACTCTATTTTATTGTTTTTATTAACCCAAACATTAGGAGGGATGCATGCATGCCCTTTACTGATTATTGTAATATTTAAAAAAAGGATCACACACATACACACACATTTACGCACACGCACGCATATGTATATGTACATGTATTCAGATTGACCGCATAATATTACAGATTTGAAATATCAGAAGAACATGTAAGGAATTAAGTAAATAGATACATGTAAAACAATTACAATTCAGTTGATAAAAAATACGGATGTAGATGCAATTGTGGAATTTGCAACAAAAACATCTTACGATAGGGTTAAGGTACGTTCACATCTGTCAAACATTTGCCCAAAAAAGCGTAACCACTAAATACTAATGACAAAACTTTTGATTTAGATACCTGTTTATTACGTTAAACAGTTTCCTATATAATTTATAGAAAATGTAATAGAATCTTATCTTATTAGTTGCTGTTTAACTTAATAAATAAATGCATAAATCAAAAAGTTTTTCATTGGTATTTAGTGGTTACGCTTTTTTGGGCAAATGTTTGACAGATGTGAACGTATCTTTTTTTTTTTTTTAGTAACATTACCGTCAAATTTGTATAAAAAAGAATATTGAAAAATTAAAAAAAAAACATATTTTTCGCAGTAATTAAAGTTACTAACTTCATTATTTTAGAACTATAATCAAATTATTTATCTATATAATTTTACTATCAAATCCACCTTCAATAAATATTTCAAATTTATATTCATCTAAATAAATTTATTGTAACTCATTTTTACTTAAACATGATCAATAAAAACCAGTACGATAAACAAATAGAACTTTTTACTAAATAATTGTTGTTATATTCTTTAATGAAGAAGTCTTTTTCTTTAAATCATTAAAAGATTTTTAAGAAAGATTTTTGAAAAATACCACAACAAAATTTACTGATAATAAATTTTGGTTTTTAGTGTAAATCAGAGTAGATAATTGAAAAGATACTGCAGCAAATAAATAACCTAAATAATGAATTTAAAAGTGAATTTCAAAGATATATTAGTCTGAAAATAAAATAAAAAAATGCCTGGATAAGGCGACGAATGTTCACTCCCTTTTCAAGAAAGACATAAATTCGACCAATTCAGCAGAAAAATATGCCTTGTAATGTTTTACATAATAGTGGTGAGCACATCTTATTACAAAAAAAAAGATATACTATTCCGATTAACTCTATGGCAATTTTAGTGCTCCTCGTTAAATGTGTTCCAAACGTAAACTTCCAAAAGGTCAGCAGTATTCGCATATTTCTTATCCTCTCTACCTGAACAGACGTTGACGTTGTTAGCACTCCTCTTTGCTCTGATTTTATAGTATATTTTAAATAAAAACATAATAATAAATAAATACCAAGCAAGTTTATTTTATACTCCTACGATAATAAAGACTAACAACGAAAAAGCCTATGAAGTTTAGTATAATTTTAAAATCTTAATTTTCCATGCCGGTTACAACATGCGATGAGATGTTTATATGAGCCGGAGATATTTTTTTTTTAGAAAATAAGAAAAAACGTCAATTAAAATAATTAAAAACAATCAAATAAATGATAGAAAATGTAGTCATCGCACAACTGAAAACAAAGAAAGAATAAAACAAAACAAAAATATCAAATAACGGGCCCTCTATTCAAATGATTTTCTAACATTCCCCAACCCCTGGCGATACCTTCTAAACACAAAAGAAGAGGTAGAAATTAGTGATGTTACGAATACTCGTATTCGTATTCGCCTATTTTAAGATATTCGTATTCGTATTCGCCAAATTCAAGCGAGTATTTCTCGAATAATTTGCACACACATTTTACCAACAAAAAAAATATAAATAAAAATCATACAAAAAGTTTAAAAAAGTACATAAAATGTACAAAAATATATTAATATGTATTTAATATTTTTTTTTTTAAGAAAGAAAGCATTTATCTTTGACGCAAGATAATAATCTTCTTAAAAAAATAACGAAAATTATATTTCGTAAATATCATTTAAAAGTTAAAGTCTTATATGTAAATTCATATCTTGCTAAGTTAGTAATCAATTCTCAGTAGAGGAATGTTGGACTTCAAAAATGGAAGAACTAAAATTTAATATGTGAAATTCCACCGACACAGGTGGCTGTGCCATCTGCGAAAATGTGTTCTCCCAAACAACACTGAATTCCTAATTAAAAGCGCAAGCAGAGTAAGAAAAACGAAATCTCAAAGTGCGTAGGTAATATAATTTGAAAATGTTCAGTAGTGGTCTTCTAATTCGGCATCTCAATGTCATAATAGTGATATATACCTAAAGTAGTGTCAAGACAGGTTTTTTTTCAATTTATTGTTACTGACGCAAAGGGAGGGATTTTTCCAATTAAATTTGAAATATTAATTGGCTCTAAACCTTCAAAGTAATATTCGTATTCGGCGAATACTGTTTCAAATATTCGTATTCGTATTCGCGAATACTAAAAATTGATATTCGTAACATCACTAGTAGAAATTATGAATCTATTTTCAAAAGTACAAAAACGCACATGTCCGTCTGTCCGTCTATCTGTAAATGAAATCGATTTTCCGAAGCCACTAGAAAAGTTGGAGACTTATTATGTTACATAAAGACATACATACTCGTACATATATAATAATCATACATGACTCGGCGAAGACTACACAAGCATTCTACAATACTCTTTCAGATATTTTGAAGAATGTGTAATTCAATTAATATGCTGCTGTATAGAAATTATATAAACAGAATCAAAAACAATTTAAAACGAGATCCGAATTCATTTTATAAATTCGTACACTCTAAACGAGAATCTGCTGGTTAACCCAACGTATTAAAATATGGAAATTGTGAGACTAGTGATAACCTAATAATCAGCGTTGTCAACATGGTGCGTTTCGCACCTTTTTTTGTGCTTTTCTAAATGTTTTGTGCGAAAAATATCTGAGTTGGTGCGTGGTGCGCTTTTTTTTAATTCTGGTAAATTCAACACAATTTTTTGTTTCGGTATGAGAAAAAAGAATTTTGTACAAAAAATACAACTGTTTCAATACCATTTCATTCAATTGTGTACAATTTTTACATTAAATTTTACAGACCATAATAAGAGCAACCAATGATGTTTAAGAGGTACCAAAACACATTCACAAGAACCGTAAAACCGTCTTGTTGTTACATATAGATAATTTGTAACATTTCATTATAAGAAATTCGTTATCCCTTTTAGATTGTCAGAGTACATAATTGTTTTTTGTCGTTAAAGTTGCTGTCAAGTCTGTTAAAGAGCTTAGCAAAAACAAAGTATTCTTGAGACTTGCGGGATCCCAATGTTGAGTAAAGAAACAGACCTTGTGTTGTAACACTAAAATTAATATAATTTCTATTTAGTAAAAGAAATATTTAAAGTTAGTGTCAATAATGGAGTCTAAAAAGGGTGATCATAAGCGAAATACAAAAAGATTTGAGAATCACAATATGAGTTTTAGCAATGGATTCGGCCTTGACCAAATAATAACACAAAAGCAAGATGTTTTTATTGCAAATGCGACATCACGCCTAAATATCCAACCTTGTTCGGCATGCTGGAACACGGAAACAGATTGCAGCTTTAAGCCCATTTAGCTACAAATGACATCAAGAACCAACATTGAACAAAATGTTTTATCCCATTACAAATATGATATCATGCCATTAGCAGTACAATTTGAATCCGATGTCGAAATATTAGCTAGTATTAAAAAAGGGTGGAGAATGATTCACTTCCTGCAATGGCACAATATTGTATCAACATTAGAATTTTGGACTAAAGTTAAATGTTGTAAATACCCAAAATTAACTCAATAAAACAAAATTCTGAACTTGGTGCGTTTTTTGTTGAATGGTGCGTCTTTTTCTCCATTTTGGTGCGTTTTGAAATTTCAAAGTTGACAACTCTGCTAATAATAAGTAATTTGTTTGCAGACTATTTTGCAAGTACATATTCGGCTAAGCAGTATAAATGTACGTCATATCCTTGCCCACTTGTTGAAAGTCAACCAATACATATTTCATTAATAAGTACATCGCATATAATATCAGCCATAAAAAAACGTAAAAAGGTGTCATTTTATAGTGGACCTAACGGTATAGCGAGTTGTGTTTTAAAATATTGTGCAATTACTTTTCCGCTGGAAATCTTATATAATTTGTCTATTGGGCAAGTATACTTTCCTAATGCATTGAAAGAGTCATATATTATTCCACTGTTTAATGCTGGGAACATAATTGGGACGAACGACGAATTTTTTGTTGCGAATATTCGTCGTCAAAAATAGAACACATGCATTCATATGAAAGTGAACACAGCACCGACGTCGACGAAATTCGTCGTACGTGACGAATTCTCTGATAGATTTATTTCTATTTCATACGCCGACGAACGACGAAGAAATCAGTACAGCGTTACCATGTTTGTCTTAGTTTTAAAATATATTAGTAAATAATGTTAATTTTTACTTTAATAAGTTCTTCTTTTTATGAGCATTTTCGTTAAATATACATTATTATTAATGATGAAATTTGTTTTTAATGGTTTTTTTTAATTTTTAATTTTACAAAGGAATTATTTTTTTTATACGGTAACACTATCGTTGTTATGTTTGTATGTATATAAAAACAAATTTGTAATAAAAAATACACACAATTTGTTGGATTAATATGACAGCAGTTGTTTGTTCGTCCCAGTTGTGCGCCACACGACGAATTTACGCAACGAACTTTTGCCAACGAATTCGTCGTGCTAGACGAAATTCGGCGTTCGTCCCAATTGTGTTCCCAGCATAAAGCTGGTACTAAATCAAACATTGTAAACTATAGAGGTATTGCAAAACTTAGTGCAATTCCAAAGCTCTTTGAAAAATGCATCACGGATAACATTAGAAAAGGCTGCAAATCTTCGAATTTTAAATTATTCTGTGCTTTAGTTAAACAGATATATGAATATTAATATTTTTTTTTGTAGGAGGGTGCCCTCCCCCTAGGGAATAAAAAAAATAGTCTATTTTACTTTCCCGGTCATCAGTAATATGGATCCGAAATTTTAAGACGATCGGTCTAACGGCGGCTCGACTGATTTTAATGAAATTTTTTATGCATATTTGGTAGGTATGAGATTAGGTTAGGTTTTAGGTATATTTTAAACCGCTAGGAGCACGAGGAGAGGTGGGAGGGGGCAATTCCTGTATTTACTAAACTATTAACCCAATTCGTATTTCAAACAGAACAATATTTGAGGTGTTCACACTGTTGTCATATCAGTCATATTGTCATAATGTCTTATTATTTTACAATAGTTTAAAAAAATTGTTGTTGTACTTCAAGCAAAAAAGTCATATAATAATAAGACATTTTGAGGTATATTTACGGTTTGTCATAAAATAACAGTAGAAATCTTAGTCGAACAGCTGAAACTCCTTATTCGAGCCGGCGATAATATTTACAAGCCGCCGCTACTTTTAAATAACACAAGAATGAAAACAAGCCAAATTCATTACCAGTAGTGCGATTCAGTAACTTTTAACAATTCGATAATTGTTAAATTTACCGACAATTACTGCGATTTGCAGTAACGATTTTGTTATTTAGCAATTGCTTCTTAACAACATCGTTATAATTTCCTTTGACGTGGCATCTCTGTCAATATATAAGAAAAGCACAAAGAGAAATAAACAAAAAACAAATAAATTAATTTATTATTGAAATTTTTCCAAAAAAATTTTTAGGATTTCAAAAAATTAATGTAAAATTTTTTGGAATTTAGTTAAATGAATGGTAAATCGCATGATGAAGAAATAGTAATATTATTATTTATGCATAAAAAATTCTGTGTTTTTGTATATTGTTTTAAAAGATCAATTTTGTTCTAGGCGTTTATTTCATAACAAGCGTAAAATTATTGTGGTTAACATACCGATAGCGAATACCAAATTCGATAAATTTTCGTTATATTAATTTTAACAATACGATTATCGTAATAAAATTTGCTGAATCCCATCACAGGTATATGCACGACCAAGGCGAATTAATTATAAGGTGGATCCAGTGGCGAATTTATGCATTACCTACACAGTGTAGCCAGGTAAATATTGTCTAATGTCCCCAAATTAAAGAGTGTTGTCCCCAAAAATCCCCATTTTAAAACTGGAATCCCCAATATGTATATTAAGCATCATAAAAATTTTTTTTTTTATTAATTTTATTACATACATTTATTTAAGTTTCGCATTCGTATGTGCTCAATGGAACTTTTGAATCCATAGAATATTTTAAAATTCCATACACGGAATCAAATTTATTCTTTTTTTCTATGCTTTCGAGTTGTAAATTTATAAATAACTCAAAATTTTCCATACTCTCAGTGAATATTTTAAGCATTTATTTTGCTAGTACAGTTAAATTTTCTAAAAAAATTGTTTGAACTCCTTTTGCTTCTAATTCCTTTGAACATTCTATGCCACCATCAATTTTAGCAACAACCAAATTACTTGCCTTATCGTGAATTAGTACATCCAGTTTGGAAATATCGAATTCAATAAATTCTGGTTTTAAACATTTTGAACAAATTGTTATAAAAACCAACATCCTCAATACCATCGCCCTGAAATATTCGAAATATGGAGACGAAAAACGCCAAGATACATAAACATATATGTATGTAAATATATGTATGAAAGATAATGGTAAAATAAAGCAAAATTGATAATAGGTATACTGAAAATGAAAAATCCCCAAATCCCTCCCCACGATAATCTGTCCGCAAAAACCAGCTAAAATCCCCAATTTGGGGAGAAATCACAACACCTGGCTACACTGTACCTACACAGTCAAATTTGTTACATATTTTCCCGCGCCACCTATCGTGAATAAGAAGTGAAATTTTGATTCCACTCGAAGGGAAAAATGGTATCGTGAATCTCCCGTGAAAAATTTTTCCCGCTATCAGTTCTTAGTGAATGTAAAAAAGGGAAGAAGATTAAAAAAATAAAAAATCATAGAACTTTTTGTTAAAAAATATACACGGACATATTTATTTTAAAGAAAACTTTAAAAATCAAAGTTAAATACTCGTATTCAGTGTTTGAGCTTTAGTTTGGTTGCGCCGTTTGTTTATTGCATTCTAACTTTTATGTGGTAAAATAATTCGGAAAGCCAACAAAACGAAAAATGCCAACAAATTAAAGCTTCACATCTGCAGGCCTGTTTTTTGCATTTTCTTGAGGAATACATCAGTTTGTGCCTTGTTATCAGAACTTTTCATTAAAATAAACTTTTTAAGCTTTAATATTCGAATTATAAGAAGAAATACATACATGTTCTGTTATGTTCTCCATCAAAAATAAAGTGAATATACTAAAGGGAAAAGTAAAAAATTCCGAGGAAAAAAGGTATTCACGATAAGGGGAATTTCTTGAGTGAAAATTTTTTCACGTTAATATTCTTGACTGAATAAAATTTTTTCATGCGAGTTGTTCACGATTGCAAATACGTGAAAAGTGAAAAAATTTTATGTGGAATATAGGGGTGAATGTATAAATTCGCGTGAATTCGCCACTGCATCCACATTATAATTAGTTCGCCTTGAATTAAAATATGTGTTTTTGTAACCGTCCAAAAAAAAAAGTTCAGCTCATGTTACCGGCAACAGCTGCTTTTGATTATATTTATTTCAGCAAGTTCGTATAGATAAAAAAAATTGAAAATGTTAATTGATTTATGTTTTCCTTATTAACAATTAAAAACCATTTACATATGTATACATAAGCCAAAATGCAAACGTATGCGCAATAATCAGACTAAAAATAGAGTGTTGTTAAATGTTTATCAGCTGGCACAATTATGACATAGCACACTTATTTATGAAGGGGTGTTCACACTTGTCATATTTTGGTGTGCTATTATTTTATGACATATGACTTATGACAACAGTGTGAATACTCCAATTATTTTGTTTTTTTTTGTTGAATAACAGATGGTGCTACGTCCGCCTTATTTACGAGAAGCGTCGCATCATATTGACAGAAAGATGGCGCTACGTCTGCCTTATTACAGAAAGCGTGATCGTGCGTATTTCAAGTAGAACAAAACTATTTATGTTGTTGAAGGACAGATGGTGCTACGTCCGCGTATCAAAATTGGAAAAATGGGTTGATGAGTGGGGAGAATGGTTCCCTCATATAAGAAAATAGCTTCCAGGCGAAGCCGGACAATCATCTAGTATATTTATATTTATTTCCATATTTCACTTAGCAATTTGTTAGTATCCTTACGAAAATTTTACAAATAATTGAAATTAATAATGTGTATTTTATATTATTGAAATTGTTATGTTGGTTTGTGTCTTGAATGTCATTAAATTTTTTATTCAAAAGTTTTTTCATGAAAACATTCTAGGAAAAATTATTCAAAGTACATAAAAAGGGTTCTCATTGTTCGAGATTAGTTCACTTTCCTAACTTTAAAAATGTTTCAATTCTGTACACAGAAAATAATAATAAACAGTTTTTGATGTTAGACATGTCAGAAATAATTAATACAACAACAACACAAAGAATAAATTTCAAAGTAGATAGAGGTGACCTCACAGGTAAAATTTTAAAGTTCTACCATAAAAGCTTCCCGAGATATTAAGGTGTGAAAAGTCCATATTTTAGTACATATTCACTGACTGACTGACTCATCAATATTATTGGGCACTTCCAGTAAAGCTAGAGAGCTGAAACTTGGTACACAGAAAGGGTTGGTGAGAAAATAACCATAAAAATCTGAAAAAGGGCACTTTCCACCCGGGGGGACTAGGGTTCCCCTTCTATGTATGGGGCACTTCTAGTATAGCTAGAGAGCTGAAATTTCGTGCACAGATAGGTAGTGATGAGAAATTAGCGAAAATGATTTTTTAACGGACATTTTTCATCTGGGGGGACAATCATGCCCCTTTTTTGTATGGGGCACTTCTAGTTGAGCTAGAAAGCTTAAATTTCGTACAGAGGTAGGTCCTGATGAGAAATTAACAAAAATTATTTTTAAACGGGCACTTTTCACCTGGGGGGACTAGGGTTCTCTTATTTGTATGGGGCATTTCCAGTATAGCTAGAAAGCTGAAATTTGATACACAGGTAGGTCCTGATAAGAAATTAACGAAAATGATTTTTAAACCGGCACTTTTTATCTGGTGCGACTATGATGCCCCTTCTTTGTATAGGGCACTTCTAGTGTAGCTAGAAAGCTGAAATTTTCTACACAGGTAGGCCCAGATAAGCAATACATATAAATACAACTTAGAAAAAAGAAGTGAGATCCACACAAAAACATAAATGTGAAAATAAGGCCAAGTTTATATCCAAAAAGTTTCGGCCGTAAAAAGTACTGAGATCAAAATAAGGACCAAGGTTGTCTAGAAATGAGATGGAATTGTACCTATCAAGAACTTGGTCCTTATTTTGATCTCAGTACTTTTTACGGCCGAAACTTTTTGGATACGAACTGGGCCTTATTTTCACATTTATGTTTTTGTGAGGATTTTTTTTCATATTAACACAAATCAATATTACTATTTAAAAAATTTTCCTGAGGATGCTAACAAATTGCACAAATAAAACAATGAAATTAATAATTTTTCATTTTTTATAAATGCATTCAACAAAATCGTGTCCAATTATTCGATATGTATTACGCGTTTATACATAATATTATCATATTATGAGTGTTTGTAAATAAAATAATTTCCTATTTTTTTTTTCTGTTTAACGCAATAACCTAAAATTTTTGTGTGGTAAAATGTTTTATTTTTTTTTCCAAAATTATTAACGGACATTAAACACGTTTGAAATTCAAATAAACAACTAACTGACGTTTTAAACATTTTCATGATGTTTCGTGCACATTGGCATGCACAGAAAATTTAGTAATATACAAAAAACCCATTCAATTGAGGCAGGGTTTTTAAAACTAAAAAAAAAAACAATAAAATATTACATATCTATTTGAATTACAAATTGACAAAACAATAACAATTTTTTTTTCCGAATTTAAAAGAGATAGATGGTATCATAAAAATTCGGAATTCCTAGAAATTACGGGACCAACCTGCAATAAAACCAGTTCAATAAAAAAAGAATTTTGCAAATCGCAATACATATTTCGGAAACAATTTGCTCTAGATTAAAGCACCAATTAAAAACAAAAATTTGCGACCAAGCTGTAAGAAAATTCTGTTAAACAAATAAATTAAAGATTTTTAAAAATCGGTCCTTGAGTAAATTTGATAAAAAAATACCTTTTTACACATCGCACAGTGCGGCCAAAAGTCCACAAAAAAAGTAACTCTCTAGAAGATGAAAAATTTTCAAAGGATGAAAAAAGATATTTTCTATTATGTACCAAATAATTTAATATTTAGTTGCCCGTAGCTGCCGGTTGAGTACTTTAACATTCTTTAAGTGAAATATCCGAGATTAAAAAGAGGTGGAATGCTAGTAACAGAACAGAGAAAATAAAAAACATGAACTACATGCAGTATGCAGTCAACTTAGCTAAACCCATTGTACAGCGATGCGATATCCCTGGTATTAAATGCCTATATTAGATCAACAACTTTTAATTCGTTGCCCAGAAATGATCAAATATTGCGTTTTAGCTATCGGCCAAATTTGCGAAGATGCACATGAAGCTTGCAATAATTTTTTAAAAATCTGCCTTATGAATTTAGCAAGAAGACATTATCGTTAAAAAATAATGGAGGATGTTTTCCAAACATGTTTAATATCCTGTGAACCCCGAATTTGCGGTTGTCGAAAATAATTTCTGAAACTACTCAAATATTTTTCTAAAAACTGTATCCATTTGCAGATAAAGATGTAGACAATTGATTGTGACTGTTACGAGATTGACAATGAAATATTACTTCATTATAACTTTTGATTGTTTTGATTAAATTAAAATAATTTTAATAAAAATGTAGGTAAGTATTATAAATTATTTTTTGAGTTTTCTTTTAGTATGCAGCCTCATCATACAGCATTCCATTATTTTAACTTTTAATCAATTCATTTAATTTTTTTAAAAATTTTTCGCGTCAAATAAATCCCTATTACATCCGCCATTTTGAATTCGCTAATTAAAAATTCATCGCGGACTATTTTCTATATTTTTTTCATTTTTGCCGCACAGATTGATTGACATTTGGGCGGCACTGTGCATCCATCGTCCAGCAGCTACATTCTGTAATTCTCGTAGTTAAAGCTAAATCTCGATTTTGCTAAAAAGATATTCTGTAACTCTAATCGCTTAGCTAAAATTTACTTTTTTCGCCGTAGCTAATTTGCTATCAATAGACCATTCCTTTCTTTCTTATTTGATAATATAATATTAAAAAGAGACAAATATATATGCATGTATATTTGTCATTTTATATTAGTGTTACCTTACATTATAATTTATACTCCGTAACAATGATTGTGTTTTTGTTAAAAAAATTTTTAAATTATATTTTAAAACGTCTATTTTTTAAAGCTATTTCACAAAATTCTAGTCCAAACTTATTGTTTTTTTGCAGCACATGCATTTTGAAAATTATAAAGCGCATGATTTTTGCGTAGTAATTTCTCAAGGAAGCTTTACGTTAGAAAGTTATGGGAACATTTATAAGAGATGGCATCACTGTTAAGAAATAATTTCAGTATACAATTGAAATTTTTTTCTATGTGGTATTTGCTGGCGGTACTGTGGCGTAGTTATTTGAAAGTATTTATTTGCACAAAAATGTTTTTGATCATAATAAATTTAAAATTTGTGTACAGAGTTTTTATTAATTTTGTATTATTTTAAAAATCTTTTTTTTTTATTAAATACATTTTTTATATAAAATTTAGTAGTTGAGTTTTATATAAATTAAACTCCTCATAAAACCTAAAACACTTCAACCACTTTATGCTATTCCAAATACTAAATGAGCATGTATTTTTGCCCTTTTTTTATCCTTTTTGTAGTGTCCTACATTATTTTTCTAAAAAAAACGGCTAAAAAACAATGATATAAAAATTTTTTTGCTTAAATTACTTTTTTGCGCCTTCGTCGGTTAGCAGAAACCTCGGCGAAGTAAAACAATTAATAAAATGCCTGCTAATACAGCTTAACATAAGTAGTTAATTCGTCTACTTAACACCGGAGGCGCCTCAACACTGCCTTAAAAATTAACATAACGCGCAAAGCAGAGTTGTGAAAGAGTTAAGTCTTCTAAATTTTCAACATCTATCTTCTCTACCCTATCCCTCTCCCTGAGTTCCGGCACAATGCACTGCATACGTAGGGGTCATCCCCTGAGTCCTGGTCCTAATTAAAAAAAAAATAAAATATCGTTACTTAAATTTTAGCGTTTCTAGCTAGAAAAGTTGCTTAATACTATGTTCACACGGACAGAAATTATAGAGGTTCGCACTCTCATTCTTGGTTCGCGGGCCAACCTTGATTGAACCTATATGTTTCGCCATACAAAATTTTGAGACCGAACCTACATGTTTCATTTTGAACCTTGTTGCGAACCCGTATAATTTACTATCATCTCTAATTTTGATAACAAATTATCGCTAGTTTATCTGAACTAGTTGTCCAAAAACATTTTAACAAAGAAAAACAATTGATAAGTGCTAAATTTTAATAAAAACATTGAACAAATAAAAAGCATATATTTATAAAGTATATGTAAATAATTAAATAAAATGGAAAAACAATAAATAATATTAAATAACGAAGTACGAACCAATCTAAACTGTGTCGTGTGAACACATAGGTTCGCCATCGTGGTTCATGGAGCGAACCTAGTGTTTCAGTTCTTCGTGTGAACATTATACTATTTGCTTAGAGAATACAAATGTGTAACATTTTAGCGATGAGTGCAAACAGAATTCAATATGTTACTAAAATTCTCTAAAGCGATTTTAGACATTTTTAGCGATGGAGATTTAGCTTTTGCGAGTTACAGAATATAGCTGCAGCTCACGAGCTGTCATCACTAGATACATCAAATATTTTGGAAGTCCTTATCAAACAAACCATTATTTGGCTTGATAAGTGTAGCAAAAAGAAACCGGTATAATGTACATATGTATGTACATAAATATTTATTTATGTGTGTATCAATGTATGTAAATGGTTTATGATTAAGTGTATTATTGTCTAAGCTTTTTTATTATTGTATAATTTTATTTTTTATATTATTTTGTATTTATTTTCTAAGGTTATTCTGAGGGAGGAGGATCAATCTGCTTAAATGATTAAAATCTTTATATTTGGAATATGTGTTTGTACTTTCTAACAAAAGATAACTTAACGGATAAAATAATACCAACAATAGAAAACACAGCCCCAAACAAGCGCACACTGCTCAAAACCCCAGCAAACCAAAACTTTTCAAAAAGAAAATAGTTCAATAATAGACTATTTCAAGATAACAAATTGTAGTTCACGGAGACGAGTGGTACAAAATGGTTGTTTGTATACAGTATTGCTACTGTATTTAAATCACATACATATGCAAAGTTCCGAAACAATGCAACAACTATAAAACCTATGCCTTGGTTGCTTTCTTACTGCATGAAACATACTGGGCGGCGGCGTTTTGAAATGGTATGCACTGTATAATTATTGTACTGCGGCGTTATGAAATGTGATGCTTTGTTCAAACACAAAGCAATTGACGTTTTGGAAGTCAGCCACACTGTTGACGAGGAAGCTTCAGGAGGTAACTAACAGTAGAAATGCTTATTTGACAATGAGAACATAGTTAACCCTACAAATGATAATATGACTGAAAGAAGTCCTTCAGAGAATTATGCTGAAAAATCAAAAAATCCAGGTGGGGACAACACACCGGAAACGAAATCTTATATTTCTGAAAGTCGCTTTAGTTTCAGCATGTCTACAGATGGTAAAAGCGTCAGAGCAAATTGTCATACGTTACTCATGAAGGTCACATAGTTATGTTTGCTGAGCATGAATTTTTTATTAAAAAAATTTTCGTTTTGATTTGTGAAATTTTTCAATCTTAAATTCTAAATGTGTTTATATGAGCTTCGGAAATTTTTTTTGTATGTTACGTAGAAATACCTGAAATTAAATCCAGACATACATACATATGTACATAAATACTCATATAAATAAGTACATATGTACGAGTATATATTTATGTAAATATGTATCTACGCACACACAAGTATGTACACAATAAGGAATACTTAGATGTGTTAAGATTTAGATTTTATTCTTTATACAAGAACGTTTCCGGAACAATTGTACCAAAGGCACAAACATGCACACATATGTACATCCAAACATACATATGTATGTTTGTATTTGATTCTCAATTTGTCAAATGTAAGATTATACCTATTTACGATTAGTTTAAATTTAGTGGTTTATTCTAATGTGCGAAACAGACATACATATCTATGTATGTACATATGTATAAGGCTGTATATACCAACATACATAGGTATAATAAAATTTAAAAAATCGTTGAAAAATTTAAAATACTTTACCAGAATTATATTGATTGAGAACTTACCATAGTTACGGGAAGACCTCCTGCGCCACCATTTGAATACGAATAAGGTGATACTAAATACCCCATATTAAAGCTAGATGCATGTGGCTCAATCTTACCTGAAATAATAAAAATATACATAGGTATCTATTAAAGTAAATACATTCAAATCAAAAAGTATTCATTTCTTATATCTTAAGCACAAGCCATATTCTAGGGAGATCGATTATTCGACTTTTTCTAAAAACGGTGTTTTCTAATATTATTTGACAAAAAAAAAAGAAGAAGTTATGGAGATTTTAAAAATTTACTATTTGTAGAAAATAGATACCGAATATTTTATTTTTCTGACTTTTCTATTTCTAGAGACAAGTCTTTTAATTTCTGGAAAGATTCATTTTATAATCCTTATTAAGATTTTGTTTTTCTTTCAAATTATATGTAGATATGTGTATGTACTCTTATACCACCTATTAATGCATACATATTGCTATGCAAGGTCGAAAAATGCATTTTTAAAATATTTTCTCTATTATTTTTATATGCTTTGCAACATTAAAGACATTGCATATTAGCGGAGTTAAGTGTTTGATGCAAATGGTCTTGCGAATGATTAAAAGGATAATAGCCACAAAACAACCCACAATGTTATGCAACTTTTCAGCAGTCACAAATTATTTATTTGCTTTGTTTAAAACAAGAAGAACAAGCAGAAAAAATATTGAAATTCGTAAAACTTATGTAGTATTTAAATACACATTTAATAAATTAATACATTTAGTGTTGATTTTATTTTGCTGTGAAAAACGATATTTTGTATTTAAATGGGTTTTTAAAATAGATGCCACATTATCATCCACTAATTTGTTGACCCCTTTGTTGAAAGTGGCAGCAATGAAAAATGAGTTTGATGAGCTAATGTTGCCAGAGCTTTCTAGAGTTACCAGAGGAATATTGTCAATTTCATAATCAAAACGGAGAAACAAAATAGACTCCATGTGCCAACTGTGTCAAGGCTGATGCGAACAAAAGACTTACTGCCTGTTTTTAGAAAATGAAAACAAAATTGTGAGTGACAATTTATATTGAAAACAACAATAAAATACGAAAATTTGTTTTTGTTTTCAATATAAATTCTCACTCACTATTTTGTTTTCATTTTCTAAAAACAGGCAGTTAAGATACGATCTCAATTGGGAAATATGTATTTTCCAAGAGAAGCGTAACATCCAAATACCAATTGAAAATTGAATAAATCGAAAATGTTATCTTGTTTTAATTCTGGCAAAAAAAACCGACTTCAAGACAAGAGCCAATTAAAAATTAATTTTGAAAATCGTTGAAAAAATTATAAACTTATGGAGGTTCAAGCATTAACGGCCGTATTCATAAAAAAATATTATTGTAAGTTTACAGAGTACAATAGCTATTGTAGACTTTTCGTCTTATTAATGACTAATAAAAATTTGTATTCATAAAGAAACAATATCAGTTTTATAGTTGTTGAACGATTTTAGCGACTTTATGTATATGTATGGCAACTCTCTTTTTATGTCGTTGTCATTTACTTGTTAGTGATGCTTTAAACCAGGGACCGTAACTGTTATGACTTTTATCGAAAAAGTCCAGGAAAATAAGTTATTTTTTAACTTTTATTTTTTAAGGCAAAAATTAAAAGTTATTTTTGACTTTTATTATTTTACTCAAAAAATAAAAGTTATTTTTTAACTTTTAATATTTTAAGGCAAAAATAAAAGTCATGAATAAAGTATTGCATAGTAATACGCTAGTTTTATTGCCTCCAATTTATAGGTATATAAAAATTATTGTTATTATTATGTATCGCTGTTTAATTTTACCATCAAAATTGATTCTAAGTTTTCTTCAGATAAATTATATCTCAAATCCCCCAATATCAATTTGAGTGCTGAAAATTACCTTTCTACATTGTGATAACAGATGTTTTATCATTTATAGCATTGAAAGCAATAAAACTTGCGTGTGCTATGCAATATTTAATTCATGACTTTTATTTTTGCCTTAAAAAAGGCACAAATTTAAAAGTCATACAAAAATTTGCATGTACATCACCTATGAATCATAATGGTAAAAACCAAAATTTTCTACGATAATTTTTTATGTGTGCTTTTTTGATGTAAAATTTTAAAAATAACAGTTATTTTCTGTCCCTGCTTTAAACCACTGTTTGCTAAACCCGATAATCAAGTAGATATCAGTTTTTCTATAAATTATTTAAAAATATAATAAAAAATATATGTTTGCAAAATAAGACACATAAAAAATGAGTTCGCGAACAATTTTAAATGATAATCAATAAAGAAACTGTTACCATTTATCAATTTTTGTGATATAAGGTAACAAAGGTAACCGAATAATGAGGATGTTTACATTTAATTTACATCACTGCTATAATTCGTCAGCATTTTATTTTATTTCTTTGATTTGTGCTTCAAGTAAACGTATTTATAATTTGTGTAATTAAAATGAATTCAACTAATAACAAACAAGAACTTTCAGAAAATGAAATGGAAAACATGGTAAATATTATTAATACATGCTACATACATATCTACATACTTATATACATACATATGTATATGTATGTATGTTAACATATTTTATATACATATGTATGCTTGAATATAATGCAAAATTTCACTTTATTTTTGGTTTAAAGAAGAGCAAATCCAACAATAAATTTTTTGACTTTACTGATGGTTTACTAAAGGTTTAATAAAATTTTGTCGTTTATGAATACAGCTTTAACAATTTTGGCTTATAAACCGCCAATAAATTTGAAATAAATTTTTATGATTACGGCTGTAAATATGTATATATATATTAGGGCGGGTCAAATTGTATGGAACGATTTTTTTTTTGATGAAGGGTATAGCAAAAACGTAATCTATAGGTGATTCTGAGAAATTTTGCTCAAGAGACCATAGCTCTAAGTCGGATTTAGAGCCCCCAAAATTTCAAAATAGATATTTTTCCATATATATAGAACAATTTAATTAAATTCGTCATAAGAATAATTCGATTAATCGATCAAACAAAACTAAATTCTTATTCGAATAATTTTAAAATGCCGAATTTCGAATAACGAATAAATCGATTAATTTATGCCAATTAATCGAACATATTTTTGCATACGTAAAAAATGTGTTAAATTTGTTTGTATGATTTGAAATAAGCGAGTACTTTATATAACTTATTTTGGATGTTTGTAGTTGTTGTCGAACTGCGCACACCTAGTAGTCGTGCTATGATTTAAATGAAACGTTAAACAATTTTCAAGAATGGGGTTTTTTTTTACTGTCAGGTGAATAAGTTAGAAATACACTATAAGCCAAAAAAGAAACAATTGCTTTATTTAAATCTTACCATATAAGTAGAAAATGTTGGTATTGTATTCTATTTTTTTTAAATTATATAATTATCTTTCAGAATGAGCTCGGTTTGGAAGTATTTTACCAAGAACAAAAATGAAAAAAAAAACAAAGTCACATGTAACAAGTGTCCTAAAGTATACAAAATTGTTGGATCAACAAAAAAAAAAATTAATAATTCTTTTGCAACAGATTTACTAAAACGCATTAAAATAAGAATAAATGAGGGACATATAAAATTTTTAAATACGTTAATCTGGAAATTTTCCGCGTAATGAAAGTTTTTCAAATATTCTTTAAAAATTTAAACTAAAGAATGTGCTAATTAATTATACTCTAGATTATTTTATGTTGAAAGTAACCACAGTAATATAATGATAAAATAATGATATAGAAGAAGTTATTATTGATGAAAATAACAATCTTTTATGCGAATTAAATAATTCTATTCAAAGTATTAAAATTCAGATAATAAAAAAGAATTCAGCGATATATTAGACGATATAGTATATTTGGAAAAATCTAAAAAAGAACAGAAAAAATAGATATTTAAAATATTTAAGCTTTTCTCACTCTATCACCTACCCCGACAATTAGCGAGAGTTTTTTCAAAATCTAATTTAATTAAAACAAAAAATCGTTTGAAAGCAAAAAAAAAATGTTTTTAAATGATTATTTCTTAAGAACATCCTAAATTGTGTAACTTAACAAAAAAAAAAAATCATTTGAGATATTTTTTTTTTTTTTTTTTTTTTTTTTTTAATTAGGACCAGCACTCAGGGGATGACCCCTACGTATGCAGTGCATTGTGCCGGAACGCAGAGAGAGGGATAGAGTAAAGAAGATAGATGTTGAAAATGTAGAAGGCTTAACTCTTTTACAACTCTGCTTTGCGCGTTATGTTAATTTTTATAGCAGTGTTGAGGCACCTCCGGTGTTAGGTATACGCATTAACTTTGTTAAGCTGTATTGGCAGGCATTTTATTAATTGTTTTACTTCGCCGATGTTTGTGCTAACCGACGAAGGAGGGCGATGTTGTGTACATTAGCTTGGAACATCATCAATCGGTGTCGGAACAGTTTTTTAGTGACCAGTGCTATGCCTTCATCACTTAAATAGTCCGACAACAATTAATACAATGTCTCACTAATGTACATTACAGAAATTAATGATGTTGATTGACTTGCTCTGGCCAGGGTTTGAACCCAGGCCCCACGTCATTCTTTACTTAGTAGTCAACGCGCTAACCACTTCAGCCAACACCACCCTCATTTTGACTGAATACAACATGTGTGTTTGAAGTATTAAAATCGAAGTAATCTCTCATTTGGGTGCCGCCGTGGCTGATAGGTAGCAATGCTAGACTAGTAGTCCGGAGGTTGTCGGTTCGATTCCGGCCAGAGATCCTGGGTGTTTTCTGCAGACAAGCTAATCGCTTTGCGGGGTTGTGTTTGTTTTTAAAAAAAAAAAAAAAAAAAAAAAAAAAAAAAAAAAAAAAAAAAAAAGTTATTACATTTTTAAGTTTTTTATGTATTATTAATTTTATGTATATTTTTTTTGTTGACATAAATAAAAGTTTACATTTATTTGAGCATTTACTCAAGTATTTATGTTTTAAATTTTATTTATTTGTTGCGGGTTAGCAATATCTAAATATATATTTCGTTGGTAGCCATAACAACTCATCAGTAGATGTTTTACCCTTTATTTAAAAAAAAATTAAAGCTTTGTAATTCACAAAAATATGCTTGTGAGTTTTTGTATCGGGTGTTTTTTATTGAGGTATAGAACTTCGAATTGAAATAAAACACAAGAAAATCGTTTTAATGTCCATCAATTTGGCTTTATTGGAAGGATAATTTTATGACATTAATGTTTAAATATGATTTCGGGCATGTGGCCGCCGCGGCTGGCTCGAATAAAGCCAATTCTACAGGTCCAATTTTCAACCACTTTTTCGAGCATATGGGGCCGTATGTTGGCAATAACGCCACGAATGTTGGCTTCCAAGTCCCCTAACGTTTCTGGTTTGTTGGCGTAGACGAGCGACTTCACATATCCCCAAAGAAAATAATCCAATGGTGTTAAATCACACGATCTTCGTGGCCAATTGACAGGTCCATTCCGCGAAATTATGCGCTCATCGAATGTTTCCTTCAATAAATCGATTGTGACGTGCGCTGTGTGGCATGTAGCGCCGTCTTGTTGGAACCACAACTCATCCACATTCATGCCATCCAATTCGGGAACAAAATAGTCGGTTATCATGGCTCTATAGCGGTCTCCATTAACGGTAACTGACTCTCCAGCATTATTTCGGAAGAAGTATGGCCCAATGACTCCACCAGCCCATAGAGCACACCAAACAGCCAGTTTTTGTGGATGTAATGGCGTCTCAAGGGTCTCATGTGGATTCTCTTCACTCCAAATGCGGCAATTTTGCTTGTTGACGTAGCCATTCAACCAAAAATGAGCCTCATCACTGAACAAAATTTTGCGGGTAAACTTCGCGAACTGAACCATTATTTTCGAAATAAATTTGCACGATTTGCAAGCGTTGTTCTTTTGTCAACCTGTTCATGATGAAATGGCAAACCAAACTAAATATTAATCACTTGACAGCTGACAAAATGGCCGCCAGTTAAAAAAGTGATGCCAACTTAAAGTTCTATACCTCAATAAAAAACACCCATTATAAATAGATGAGCTTTGGAATTTTTTAAACATAAAGGGTAAAACATCTACTGATGAGTTGGTATGGCTACCAACGAAATATATATTTAGATATTGCTAACCCGCAACAAATAAATAAAAGTTGATAAAAATATTAACTATTTAATTTTTAATTTATTTTGATTATATACTTGTGTATTTTTGTGTTAATGACAAACATTTATTTTTTGTCAATAAATTATTTTTAAGCATTTTTTTATTCGTTGTTCTCATCGATTAATCGAATAAATTTTTAGCTTTTATCGTTTGATCGAACGAACAAAAACTATTATTTGAATTATTCGAAAAAAGTTGAAAGGCGAATAAGTGACAACCCTAATTGATACCAATATTTTGTTTTTTTTATTTTTAGTAGAGATATTAGGACTTTTTGTCGAAAAATAGCCTAAAATGAACTTTTAACTAATAAATTCTGAATTTATTTTTTTTGCAGATTATGAAAGTTCAGATAATTTCCAACAACTTTTATTACGATCAATTTTTTTGTTTTCGAACTCCTTTTTGTAGGAAAATCGATCTGAAAAAATCAACATTTTCAAGGTTTCAAAAAAAAAACACTATTTTTACATTTTTAATTCAATTTATTTTTAAATATTATTCTCGACCTACAATTTAATGTTTTAACGTGGTAATATTATTTTTTAAGGGCCTTTTTACTTTCCATTCGAGGAGTTTTCTTACGACTTTCTAATGTCACTGCCATAACTCCTTCACGATTCTTTTCTATAACTCGTTTTGAAACACTCGTTAATAATTGTACATGTCTTTCTGTTCCTTGTATGTGCATTGGAATTTGTGGATCAGCCAGTGATGGTTCATCGAAATCAATGGAATCTGTCGAGTAAATGCTGGTTCAAATAATATATCGTCGTTATTCATATCAAACATATTGACATTATGGGTAGCATCGAAATTTAAGATATATTTTTTGTAAACTCTGAGTCGTACAATTTTTCTCGATAGTGTAAAATCTTTTTGATAGCTTTATCCCGTATTGCTTTTCGATCATCAAATAACATTGTTAATAAGATATTTTCTGGAACACCATTTTCTGTTCCAGTATTTGCTGGCTCACCATCACTGCATATGCCAATTAATTAACAAGATTACCATGAACTTCTCTAAAATTTATATCTTCGAATAAAGCTGTTGCTAAGCATGAAGCGACTCTATCTGAAACACCGAATCTATCACACATCATAGCAAAATTTAAGGCATCGTATCTTTGAGTATAATGACCTCGTCTCATTTGAACAGTTGCTTCTGGAACTTCTGTTGTTGCTTCATTTTCATCTTCATCCATGCGTAATTCAGGTGGTTCGTATCTTGGATCATCGGTACCAGTTGCAAGTGTTGGTATTGTTGTAGCTACTTCTTCAACGTCTTCCGTATATTCAGGTATTGTGAATTTTCTTTCATTATGCTGGTCAATCATAAATTCTTTTAGATGTTCTGGAATCAATCCACACGAGCATTCTGTTGTTTTTAATTTACAATTACATTTGCCAGTATAAAATAATTCGTTTATTGAATCAACAAATGCTTTACATTTATCTCTTTTCTTTCTGTTGTACATGTTTCTGGTATTTGTCAAGCAAACCAGTTAATTTTTTCAAAACACTCTTTCTATTAATGATTTCAATATTTAATTTACACCAAATTTGAATCAATTTATCTGTTACGTGAGGAGTAAAAGTTTTATACAAGAACATTTTGTTTTCAAATTTAGCACGATCATTTAAAAAAAAATAATATTTTAAAATGTCACATTTAGTAGGCAAACTAAGATCATTTAAATCACTTGATAAACCAAAAACAACAATATCTTGAAGAGGCATGTTAGCCAATCTAATTGATTTTCTTAATTGATTTTCCGAAAATTCAAGGCTTTTGGTTCAATTAACCGAAAAATCATTTATCCGATACTCTGTTAATTGATCTTCTGAGACAATTAAAAGAACCCAGATTAATTCCGCAACGTGATCAATAAAACTGAATATTCATTTATATGATTAAATGGTAAGTATGAATATTCATGCATATACATACATACATACATGTATACATATAAGTATGTATGTATTACGTACATTTCAATAAAAAATTAATTATTTTTCGTTAAAAAACTAATTCATTTATTTATATAAATGTATGTATTTACATATATACAGTTTACATACATACCTATGTAACTTAGAAAAAAACAAAATCAATAAAATTAAATCAGGTACGTTCATCGCACATCTTTTGTATTAATATAAACTTACATACATACATATTTACATGTGTGTATGTTAGTAAATAAAGTAATTAACATTAATTATAAAAATATAAGTAACATTAAATAGGTTTAGGAAAATGTTTTTAGCTTTGTTCAGCTAAAATTTAAGCTTAAGTTTTGCAAACACAAAAAACAGCTTCGCTGCAAAAATTTCTGCAAGAACTCGATGCAACACCATAAACAGATTACTCGCTGTGGCGTGCAGCCAGAGGACTTAAAAGGCCAGTGATATGCAAACCTCCATTGCGAGCCTCTAATGCTGAACTTCCACCAGTCGTCTCTTTACCAGAAACCCCGCTAAAATTTAATATTGTGGAGATTGAAAAGGCTATTGCTAGTCTTAACACCAAAAAAGCCCCAGGTGTCGACAAAATAAGCAACAAAATGCTTCAAGAATTGAATTGGCTTATGGGAAGAAATTCTTTACTAAGCCTAGACTGTAAACTTCTGCTATACAACGCGATCCTGAAACCAATATGGTCCTATGGAATCCAGCTATGGGGCACTGCCTCAGCATCGAATGTAGAAAAAATTCAAAGGCGACAAAATAAACTTCTACGTACAATAACAGCAGCCCCCTGGTATATTCGAAATCAGCGAATTCCCAAAGACCTTGATGTTCCGCTGGTGAAGACAGTATTTTCTAAACACGCGAAAAAATACATTAACAAACTTGAGTTGCACCCAAACCCACTTGCGCGCAATATTCTAGAGTATAGGGGCCACACCCGGCTTAGGAGGAGGGATACTCTTTCTATCAGCCGTACACGAGAGATGTAAAACAACAAAAATCAACCGTTGTAACTAAAAATTTTGTTTAGCATTGGCTAACTTAATAATTTAATATTTTTAGATTTAAGATTTGAAAAACTTATTGATGTTTCAATCTATAATTGAAGATTCAATAAATAATAAAATTATCAAAAAAAAAAAAAAGCTTTGCTCAAAAGAAAAACATATGATTTGAAGTGCTGCCATATACATAGAAAGAGATATTTAGCGCTTTTGCAATGACAAATAAGCGGGTTATTTTAAGTGATTGCCAAAAAGTGTTTTGGTTTTATAAATCAATTATAAGGATAAATCAATTAAACGGAAATCATTTAAACGGCAATTTCCTTATACACTTTATATTGGGAAATTTTAATTGTACTTTTTTTTTTATAAATTAAGCGGGCAATTCATTTATCCGGGGGTCAATAAAGCGAAAACTACTGTACTAGTATAATGTCTCCAGTATGGAGAGTAAACATATCACACATCAGCGCCTCAAAAATCGAATATGTACATACATACCTACATACATATGTACATATGTACTTATATACATAGCAAGGCAATTCACATATCATGACTAACCTAAAGGCGCCAGGTGAATATGGAACGAACATAAAATATGTGATAATGATGACACAGAATTTCTTAAAACACTTTGATAATTAACGAAACAGGATTTTTTTTTAATAGTGCTAAATAAGTCAATGGTGTCTAATGGTACATATTTCTAAATTTCAAATACATAGTGCTAAAAAAAGTACAATTGTACAAACTTTTTCATCCCTGTCTCAATATGATTATTGCTCTTACACATACAGTAGGAAAATAATGGAAAAGAAATTAAAAATTATATTTATGTATGTACTTATGTATTGTAGAGTTGCATGAACGTGGTCATCAATGAACATATTCATTGACTAAAACTCTATTTCGAATAAAAATCAGAACACCAAACAAACTGTTGCTTTGTTCATACCATAGCTTGGGAATAATGATTAGTAATCCTAATGATTAGCAATTGGATTAGAAATTTTAATTGTTCTGAAAAATTGATTAATTATGATTAGTTAGCCATTTTAGACGATTACTAATTGATTAGATTAGAAATAATCAAAAATCTAATCACAATTAGTGACGATTAGCATTTCTAATCAAATCTAATCAAAACTAATCAAAAAAATAATTGATTAAATTTCTTGATTATTTTTGATTAGATTTGATTAGATCCACTATTTTTAATTATTTTTGTGTGAAAACAAAAAATATTTATTTATCACATTTGTTGCTATATTTACATAATGTAACAGTTTTTGAATATTGCATAAAATTGCATACGGTGCATGTGTGCTGATTCTGCTTATATAATATAATATAATTCAAAAAAAATCTAATCACAATTAGTGACGATTAGCATTTGTAATCAAATCTAATCAAAATTAATCAAGAAATCTAATCAATTATTTTTTTGATTAGTTTTGATTAGATTTGATTAGAAATGCTAATCGTCACTAATTGTGATTAGATTTTTGATTATTTTTAATCTAATCAATTAGTAATCTGAAATTTTTATCAAAATTCAATTCTAATGATTAGATTATTTTATTTCTCTAATCGTAATGATTTCTAATTCTAATCGAAATTCCCAAGCTATGGTTCATACAATGAGTGAGAACATTTTGTTTCACTTCGTTAACACAAAGAGTTTTTTCATTGAAACGATGTTTATTTCCAAGTTCTCGCTCTCATCTCACATTTTCTTATTAATACGCAAGAGCAATGTTGCCAATTTGGTAAATACATGTAATCTTTTGCATGCGCTGCCCATGTTTAACTACTTGCATATGTAATTTCAAGTTTAAGCTTTTACACGCATGTACGTATGTATATACTATTCATATTACGAGCACTCAAACTTCAATAGCCCTATTCACAATCTTGTGCAAATGGTCTTGCATCATTGCATTTGCAAAATGGTGTAGGATATTTTTACTCTACACTAACAAAATACAGAGAAATGCACACGCTATATCTTTGCAAATAAGCAACACCAAAAACCAATAGCATATATTTACTCTACTTATGCAACACTTAATTGCAAAACGACAGCTGATACGCATTGAGCTAAGCCGATTTTGCTTATTCAAATATTAATAATTTTATTCAAAATTATAAAACAAAAATATTTAAAGCATAAGGAAATTAACCACCAAAAAAAAAAAAAATTAATGAAATAAAAAAAATGCATAACTTAATTATTGAAATAAAAAATTTTAATAGCAAAAAGCAAAAATTAGCAAAACGCAAAACATCTCAAATTAAATTATTCAATTATTTAAATTTACATATTATTTAAAATCCTGAATAACTAACAAATTAATCCTTATTTTTATAATAAAAATTAGAATTATTTGAATGTTTTGATACTTGAGTAATTTCTGATATGTATTTTTAGGCAAAAACTTCAGTGGAAAAAAAATTTTTTATTTACCAATCAGCTGTGAATTTTGTGTTTTGCATCAAGCATTGCAACCTAACCCAAAGATATCATTCACAATCGATAGAATAAATCTGCAATTGCATAAATTTGCAATATCAAATGCACAAGATTGTGAATACGGCTAATATGTATTTTAGTTTGTTATTTGCATTGCATAACATTCGATAACATTGCAATAATTACACAATTGTACATTAACTATTATAAAAACATTTCATAATAGCGAGGGATACTATAGAATAAATATTTTATCTAAATGAGATAAAAATGAAATAAATCATTAATGATTAAACTGTAAATTTTTTAGAGAGTTTTGCCTTATTTTTTTGCGATTTAGTTCATTGTGTATGTTAAACGTATTTCTTAAATGATTTTGCTTTTTCATACAACTGGCAACACTGATCTTTAATAACATATTGTTTTTGCATAAATATTATTGATATTTATTCAAGCCATGTTCGGTTTCACATTTGTAAATGTTCGTACGCTCTTGTATAGGTGAACACTCAAACATCATTACACTCGTCTCTTAACTATCGAGCGTTGATTGTTCTCTGTTCATAATTATTCATCTGTATTGAATAGAAACGAATGAATAAAAAATAATGATGAAAGTTTCATGATCATCATTATTAAGTTTCATGCAACTCTCTATTATGTACTTATATATGTGCTTCTATTAAAATAAAACAATAGCAACAACATCATCATCAACGACACCAACAACAAAAACAACAACAACAACAGTAGGGTTTTGTCTTTGCTCATTTCTTTTGTTTTTTATTATGCATGTACTCATTCTTATTAACGCTTATACAATCTGTACAAGGAAACATTCATCGGAATACCATTTTTACAAACATAGTTAGTCTCAATACGAACTGGCTAAGTACATATGTACATACATACATATAGTCACATGTATTCATGCACATTTATGAATCCATATATGTACATATATAGGTATTTATATATGTATATACCCTGTCGGAACCTAAGCTAACTTTAGGCTAACTATTTCGCAAGTAGTATACAATTGTACGAACACACGCGTTTTTATAATCGTCGCAACTGAATATAAAAAAAAAATATATAAAAAAAAATTTTTCAAGTCACAAAAAATATAAAAAAAACAAAACATTTATTGAACAGTTATTTTGCTGGTTTTATTTTATCTTTTGCTTGTGTGCAATATACAGAAATATTTGCATACACAAACTAATATAAGTGAAAATAAAAAAAAGAGAACTCTAATGAGTTCATCTTCTGATAAAAACAACAATAATCCTACAAGCAGTAGGAATGTACAATATATAACTTTAGTTGCTGATGACGACAATAAAAAAAATGAATTAAACAAAAACCTGAATTTAACAGAAAACACAAATACTCGTGCGCGATCATTATCTTTGAACATGTTAAATAGTGATCAAGAAGCAACAACAATTGCACCCATCAGCAAACTTGTCAGCTTAGCTGTACAAACAAACAAACAAACAAACAAACAAACAATAAGTAACAAGGTGACCAACGTGCACAAAATGGTAGATGCGGTGAGTACAATAAATGATAATAAAATTCAAACAGGAATGGACAGATACATAACCGTGTTAAAAAGGGGAAGAAGTCCAAAATCAGCTCAAATTGCTTCAACAGCGAAAGTTCCCAGAGATGGAAAAAACAAAATAAAAAATACTGAAAATCGTTTCGCGATTTTATCTGAACAAGACAATGAAGACACAACTACAACAAGGTCGAGTAAACCTCCACCGATATATTTAAGAGAGCAGAACTCTAGTTTTTTGGTAAAAAGCCTTATCTCCTTAATTGGAGAAAATGAGTTCTATGTAACTCCAATTAAGCGCGGAAATATTAACGAAACAAAAATCCAGGTAGTGCAAGAAAGTAATTACCGAAAAATAGTTTCTGACCTTGAGTCAAAAAACAAAAATTTTTATACGTACCAATTAAAGAGTGCTAAAGGTCTAACCGTCGTAATAAAAGGTATAGACTCTAGTGTGGATCCCGAAGAGGTTAAGTCTGGCCTTGAAAATAATGGCTTCAAAGTTAAAAATGTTTCTAACATCAAAAATAGGGAAAAAATCCCCCAACCTATGTTTAGAGTCGAGCTACAGCCAGGTGACTTGAAAATTAAAAAAAATTAATCGCACCCAATCTATAATCTAAAGTACTTGTTACACAGAAGAGTTACAGTTGAGATGCCACATAAAAAAATGGACCTATCCAATGCATGAACTGTCAAGAATTTGGCCATACCAAAACTTATTGCAAGTTGCCTACCGTTTGCGTTGTATGTGGTGAGTTGCACAGTACCGCTAACTGTGACAAAATAAAAAGTGATACCAAGGCAAAAAAATGCGGCAATTGTAGTGGAAACCACACTGCTAACTATAGAGGCTGTCCTCTTTACTCCTTTTTTAAAAATTCGTCGAACAGAAAAACAAATGCTACTCCCGATCAGCCCAACACTCCTTCAAACTACCCTCAGTTACCTCAACCGTCGTCTAGCCATAATCAATACTCAAATGTTTTAAAATCTAACACGACTCTTACTCAACAAAATCCTAATAGTCAATTTTCATACGCTAATATTTTAAAGAGTAACCAGACTACGGCGCAAAAAACTGTACCAGGAAATGAAGAATCGGGGCCTAATTTTAGTCGTATTGAATCCTCGATAGAGAGCCTAATACAAACAGTATATACTTTTACTCTCAACATGTCCTGTATGATGCAGGAAATGTTGAAAATGCAGTCTACTTTGTCGCAGGCTGTATTGAACAAACCATTAACTTAAGAATCTGTTTTTGGAACGCAAACGGCATCTGCCAACATAAAAATGAAATAGAATATTTTCTTCTGGATAAACAAATCGATGTTATGCTTATCTCAGAAACTCATTTGGCGCCTCGAAGCTATTTTAAAATTAGTGGATGTAATTTCTACGATACTAAGGATCCTCAAGGTAGAGCTTGTGGTGGCTCTGGAATCCTAATAAAAACTCGAATAAAACACTACCTGCTAAATGAGCTTCGTGAAGAATATCTTCAAGCAACAAATATCTGTATTGAAAATTTTTATCAAAAGCTTGTGATATCATCTGTTCATTCTCCTCCCAGGTTTTCAATTTCAGAGAGTCAATATACATTTTATACAACACTGGGGTCCCGTTTTCTAGCAGCTGGCGACTACAATGCTAAACACACTTTTTGGGGTTCACGTTTAATCAGTCCTAAGGGTCAGGTTTTGTTTGACACAATTTCAAAAATGGGTTTGAATGTAGTTTCAAGTGGTCAGCCAACATATTGGCCAACGGATCGACAAAAAATTCCTGATGTTAACGACTTTGGAATCTCGAAAGGTGTGCCCAGCGAAATGAATGAAGCAGAAGCATCTTTGGAATTGTCTTTAGATCACTCGCCTACTATTATCACTATTTACTCACACACAACTGCAAGACCAACATGTGATTTACCGCTGACATCTGCACGTATTAACTGGCTGAAATACAAAAAATATTTGAGTGCTCATTGCACGGAAAATATGTCATTGAGAACACCTACTGACATAGAAAATTCTATTAGGTTGTTTGAAGCACATGCTAAACAAGCTGCTCTTAATGCTTCTTCAATTCAACCAAATCAACAAGCGAGATTTAACAACAGTGATTTGCAAACCTCCATTACGAGCCCCTAATGGTGACTGGGCAAGAACTGATGCTGAAAAAGGTGATCTATTTGTTAAGCACCTAGAAAAAGTATTTTCTCCGAATATTTCTGCTAATATTGTTGAACTGCCACCAGTCGTCTCCTTACCAGAAATACCGCTGAGATTTAATATTGTGGAGATTGAAAATGCTATTACAAGTCTAAACTCAAAAAAAGCCCCAGGTAGTGATAAAATAAGCAACAAAATGCTGCAAGAATTGCCTTTCATTGCAAAACGAATAATACTATTCATCTTTAATAGTATTTTACGACTGCAATACTATCCGGCAGAATGGAAGGTTTCGATGATTACTATGATACCAAAGCCCGTTAAGGATCATTCAAAGGTTGAATCCTATCGGCCTATCAGTTTAGTGTCCAATATGTCGAAACTTTTTGAAAACCTGTACATGAGCAAGCTGACTCCTATAGTTACTAGCAGTGCATGTATTCCAGATCATCAATTCGGTTTTCGCAGTCAGCATAACACTATTGAACAAACTCACAGACTTGTGAATGTTATTGGAGAAACTTTTGAAAAAACGAAATATTGCTCAGCGCTTTTTATTGATGTCGCACAGGCCTTTTATAAAGTATGGCACGAAGGTCTTGTCCACAAATTAACACAAAATCTACCCGCAAACATCTTCAGGCTCTTAAAAAGCTATCTAGAGGAACGAAAATTTGTAGTTAAGGAAGGCAATTTTTCAAGCCCACCGCAGTCGAGTGAAGCCGGAGTCCCGCAAGGCAGTATCTTCGGTCCTTTACTTTATTTAATATATGCCTCTGACTTACTGTCAACATTTGCTGATGATACGGCTTTTCTAAGCGTTCATGAAAATCCTGTAGAAGATTCCCGGAATCTACAAGGGTACATCTCAAAATTGGAAACATGGCTAAAATAATGGCGGATAAAAGTGAATGAGCAGAAATGTGTACACGTGACTTTTAGATTGCGCAGGGAAACATGCCCGCCTATACAGTATTTTCAAAACACGCAAAAAAATATATTGAAAAACTAGTATTGCACCCAAATCCACTTGCGCGCAACATTCTAAATTTTAGAGGCCACACCCGGTTGAGAAGGAGGGATACTCTTTCTCTCAGCCGTACACGAGAGATGTAAAACATCAAAAATCAACAGTTGGAATTAAAAATTTTGTTTAGCACTGGCTAAACATACATATATTAATGTATTTTTAGATTTAAGATTTGAAAAACTTATTGATGTTTCAATTTATAATTGAAGATTCAATAAATAATTAAAACTACCACAAAAAAAAAAATTATTTTAATAACTTTTTTGTATTGTCATAGTTTTGTAACTTGGTTTCAGTTTTGAGTCTCATATGAACTCTGGAATAATAAAGTTGATTTTTTTAATTAATAAAATTGCAATTTATTAATTTCACTTTAGTAACGTTTGTGTTATGATAAAAATTATAAACGTCTGTTTTTAGCAATGTTGATAGGCAAAAACGCCAAATACGATACCGTTGTAACGGCGTTCTTGTAATAGATTTTTATATTTGTCGTTTTCGCTAAACACGATACCATTTTTAAAAAACGGTGAGGTTTTGCAATGAAAACGCCAAACAAGATAAGGTTGAAAGTTTAAACTCAATTGAGTATTGAAAGAAAGATGTTAGCATAAACTTTAAATAATTTTTAAAACTCCTAAGTGAGTAAATTTGTTGGCGCACACCATATCCAATTATATAAGTATGTACTCAACTTACTAATTGATTTTTGCTCAATTCTGCATTACATTATATTTAGTTAGCTTTGTAGTAAGTCTACAAAAAACTGAAGTTGATTTTTTTTTTGGTGATTAGCTACTCATTTTCCGACGGGGTACTTAAATACTGTGTTATCTGCTCACAAAGCTACATATATATCTATGTGCGTCCGTACGGCGTACACGTTCGCCAATATATACAGATATGCATACTTATGCACACAAAACATTCATGATTACACACACACATTGGATGTATGTATCTACAATTTAGAATCTACAGCCATACATCCACAAAAATATGTATGTATGAATGTGTACAGAATATGTTTGCAGAGCCGTACAAAATGTACATGAGAGGACGTAACCCACCATTGAGTGGTTATTATTATTCTTCTTTTATATTATTCTTTGTTTAGATTCGTTGGTATTTTTTTGTTGTTGTGTATTTTGTAGTTGTTATTTTTATAGATATGTTGTTATGCATTGCGTTTATTTATATACCTGTTGAACTGTAAATGCTGTGTAGGGTAGTGTTGCTAATGATGTTTTTTTTTATTACGTAGGTATTTTTGTTGTTATACTCTTCAACGCCTTGAATTACTTTTAACAAGAGTTGGTAAGCAGCAGCGGCAGCAGCAACAAAAACAAAATCGTGCAACGACGCCATGACGTCGTCTTCAGTGAAGCCCTATCGTCACTAACTAGAGTTTAACACATAGAATTAATTTTCGGTTAAAAATTCATTAATGCTGAGCTGCCAACCATTGAAACGCAAAACAGCCAAGCAAGCTGCAGATATGGAAAAGTTGGTACGAACGTACTTTTTTGATAGTCAATATTTAGGAGAACTTGCATCCGATTTTCCAAAAAAATTTCATGCGATCATACTGCAACGCTTGTAAACAAAAAAAAAATTTGGAAAATCGGCTCATAAATGAGTGGGGAATTAAACATAAAAAAAAACTACGGTTAGCACTCCGGGAGTGCCGACAGAAGTGAAAACGTTTTGTGATTACACGTGCTATTGCCAAAAAAATTATGCGTAGATATAAACAATTATATAAATACATGCAACAAATTTAACCACTTATCAAGGCGTATGCAACAGGTGAGCTTACTAGCACAGCTGACTGAGCTGGTTACAGTTTGGTACTCATACGTATTAAAATGCTTTTAATTTGCTTGTGTGTTTTGATATGAAGCGAGTGCTTTATACCAACAAAATACATGTTTGTTGTACTTGTTGTTGCATACCTGCTAGTTTTGCCATGCCACTTATTGTAAACGCAAATTCAACTGCGCCCGAGAAGTTAACAACCTAAATTTTTTTCGATCAAAATGAAGAGAGCGCCATCTTTGTGTACTCTTCTTAATCAGTTTCGCTCAAATTGAAGAGTGCGCCCTCTTTGGTGCACCAAAAAATTAGTGTTTTTCTCATATATGGCAACATCACCCACAATAGAGGGCGCTCTCTTCATTTTTAGCGAAAAATTTAGGTGTTGTGCCTTACTACGGTTCTCGAATCTACTTTGACTGTTGTACTAGATTAAAGAAATACACAACATTTTTCTTTAATCTATTACAGCAGTCGAAGTCGAATAGAGAACCGTAATAAACTCCAATATCTGTAGGTTGTTAACTTCACTCCGAATAGGCATTCGCACAAACAGAGATGCTACAAGCGTGACGGTGTCGAGAGTTCTGAGGTTTTGTCTCATCCAAAACCTTCGTACCGCGCCAATAGAAGTTTTCACTTCAAAAATATATCCTGTGAATTGATAACCTCGTTCTTTTTGAAGTCGTCTAAAATGGGAAAAAGTACGAGCCAGAGGTAATCTTAAACAGATTAATCTAGCTCTAATATAGCTAAGTTGGCATCGCTGCACTAATAATCTAAGAATTGTTTTTTTATACTGATATAGTTTCCTTAGATCTAATGTTTTTCAAATTAAGCACCAGGTCATCAACTTAGTCATCGTTAATATAGTATTCTTCATTTAAATGTATAGTATGTATCTATTCTATTTCCTGAAGTAAAGTTGTAATATTCTGAATATTAGATGCTGTAAACATACATATGTAGCTCTGAAAGAGGACTGATATCTTCATTACCCAACTCAGTTGGTTTTTCGAACAACTTTTGAACCGAAGTCGGAATAGAAGTTTCCTTAAATACATTCCATGCACTAACTAAAAAGTATATTACGTCTTTCAGATTAAGGTTTCGTAGAGACTCATCAATAGTTTGTCTATGTCATTGACAAAAACTCTATGCTAAGGCTGCATCTACACCAACGTAAGACAAATCACCTTTTCTGACTATAAAACAACAGACCATTAGTTCTCATGAGGCAACCCACATCGTAAAAAAACGCAAAACTTTCTGTTTGAGTTACTGCGCTATAACATTGGTTGCTGAAAATACATACATAAGTACATGTGGTTTATACAACATACCCAGAATGAAATTATTTATTTTGAACATTTTGGTGAGTATTTTTATTCGTTTTTAACATATAAGAAAACCATTGAGCTTCGACTCCTAGGAGCCAAAACGGCCGGCACTGTTGTATGTTCATAAATACAGAAGAATGCACAAGAAGTAAAATACGTTAAATTGAAGGATATACATACATACAGTATTTAACGGTTATAAGCACATCTCGTATAAGAAAAAAACGCTTATAAGAAAGTATTACCGAAACACCATGACATTTTCTATATACAGTGAAACTTCGATATAACGAATTCCATTGGGATCCGAAAATACTTCGTTCTAGATATTGCTTCGCTATAAATATAACCAGCAATGCCTTGATATAAAGAAATTTGAAGAAATACAAAAAAAAAAATTCGTTATAACGATAGTTTTCTTTATTCAAATCTATTTAACATGAGATTGCTAATAACGGCCTCAATTATATAATTTTTTTCTCGAATAGATATTGATTTGCGCTTTACTTTACTCATTTTGACAAAAATCAAGTCAATACTGATTAACATAGGTTTCTAATGCATTACATTTGCACACACATTTAGAATTCGTTCTTTTGCTAACGGCACTTTACCATTTTGCTTTAAATTTTATTCTTACTTCGTTGTATAGAGGCTTCCTTGCTCAGAATTTATTCGTTATAGCTATAGTGCAATTTTGTATGAAAAACTTTGCAATAAAGAGGTTTTCTCAAGGGACTCAATAAAACATACGTTGTATTGAGTTTTTCGTTATAACGAAGTTCGTTATATCGAAGTTTCACTGTATTTTAATGTAAAAAGTATTATGTAAAAGAAAACCGCGTATAAGAAAAAAAAACTGAGTTAAGACATATATTGCCATGCACCGATAATGAAAAACATTTGTTATAAGAAATTTTTTTACACGGCAATGCTTTGTTTTTAAACAAAAATATCCAACTAAGACCGTATGTATTTCCTTACACAAAATATCCAACTAAGCAACATACATACATGTGAACGTACAAACATACATATGTACATAAGTACATATGTAGTAGGTTTTTAGTTTTTCATTTCATTTAAAAGAAACAAATTTCATATATCAGTATAAACGCTTATAAGAAATAAGTTTCTTATAAAAATAATTGCATAAAAGAAAAACACGCTTATAAGAAAAATTTTCGTTAAATTCAAAATTTATTTCAAACGATGTTTGGTTTTGGTTTTTGAAATAAATCTTTCGCTAATTGTCGAGGTAGGTGATATTGTGAGAAGAGCATAAAATAGTTTATCTAATTTTTATGTTCTTTTTTTAAGATTTTTCCAAATATACCATATCGTTTAATGTATCGTTGAGGTCTTTTTTATATTTTGAATTTTTAATACTTTTAATATAATTATTTAATTCGCATAAAAGGATGTTATTTTCATTACTAGTAACATCTTCTATATCATTACTTTCATCTGAATTATTGGGGTTAATTTCAACATAAAATAATGTGGAGTATAATTCATTTGCATATTCTTTAGTTTCACTTTTTGAAGAATATTTTAAAAAACTTTCATTGCTCGGAAAATTTCCAGAATTTAAAAAATTTTATTAACGTATTTAAAAATTCTATACGTCTCTCATTTATTCTTATTTTAATACGTTTTCGTAAATCTGTTGCAAAAGAATTATTAATTTTTTTGTTGTTGATCGAACAATTTTGTATACTTTAGGACACTTGTTACATTTGATTTTTTTTTTTTTTTTTTCATTTTTGTGCTTGATAAAATACTTCCAAACCGAGCTCAATTTTTTGGCTTTAGTATATTTCTAACTTATTCACCTGAGAGTGAAAAAACCCCATTATTGAAAATTTTTTAACGTTTCATTCAAAACATAGCACGGCTACTAGGAATGCGCAGTTCGACAACAACTACATGCATACATCCAAAATAATAAATTTAAAAAATTTGTACGTATACATTTCAAACTGAAAAAAATTTGTTGGATTAATTGACATTAATTATTTGATTTATTCGTTATTCGAAAATCGGCATATTAAAATTATTCGAACAAGAGTTTCGTTCTGTTTGATCGATTAATCGAATTATTCTTAATCGGTTGACAACTCTAGTATGTAGGCTTTTAACTAAAGTTTTCAATCTGAATTATTTTTTTATTATTAGGATATTTATATGTATATACATAAATATACACTGAAAAAACAGTTTTACATAAATTCAACGAACTCACGTTCCTAAGTTCTTTGAAGTTCAACGTATTATTCGTTGTTTCAGTAAAATATTCCTTGAAATTCAAAGGTAAAATTTTATGTATTTATGAACTCTACGTTGAAACCATTATTTGATTTTATTCGTTGAATTAAACAATAAACTAGTTTTTTGATTTAACCTATAATTCGTTGAATTTAAGAAACTCATTCATTTATTTAAACACAAAATGAACAAATTGTTTGATTCAAAGAACCTGTTTCTTGGGTGAAAAATAAGGAATAATTCGTTGAATCAACGAGTATTTGGTTGAGTGTATACTCGTACAAATATGTAAGTATACGTACATTTATGAATGTTGATGTATTGGGGTGCCCGTTCCCTTCGTCCTACCGCACAAAATTTTGTTGGAAGTTGTGTTTTGTAACACATGCCGAATTTTAAAACATTCCGTGCTTAGTTGCACAGATACACATAATTACACATTAATTGTAAGGGTGCCCTTCACCACACGAATTTAAAAAATTCAATAATATGGTTCCGAAGTTTCAAGACGATCGGTCTTACCGTTTGGCTTCCTATAAGGTACACACAAACTACATAAATAAATAAATGACGTGTAATAACACCTCAAGTGAGTAAGAAAGTATGTGTGTGTTTTGGTGCATGTGTTTACGGTGAAGCGAGTTGTTACAGATGCTGTTGTTGGCCGCTGTTTGCATCGCTATGGTAATGTTGCCCCGCTTTTTTTTTTTTTTTTTTTGTTTATTTACTGTGTTAGCGGATTCCGGGAAAACTCATTAATTTAGGATTCATATTATATGCAACAACAAAAACAAAATCATTATTATGCAGAAACCAGTGTGGCCATATTCAAAAATATTTTGCTGTTAAATTGGCTTTGAAATATGTAAAGCTAAAAAATTCTAAAAAAAAATCTGCTTAAAAATAATGCTAAAATTTAAATTTTATTATATATTGTTATTTTGGTTAATATATCTAGTTTTTGTGTTATTTATTTTTCATAATTCTTCCCAATAAACAGTTATTGCATATCATTTCAATAAAACAAACTGATGAAAACATAACAATCAAATATAAGTAGGTACGTACATATGTTGTACACAAAAGGACTTAAAACGATAAATTAAATGTATATCAGTCTATACACATACATTTGGCACATACAAACAAGTTTTTAAACAAAAAGGTACCATTAAATTCAATATTACAAATATTTTTGTAGATAAGCAAACTTAAATTATTATAAAATTAAGATATTGTAATAATAAATTTTATTTATAAATTAAATACGTCATCGATTAAATATTCGTCTTCTTCTATATTCAATGACATATATTCTTATCGCATTTTTTAATGAGATCTTTCGATATTTTAAAACTTTCGCAACTTGTATTTAGCCTTTTCAAACCACACCTTATATAAAGTTGCGAATTCATAGTATATTTCTAATTTTCATGCTTAGAGATTCATGCCACTACAAAAGCTTTCAACTTCTGCGTTGCTAAATGGAAAAACTAAGAGCTTCATTACAAAAGAAGCTAATTCACAGAATGGATTTTCAATTAAAGCATATTTTTAGCAATATACATCTATCCAGAAATCAATAGATGACTTTTAATTTAACCATTAATATGAATTTAATTTCTGCCACTGTTGTTGCAAAGTGTTGTTCTGCAGTGAAATTAATTTATTCTTCTTCGAGGATAGATGAGATTCGATTTTCTACAAATGTTTTCCATTTGTGGGGGGTTTTATCAACCATGCCAAAGCGATGGTGAAATCTGTCCATAGACAAATTTTGGGATTGTTGAGATTAACTTCATTTTGAATGGAATCAGTCATAGTGGATAATAGTTTAGCTCCACATAATTAATTGCGTGGTAGAGAAACAAATTTTACAAGGGCAATTTTAATTTTAGCCACTAGAAGGTGCGATAAAATAACTCCATTGAATTCATAGCGATGGTACAGAACCGCGTCATAAGACTTTTCTGATGCGTCACAGAATCCATGAAGCTCACTACAGTATGCAGGGTGAAAATTTATGAAGCGGGGGATTGTAATATTTTCTATTTCGGTATAGTCTTCCACAAACTCGTACCATCTTTGTAGAGTGGGGTATTGCCGATTATTAAGGCAGACTCCGTTGGAGGGAGGACTCGAGGCGTTAAACACTACGCCCAGTTGGGTAGTGGTGCTGTCTGGTTTTATCACATCATGATTTGGTAAATAGTACGCATCGTTGGTACTGATTTCGGGGTTTGTTTTGGTCATATGACCCAAAATCGAATATTCGGTTATTACACGATCATATTCGGACTTGAGTGCGGGGGTTTTTGTCAGTTTTGTCTCATTTCAGAGAAATTGAAGAAAGCATTTATTAGCTTTAAAATGTTTGCTACCCAAAAAAAACGTTAGTATTCATTAAAGTATGAAAATTTTTTGGCAATCGTTGTCTAAGTTGACATATTAATTGAACTATAAAATCGCGGCATGTAGTTCGTATTTGTTTTTCGTATGGAAAAGTTATTGTCCATCTTTTCGATTCTAAAAATTTTTCAAAATCGTAATTGAAATATGGCGTTGGGGTAAAAACCAGCTAAACATGAATTTAATGGATCAAACTGGTCAGATTTCAAAATAATTTGATATGAAAGGTCTTGTAAAGGATTGAAGAGTTCTACTAGAAAAAGAATAGGTTCAGCATCGTTACTCTCAAACATTTTGTTTACCTTCTGTACGTCTGATAATAAAGGCTTTAAAAATTTTAAATAAAATTAATTTTTATCATTGTATAACCATATATTGGTGTACATTTTCCAAATAAGATTACTATATTTGAATATTTTTAAAGGAAATAATGCTAAAAAAAAGCTAAATACATACATATATATTTAAAAAAAATGCCAACTGCTACATGGAAAATTTTCAGCTAAATCAGAAAAATGCTAAATTTAGCTGCAAAAATGTCAATATGGCCACACTGGCAGAAACTCTTTTTAAGACAACAACAACAAACACTATAACGACAATCATGTTGTTCAAAATAAAGTAGCAATCCACAGAAGAAATTAAATTGCGAAAAGAATGTTTTTAATAAATTTCCATTTAAAAAATATACACACACCAACACATACTGAAGAATATGGAACAATTTCGTCTCGTAGCCAGTATTAACAACGATCTTGACTATGACACTATTATTAATGGTTGACGATGACTCATTAGCAGTATGGAGTAGTGATGTTACGAATACTCGTATTTGTTCGTATTCGACTATTCGCCTATTTTAAGATATTCGTAGTCGTATTCGCCAAATTCAAGCGAATATGTATCGAATAATTTGCACATACATTTTCAAAAAAAAAAAAACAAAATCATACAAAAAGTACATAAAATGTAACATAAAAATTTGTTTTAAAGAAAGAAATCCCATTAACTTTGTCGCAAGATAATAATCTTCTTAAAAAACATACAAAAATTATATTTCGTAAGTATCATTTAAAAGTTAAAGTTTTATATGTAAATTCATATCTTGTTAAGTTAGTAATCAATTCTCAGTAGACGAATGTTGTACTTCAAAAATGGAAGAACTAAAATTTAATAAGTGAAAGTCCACCGAGACAGGTGGCTGCGCAATCTGCGAAAATATGTTCTCCCAAACAACACTGATTAAAAGTAGGGATGTAACGATACACCATTTCGCCGATCCGATACCGATACTCAAAAATAAATATCGCCGATACCGATTCCGATACGCATATTGAAATTGAGCTCAAGTAAAAATTAACAAAACTCAAGTAGAGTAATTCTTCTGTTGTACAAAATAACAGTGTTTATTAATGAGCCATTCAAATCATCAAAATTGTCAATACATTTCAGTTTCTCAACTTTAAATTTTCAAACAACAAAACGTCTGCAATATTTATGATTTTACAAAATAAACGTTGGCATTCAGTTTAGATTGGCTCAAGATTTAAAATTTATATTAATAACATTAAAAAGACAACGAATTGAATTTGAGATCATGTTAAAATTAAATTAAAATTATAAAAACAACATTGCAAAAGATTAATATTTAAAATTGATATTAATAAGATTTTTGTTTAAAAAACAAAGTGTTCTCAAATTTTGCGGAGATAGACGATTTCTCAAATCCGTTTGAAGAACTCATTTGAAAACTTAAGTATTTCTGCGCCATTTTCTTTAAGTTTGGGTAGGATATGTCATTGCGCCAGTAAACAAGAGGGTCTGAATCTCTAGGAATATTAGGAGATCTAAGGTATATCTCGACTTCTTCGTTAGCAGAACCACAGCTTAGGATGGATAGAGGCTCATCCTACTCGGATTCTCTAATAATTTTGTCACATACGCTCCAAAAGCGAGTACTTCTCGTAGATTTATCAGAACTTTTGCGAGGTGTAGGGAGGACTGAGTCTTCAACACTTTCGGAATGTAGAGTCAAGTTAAGCAGCTCAATGAGACGTTTTTTCGATAGGATTGAAGTCGATTGTCTTTGAAATATTCGAGCTTTGTATCGAGGGTCAAGAATTGTAGATAAATAATAGGATATAGGGGCTGAGATGTCAATTGTTATTTTAAGTTGTAATTGTTGTAGAATTACCACCACTTGTATTAATGCGCTTGGAAAAAAATCTTAAAACATACAAACACATACAAGATTTAGCATTGAGAGAACATATGGTGCAAAGCAAAATAGAAGAAACGATTTCATTATGTATTCTGTTTTGATTTTATGTTCTGCTTTTGATAAGTTATTTCTCATAGTTGTCAGGCAAAAAAAAGAGTTTAAAATTGAATATTTTGTTCAAAAAACTCTAAAGAAATAGATAAGAAGTATCGGCGTATCGACAGTAAAATATCGACGATATCGATATATCGGAAAACCAGAAGTATCGCCGATATATCGGTATCGGTATCGGCTGCATCCCTAATTAAACTAGTAAGAAAAACGAAATCTCAAAGTATGTATGTAGGTAAAATAATTTAAAAATGTTCAGTAGTGGTCTTCAAATTGGGCATGTCATTGTCATAATAATGATATATACCGAAAGTAGTGTGACAGGGAGGGATTTTTTCCAATTAAATTTTAAATATTATGTGGCTCTAAACCTTAAAAGTAATATTCGTATTCGGCGAATATTGTTTAAAATAATCGTATTCGTATTCGCGAATACTAAAAATTGATATTCGTAACATCACTAGTATGGAGATCTAAGCATAAAGTTTACTTTGGCCCGCCCTGCAGTTGATTGTAAGTATGTTTTTGTTTTGAAAGTGAAATAAAATGTTTGTTCTGGAAAGCTGAAATCAGTGATGTCAGATCGCATATAATTTTGTTTGCATGCCGACTATTAGTACATATTAGTAATGTTACGCATATCAATTTTTAGTATACGCGAAACAGTACTCGCCGAATACGAATATTACTTTTAAGGTTTAGAGAAACTTAATATTTAAAATTTAATTGGAAAAAATCCCTCCCTTTGAGTCAATAACAATAAATTGACAAATAACTGTAACACTACTTTAGGTATTTATCTTTATTATATCATTGAGATGCCGAATTAGAAGACCACTACTGAACATTTTTAAATTATTTACTTTGACATTTCGTTTTTCTTACTCTGTTTGAGCTTTTAGTTAGTAATTCAGTGCTGTTTGAGCATATGGCGCAGCCACATTTGTCGATGGACTTTCACGTAATATTAAATTTTAGTTCTTCCATTTTTGAAGTCCGACATTCCTCTACAGAGAATTGATTACTAACTTAGCAAGATATGAATTTACATATAAGACTTTAACTTTTAAATAATAGTTACGAAATATAATTTTCGTTTGTTTTTAAGAAGATTATTATCTTGCGACAAAGATAAAGTGATTGGTGGCACGAAATAAGCCCCAATGAAATAAGCCCCAAATTGAAAAATGAAATAAGCCCCTAAAAATTTTCAAATATTTTGTTTGGGGTTTGTTTCATTTTTTTTGGGGCTTATTTCATTTTTTAAAAATTTGGGGCTTATTTCATAAAATTTTTTGGGGCTTATTTCATTTTATTTGGGGCTTATTTCATATCCGTAAAATAGATCTAAAATCCTTGCGCCCGGCCGTAGGCTGGTTATGCAGAGAATGTTTGGAGCGCGAAGCCGGTGTTCGATATACCATAGAGGATAAATTCCTTGCGCCCGGCCGTAGGCCGGTTATGCAGAAAATACTTTGCACGCGAAGCCTGTGTTCGATATGCCATAGAGGATAAATTCCTTGCGCCCGGCCGTAGGCCGGTTATGCAGAGAATGTTTGGAACGCGAAGCCGGTGTTCGATATACCATAGAGGATAAATTTCTTGCATTTTATGATTTCTTCTTAAGCTTACATCATAAAGTTAACAAATTTGGGGCTTATTTCATTTTTTTTGGGGTTTATTTCATTTTTTAAAAATTTGGGGCTTATTTCATAAAATTTTTTGGGGCTTATTTTATTTTATTTGGGGCTTATTTCGTAAATTTTGTTTGGGCTTATTTCATTTTTTTTGGGGTTTATTTCATAAAATTTTTTGGGGCTTATTTCATTTTTTGATTTGGGGCTTATTTCATTGGGGCTTATTTCGTGGTGCCAAAGTGATTTCTTTCTTTAAATAAAAATTATTATAAATTAATATATTTTTGTACATTTACGTACTTTTTTACTTTTTGTGTGATTTTTTTTTTTTTTGCGGGGAAAATGTATGTGCAAATTATTCGAGAAATATTCGCTTGAATTTGGCAAATTGGAATACGAATATTTTAAAATAGGCGAATAGTCGAATACGACTACGAGTATTCGTAACATCACTGGTACATATAGTGCAAATCTAGTGTATAGGGTAAGTGCTCCTATGTTCGGTATGTACTATAGTACCACTTGATAAATCTTTGTTCGATTAATCGAGTAAAGTTTTTCCGTTATTTAATCGAATAATGAAGAAAGTTAAATTCGGATAACGAATAACTCGAACAATTGATGTCAATTAATCGAGTAAAATGAATAAATAATTTCTAATTTATCAAATATTTGTCGCCAAAAACGTAACCAAGAATGAAGATAATCATTTATTTCCTATACTTCAAATATATTTTTAATTATGGGTTCGCTGGACGTTGCCATTAAAGAGCTCAGTAAAGATTCCGCAACATTAATTGAGTTGGATGAAATAATACAGTTCTTAATCAACAATTTGGAAAGGGCGAATAATTCATTTTCAAAAAATTTACGGGAGGCGAATTGAGGTAGTTGGTATACTTAGTCTTTATCTTAATTCCGCAAGTTTCCCCAATAATGGTAACTTTTTAAAAAAAAGCTCAAAAGCTGAAACAAAAGAGTTTGCAATCAATTTGTATAATCTATTGGTTTGCATTGAATCTGATCAAAATGTATCATACAATGACATTTTAGAAGAAGAAAATCTGGATCTAAATGAAAACAATCTCTTGTGTGAACCTCACAAAACAATACAAGGTCTTACAAATTTAAAAAAAAAAATAATAGAATATATAGAAAATATAATAGATGATTTCATGTATTTAGACAAGACAAAGAAAAGATCAGAAAAACTAGAAAATCTTTTTAATGCAATCCTGTCCCTAACATCCAACATCTACTTTAAGTGAAAGGGTGTTTTCAACGTCAAGTTTTATTAAAACGAAACACAAAACTGTTTAAGAAGCAAACATCTAAACTCTATAGTATTTTAAAAAGACTACCTATTTAAAAAAAAATTGATTGAAGTCTCGTCAACAGTACAATTGTTTTTCATCAAACATAATTTTTTATATGCATACTATTATTTTTAAAAGTTTTAGGACTTTATACGTAGTACAAATTAATTGTTATTTTATTGTTTATTTTTAACTACATTTTTGTTTTATTGTTATTTTTTTTTTGTTTATTAATATAATAAAAGTATAAAATCAAGCACACATGTATATTTCTTATGATGAATACAATTATTTGAAAATATTTTGAAAACTTACTCGACTAATCGAGCAATTTTGAAATCCAAAAATCGATTAATTCCTTACTCGAACAAAACGAAGAGTCAAATAAATGGATACTCTGGTATGTACCAGTAGTCGCCATTTTCTTCAATTTAAATTCAAATAAATAAGAATAACAATTATTATGTACTAAAATAACAACACCAAATCATCATTTTAAATTAAAAAGAAAAAAAATTAACTCAGATTAGTAGTTTATGCAGTCTGTTCACTAAGTGTGGCATTGCTTATTACTTAGCAAAAATTTAACTTTAGTAGATGTCGACAGCAGGAACAAAAAGATTTTATACTTTAACGATAGTCGGTATTGGGTTGCCGATAGAATTTAACAGCTTTAAAATTTGCAAAAGGCCTACACTGCCGACTACTAAGGCACTTACAAACCCTAAGAGGCACTAAGCCACTTACAAACCATTAGAGAGCAGTCCCATATTTTCTAACCGAAATATGTTAATTTCCTCCTCCCCTTTATTAGTTTTGTATCAGGTTCTCTGCCCACTAGGTACGAATTTATATTCAAATATACATTAATTTCGGAAAATGTGGAATTTGATTTAAAAATATTAACAAAAGTTGTCACAAAGAAAATATTTAAAATTATTTTTTTGTAACTTCTCGTTCATTGCATATTTTTTTTTTTTACTTATTTACGATGGAATATTTTTTTAATTATTTATTTCTCAACTATACCAAACTCCCCCCCCCCCACCTAAGTCTGAACTGAGATTAACAATGTGTTTGAAAATTTTCAAGCATGAAGATCTACGGATCTGTTGGTATTAGCAACCAATTATTCGAATAAAATGTTATAATTTTAGAAATGAAAATGTTTAAAATGTGTGTAATACTTACTAAATACCGGGCTATGGTCAGACCGTGATGATATTTTACCACTCTTTTCCTAAAAGATAAAATAATAAAAAAATGTACATGTCAGTCAATATAATAAAAAAAAGATAGACGACTAATGAAGGAATAATAAAAGTTAAGAGTGCTTTAGTAGAGTGAAAAACAAACTCCAACCATTTCATTTTTATACCCTTCACTAAAAATGGTAACGATATTTATACGTTTGTCATTCCGTGTGTAATTTTAGCAATATTAATCTTGGATTTCCGAAACTTAAAGAAGATTTGTAGGAGGATTTTTCTTAAGACAAAATTGTTGAAAATCAGAAGAAAAAAATTAAAAACTTTCATAAATTATGTTTTACAAAATACTCATAATTAACTTGGTGAAGGGTATGTAAGATTCGGCACAGCCGAATATAGCACTCTTTATTGCTATGAATTTATTTTTATGATCGGTAACTTACCTCACTTTCCGTTAAATCGATGAGACTTGACTTTTCTTCAACCAATAAATTTTCTGAAGAGATTTTTTCATCTTCACGATCACCCTCATCTTTGAAAATTTTGACTTCATCAGTGCTGCCCAAATCATCACCGGATGATCCGGTATGACGCGTATGACTTGTATGAGGCATATTGACGACGATGATTTTGTTTTGTAATAATAATAACTTTAATACTAATATTAATATTTTTGCATTATTTATTGATTTATTTAAATGATTGCACCCGTTAACAACAAAAGTATAAAATTTGTTTTAAGTTGATCATTGTTTTATAATGTTATAATTGTTATTGTTGTTGCTGTTTAATGTTTAAAATTATTTTTAATGTTTTATGTTACTATTTATTGGCATTAAAATTTGGTTCGAAGTTGTTATTTGTTAACTTTTTTTGTTTTGTTTCTCTTTTGTTTAGTTCTTGTTGAAGTTATTTTAATTTTGGTTGCTTATTTATAAATTTATTTATTTTTTATAATTTAACATCACAATTTTCTGGTAACTAATTAATTATTTTCTTTGTGGTTAATTTTCTATTTAATAGAATTATTAGCATTTTTTGAAGCTGGTCTCAAGATAAATTCTTTATTTTTATTTTTAATTAAATAATTTGTCTGGAAGAAATCGAAAATAATTGAATGAGTTTGAGTTTTAAAAGCTCAAAATATGTACTTATAAAAATTAATTAAAAAAAACAAATAAAAAGTATTTAGAAACAATTTCAACTTATTTTTAATTAAGACATACTTTTAGAGTTCTGGTAGAGATTTGCAGTTTACTTATAGGTTGCAAAGTAATAAAAGCTGCTTATTTATTTGATTATTTTTTTTATCTGTAATAAGGACTTGTTCGTAATGAATTAAATAGGTACACGAAAATCCAAAGTAAATTCACACTTTAATTTTTTACTAAATTGTGATTTTTAAGGTTTATAAAAACTATTACATTTTTAGTCGAGTTCGTTTTCTTTAAATTTATTTTTTATATATTAAATTATAATTTTTAATAGAAAGGAAAATCTAGAATCTCGTAATAATTGAACAGACAAAGAATAATTAGACTGTATGGAGGGTTGAACTGATATCATGATGTTTCGAGACTAACCACCACAGTCTCTTCATCAGAGGTTTACCGAGTGGACCTCACTACCACCACGGCAGCTGCAAAGATCCTTGTCTGTTCAATTATTACCAGATTCTAGATTTTCCTTTCTAATAAAAATAATAATTTAATTTATAAAAATTAAATTTAAAGAAAACGAACTTAAGACTGGAATTTTTAAAAACTATTTAAAAAATTTTGTAATTTCCTGATGTAATTTTTTTAAATTAAAATAATAACTATTTAATCCAAAGAAATTATCGATAATATGAGGTGAATATTTTGTTCACGCGAACAAAAAAAAAATGGTGAACAAAATTAGAAAAATAGTACACTGACACAAGCACAACACAGTATTAGTCGATCTGAATTTCAGGGAAAGTGATCACATTTCACGTGAACTTTATTCCCGCTAAGGGTGTTTGATTAATTCGATATTTATGGCCCAATTTAATTTTTTTTTATTATTTAAAAAGATACTTTAATCTTTCGAGTGGGAGAAAATTTAAACAGCAGATTGATTACATCGGGTTTTAATCTTATCTAAAGTTACGCGGATTTTTGTAATCTGTCCGATGGAAAGTTTTTGTATTGATGTCGGGTTCTTTTGACCAGAATATATATTCGATTTCAAAGATCGTGAATATCCAATTCCACTATACCAACATTATGTATAATTTATGACAAGTAATTTTAATTTATTTTTGCTAGGCAGTCAGGTATGTAAATGTGTAAGTTTGTTGTAACAATTGTAGGGACTTGTATTTAATTTCTTTGCGTTTTGCTACATATGTACATTCAAATGTACATACTTATATACACATGTATATAAAATTTCTGTGGCTTCTTTTCCATGCCAATGCTCTTTAGATGTATGCGCTGAAAGAAAATTAAAACAATACTGGCCTTAAATGAAATATAAAAACAAATAAACATTTGTCGATTTGAAAACGCCGTTTTTAAATCGTGTTTCCATTTCCTGGAAAGTTGTAAGGAATTTTTGTCAATGAAGAACTGACACCTATAGTGTATTTACACTAGGCAATTCTGTTGCCTGCAACTTTCTTTTTTCAGTGGGAAAGAGAGAATAAATATAAAATGTATACATTTCTATTTCAACACTCTCTAAAAACAAAAATTGCACGCAACTAAGTTGCATAATGGAAATTCCGTCTTAAACCGTATGACATAAACATAAAAATGGGACGTTGATTCGCTCGAAAAATCTTAAAAATATGCAGTGGTATGTCTGAAATTGTTGTCAAACCGATTATTTTAGAAGTTTAAAAACCGCGTGGAGATCAAAACAGATTTGCTTTAAAATTTTGAATTTAAATCGGGGACTTCTTCTAGAGATATAATGGGCGAAAATTATATTTTTGGAATTTTTATAATTTGAATTCAAATTGTGTATTCTTCCAAATTAATCGGCATGTCGCCGAATCAACCCAAAAATTTTCGTACGCGGTAATTCTCCTTTCTCGGTTGAAAATATATTTTTTTTTATTGCAAATTTGTTCTTAGTTTTTTCTCTTATGCATACTTTTCGTTTCGTGTATGTATGGACGTATTTGTTGTATATTCTTTGCTTTGTTTCCAAAACGCTATAAACAGGTTTCTTGAACACAACTAAAATAAATAAAAAAAAAACAGCCACACCAATAATAACAAAAGAAGATGAAAAAAAAAATCCAAAACGAGTATTTTAGTTTATTAGTTGTTAGTAGTTTGTGACATTAGAATTCCCTTCTTGGGCTCTCGTCATTGATCGATACGAAATTAAACAGAATTGAGTCGAACAACATACAAATACACACATTGATACACAAGTATGTATGTGCATATAAATACACAAAGTTTCTCATTTATCAACGCACAACTACATATGTTAAGCTATTTCTTAAGATGTTAAGAAGTTTAAAACAATGACACTTTTTGCCAGTCTTCATGACGTTGCTAGCCAAGTAGCTGCAGTCCTACTTAGAGATGTGCAAATGTCGGAAGTTTTTCGCTTATGGCCGCGATTGCATTTTTAAGCAATCACTCGCAAGTCCACGAGAGCGCGATTTCAAAATAAAGTAGCGTGCCATCGAATTCATGATGGTTTTTTTTTTATACAACTCTATGTTATGGTACTCAGATTGCATGTTCAATAATATGGAGCTGGCCAACTTGGGTCCTAATGGTCCCTTTAAGGCCGTGCTTCACTATCCTACACAGTCGTGCGATCTGCCAAACATGAAATGTGTGCTGAAAAAGTGTGGTAGTGTGGACTAAAAATGCAACTGTGTGACAGATTTTTTTGCAAGTCGTGCGATTTGTAAAATTTTATGAAAATTTTCATAAAATGGTAGTTTTCATGCGATCAGAGGAGTATTTATTGTTAACCAGAAGTTTTGGCATCAGTTTTGTATGATAGTGTGGCACCTACAACACCATTTTGGGACGATTTTTTAAAGTCGGTCAGATTTTTGCAAGATTTTCCTGTGAATGAATCGTGAACGATTGTGTAGGATAGTGAAGCACGGCCTTTAATACAAATCAAATATATTCAGGAAATAAGTCTTCAAACTTTATTATTTTACTGATGAATCGCTTATGCGTGGGTTTTCACTAAAATATGTAAGTTTAATCTTTACTGTGGCTTAGCGAGCTAAAAGTCTCGGAACGCTGGATTATGCCACTGCCAATAAAAAAAACTGGATGAAGTATTATTTGAATAAATTATTTAAGAGAAATTATTAAAACCCTATATACTCTTTTGCAAGATTTTAGCATTATCGTCCATTAATATTCCTTCAATAATAGGCCCAGCTTCTCGGAGATCTGGGCAATGTGGTAAAACATGAATGGTACATTTAGATAGTCGCGTTCTCCTAACAATCTTAAATTGGGGTCATGGGAATAGAGGCGAGTTTAATACATCAATGTACTATACCCACCCACAGACGTATGCTCGGACATGCTACTCCATCTGTAATTGTGGATAGAATAAATGTTGGAGAATCAGAAGCTCTTGATGTTTTTGGCATGAAAATTCATAGTGATGTTCGTTGGACTGATCACATTTTTCATGTCGCAAAGAAGCATTCAAGTGCCTCTATTTTTTAAGACGGTATAATGCATACTTCACTCCATCTGATCTCTATTTAATATTTATACCACCTATATCCCACAAAAATGGAATGCAACTCTTATGTATTGGACGGTGCTTCAAAATCTATTTCTCGCGAACAGGTACAAGATAGGGCGAAGAAGATTATCTATGACACTAGTGGTTAGCCAACTCTATTGACTTACTGGAGCATCGACTCATTGTGGGGTGTATTTTACTGTTCTATCGTTAATACAACGGAATGTGTTCTATGAAATCAGAGAACTTGTTCGCGAAACCCGCAATTTTTCACGTACGAGGTTTGTATAAAAGAAAATTTCAAGTTTGATTTTTTTTAAACGTATTTATTTATATGTATATCAATATCAGCTCGTTCTTTGATTCTGACTTTATCTCATCAATTTTGGCAAAGAGCTTTCCTTTCATTGGTCTCTTCACTTTTGGGAATGGGACAAAGTAGCAGGGAGCCAAATCTGGTGAATTGACGTTCCTTTTTCGGTCATGGCTTATCTGGCCGCTTCCATTGGGATGATTGGGCCTTGGTTTCGACGTCATAACCACATACCCACATTTCGTCACCAGTTATTACCCTTTTAAGCAAACCAACGTATGTCAAAAATGAAACTTAGTCATGTTGTAACGTGGATATTTACAAACTTGCTGGCAACATCTCTGAACTATACAAACCCAAAAATAATAGTAATATGTATTACAGTATATTCGCAAAAAAGAATATAGAGTATCTTGTAGTCAAATTTCATATTCGATATATGTAACTTAAAAAGAAAATTCTTGGAATCTGCAACTCTCAACACAAATTTTTTTGTCGTTCAGAAATATTTTTTCTTTAATGGAAGAATATTTTTAGTAATTTTTAGGGTTGATATTTGTTGATGTAAAGACACAAATTTTTAAATACATATTACTCATTTTATGATCGCCATGTTTGTCGTAATATTCAAAGTTGTGTTTGGTTGTAATAGCATATTTTTTGGAAAAATATGTGTTTTTTGCATTTTTGTGTGGATAGCTATTTTTCATTGACAAGAAATTTTTGCTTACAGAGAATGTACTTTCATTTTGTGTGCTATTAAAAAATTTATTATGCAGATATTTCTGGCGTGTAAGCTACTTAATATTTTATTTAGTTGTCAAGTATAAATTTTTTTTTAGAAAACTGTATATGTATTTGTTATCAGGTAAATATTTTTAGTTTCTCTACTATAAAAAATGGAAACGGATCATATTTTCTCAGTAGTCGGTAGTATAATAAATAAAAATAAAAAACTATTTTCAAACCCTGATTTTTTATATAAATTAAGGCACTTCGATGTAAACTATATTTCAATTAAGCGAAAGTTATTTTATGGGATTTCTTAAGCGAATGTAGGTGCATTGCAATTGATCCTATTAAGAAGTTTTTCAATTAAACAGCGCACTATTATCCGAATTCGACTGTACCTTAAATTTTTTCAACTCTCTCATTACTTATCATACATTTTTCCTACATCACCCAAATATAGAAAAGACACGTATGGTTTGTTTGTTTTTTATTTTTTTTACTTATGTGCATAAGTAGTAATGAAAAGAAAAACTGACTTCTCCCTAGAACATCGCCATTAAAGTTAGTTTTGTTTCCGACAGGGTATGTATACGAGTATACATATGTATGTATGTATGCAATTAAAAATTAAAAAATAGATCTAAAAATTATTGATCAACTAAAATTATTTTGCAAATATTTGAAAAGAAAACAAAAATTTGTTTATATAAATAAGGTTTTACAAATAAAAAATATTTCAAAAGAGAAACGAATTAATTATAAGACAGATACAGACGGACACATACATACATATACCAACACACAATAAACAATCACAGAACTGAAGGAAACAACCCTGTCGGAAACAAAACTACTTTAAACTAACTTGAATGTTTGAAAAAAACAAAATTTTTTAACATGCCGATGTCCTAGGGAAAAGTCAGTTTTTCTTTCCACTACTTGTAGCTAACTTTAAGTTAGTTTTAAAAAGTCAAAATGTAGTTAGTTAGTATGCATAAAAAAAATATATTTCATTTTTATTTTATTTTCTCAATTCTATATTCAGTAGTTTTATAGTTATAAATTTTTCTTCAAATTTTTTTTCACCGGTGCTGTGCTGGGACTCGAACCACAGGTCATTGGATTAACAGTCGCATTAACGCGCATACCACTCAACTAAGCTACCATTTAAATATTGACAGCAAGAAGTTATGAAATACTTGAAATAATTTTAAGAGTTCCTAAATGAGTTCCTAAAATCACCATATTCAATTATAAATGAGAGTATATATATATATACTCAACCTACTAATTGATTTTGGTTACATTCTGCATTGTATTGTAGTTAGCTTTAAGTTAGTCTAGAATAATCAATTTAGAAGTTAGCTTTTCTTGTAGCTAGCTACACATTTGACGACAGGGAAAAGATATGTAAACAGTACGTGACAAATATTACAAAGGTAAACAATTATTTAAAAAGAAATTATACATAAGTTATTGTTATTTTTGTATTTAGTTTTTCCTTGGAGATGGCCGAAATATTGGAAAGAATAAAAAAGAAAATTTAAAATAAATTTAAACCGACTTCAAAATAGAAGGAGGTTATCAAATTAATTGGCATAAATTATTTTGAAAAATCGGGGTCAAGTTCTTCTGGCGAAATTTCCCAGAGATGGAAAGGATAACACTAAAAATTCAGATAATCGTTTCGCAATTATAAAGGAACAAGAAGGTCAAGAAGCAATTATAACAAAATTGAGTAATCCACCATCCATTTACTTAAGAGAACAGAATTCGAATATTGTGGTAAAAAGCCTTATCTCATTAATTGAAGAAAACACAAAAAATCTGCGAGATAAACATTCAGATAATTGAGGAAACTAATTACCGGAAAATTTAAACTGACTTTTAGATAAAAAACATTTTACACCAATCCAGAAGAGGTAAGGTCTGGTCTTGAAATGAGTGGCTTTAAGGAAAAACAAACATAAAAAACAGACCCAGCCCATATTTAAAGTCGAATAACAGCCAGGTGACCGAAAAATAAAAAAAAGAATCAAACCCACCCGATATACAGATTAAAATATTTAAAAGAAGTTTGCGGCTCTACTTTTAGAGGTATTGAAGCCTTCAACAATATAGAGCTTAATACAAACTGTAAATACCGTTCCATTCAACATACAGGAAATGTTGAAACCGCAATCTACCTTGTTGCAGGCTTCATTAAACAAACCATGAACTTGGCCTCCGCCCACATAAAAACGAAATCGAATATTTTCTTATAGATAAACAGAAAAAAATTATATAACGTCTCGAAGCTACCTTAAAATTAGTGGATATAATTTTTACGACACCAAGGACCGTCGATGTAGATCATAACTTGGCTCCGAAAAATTAATAAAACCGCGAATAAAACACTACTTATTAAATGATCTTTGTGAAGAATATATTAAAGCAACAAATATCTGTATTGAAAATTATTATCAAAACCTTGTGATTCTCCTCCCAGGTTTTCAATTATCATAAGTCAATATAGGTCATTTTATAAATCCCTGGGACACACTTTCTGGCAATCACATTTAATCACTCCTAAGGGCCAATAATTCAGTACTGATTTATATGTCACTAGCTGATCCCGGTGTACTTCGCTACCCCCCTCGTTATAAAATAAAATTAAAAGTATTTATATGTACATATATCCTATTGTGACGATCGGTCCAGTAGTTAAGACTATATTACGATTTTTAATTTTAATAAAAAGGAGCGTGGTCCCATCCACTTTTCTCCCGGTACGTATTCCAAATTATGGCAATACCATATGTACCAAATATCATCGACGTAGGTAAAAAAAATGCCCAAAATATGGCGATTTCAATTTTTGGGTTATATGGGAGCTGCCACGCCCACTTGTCCGATAACGCCCATTTTTGTCCTGATTACTCACATTAGTAACATATGAACTATTGCAATGTTTCAAAACTCTTGCTATCACAATAGTCAAGATATATGATGTTATTCAATTTATGTGGGAGGGGCTACGCCCACTTGAAATATTAAAAGCCTAAAACCATCCTCTATAAATTCCCTTTTGAATGACACCAGTTTGGGTCAAATCGGTTGGATAGTTTCCGAGTCTATAGCGAACATGGGTACAAACATTTTTTGTATTTTATATATATAGATTTATTTTTAAATGCTATTTATATACAAAATTAAGTTTTTCACTGCAAAATTAAGTCAACATTAAATAGCCAACATTGTGCATTTAAATACTACATAAGTTTTACAAATTTTCATATGTTTTTGACTGTTTGTTCTTCTTATATAAAATAAAGCCAATAAAATATTTGTGGCTGCTGGCAAACTGCATAAAATTTTGTCTTGTTTTGTCGCTATTACCCTTTTAATCGTATTGAAAGTTGCTTTTATTCTTTAAAAACATTTCAGCAGTTCTTAATTATTCTTATTTTTAGCTAAAATAATGATATATTTTTTTGGATTTTTCTTTATTTGTTCTAGTCAGCTGTTCTTTAGGGAAATTTGTGGGAAATTTTTTATTTTACGCAGTGCTACCATATTTTCATCGTAATTATATAAGAACTTTAATTATTCACTGAAAAAATGGAATCTTATTTAAATGCAACATAAATTTAAATGAAAATTAGCTGAATGAGTATTTAAATAGGAAGTCAATTATTGGCCCTAAGGGTCGTATTTTTTTTGGCATACTTGCTAAAATGAGTTGGATTGTAGTCTCAAGTGGACATCCAACAGATCGACAAAAATTGTGATATTATCGCCTTTGGAATAGTAAAAGCAAAATGATTGAAGTTAAATTATCTTCGGATTTACCTTCAGACCACTCTTTTACTATTATCACTATATACTCACATAAAACGTTATCACTTACATGTGAGTTACCGATGACATACAAACGTATTAACTGGAAAATATGCCGTTGAGAACACCTGCTGACATACATAGATGACTCTATTAGGTTGTTTGAACCAAACGTTAAACAAGCTGCTCTAAATGCTACTTCTACAACAAATTTTTCTTTTGACATAGAAAGGTTTTTATCTGAAAAAAAGTCCGACCAGGTGTTCTGTTGGTAAAGACTTTCAGTGTTATTCAGAAAAAGTTAAAATATGTTTAATATCCACTATTAAGTAAAATTCCTTAAAGTATTATTCACAAACGATTATTAGCTTAATTTACAGAATTTAACGCCATATTAAATGTTGAAATTTTAAAGTACGTGGACCCCTACTTTAAACCTAAATTAAAGTAAAATGAGATTTCTGTGCTGCTGACATTCATTTGTTTAAATGTGCGCCTTTTTATAAAAACTTGTTAAAAAATAATAAATTTTTGTGGTTAATTGTGTAAAATATGGAAACATTAAATTTTATTAGAAGAATTTTTTTAATTCTGTTGCACTTAAACAGAATACATCACAGAAATTTCCAACTCCAGTCAACCGAGAATATACAAGGAGAGGGTTGACCCATTCTTTCTTCCTAACACGGAATTTAAAAAAAAAAATACCGATTCAACAAAGAAACTGTAAAAAATAATCAAATTTAATAAAAAAAAAGATATATTGTTGGACAGTAGAGGATGCGGCACATCAGCGGAATTGCAAGTTTTAGTAGCTTTGCGCACTGGGGGAAGAAGAGAGGTAGGTCTCATATTCTATGATGCATATATATGTACATACATGTACATATGTACTTGATACATAAAAGACAAAATTGTTCTTTAAGATGCAGGATGATGCAGGAGATATTCATGACGTTATCGATGACATTGACGGAACCCATATAAAAATTAAAAAAACCGGGGGATTTATACATATATCATCCAAAGAATTCGCAGGTATTTTCAACAAAAAGTTTTACTCAATTATAACAATAGCTTTACTTACTTTGTCCTCCTCGTTCAAATTTTTGGATCATTTTCTTTTAATATCCTCTGCTTTATCCACTTCTTTATTAAATTTTCAAAATATTTACCAAAAATTACTTAGCAAAGTAATGGAAAACTACAGAACATTTTAGTGATGTACATACAACAAACTCAAGTAAACAAAGATCGTACTTCAAATAATCGGATTAAAATTTTTATCCGATTATATGAAGTAATTTAAATCCTTTACAAAAAATAGCCGTATTTATTTATTTTACATTACTATAAATGTATTTAGTTTATGTTGTTATGTAATATAAATATTAATTTACATCTTTAATAAGAAAAAATTTAATTTTTTATTAAAACTATACAAAAATGTATTAATATATCCGAATATCCGGATGAATTAAGAATCGTTTTTTTGCATCGTTAACTATAAAGAGACAAGAGAGAATGATGGTATTGCCAGTATCAACATGTTAAATTTATTAAAGCTTACATTAGTTAATATGGTGTTTTTGCATACTATTTTTTAACATAGGTTTGTTAGCGTTAAAGTCGATAGTAACTAACACGAACTTCAAACCTCAATTAAGATTTTTTTTTGCATAAGGCTGTTTGTTTTCAAAACACGTGACAAAAAACTTGAAGATTCAATACTAAAAGTTATTAGTTTATTACATATTTTTTTTAATAGGAAATAATTAGTTTTTTAATACCAAAAATTTTGTACATTATAAGTTTTGACTGTTTTTGTTTAATAGTATTATATCAGTTACGCAGAAATAATTGTTGCTTTTTATATTAAAAAGCTGATCTAAAGCTTAAATAATATCAAAATGTGTAAAAAGAAATTAGAAAAGAACATCTAGGATAGAAAACATATGGATCATATCCATATAATTAATAGACAATAAGACAGGTTTTTGCTACAGTATTTACCGCTTATATGCACGTCGGTTATAAGCATTTCCCGCTTTTATGCATGTAAGCTCTTGCAATTTCGGGTCACAATTTAAAAATATACATGGAAATTTCTTCTATAAGCATTTCGCTTATATGCATATCTCGCTTTTATGCAGCAAAATTTTAATACAATTTGAATAAATTGTATAAAAAAATGTCTTCTATATGCATCATTCAGAAATTTGCAAAAATTGTACCAAAATTGTTCTAAAATTATAAATTCGGAAGTATCATCCCTATCTATCAATATTTATCATAACTGTCATAAATCAGCTGTTAGATAAAAATGTAAATTAGCGTGTTCCTAAATAAAATTACAAATTTTTACATAGTTATTAAATAAATGAGTAATCGCGAGTGAAAATGAGTGCTAACAAAAGAATATGTTTGTCCATAAAGCAAAAGCTTTCAATTATAAATGAAATTAAACATTCTACTAAACAAGATATTTGCAGAAAGTATGGATGCTCAATTGATACCGTAAACCGTATTCTAAGAAACAAAAATTCTATTATTCGAAGTAGCAAAACATGCAGTAATATGTCGCGAAAGAAAGATCGAATCGGCAAATCAAAAAAAGTGGATAAGGCATTATCGAAATGGTTTGATCAAATGAGGATGTCTGGCGCTGTCGTGTCAAGCAATATGCTAATGGAAAAAGCGAAACAATTTGCCATTGCCTTAAACGAAAATTTTGATCCCTCTCTTGGGTGGCTATATCGATGGCAACGGAGAGAAGGAATTAGTTTAAAAAAGATTCATGGTGAAGCCATGCTAATGCTAACGAGGATGACGATGAATATGTACCAGTTCCAACTGTAAGCAATGCCTTGGAATATCTTAATGGCTTACGATGCTTTCTTCAAGCAAAAAATGGATGTATCGAAGAATTGAAAAAAATTGAGCAATATATTTTTGAGAACTGCTGCAAAAATATACAAACGAAAATAACTGATTTTTTTAGACAAAATATTCCATTATAAACCACCAATTTCAAATTGAATCTTAAAATGCTGGGACAATTCTAATAAGCAATGAATTTTTACTTTTTATGTTATTTACTAAAGACTGATTTCAGTGAAATGCTACCTGTAGTACAAAAATATTTTTTATTATACTGAATTAAAACATTTTTTTTTTTTTTTGGGAAAATATATATAAAAAAAAATATAAAAAATTTAAACATCTTTTTGTGTATATGCACCCTTTATGCAAATATCAGAGTTTTTATATATGCACGGCTGATGCAAGTAAACGAGTTTTTTTATAAGCACCATATGTGCATATAAACGTTTTTTTATATTTGCATTTCCCGCTTATATGCACCGAAAGTCGTTCATTTTCAGGAATGCTTATAACCGATAAATACTGTATTGAGGTTTTACCAAATTAAAATTAGTTATTCGCAAAGTGAACGAGATTTTTGTGGATTCATTATTTTGGAACCTTTAAGCGTTTAAATTTGTATGTGAGTTAAAAATACAAACAAACGAAACATGCATATGTTTTTCTTCAATTGGTTTTGCCAACAATAAGGATTTTTTTATATGTTTAGATGTGGGAGATTTGTAGGAATGACATGGCAACTGGCAACAAAAGAGAAGAGAGCTCAATAAATTTATTTAGCTCATTGGACATCGTTTCTACATTTAATTTGTATTTGTGGTTGTTGCATTACTTATGTACATTTTTTATAATATTTTGGTTAATGTAAGTACATATCCGCACAAAAACATAAATGTGAAAATAAGGCCAAGTTCCTATCCAAAAAATTTCGGCCGTAAAAAGTACTGAGATCAAAATAACGACCAAGTTCTTGATAGGTACTATTCCATCTCATTTCTAGGCAACCTGTAAGCTTGGCAAAATTTTTCCAAGAATTCTTTCCCATATTAGAAAGGCAAACAAATTTGTGCCCGTTAAAAAATAATTTTCGGTAATTTCTCATCACTACCTGCCTTTGTACCAAGTTTCAGCTCTCTAGCTTTACTGGAAGTGCCCAATAATATTGATGAGTCAGTGAGTGAATATGTACTAAAATATGGACTTTTCACACCTTAATATCACGGGAAGCTTTTATGGTAGAACTTTCAAATTTAACCTGTGAGGTCACCTCTGCTTCACGTTTCATGATATTATGATCAAGAGGAGCAAAGTTATGAGGAGGTAAAAACAGCTCGAATGGTTTCGTGTAAATATACACACTGTGTGGCCGAACTTGACCTAGATCTATGAAATGCGGCATATCGATTAGTTAATCTATAAAATATAATTACATATTTTTTATTAAAATGTTATTATTGTGGAAAATATAAGCCATCCTCTACAACGTATGAGCTATTTTCATCTCTAGTTTTTTAGTTGAATTTTTGTTTAGTCATTTGCACTTGTATTGGCTGAAAGGCGATTGTAGTCATGTCAACACAAATATACATACATATGTACAACGCATATATGTATATATCTACATACATATCGCTGGCTTAATATAGAAAGATCGTATCTCAACTTTTAGCTACTTTACAGGAGAAGGAAAAAACTCAATCAAATCTGAAAAAATAACGTAAAAAATACGTTCGAGCTTTTTTTAATTACTGTAAATCTGTTATTCGATAACATAGGAAACTCAATTTTTTAAGGAAGTTATATTTGAGTTTTGTCTACCAGAACATGTAAAAAACCGATTTTGAAAAAGATATGTATGTATGTACTTTCGTACACAAAAATTTCAATGCGTTTGATTAAAATACATAGTAACAACAGCATGAATTCTATATAACTAAAAGTAAACAAAAACAGCAACGCCAACTTTAGAAAAATAAAAGAATTAAAATTGACTAGAATTTATTTAAAAGAAATAACTATCTACCTATCTACACTTGGAAAAACTTTTACGTTCGCAGTAAATTTGTAGGACGTTTTACGCATAGACATTTTCATGGTCTGGATTTCATAAAAAAAGCCACAAAATAATGTTGAACCTCGAACGGGGCTTAGTTCGGATAATAAGTTAGTAGAATTTACATAAATACAAAAGAAGTATTTGCATATTTTTTTTAATAAAAACATGAAATTTTACCCTTCAATCAAAGTAGTCCGCCTGAAAAATAAATTCATAGCAGGGATTGGAAATTTAATTTTGAATTTTCATGAGCAAAAAATTGTATTAAGTCTACAACAACAATAAATACGTATAATATTTCTGACAACGTATTTATGCGGTTTCTTTACATCTGCCCTTTTATATGAGGCCGTGTTATTTGGCTAGAACTTTTTTGCGGGTCTGGCAACATTGTTATATTATTAAAACCTGTCGCCGTTGGTTGTTCAAATATTTTTAGGTAAAACTCAGGCAAATGCACAAACATACTTAAATAGTGATAATAAACATTGTTATCAATATAAAGGAATAGACGGACACAAGAGAAATAAATACAGTAAAATACACAAAAACCAAACTGTTCTGGTATTATCAATAACGAATCTTGTTACCTGATGCTGATAAAAAGAAACCTACAACCAATAATTCTAAAAAATATATAGAATTTTAATCTTTTGAGAAATACATAAATACATACATACATACATACTCGTATGTATATATGTATCATTATCTACAAAGTGTTTTTTTTCAGAAGTGGACATACATAAGTTCATACGTTCATACATACTTATGTATGTATGTACGTATATGTGTCCTTAAAACCATTTCCTTGCACAGTGGGAACACTGTTTCAAAAGAGTTCAAGTCATACAATTTCAACACACAGGAACCACAAATAAAACAAAAAGAAAAAAAACACTGTAGATATTTTTACAATTTGTAACAAGATAAATACAAGAAATAATAATTAACAGCAACAACACAAAGATATTGAACGCAGGTACTAGCAACAAACAAATATTGGTACAAACTGCTAACTGGATGTGTGTGGGGTATAATAAACGTGAGTTTTGTATAAAAAATGCACAGTGTCAAGCAAAACTAAAAAATAAATTGGATATAATAGACTATACTATACTAATATTATAAAGAGATAATGTTTGTCGAACCCGTCGATCTGATTTTCAAAATTCTTTCAGCAAAATGTAGAATAGAGCCACCAAACTTCAAAATTTTTAATGCAAGAAAAAGTGTAGCTTCCGACTAAAAATTTTCTCTTATAAACATGCATCCGGCTGAACTAACTTTAAATACAAATTTTTCAATATTCCTTTGTTCCAGCATCTATTAAATTGTTTAAGCGTCATTTCAAATGGTATATGTAGTTGCCTTGATCCATTATGAAATTCTTCAGGGTTTTGCACAGACAAAACTCAGTTAAAGAAAAATATCTCTTCGACCAAATTTTAAAAGCAAACATAAAAAACTGATAAAACTAAAAAATCGCTAAAAATATTGGTCTAATTGAAAAAAATTCAAAACAGCAAACTTGCCAAAGTAAAAATTAATGCAAACGAAAATCCAAATTGGACAAAAACAAAAATAGTAAAACAGACAAAATTGGTTAAAACAAAATTTCCGAACAAGAAATATTATCCAAAAAGTCGGTTAATATCCAAAAATTAAAAAAAAAATTACCAATACAAAAGAAACAATTCACAAATAATTATAATTATAATTAGTCGATTAGTTGGGTTGCAAGTTATTAATGGCAACTGAGAGCTACCAGTTTCAGTTGCTATTTGAAATTTTCTCAAAAGACATTTTTCGTCTCATAGCGACCGATAAAGAGCATAGCTCTTCTAAAATTCACTTTCTATACAATCTATTGCGGATATTTTGGTCAACACTGTATGTACATAAATAAGTATGAAGGTTAAATATGATTTTTTTCTAAACAATTCTTCTGACCCTTGAAGACTCAAAAAGGTAACACAGACGACTACGGCTACACAAGCCGTTAATAAGCGTTTAATTTGTAGCGGGGCACAAAATGTACATATGTATGTACATTTCGTTATCTGAAACGAAAAATGGACTATCATCATTTTTATACATATGTATTTTCAGGAAAGTTAAAAAAAAACTTAAGGAAAAAAATGTTTTTTTTTTCTCTAATTTTGTAACAAAGGCATCCTAGCAATGAAGCATCGTAGCTATGTGTACTGTGCTTCACTGTTCTAACATTATTAAAACGGTACTTATTCTTAACTTGTTCCCTAAAACCGAATTTTTGTATGTACAACATGCCGTTCATTACAAGCAAATCCGTTTGTGGTCGACATGGCAGTGATTCGCACTACGCATTACAGAGAAAATCCATAATTTAGCCGAACAGTTCCTATGTGGAATAAACTTCCCGCATAAATCTTTATTTACAGTCGCCTTCAGTATGGTAAAGGTCAAATGGTATGCCTACAAACACCACGCTTTATCCACCTTCAAACAGAAAATTGTAAGTATGAGTCATCGCCTGAGTGCTGGTCTTAATTAAAAATAAAAAAAGTAGGAGTCATCGCCTCAAAAAATATATATAATTTTTTTTTTGCCAAAAAACACGTTTTTATATTTTAAAATAATTTCCTTTTAATTAAATTTACCATTTTGCATTTCACATGACGATATGACATGCATACATACTTATGAAAATTATACCTGTAAATATTTATTATTGGAAAGATTTTCATTTGTCCAACGATACCTGTTCGATCATTAGTTGCTGTTTGTTTATATACTCCGTCTCCGTCAATACTAAGAAAATTAGAAACTAAATACAAAATTTTCTTAGGAACTATGAATAATTAGGACGAGTGTACGATAGTTTATTCTACTACCCAAATTTTTCATTAGAATTTTTTTTGTGAGTATTAGTATTTTTTTTTTTTTTTTTTTTTGGTCTAAGGAAAATATGAATTTAGAAATATGCTCCTTTTTGCTGCGAAAACGGAGAAAATGTTAATAAAGCACCTAAATTTATATACAAAAACATTAAATGATGACGTTAATAGTAATTAAATACTAACCAGGTGCGGATCCTATCAATTTTATAAATTATTTTCGCTCCTCAATAGAAATTACCAATTTTATTCCAATTTTTAACCTTCAGGATCTTAATAATAATATTATATATGAATTGGTATTATTAACCAACGGACATGCACCATATATTATGTAGCTTAGCTAACTAATTTTTGAAAACAAATAATGTTTTTATACAATAAAAAGCCAAGGTATGTGCTATCAGCATGGAATAAGTATGTGTGTACTTATTTTCTGTGCTGCAACACACTTTAGCAGTATTCAGGTTTTCTAGATAAGAAGTAGTCACATTCCGCCAGAACTGTAATAAATTTGAACAATGTGGATCATTTGCATGCAGGTTTCTCATACCTAGTCTACAATTTACAACCGAAGCATCCAATTGATATTCGAAAATTTGCCATCACCACTTACATACGTTGTCTAAGTCACGCTTGATATGCTTTGTTAACACCACAAACACCTTGACTGTAACGCGGAATATTTTTAATTGAGATATCTGCATAGTGCCTTATCCTTTTGCCAAAGTTTGTGGTGACTACCGTTGTTCTTCCATCGTAAAACCAAAGTATTCCCATTATCAGAGATACGAGAGTCCGTAGGTCATTTTTCATATTTTTCATTTGTATGTAACATAATTATCAATAAAAAATTTTATGGTAAATCAATGTAGAGCACTCGTAAATAAATATAAATAATATGATTATCGCGATCTGTATCAGTTTAATCCAAAGGAGTTATTGCACATATGTACATACATATGTATATCGATATTTTGCCAATTATCTTAAATTCTTTCAAATTTTCCAAAATGTAAATGTAGAGCGGAACGCTTGGACCCGCAAGCTTCTATTTTAAGTTTATTTGAATGTTTATTTTTAATTATTGATAATTTTTAAAATATTCATTTAGCGGAAGCACTGCTATGAGACAAAGTTAATATAGAAGTATTTAACGAATTCATAGAAATTGGAATCTATGTACATATATATGTACATATTTTCACCAAATCTATTTTACAAATTTCCTAACACGTTTGGCTGTTTATAATATTTTCTAGTTATTTAAACTCATTGACAAAAGCTTGTTTTGACAATTATGTTTTTGAGATCAGTGTACCGAAGAAATATTCAAAAAGGGGGAAAAATGGCATAATTTTTTAAATCATATAAAGGAATAAATAAAAAATTTTAATGAAAAGTGTTATTAGCATGAAAAAATGATAAAAGTGATACTTTAGTATCATAACGGCAACGCTGTCAGCCGAAGAATTTTGGTATGCCGACTTTGAATTTTTTCCACATTCGATGTCGAGGCATCGATACCACAAGTATATATTGGTTTCAGTATCCCACTGTATAATAGTAGTTTACAATCTAGGCTTGATGTAGAGTATTTTCAAAGAAGCCAATGAATTTGGGCTAATTTTAATTTCATTTGGGTTAGCTTTGCGACTGTTTGCGATTTACATGTGTTGCGGTATGGTCTGGCTATTACGAATTTTTTATCGTTAAGTTGTATATCCCAGTTTTGATACATACCCTTATAGTTTTCGGGGAGCTTCTAGTGGATTTTCATGAACGCTAGAAAAGCTGTTTGCGGGTAGTTTTTGTGTTAATTTGTAAATATGACCTTCGTGTCATATTGTGTCAAAAGCCTGTGAAACATCAAAGAAGAGTACAGAGCAAAATTAATTTTTTCTAACGTGTCTAACTACATTCACAAGTCTGTAGGTTTGTCTTCGAAAACCGAACAGATGATCCGGAATACATCTATTACCACTCACTATAGGGCAAGCTTGCTCATATGTCCTCGTATATAACTTTACAAATAGTTTTGACAAGTTAGGCAATAAGCTTTCGGCAAGCTTTTCAATCTCTGTAATATTTAATCGCGGCGGAATATCGGGCACAGCGACGACTGGAAGCCGTTCAATAAAATCCGAAGATATATTTGGAGTAAATATATTTTGCAAGTGAATATCGAATATATCACCTTTTGCACCTTCAGTTAATTCCCAGTCACCATTCGAAGATGGGGATTTACATATCACAGGCCTTTTAAGTCCTCTGGTTTCATGGCATAGCAAATAACCTTATTCTGGTGTTGCATCGAGTTCTCGAAATAATTTTTGCAGGGAAACTGTTTTTTGTGATTGTAAAACTTTTTAAAGCTGTTTGGTGCATTATTTCAGGTTTAATTTTAAATAAGGGGATCTGTAACGTTGCCATTGTTGTTGTATCATAATCATTATTTAACATTAAAGGAGAACATGATCCCGCATGAGTAATTGTATTTTGTGTTGAATGCAACTTTATATTTATTTTATTATATTTGTGGTCCTATTCAGCAACTAAAGTAGGTAAACATTTCAAGAGGAACTCATTTATACTTCTCTCTCTTGTTTTCACTTTTATATGTTTTTATGTAAGTATGTATACTACAAACAAAAAAAAATATTAAACAAATAACATAACTATTGAATTATTGTTTTGTTTTTGTAACTTTTAATAATTTTTAATGTTCAGTTGTGACGAATATACATAAATATCGCGTCTGCACACCACTAGAGTTAAACTGAACTGGAATCAATTATGTTTACATTATTTTTTTTTTTTAATTATATTATTTATTGAATCTTCAATTATAAATTGAAACATCAATAACTTGTTCAAATCTTAAATCTAAAAAATAAAAATAAAGTTTAATATATGTTTAGCCAATGCTAAACAAAATTTATTAGTTTCAGCGGTTAATTTTTGTAGTTTTACATCTCTCGTGTTCGGCTGAGAAAAAGAGTATCCCTCCTTTTCAGCCGGGTGTGGCCTCTATAATGTAGAATTTTGCGTGCAAGTACATATGGGTGCAACTCAAGTTTTTTATATATTTTTTAGCGTGTCTTCACCAACGGAACATCAAGATCTTTGTGAATTCGCTGGTTTCGGATATACCAGGGGGCTATTGTACGTAGAATTTTATTCTGTCGCCTTTAAATTTTTTCGACATTTGACGCTGAGGCAGTGCCCCATAATTGGATTCCATAGGACCATATTGGTTTCAGGGTCCCGTTGTATAACAAAAGTTTGCAGTCTAGGCTTAGTATAGAGTTCCATCCAATAAGCCAATTCATTTGGGCTGCTTTTAAATTCCTTTGTATCAACTTCGCGTCTATGTGCGATTTCCATGCTAAGCGGCGATCAAGGTGAACGCCTAGATATTTTACTACAGTGTGTTGCGGTATAGTCTCGGTGTTGATTTCTATAGGCGGGCATGTTTCTCTGCGCAACGTAAAAGTGACGTGTACACATTTCTGCTCGTTAACTTTTATACGCCATTGTTTGAGCCATTTTTCTAATTTTGATATGTACTCTTGTAAGTTGCGGGAAGCATCTACTGGATTTTCATGAACGCTTAGAAAAGCTGTATCATCCGCAAATGTTGATGTATGAATGTTACTGCTTAACGGTAAGTCAGAGGCATATATTAAATAAAGTAAAGGACCGAAGATACTGCCTTGAGGGACTCCGGCTACAATCGACTGCGGGGGGCTTGAAAAATTGCCTTCCCTAACTACAAATTTTCGTTCCTCTAGGTAGCTTTTTAAGAGCCTGACGATGTTTGCGGGTAGATTTTGTGTTAATTTGTGGACAAGACCTTCGTGCCATACTTTATCAAAAGCCTGTGCGACATCAATAAAACGCGCTGAACAATATTTCTTTTTTTCAAAGGTGTCTCTAACTACGTTCACAAGTCTGTAAGTTTGTTCAATAGTGCTATGTTGACTGCGAAAACCGAATTGATGATCTGGAATTCATCCACTTCTACTCACTATAGGCATCAGCTTACTCATATACAGCTTTTCAAATAGTTTTGAAATATTGGGCAATAAACTAATAGGCCTATACGATTCAACCTTCGTATGATCCTTGCCGGGCTTTGGTATCATAGTAATCATCGAAACCTTCCAATTTGTTGGATAGTGTTCTAGGCGTAGAATACTGTTAAAAATGAATAGTATTATTCTTTTTGCAATGAAAGGCAACTCTTGAAGCATTTTGTTGCTTATTTTGTCGACTCCTGGGGCTTTTTTGGTGTTAAAACTAGTAATGGCCTTTTCAATTTCCACAATGCTAAATCTTAGTGGTATTTCTGGTAAAGAGACGACTGGTGGCAGTTCAACAATATCAGTAGAAATATTCGGGGTAAATACTTTTTATAAGTGGTTAGCAAATAGATCACCTTTTTCAGCATCAGTTCTTGCCCAGTCACCATTCGAAGCTCGTAAGGGAGGTTTGCATATCACCGGACCTAATCCTCTGGCTGCACGCCACAGCGAATAATCTGTTTGTGGTGTTGCATCTAGCTCTTAAAGAAATTTTTGAAGGGAAGCTGGTTTTTGTATTTGCAAAACTTTTCTAAGCTGCTTGGTACATTCCTTAATCCTTAATTTTAGCTGAGGCGATCTGTAGCGTTGCCATTCTCGTCGAGCTCTCCGCTTTTCAGTCAACAGCCTTTCTACATCTGCAGAAAAAATAGTGTTGAATTTCACTTGTTGATTAGTTTTATTTGAAGAAGCACTAAAGGCAGCTTGTTTAACGTGTGCTTCATGTATTTCAAATACATGTATTTCAAATACTGCCCAGCTCTGAAGATATATTCACTTTACAGGTGGTGTTACTAACGCAGGCTCACACTATTCTTGCGAGTGAGAGGCACGTACAGGGTTGGGCAGTATTTGAAATACATGTATTTGAAATACGTATTTAAAATACAAATACGTATTTTGTATTTGTATTTTAAATACCTAACCTGAAAGTATTTTGTATTTTGTATTTTAAATACATGTCCTGCAAGTTTGCATTTTGATCTATTTATAATGTATCATACGTCAAACCAATAACCAAAAACCCAGCCATGGCTGATACCCATATTTGAGTCTTTAGATTGGATGCTACGAATTATTTTTACAAATATTTTTTAGCGTGAAAAAGCTAAAGAATTTGCGTAACAAATTTCATAAAAAAGTTTTTAAGTGTAATTCTGAAGCTGAGTTTATTCATTACCGTAGGGAGTTTAACTTTTTTAATAAATTTTTGTATAAGCAGCTTATCTTGTCTAAAGAACAGGAGATAAAAAGTAATCCCAAGGACTTTTGGTCTTTCATAAAGTCAAAGAAACAATAATCAGACATTCCATCGACAGTTTGTCTAGAGCTGAGAGTTTCTACCTCTTGTAATGAGGCAGTTAATATGTTTGCATCCTTCTTTAAATCTAACTTTGAGCCAGGTGATGTGAATAATTTATCTGCTGTGCGGGTTCCTACTAACATAAATTTGGGTTCCTTTGTTGTGTCGGAGGATGATGTAGCTGAGGCAATTGCGCAGGCCAAGATCTCGGTCAAGGCTGATGTTGATAGTCTGTGTACTTACTTATGTAAGGAAGCCGCGTCTTTTATTCCGGTACTGACCTTTATTTACAAAAAACATCTGGTGCAGAGTTTGTCAAATAAGTGTTATGAAAGGTAGAACAAATTACAGTAAAAAACACACTCACTTTAACGGGAGATTGTCAAATCCTGAATTTAAAATTAAATCCATAAACAGCGAATTTTGTTTTCACACTACAAGTTTATTAAATTCAATATTTAAGGTGACGATATACATACATAAATGCATGTATTAATATTTGTTTTTTAATACTTATATACATAAGTATGTATATATAAAATCTGCACTTACATGTTACTATTTCATGTAATCATCTTAAATGTGAAAATAAGCGAATTTTGTGTAATAAGATTCAAGCGTTTGGCTAAATAAAAAAAAGTACTTTGTTGGTAAGGTATTTTAAAACTATGAAAAGGTAAATTTAAAAGAAATATTTACATACATATATACATAGCTAGGTAGATACATACATACTTTATGGAAATGTTGAAGCGGTTTTGAAAATATTACTGGAATTCAAAATAAAGACTTATTGTAGATTTATATTTTTCTTTAGATATTTTTATATAAAAAGTATTAAAATATGTAAGCACGAGTATGTATGTATGTATGTACATACGAACATGCAAACGTATGTATGCAACATTTCAAAACGTTGGAGCATGGTCTAGTCTAATTACAGTCAACGCTCGGTATAACAAATACTCATTATAGCGAATTCGCGATATAACGAATGAGTTTTCTCTAAGTACTAAGTACCTTATAATAATAATAATAAGCCTTGCTCAAAAAGTTTTTGAGCTACCTCATGGTGGGCATAGGCTCTCAATAAAAGTTTTCCATCTGGAACGCTCACTGGCAATACTTCTTAATTCTATTAAATTATTTATTTTTCTGTTAGTATAGCTGGGAATTCTGTTGACATCATCCAAAGAAGAACGACGCCATGAGTTTTTTGGTCTTCCACGCCCTCTTGCACCTTGTGGGTTATAGTTAAGAGCTCTTAAGCATATGTAGTCTTCATCTCTTCTTAAAGTGTGGCCAATCCATCCAAATGTGGGGAATGTGACTTTTGGTAGAAGTTGAAAGTTCTCTGATCGCTATTCACTTGGGAATAGCCAGGAATGATTCTGTTATTAACTGTCAAAGCATCTCACAACCGCCAGCCATTGGCTAGGTATTCCCCGGGCAATGGTATCTAAAAACCTTCAGAACTAGCTAACGTGAGAAGGCAAACCAGTAGCTGTGCAGCCTGATGGTCTAGTTTAATATGACGTCTCAGGTAGCTAGGTGGCTTTTGTCACTGAATCACAGTTACACATGCCGGTCTGACGGCTTAGGTGGCAATCCCATCATCAGACTAGGCTTATTGGGCTGATAACCCATTATTGCTAAAATCCAATTATCCCCAGAATCTCAATAGGAAATAATGCAAATGGAATACACATGACGACCCCCCGCAATGAAAATGGACTACGATTAGCTACATGGAATGTGAGAACGCTCTATCAGTTAGGCAAACTCGAGCAAGCTGAAAAAATACTGGAGAGATATAATCTCGCCTTTCTGGGCATGAGTGAAGTGCGCTGGAACCAGAATGGTTATATAAAGACAACTGCTGGACACCAAATGCTGTGGTCCGGAATGCCCAACGAGGACGATCCACATCTATATGATGTTGGTATACTCGTAAATGCTAAAGTTCGTAACATGCTTCTGGATTACAAATATGTTTATGATCGCATTATGACAGCCCGTTTTAAATGTAAACAATGCAACGTTACAATCGTTCAATGCTATGCTCCAACTGAAGACGCTGCCAATGATTTTAAAAAAAAATTTATGATACTCTTAATCAAGTCTTGAAGAACGTGCCCAAAAAAGACTTTAAAATTGTAATGGGTGACTTCAATGCCAAAGTCGGAGCGGATAATACCGATTTGGAAAGAATAATGGGCAAACACGGAGTTGGTACTATCAATAATAATGGTGAACTGCTGGTTGAGATGTGTGGTTTAAATGAATTGAAAATTGGTGGAACGCTTTTCCCACATAAACTAAGTCACAAAACGACATGGGCGTCACCATACAACAGAACTAAAAACCAAATAGACCACATTTATGTAACAGTGAAATGGAGCAACTGCTTATGTGATGTCCGCACTAAATGTGGAGCAGATATTGGTTCTGACCACGAAATGCTTTTTGGTAAAATTAACTTGCGACTACCCAGACGATGTAAGTCAGCAAATACACATATTAAATATAATATAGAGCGCCTAAAAATACCGCACTTTAAGACCTTGTTCTGTAATTCACTAATGAAGAAAATAAACAGTTTGAGTTGCGAAGAAGATTTGGACCAAAAGTGGAGTAATTTAAAAACAGCTATCCAATATATATGTCTGACAACACTAGGTAAATCACGAAAACAAAGCGAAGAATATATCTCTGAACAAACATGGAATATGATTGATGAACGCAGAATCAAAAAGAACAACATGAACGCTATAAAAGACACTAATAAACGTAAAGATGCGCGAAAAGAATACAACCAATTTGATAAAATGGTCAGACGAGCTATCAGAGATGACAAAAGAGAGTCAATTAAACAGCTAGCCATATCAGCCGATGAAGCAGCGAAAGCTCATGATATGAAAAAACTTTTTGACATCACAAAGAAATTTAATAGTCATAAAAATGAAAAATCGGTGCCAATTCGTAACAAAGAAGGTGAAATTGTCACTACAACTTAATCCCAACTCTCCAGATGGAAAGAACACTTCATGGAAACGATGAATATTCACAGAGCTGGTATAGAATTAACCTTTAACGACAACGTGATACCGCTTCCCATACATACAGGTTAGGTTAGGTTAGCAGGCTGCTGGTAAAGGGAAGATTAGATTCCAGCTCACTTGGGTCCTGATATGGTCCCATTGTGCTACCTGTAGTGAAGACGAGTGATGGAGGAAAGGAGATTAGAAGAGTCGGAAGAAGAGTAGATGAGGGAAGACCATAGAGGAGCAAGAGAAGAGTAGAAAACAGAAACAGGTGGGAAAAACCAAAGCAAGGAGCTGTCTTGCAGAACAGCTAGGATGTCGAGCCCCCTATTGGGCGAACCATCCACTGCTCCTGATGAAGGAGCTAAGACAACCGAGTTCCGTATTTGAGAGCTCGGAGAGGGTACTGAGGGATCTGCTGCCTAGAAAGCGGAGGCGGTGATCCTCCATAGCTGGGCAGAGGCATAGAAGGTGTGCGATGCTTTCTTCTTCTTCCTCGTCATTGCAGCTGGAGCAATACTCATTGTATGGTAGACCTATGCGTCTGGCATGGGTTCCGAACGTGCAGTGTCCCGTGACCATGGCCACAAGATTGCGCAATTGCGTTTTTGGAAAGTTCAGCAGATTTTTGGTTCTGTTGATATCAATGCAAGGCCATAGGGTCCTTGCTGTGGCACAGGATGGTTCATTAAACCATCTTGTTTGTGCCTCTTGCATAAGGGCTTTCTCGATTCGCCTCCAGCAGGCCAAGAGCGGAAGACCACAGAAATTGTCAATTTCAGCGGCCTCTAACTCTGTACCTCTCCTGGCGATGAGATTGCCTGTGTTTTCTCCGTGTCCCCGCATCCAAATAAGGGTAACACTAGAACAATTAGCCACTGTATTAAGTGATTTCCTGCATTCCAGGGTAAGGAGGGATGTTGTGTACACACCCGAAATTGCTATTATTGCAGGTTTGCTGTCGGTTATAATTTGAATAACTCTATTTGTTATCCTATAGTACCGTAGCCAGTTTGTTGCCTTTTTGATGGCGGATATTTCAGCTTGTAAGATACTACATTCGTCCGGGAGTCTGAAGGAAATCCTGATCCCGAATTCTTTAATGTAGACACCCCCGCCAACCCTGGAGCCCCGTTTGGAGCCAGCCGTGAACACTCGTTGGGCCCCGTGCGGTGTAGGGGAGAGGACCTCCGATAGAGAGTAGTTAAATACTCTATAAAAGGAAGGTTTTGGAATGCAATAGTCGATGAGATCAGGGATAGTTTCCATGGTCTCTACAATGCTAGCGTGACCCCATGGTCTATATTTCCATGCGTCAGTTGTACTAAGTCGCACCGTAGTGCGTAGTGCTACCTTCCTAGCCAACAGATCGACTGGAAGCCAGCCCAGCATAGCAAAAAGAGCCTTTGTGGGCGTAGTTCTAAGGGCACCAGTTATCATGATTGCCATTAAGCCAAGTCCAGTGCTTTCCACCAGATTGTTACACCATAGAAAAGAGTTGGTTTGATGACCGTTTCAAATATCCAATAAATCCCCTTGGGACTTATGCCCCAGGTAGGACCAATGGCTTTCTTGCAAACATATAATGCCGCTACGGCTTTTGTTGCACGAGCATTAAGATTGTCTCTCCATGTTAATTTATTATCAAGGATAATGCCTAAGAATTTGGCATTATCCGATAGGGCTAGTGTAGTGCCATTTATTTTGGGTAGAGTGAAGGTGGGAATTTTGTATCTTCTAGTGAAGAGCACTAGTTCCGTTTTGGTTGGGTTGACGCTGACCCCGTTCTGTGAACACCATTTGCAGACCTCGCTGAGTGCATCATACAACTCCACCTACAAAATCAGAAATATGTGAATCAATAAAATCCTTAAAAACCAACAAAGCTGCCGGTGCTGATTACATTCCAGCAGAAATTTTTAAGGCTAATCCAGTTATGTTCTCTGAAATTATATATCCATTGCTTATTGATGTATGGGAAAAAGAAAGATATCCAAAAGAAATGCTAAACGGAACCATAGTCAAGCTACCTAAAAAAGGTGACCGAAGGAATTGCGACAATTGGCGTGGTATAACCGTATTACCGGCAGTAATGAAAATTATAATGAAGATACTGCTACAGCGAATGATGGTATATGTTAATAAAATGATAAGACCCGAACAAGCTGGATTCAGACCCTATATGTCGTGCACAGACCAAGTAAATGCACTTCGAATAATCATTGAACAATCTCTCGAGATGCGTTCCCCTTTATATATGTTGTTTGTTGACTATGAAAAGGCTTTCGACTCTATAAAGAGAGATTGCATTTGGGCTGAAATGCATAACTATGGTTTTCCAGATAAAATAATACGCATGGTACGAACGAGTTACGAAACCTTTGAATGATGTGTGTTGCATGACGGTGAACTCTCGGCACCTTTTAAAACCACATCAGACGTTAGACAGGGTTGTGTACTATCACCGCTTCTCTTCATCATGGTCTTTGATGATGTTGTCAAGCGTTCAACAAACACACCAAGAGGAATTGTATGGGACCCCTTAAATCCGCAAATTCGTTTGGAATCTCTCGACTATGCCGATGATAAATGCGAACTTTCCCACAGACTTAGCGACTTACAGTCAAAAATTAATGACCTCGAAAGAGAATCAGCAAAAGTTGGCCTTAAAATAAATATAAATAAAACAAAAGAAATTCGTTTAAATGTAGAATCCACACAACCAATAATTATCGGCAACCAAATGATAGAGAGTGTTAGTGAGTTCCAATACCTCGGCAGCATGACTGACACAAGTGGTGGTGCTTATTTTGATGCCATGACAAGAATAAGAAAAGCCAGAGGTGCTTTTGCACTCTTATCCAAAACCTGGAAATCTAATGAATATGCTACGAAAACAAAACTAAATATATTCTCTGTATGTGTGCTGTCCGTCTTACTATATGGCTGTGAAACATGGTTAGTGACAGAAGAAATCAAACGAAAACTGCAAGTATTTATAAACAGATCTCTTCGCATAGTCCTGCGAATATTTTGGCCTGATACAATCACTAATGCCCAATTACTGTGCGATATAAATAGCGAGATAAGAAGAAGAAAATTTGGATGGATTGGCTAAGTACCTTATATAACGAATATTTTAAAATTTTTACGCCCAGTATAACGAATGATTGAAAAAATAAACACAGAAAACATTGTTCATGTGTTTTAATAGAAAAGCACAGACAAAAAAGAAGAATATTCGTGATGAATCTTGTATGATTGCACTTGCCTGGAGAAACATTGATCAACATTCGTTAGCTATGTAAATGCTGGAGCAAAGTTTTAATTTACAAAGATTCAGAATTTGATGAGGATGATGACATACCATTGGCAAGAATTTTATAAAGAGATGAATTCGTTTCTCTTCGACGTGGTGTTAGACTATTGAGCATAGTTTTTCCAAATGTAAGAAACTGCAGCACTTGGTTTTAGTTGTTTTCTATTTACATGTTTTGTTTTACTAGATTCCTTTTAATGCAGAAGATTTAAATTTTTGGAACCAAAATGGTAATTGCATGTCAGACGAAGAAAACGACGAGAATGAACAAAACAGTGTAGAAATTGTAGTTCCAGTGGCCGATAATGAAACAAAAATAAAACATGCTGAAGTAATTAAATGTTTGGACAAGTGCTTTCAATGGAGTCAGCAAAATAATATATCTTTTTCGAAATCATTAGTTTTAAGAGAATTACAAGAAGAAGCTGTTCAAAAAAGTTTGCAAATAGAGCAGAAACAAACAACTTTGAATAATTTTTTCAAATTTGATCAGTTTTAACATTGCATAAAAGTTATTTTTAACATTCAATTTAAATAAATATGTATATTTATATGAAATAAATAAAGAAAATAAAAATCTTTGCTATATAACGAATTTTTCACTATAGCGAATGGGTTTGACATTATATTATTCGCTATACCGGGCTTCGACTGTATAAGTCTAATAATATAAGGTCTGCTTATCAATACAACAATAAAAAACGACATGCATTTTGTTTGTGTAAAAAAACACGATATTGTCAAAAAAAAACTGTATACAAAACAAAACAAAATATGGTTTGTATGTATTTAGTGGTTATGCAAAAACAAAATGCATAACGTAAACAAAAATATTCATGATGGCGGCCAAATATGTAAACAACTTTTGACAAGACCGTGAGACTTACCATTTTTTGCAGATTATTTAACGGTCAAAACACAAACCTACAAAAAACCATATTCCCTGATATTATTAGATCATGCGTTGGAGATTTCTATGTTGCTTTACTCTTTTTGTTTGTTTCTTTCGAGAATACATGCCAATGATTTGTGTAAAATACCGTCGGCACATTTCTTAATCACTTTAAACACACTTATTTTTCATTTCACAGTTACTAAATAAATTTTGTTGTTTTCCTCGTTTATTTATTCTTTATTAAAAATTTTTTATACATACATATGTACATATATACATACATATATATGTATAGATATATTTATATATAGGTATATATATATATATATATGTGTATGTATGGATGTGGTACTTCATTCATTCATATGGATATATGGAAGTAAATACTGTAAGCTTACACACATATATGTATGTATGCATGTATGGATGTACATATGCATATATAGGCATTTATTTGTATTGCATTAGAATTATTAACTTAATTTTATTCTTTTTGGCTTTTGAGAGATATTATCACTACAAATTATTCAACAATTTGTTGATATGTGTTTTTGCTTTAGATATTTTTATGTTAAAATTATTAAAATAAGTATGTATGTAAGAAAGACTATTTAAATACATATGTATGTATGTATGTACATACATACATACATACAAATGCATGTAGCACTTCAAAACGGAGATTTTTACTTTGTTTTCCTTTTTGTTTGTTCTTTTTAAGATCACCAATGATTTGTATAAAATACCGGCGGCATATGTAGGTATTTCTTAATCACATAAAATACACTTATTTTTCATTTCACAGATTACTAATGAACTTTGTTGTTGTTTTCGTTGTTTATTCTTATTAAAATTTGTATACATACATACATATACATACATACTAGGATGTAGTACAGATAGATTTTTTGTTGGGTATGGTTATACATAGTTGGTATGTAAGTAAGTATGTATGTATCTGGTACTTCATCAATATACTTAGATATTTATTTTTTTTCATGATGATCATATAATCTATACATATGTATGTATGTACATATGTATATACATTAGGGTGGGTCAATTTTTTTTCTAAGCTTATAGTAAAATCGTAATCTACGGGAAATTCTAAGAACTTTTCCCAAAGAAACCATGGTTCTAAAATCAAAATCGAGCTTCCGGTTTTTTAAGAGAAAATTTGGTGCTCAGGACTATTGTTATTTTAACATAAACCTCCAAAACCATTATTTGGGTAAATAATGTTCTATAAATGAGGACAGATATAGAAAGCTGAGAAAATTTCCTTTAAAATAAGCCCTCTTCCAGCGTTACAGGTCAACTATTCACCAATTGCAATGAATATTTCCAAAAAATTGCATTATTTTCGGATCTCCTGAGCACCAAATTTTCTCTTAAAAAACCGGAAGCTCGATTTTGATTTTAGAACCATGGTTTCTTTGGGAAAAGTTCTTAGAATTTTCAGTACATTACGACCTTGCTATACGCTTTGTCATGTTTTTCGGTCCCGAACAAATTGACCCACCCTAATATACATATTTAAATTTGTAAATACTTATACATATGTATGTATGTATGTATGGATTTTTAGGTATTTACTTGTATTATAATTATTAATTTATTTTTCTTCTTTATGGCCTTGGGGAGATATTTTCACTATTAATATTATATAAATTTATATGTATGTATGTGCATACATACATACTATTTAGGTACAAATTCTTTAAAATAATTTAATTCTATTTTATTTCACATTATGTACATATATTTTCTTTTTTTTTAACTATTTACATATGTAGATATGTATGCATGTACATAGGTTGTGTGTATGTATAGATTTTGTTATCTTTTATTTGCAACACTTCACAAACCTACACATGTATAGGCATGCATATGCATGTACTATATACATACATATGTATGTATGTATATTTAAATTCAAACAATTTCATGTGTCACTTTTTGTCTATTTATTTATAAATAAATAAATAATTTTTAAATTTATTTTTAATAATTTTTGAACAGTTTTTTGACTTCTCGAACTTAATAAGAGCGTGTTGCTTAACTGTAACAACGTGTTTTTATAAAACTTCTGCGACGCATCCAGTTAAGTAAGTAATGTGTGCTCGTTTAAGCTGACTAAATTACTGAGTGTATGGTCGCGCCATAAGATAATATGCAACACAACGTAACAAACAAATACTAAATAAAAATCCATGTGTACCAAACACAACAATAAGAATTACTCTCCCGCTTGCTCTTAAATCTCACAAGACACTACTGAGTAGTACCCTCCAGTTTTCAAAGTAGAATTTGACTCCAAATCGTTAGATATTTCGCTAATGAAAAATCGACTAACTACCACAACTGGCCACAAGTAATGTAAGAATTCGTCTTTTGACTCTCTCACTCATGTACATGTACACACACTCAGTACTTGCATATATGTTAATGCCTTCAACCTCAAATTTTTTTTACGAGTTGAAAAAACTGTGCCTTTATTCCAAAGAAAATCAAAAAAAAAAATAAAAGAGATTTTATGAAAGTCTTATGATTTTGTGTTGGCGTCAGTGATGTTAACCGTACGGTAATTACCGTATTGTACGGTAATTTAGACCTCCAAAAGGTAGGCAGGTAATTTCAATATTTGTACGGTAATTTTATAAAGCTTTAATTTTTAATCAAATCATAAAACCCACGGTTTTCCTAAAACATTGTAACAATGCCAATTGTGGCTAAATGCTAAAAATTTTCCCTATGGAATATTTATAAAGGTACTCATATTAGCCAAAATTTTGCTTTTTTCTTGGGTGACAAACTAGAAACAAATGGGCTGGCCTGCGGTGTCGAACGATATCGATCGGTGGTTTTCTAGATGTAAAAAAAATAACTTGCATTTCTCTAATAACCGATTTTATTTAACTTATTATTTATTTACTGCCACAAAAGCTAAGAATGCAAATAATAATAAATTGATGGTTAGAAGGCCGCAAACCGGTGTATTTCGTTTACAATTTCAGCATTATCGATCGATCTACATCGCGGTGTGGGCCGAAAATATATAAAATCTTTGATTAATCTATGAATAACACTCAGCTTTATATATAAAATAATTTATATACTTATCTATGTATACACAGCTATATACACATATGTGTGTATGTAACCACTTTGAAGAGCCGTTTTTATTTACTATTTGAATGAAATAATTTTTGTGAAATGAAAATAAAATTTGAAATTTAACAATGGCAGAGGTAAGTAGTTAGAATTGTGTTGATTTTTAACGTTTATAATAAATTATAATAAACAAAACATTTTACTTCATGCTAGAAACTTCCAAATATACAGTGCGACTTTTTTAGGCTTCACTTTAATTAATAATTTTTTAATTTACCGCGAGAATTCACTTTTGCGTACACATATGCTAAAATTCTTTTGCTTTCTTATTTCAACTGTTTACACACCGATTAGCTGTTTTCTTGCAAGATTTTACTGGATGCTGTCTCCGCACTTTTTGAGATATTTTCAGACAGAGCCGACAGAGTAAAATTGGTCTTACTCTCCCAAAAAAAGTTACTGACTATATGCTACTGGAAAAGTACCCAGACAGCCCTATTAGTGATCTAACTGGTACATTTTGACTAGCGAAATAGTTGGGGTTTGCTGACTAGTGATTTCACCGGTCTGATCGTGTCAATGTCATCCCCATGTTAAAATCTTTAGTCGAGTGCATTGCTAGTAGTTAGTCTGGTAGAAATAGCTGGTTAGTCTGGTAGAAATAGCTAGTTATTTTCTAGCTACGCCAACTGCAGGGTAGTGACTACTCCTAATGTTGTTGTTGTATACAAATAGAGGGTGTTGAGTATGGTGTACCAAGCACCAGTTAAGATACTTACAAACACATATGCAAAATGTATAGACTGGAGAATGTTCGCCTTTGTATGGCTGCATCTACCAACGAGTGGGTCAGGGATGCAAAATCATTTTTACAAATTGTACTAACATTCAAGAATATTTATACTTTTTTAAGTACCATTGTACCAAATTCGTTTTATTGAATTTTTTATTTTTTGATCCCTCTTTATTAATAATGTTCTAACAAAGTACACTTCACTACCCACATTCATATAAAATAAAGCTAAAATTTGTACGTATCATAATTGGTTATTTTATGCCAATTCTGATTATTAATTAATTTAGATAATTTCACTTTATCGCCGTTCAATCATTGCAAGATTTGGCTGGTTGTTATATTTTGCACTAGGAGTGCACAACAGCAAATTTCATGATTACAATGCTATATGCATGTGTTACATAGTACATATATATATATATATGTATACTGTATATGTATGGGTGCTATAGTACTTTTTTCTTTCAAATAGAGCTAAACCAAAGTACAATTGTACAACCTGTATCATGCCTGGTGTGCGTATACATTCTCTCAGACTCGCTCTTGTGGCGTACGACTGATAGAATGTGTATTAAGGGGTCGGACTTTATAAAATTTCCTCGTTTTATTAATTTATCACAAAAACCACTATTTATTAAGCCTTAACAGGTAGAAAAGAAACAAGTATTTTTTCCATATCGCAGTGAATTAGAAAATATTGGTAGAATAAAAAGTAATGCACTATGGACAGCGTTACCGTTTGTGCTACTAAAGTAGTAATTTGCCAATTTTTAGAATGACTGAATACTATTTTGCCATTTCTACAAAATGCACCCAAATGTGTTACTTTTTGTAATTCTTGCTACTTTTGTGATACCTTTTACTTTTTCTAAGCGAAGAAATTTTACGAAAGTATGGAAGCCGTTACCAAAATAAATAATATCTTAAATTTGTATACACACATTGTTCGAGGTTTGTTCAAAAGAAAATGTGAAATTTGAATTTCCGCGGGCTGTGTACATTCGATTATCGAAATTTTGTTTGTTATATTCGTACACACGTGCTAGTCATATGTTGGCAATATCAACCCATTTGGATTAGTAGTTTGTTGTTGACAACTGAAAAGGTTTGTGTGTGTTCTTCGATTTTTGTCTTTTGAAAAAAAATCGATCAAAGAATATTGGTTTGGGATCCCATCTCTTGCTCCAACAATAACATAATAAAAAAAGTCTGGTAGAAAACAAGTTTAAATATTTTTATATACCTAGTAAGACATTAAAAAATATGTTTAAGTAATTTATATTTGATCAAATATAAATAACTTGAATAAAAAGGTCGAAAAGTTAGCAATACAAATTAGAAAATGTTTAATAAAAATTGCTTGTCAAATTACAACCAGGGCAAGTTTTTAAGCTTTTTGCTGGAAAAGCTTGATTTCCCTTATTTTGTACCTTTTTTTTGCAAAATTGCTTTATTTGATATACTCTGCTTGAATTTGCTTATAATGCATTTTGGCAGCCTTTGAAAATAATTTTTGAATAAAAAGCAAAAGTTTGTCCTTTTTTCACACATACAATTTTCTACTCTTTAACTCTTGACATTGCAAACTTGATTGGCTTAAAGGTGTTATTTATTATTGTGACAACTATACAGAAATTTGCAATGTGTTAAATGCACTTTCCGATGATGATGTGGAATCAATATATAAAGCAAAAGATCTCTTTAAAAACTGATCTCCCGTACATAAAAGATAATTTCGAGTGTATTTGCCGAAGTATAATCAAACTAGAAAGAAGAGGTCTTTATTTAAAAGAAAACTTGTCTATTATAGAAAAAGTGGAAGAAAAGATGAAAAATTTTGAAAACAAAATATTTTTTGAAAAGTTCAACAAAGCTATAAATCGAAACGTTGAAATTCAAATAATATTTTTTTAAACAAAAGCGAAGCTGATGAATACATTGATTCGCTATCTCTAAGCGAATTATTATTGTTTAAGTTCGCTCCTACTACATACATACATACATACAATGATTTTGAATGATTTTTTTCAATTTATTCTACAGTTTTATGCGATAATCGATCTTTTCTTTTTGAAAATCTAAAAAAAAACATATGATTGCAATAAAAAATGTTTTAATACAATAAATGAAAAGTGGTTACATTGTTTAATTTTTGGAAGCCTATTTGAGCTTTTTTTTTGCTTATTCTTGGGCTTATTTTGAGTTTATCTGGTCCTTTTTTTCTTTAATTTTGTGCATATTTAAACTTGCCCTGATTATAACATTTTATTCGAATAGGTACTTGAGAAATTATGTTTTCAAAAATTATTCTGTATAAAAAAATTGAACAAAATACATATGTACATACATATGTATGTATGTATGATAAATGAAAAAACATAATTTGGTATACTGAATTTGAGTTTAAAAGAAATTACACTTTTTTGTCAAATCCACTTTTTGGTGCCACTTTTTTCGTAATTATCTCCTTTTTTTTGGTACTTTTTGAAAATATCGAACGATAATGCTGACTATGGATCGAAAAACTTTATACATAAGTATAGTGGTTTATATCTGAAATTTAATCACAGAAAACATACATACATACCTACATATGTATTTATGTGTGTATGCATGTGTTAGCTTAGCCGGTAAACAGATTTGTAATAAATTTTTTTTTGGAAGAATGAATGATTACCTTAGGTTACCTTATCCCTATAACAACAAAAATAGCAACCATATTCCCTACAAGAAATTGCTGATGGAAACTAACACACACAAAACTTATTTACTAACACTCTTGCATCTATGACTATGTTTACATCAGATCTGATTAGTAAAATACTGTGGAGTGAGCAGAGTGCAGATATATGTTTTACTATAGTTCACGAAATCCACAAGTATGAAAGAGAAACAAAATCACACGTACACGAATGTTTACATCAGTTTTTTCATATTGCCCTTAATAAAATGATAGAGAATGCTGATGGGTATACCCATCAGCAATGCCCATCAGATGATGCATCAAATGACCGTCATTGTTCTTGTAGGGTTGGTTATTTCTCCTCCGTCCACTGTTGCCAATTCAGCTATTTTCTCGTCAAAACTAGCTATTTTTCATTACATTTTGCGGGAAAAAAATATGATTTAGCTACTATTTGGTCCACTGACTTCTTACTTTTCAAGCGTGTTTTTAATAATATAATTTTGGTCAATATTGTCAAAGAGTTGCTACAAAGCAAGATATATCTTTCAAGTTAACGCACTAGAGCAGCTGACAGCACCTACTTAGTCGATTGGTGAAATTATCATTATTATCATCACCGCCTTTCAACTATCAAACTCTTTATAAATATTCCCTTCTTTGCGGCATTTGACGTTTTTTTACACTATTTCAATGTTTTTTGACAGCTACAGAATAATTTCAACTACAAGTTCTTTATTGTTGTAGAAATAGTGTTCCTGTTAGTTGTAAAGTGCCACAAAGTGAGTCTCGAATAACGGTATTTATAAAAATCTGTTAATGTGTGAATTGTGCTAGATTTTTGCATTGTAATCTTTTACTTAAAAAAAAGAAAAATATAAAAAATTTTAATGCAATATCCCCTAAATAGAGCAGTGCCAAATCGTTCCTTTTGGTGAGCGCTCCTTTTCGTTCAATTCAGAGAAACGGAACCGTTTTTTCATTTCGTTCCATCGCTCTTTTCAATAAACCTATCAAATAAGATGCTACACTATTCTAGTTAAAGATTTTTTTTGTTTACAATGTGTTCATACACATCCATATGTGTATAAATATATGTTGTAAATCCGTAGCATATCGCCAATAAAGTTTACTAAATTTTTTTATTAAATTAACAAAATTTTATTATACAACTGAACTAAATATTAGTTAAATATGTATGTCCACATTTTAACTATACATAAAAATTATAAATACCAGACATATGTATAGATGCTGGTGTATGTATATGCAGATTAAAAAAAAAAAAATATTCCTATTGAACTAAAATAGAAAAAAAAAAAAAATAATAACATATGTTTACAAATGTTTACAAAAACCAAAACAACAAAATCCGACCGGAGTAAACGAACGAACGAAATGAACGATGAAATCATCACACACAAAAAGAAAAAGCGCTCCGCAAAATAACCGTATCCATTCTTTCACTACAGTGATTCGTTCCGGAACCACATAGCTCTACCCCTAAATACAATCAAAAACTTCGTCGGGAATTGCTAACCCATGGTCAATTAAAGTCTTGGCTGGTGCAGGGTGAAAAGGACGAAACAAAAAGATTTTGCAAACAAATATTGCAGATGCTCACTTTCAGCAAAATTATATTATCTTCTATGTAACGCTGAGTTTAGGAAGGATATTTCATCTTCTAAGTACAGCATATTAATGGATGAATCTACAGATTTTGGGGAAATTGAACTAGCTTTCATAAAATTTTTGCAACAATTTAAATAATAAAAATTTTGCTATTTATAGCTAAAAAGGAAAAAGTGCTCAAGTCGAGATAAGCTGATTTTGAGTTAATATCACCACCGTATTCTCTATATTCGAAAGTATCTCTGGCCAAAGTTTTATTTATATTGAACGATTTTTAACGAAGTTCTGGCACAATTACTTGCTGCTTTTCTTTTTCTAATTAATTATCCCATATGGAATAACATCTCATTTTATCTTATAACATATTAAATTTCAAATTGAATATTTATGTTATAGTGGACAGAACCATGTATTAAAAAATCAAAAGAATCGAAAAAAGAATGATCAACTTTTAGTACAAAGCGATTACATTTTTATCAACACACTAAAACATTTAAAACTGCTTTTCTAGATAACTATAAAATATGACTTAAGCACTTTTTCCTTACTGCCACATATATAATTAATATAATTGCGAAAGCATTTTGTAAAAAAATGAAGTTATTATATTATCGGACTATACGATAAAAATTTTACTGACTTTTTTTTTGGATTTTAAAATAAAAACATTAAAAACATCAAAATTTTCTTATAATATTGAACCATTAAACGTATAGATGCGGCAACTTTGTGAGGAACAATACCTTTTGGATTTTGTTTAATTACGTTTTATTTAACTAAAAATTACGATTTGGTAACTTTTATTACGATAATCGTATCGTTAAAATCAATATAACGAATATTTATGGAATTTGGTTTCAGTATCACTTTTAACGATATTCGTTGTCAACAATTTTTTGTCGGTTGTTATTAAGTAGATAAAAGTCAGCTGTTCAATCGTAGCAAGTTGGTTATGCCAAGAACAAAAATTGTTGTTTTAAAAGAATATACAAACTGCAGAATCTTTTATGCATAAATAATAATATTAACATTATTTCAACATGCAATTTTTTTTTTTTTATAATTTTATTATTTATTGAATCTTCAATTATAGATTAAATTTTCAATAAGTATTTCAAATCTTAAATCTAAAAATATTAAATATAAGTTTAGCCAATGCTAAACAAAATGTTTAATTTCAAGAATAGCTAATACAAATAAAAGGCTAAATATTTTAAGATATTTTGACCCGGTTTTCATAAAATCAAAACAAGATATAAATAATTTTAAACTTGTTTCTGAGTTCAAAGTCATAATTGGCGAGCCAGAAACTTTTATCAATGAGTTTTAATTACTAGAAAGAAACATAAACTGCAAATCATATAAGGATACACCTAAAATAACAGTCGAAGGAAAGTTTTGGTTCGAGGTAGGAAACTTAAAAAATTGATTTGATGAAAATATGTATACAAGTTTATATGAATTCGTTACATGTATGTACGTTTACTCTGCCTCATAGTAGTGCTTCCGCTGAACGAGTTTTTTTCAAAATTATCAATGATTAAAAACAAACTTATGAAAAAGCTTTAAATACAAACTTGCGAGTCCACGCTGTCTTCTCTCAACTTGATCGATCCGGAGTTGGAAGAATGGACTCCAAGTGAAGAATTAATTACTAAATATAGAATAAACATTTCCAAAAAGTAATATATTTCTGTAAATATGTATGTATATATTATCAAAATTTTATTCTTATCGAAAAGTTTATTGATTAAAATATTTCTTCAAACAAAAAAATTTTGTAAAATGTATGTATAATTACATTTAATTTATTTAATTGTTTAAATTCTTTGTTTTTTTTGTTAACAGAAATAAATCTTATTATTTTGCTTTCAAAAAGCTTGACCCCTTTTTACTTTAAAGTACCCTTTTTTTAAGAATTCCCTTTTTATGACGCTTTTTCAAAATTTTCAACGGAAGCCCTTCCGAGAGGTATTCATATATGAGCCGTTTATTTTGAAAGTGGCATAAGTCAGTTTTTTTGTTGGTTGCAAATTGTTTATAAATTAAAAGATACCGTTCAATTTTATTTAGTGTTGCCATTAACTCGATTTTTTTTGAAAAAAGTGACTTATGCCACTTTCAAAATAAACGGCTCATATATTCTTACACTCTCCTTTAAAGGCCGTGCTTCACTATTCTACACAATCGTACGATTCATTCACAGGAAAATCTTGTAAAAAGCTGACCGACTTTAAAAAATCGTTTCAAAATGGTGTTGTAGGTGCCACACTTTCATACAAATATGATGCCAAAACATTTGATTGACAATAAATACTCCTCTGATTGCATGAAAACTATCATTTTATGAAAATTTTCATAAAATTTTACAAATCGCACGACTTGCCGAAAAATCTGCATTTTTAGTCCACACTACCATACATTTTTAGCACACATGTCATTTTTGCAAATCGAGCGATTGTGTAGGATAGTGCGGCACGGCCTTAAGAAATAGCCTTTTTCCACTAGCATACATTTTAGAGGAATGAATGGAATTTGTTGAAAATGTGAAACTTGCGTCTCCATTGGCAACATCTAACATCTACCATCTTCTCAGCTGTCAAAAATATAAAAATACTTACAGCATAATTTTTTGTGGAAAAAAATAAATGTTAAATTAAAATGAATTTTGAAGAAACATTAATAATTGGACTCGTTCATGCTTTACAAGAACAAACACAATTGTTAATGCAGAAAATTTGCGATCCATTATGAAAGATGAATATGAAGATAATTTATGTATGTATGTCATTCATGTACATATGTCATTTATGTATGTCATTCACAAAAAATGAAACTATCAATATGTATGTATCTGTCATTTTGCTAGAGATGACATTAAAATTATCGGAAGATGTTGATTGGAACAAAATGATATAGGAACATCTTTTAAAGATGTAGAAAGATGTTGACTTTTAGTACTGTGTATTTCATATGGGAAGATGTTAAATCTTCTCAAATTGATGGTAGATGTTGCGTAGTGGAAAAAGGCTATAAAATTCTGTACCCTTGTTCTGTAACTCCCGCTACGAGAAACTTTTCGATTGAAACGTGCAAAATGAAACAAAAATGTCATAAATTGAAACAAACAGTTGATTTTCTCACTAAACTGAACCTGTAAGTTTTTTTGTGAGTAACAACTGTCACGTAAGAAAATTTCTCGCAAATTTACAGAAATACTGTGTCTGTAAAACTTTTGCGGAAAAAGTTCTCACTTTGAACTGTCAAATATACTCACAACAAAAAACGCGGTGAGTTAACATCTTAACAATGTTATTCGAAATAAAATTAATGAAAAAATTGGTATTTCAAGGTTAACTAATTGTTTAATTATTATTTTATTTTTATAATATTAGAAAAATGATTAAAAATGTTTTTAATAGAAAGTACTTCCAAAACTATTTTGCAAACAACAATCATTAAAGCCGCACTACACATTATTTTGTATAGCCGACGGTAGTATATTTGACGCCGCCGTTTATATTCTTCGACTTTAGTGTATTTTGGTCGCCGTAGAAGATTGTTTTGGCTAGCATTCTTATCGCCTTTAATTACATATCGACATTGAGCTATATTTTCTGACATTTCTAACGTAACGACGTAAGCATTTTTGGAAGTTTTCGACATGAGTTACAGATTCATTTTTTTCTCACTTTTCGAGAAACGATGGAATAATTTGTTTCACATATTTTCGCCACTAGAACTTCTCACTAAAGTTACAGAACATGGGTACTGTTTTCAACAGAATGGTCCGCAACAGAACGGAACAATACATGTTTTCTATAAACAAAAAACGAACAGCTGATACGGAAAAGAACAGAAAGTCAAAACTATTTGTACCTTAACGCTTGATTTCATGTTTGGTAGGTAGCTCTGTCCTCTCACTAATACCAATAAGCAGAAATAAATTCGAAATTTTCGCTCTGATTACTTCTGATATGCACGTTTGTTTATCTCAATTTTCTCGGCGTACATGATAACAACAATAAGGATTGGATTAAGGATAAATAACCAAGGAAAATATTATGGATAAAAAACTTGACGTGGTATCTTGCTACCACGACCAAAAAATTATTGCAACCAAAATTTTTTAAAAATTTAACAAATTTGAAAAAATAACTACATATAAGGTATGCTGTAGGAATTATTAGGCAAGCGTTTTTTTTTTAATTAAAAGATGAATTATTATTTATTTCAAATTTTATTGTAATACAAAAGTTATTTGTACTCTATAGTTAAATAATTATTACAAAAATAGAAATATTATTCCTTTGCATAATAAAAAAATATATTAACAATGCAACAAGAACGAAAAACTTAAAATAATATTTTCAATAGTATGAAATTTAGAGAATAATTCATACCTATAATAAATTTAATAAATACTTTTCTATTTACTTAAGGTCTTACTCATAAAAAATATTTTTATTTTATGTGATTTGGAATTTGTTTTTGAATAGGTTCGGTAAAATAAACAAAAATATACATTAATTAATGTATGGTAATTAAATTAATTAAAACGACAAAATTTTTGTTTCAAGCTCGAGGTCAAGTTTTGGTGATAATCTTTATTATTCACTTATGCCAATATTTCGCTACAAACTTCGAGTAGCATCATCAGGGCTTATGTTCTAAAAAACAATAAATAAGTACCATTATCTAATAATTATTATAAAAATATAAAGATAAATATTGATAATTGTGTATATATGTATGTATGTACATCAATATTTTGTAAACAAATCAGAATAACAAACAAAGCAATCAAAAATGTATTAACTAACATTAACAGTACTGTAACAACAACAGAGCTTACATTGAGTAATTCACACACAACTAAACCAATATTTTAACGTCCAGGTGTTTGAGTGATCGTCAAAAATAACACTAAAAAGAAAGCATAATAAAGCACTGTATGTTAATATTGATTGCTTATGTTTTTATCTTGTTGATTAAGTGCCTATATATCTGAGCGCAATTTTCTGTATCAGCTTTGTAGTTTATTCTCTTTTCTGTTGGAATGTTTATAATATGTAGCATTTCCAGCATATATCGACGTCTGTAATTGTTCTCGATCTGTAAAATCTTTGTTCTCTCGAAATCAGGAGTGCGATTGTTGAGTGCACAATGGGTCGCTAAAGCTGTTTTTTGCAACCTGTTGTTTGTTCGTGAACGCTGATCCGATTTATGCCCAGACATTCTAGTTTTTAATTTGTTTTTTGTAGTTCCCACATATACCATTTCACATTTATTTGTATAATTCCCACTACAAGGTATTTTATATACCAAATTAGATTTTTCAAAAGTTTCTATCTTATCTTTTGTTTTACTATAAAGTTGGCCGATGTTATTAAATGTTTTTTGTGCAATATTATAATTTTCCGAGTTAAAAACTTTAGAATTTTTATATCTTTCCGATATTCCAGGTATATAAATCATTGATTTATATATCTTAGGTGGATTTGTCTCGTTCTTTTTAGAGCTCACATTGTTGTTGAAATTCATAATTAATTGTTTTATCAGACTTTCAGGAAAATCATTGCTTTGTAGTATATTTGTGATTTTTTGGATGTTATTGTCATGAAATTCTGTATCACTGATTGTTAAAACTCTTTTGATTAGGTTGTTAGCCGTATTTACTATTATGTTCTTGGGGTGTTTTGAATAGTAGTTTATTAAACGCCCAGACGCTGATGGTTTTTGATACCAGTCTATTTTGATTTTATGTTCATCCCTTTTTAAAAGGACATCTAAATATGGAAGTTTGGACTGATTTTCTTTTTCAAAGGTAAATTTTAAACTCGGATGGAAGTTGTTTAACGTTTGCCAAACTAATTCAATATCATTTTCTGGAACTATGGTAAATAAATCATCTACGTATTTTGTAAAAATTTTGGGCTTATTTTGAAGCTTTTGTATGCATGTGTCTATAAGTTTTTCCATAACTATGTCTGCAACTATTGGTGATGCTGGTGAACCCATAGGTAGACCTTTCTTTTGTACATATATTTTGTTTTGATATTTAAAATACCGGTTGTCTTTTATACAAAATTTTAAGACTCGTGAAAATAACGATTTGCTCATAGTCGTATGTTCTGCAATCTCATTCCATCTCTCATCTATTATATTGAGTGCCAAATCTACTGGAACACTTGGAAAAAGGGACACAACATCAAATGATACCAGTTTTTCATCATCTTTAATGGTTAAGTCTCGTATCTTTCTTTTGAACTCTAACTTGACCTCGAGCTTGAAACAAAAATTTTGTCGTTTTAATTAAATATTACAAATAGGTCGATCGATAAACTACTTTATACATTATTGTAATTAAATTAACATACTTAGGGTCTGTGCACATATTACGTAAAGCTGTTTTCAGAGATTTTTATCCCCCTTCCCCCCCCCCCCCCCCCAACGTAACGATTTTTACTAATTTTTCAGTGTAAAATTTCCAATCCGTAACAAATCTTTAACCTCCCTCCCCCCTGGAGCGCTACGTAATATGTGTACAGTCCTCTTTTTTGACACAACGTCCTTTAAAATTTAAACAAAATAAATTGTCCTTTTTTGTCCCTCCTTTTTGATGGCTAATGCTCTTCTTTAGTTTCCAAAATTAAAAGTTTTGTTTTCTCAAAATACCGAAATTTTAAATTCAATACAATATAAATTTATAACCACCCAAAACAGGAATTGCCTGGCAACACTGAAAAGTTTATGTTCAACGTGTTAAATTTTCTGTCGGCTTTCAAATGAACTTTGCAGAATTCAAATTGTTTTTATCAAATAACATTGATATAATAAAAAAAATACATTCTTCAGAAAAATATCAATAATAGATAATCCTTAAACTATTGTTTTTAGTTATTTTTATTTATTGAATTTTGTTATTATTTTTGTATTATTGGCTAAATTTAATTTCTTTTTTAATTTTGATTAATTAAGTAATTTTTTGTTTTAACGACGTGTGAACTTCTAGGCATATTTAATTTCTGTTTTAAACATTAAAATAAGTACATACATACATATGTATGTATGTAACTACACAGAAAAAATTACATAGTAGGAAACCGAAAATATATTTAGTTATTTTGAACATTTCTTACGTATTCTGCATCGTAAACGCTTGTAGTAAAAATCCAAATAAATCGTTTGGTTCCGTACAAAACGTACATTTAGTTTTAAATAATGTATAGTTCAGCATACATAAAAGTAAACAAGAATTTAAGAAAACAATAAGGACATTCAGTTTTAGAATTACTAAACGCATGTTCAAAATACAACATTGCGCATTCAATTTTTTTAAGCTAAACGTGTATTCAGAAATAACCTAGGCATATTCAATGCCTTACTTGCTAAACGCGCATTTTAATATTTATTATTCGCGTTTAGTGGTTAAATAAAACAGTTTTTAACTTTTTATTTTTTTTTTAATTTAAATTCTTTTTTTTTAACATAAGCAATAAATAAAATACATTAATTATAATAATACCTTATAAATTTTGATAGCGCACATATTTTTTTCCATTATTCGCAAAAACAATATTCATTTGAAGAGAATAATTCAATTTCAATTATATAAAATAGATCATTATTGATTTTTAGTATTTGAAGAGAATAATTTAAATTTAGTATAAAGAAAATTTTGAAAACACAATCATAAGCTTCCAAAAATGATGAAAATTTTAAAAACGTACCATAAATATGAATAAAAGTTTTGAACTGATTGTAAACCCTCAATAATTACCAATGGTTGCAAAGTATTTTCCACTGCCTTGCATTTTTCTTTCAATATTTCGATTTTTGGTTGAATGTTGTTGATGTTATGTGCAGTAACTATAAAAAATTGTTGCGCATCCAAAATCGTGAACGCTTTTCCTCCAAACCCGATAGGTAGTAGTACCGCATTTAACAAATTTAACAAAATGCTGTTTTGATAATCTGTAATTAGAAATTTATAATTGACAACTTTTGTTGTTTATCTAAATTGTTTTATATTTTACACTCCAAGCCATTTTTTAACAAATCTCAGCAATGTTGATTCAATTGCTTAGTTAATAGTTAGTTAGTAATATTTAATAATATCTTTTTTAAATTGAGGCCATTTATCTATCAATTGATTTTTTTCCTGGGTATGTTATTTCAAAGTCAATATTAATCTGTGTACAAAAAACGTTGTAATGTTAGATTTACAAAAAACAAAATAATAAAATATTAAAACTCACCAAATCTATTCCAGCTTCTAAAAAAAATAAATTATTAATTATTCTTTCTAATATAAAATACATACATAAGTATGTTGTATGTATGAATATTCAAAAATATACACACTTACATTTACTTACATACTATGTATAATCTTACCTTTCAACTCCGGAAAAGATATTGCAAACTAAATTCTTCTAGCAATTCTTCCATGTTGACAACTGACCCAATTAATGAACGAAACGCAAGTGTATGTCAACTAAAACAAAACACTTGCAGCCGTATTCATAATACTTTTAAACAGCATTTCAAATTTGGTTTAAGCAACAATCGCTAAAATTGTATTCATAATAGAATTTTAGCTTAAAAACCTGTTTTTAAACCTTGTGTAAAAAAGCAAATTTTAAAATTGACTGCAGGCATGTTTAAACCTATTTTAAAATGACATCTCTGTCATTTTAATGCTATTTTAAAATTACATCTCTGTCATTTTGCTTGTTGGTTGCTTACATTTTTAACATTGCATAATAATTTTAAAAAATGTAAAAGAAAAATAAAATAATTTCTTAATTTTTCAATCCAATTTGCGCTTATATAAATATCTCTTTTTTTCCATTTTTTTTAATTTTTTCCCAATCAAAATGTATTTAACTTATAGAAAATAGCTAGTGATGTACAAAATATCAAAACAAATAATATAAAACTCGTTATTCTACTGCTTTTTAATCGGCAATAAAATAAAACACATAAATAGCACTTTTACCAAAGATTGCTGTTAGGTATTTTCCTTATTAAATGGAAGTTGGAACAAATTTTTAATTTTATAAAAACAATATTTTGAGAAAAAATAAAAAAAAAATATACATTCGGTTACTTTATGATTATATAATCGTTCTTATGCTGAACTAATATACATGTGACAAATAACGAGTATAGTGTTGCCACGATATTACTAACAAATCCACTTATGTGATATTTAGTTAAAATACCGATTATGAATACCAATTTTTAAAAAACCTTTTTTAGTGTTGGTTGGTTGGTTGGTTGGTTTACGTGGCTGCCTGCTACGCGCAAGCATTCAAGTAGAATCAATGAGGTTCCGTTTTGACAGACCACTCCACTCGTCAGTGTCAACCTGATTTAGGTCCGAATCCAGGCCTCAGATTCGGAGTAAGATTCTAGATCCATCCCGTCGAATTAAGGTATCTAATGAGGTCACCTGGACCTCGAGTCTCGAATGGTGTAAGGCCGGGCATTCGAAAAGAAAGTGGAAGACTGTTTCCTCTTTGCTTTGATCCCGGCAACTACGGCAGAACGCATTGTAGGAAAGGCCCATCCTGTTAGCGTGTCTCCCGATAACCCAGTGCCCCGTCAATACTGCGACGAGCCTCGAGATGTCCCTACGGTTTCTGTTAGTTAGTTGTGTTGTGCGCTTAACGTTGTAGCAAGGCCACATTTTCTTAGCCACCTTGCACGTGCTCAACCTGCGCCACCTGTCTTCAGCTTTCTGCCTGAAATGGTTGAGAATGAGATTTCTAATACTGCCAAATGGCATGTCTACCGATTCAGCAATGGAGACGTCCATGGCAGATCCAGCCCTGGCCAGTTCATCCGCCTGTTCGTTGCCTTGGAAGTTGCTATGTGCGGGAACCCAGATGAGGGTAACGTCAGTCTGACTACCTAGTCTGGATAACGCGTCCTTGCACTGGCTAACTAAGGTAGAAAAGGTAGTGTGTGACCTTAGAGACAGAAGTGCCGCTTGGCTATCGACAAAGATGCCGACTCTTCCTTGGACACCCCTGTCAATTAAAACCCTACACGCCTCCCTTATGGCCAATATTTCCGCCTGAAATACACTAGCTTCATCAGGAAGTCGGAATGAGAGTTTATTCCAAGGTCACTCGAAAATACTCCAGAGCCCACACCGCAGATCATTCTTGATCCATCAGTATACGTCCTGAAGTTAAAGTCTTTTTCTATGTTTCCCCCCTTCCACTCCCGTCTGGATGGAATAAGAACTTTGAACGTACTGTCAAAGTCCAGATGAGGTACCATGTAATCGGTGGGTTTCCTCAGTGTCGGTGGTAGCTGATCTAGGATTTTGGCATGGCCATAGGTCCTTGATCTCCACCTCCCAGATGCCGCTAGTCTTGCCGCACTGCTTGAGGATGCCGCCAATACATGAAGGTCGATCGGAATCAGATTTAGCATAGCATTCAGAGCCTCTGAAGGACTAGTACGTAAACATCCAGTAATCCCGATGCAAGCAGATCTCTGTATTCTGTATAGTTGGTCCACCACATATTTCTTATTTGTGGCGGGCCACCATACTACTGATCCGTAAGTTAATATGGGAAGTACAATTGCTGTGTACATCCATTTAAGCATGTTAGGGGTTAGGCCCCATTTGGAGCCAAACATCCTCCGACAGGAGTAATAGGCAACTGTGGCCTTTTTGACCCTGTGTTGCACATTTTGTTTCCACAATAGTTTTGTGTCCAGGATGACTCCTAGATATTTTGCATTGTCCGATAGAGACAGTTCCAGATTATGTAGCCGAGGGAGTCTAAAGCTCTGGACTTTGGTCTTAGTAGTAAAAAGTACCAGCTCCGTCTTGCTAGGGTTCACACTTAGACCACAACCTGTAGCCCATTTGCTGAGTGTACCCAAGGCACTGGACATGATATCGCTTATCACGTCCGTGAACATCCCTGATACCATTATTACTACATCGTCCGCATAAGTCACAGCTTTCACTCCCGCAGTGTCCAGTCTGAGCAGAATTGTGTTAACAACGAGAAGCCATAGCAGTGGAGAGATCACCCCGCCCTGTGGTGTTCCTCTGCATGCCCATTTTGACCTCTCGCTGTTTCCTAGTTTTGCGGTGACGTTTCTTGCCTTCAACATGGTGATAATCAAGATGCTGATGTATTCTTCTACATCGGCATCTTGGAGAGACTGTTGAATGGCTGTCACTGATACATTGTTAAAGGCGCCTTCTATGTCTAGGAAGGCAGCCAAAGTGTATTGTTTATTTTCAAGGGATCTCTCTATGAACCTTACCACCTCATGTAGTGCTGTTTCAGTAGAGCGTCCCTTAAGGTAGGCATGCTGACTTTCTGAGAGAGTTGACGACCCAACAAGTCGATGTCTAATGTGAGAGTCTATTAATCTTTCCAGCGTCTTGACCAAGAAAGATGAAAGGCTGATTGGCCTGAAGTCTTTTGCATTCTCGTGACTTCTCTTGCCAATCTTGGGAATGAAAACTACTCTGACCTTCCTCCAGCTGGTTGGAACGTAGTTTAGAGAGAGACAAAGTTTGTAGAACCTAAAAAGCCAGGGTATGATAGAGCTTTTCGCGCTCTGTAAAATCTTTGGCGTAATGCCATCAGGACCCGGCGATTTAAATGGAGAAAAACTGTCGATTGCCCATGAGATTCTCTCCGGGGATAAAATATTCTCATTGACAGCATATTGTTGCCCACTAGATGAACTGTCTGACCTAGTCGTGTCCGTACAGCCCGGGAAGTGGGTGTTAAGGAGGATATCTAGTGACTCTGCAGAGGAGTCTGACCAGGAGCCGTCCGCCCTTTTAACGAAGGTTGGACAGGAATGGCTCATGGACAGAGCCCTACTAAGCCTTGCAGAGTCCCTAGTGTTATCTATTGACTCACAGAAATTCCTCCATGACTTTCTTTTGGCGATTTTTATAGCTTTTTTATACGCTGCTAGCCTTTCGCGATTTAGTGTTAAAACGTTTTTTAACTAATATGCATTTGAAACCTCAATGATGTTTTTTTTATGAATACGGCTGTTGTTGTTTTGCATCTTCAAATAATGACCCAATAAACAATTTTCGAACAAGAACAATTTTATTGCACACAGAAGTTTTAAGCTCGACTCTGCGTGTTTATTTAAATATTTTTATGGTCACTTAAGCAATCATTTTTAAATTTGTTTTTGGTTTGGAGTATAAAAGTACACATTACATTATAGTACTGTAGTATAAAATAAACATTGTTTCTGAAATTGATTGTTGGGTAACTAGTTTGTCGAATAACTTGTGTTGTCCCGTTAGATTTGTGTTTTAAAAATGTAAACTTGTTAAAAAATAAAGAAATTGCTCAAAAATATTTTTACTATGTTGCGTTTAAGATTTTTAAACGGAGCGTTTAGTTCATTTTCTTATTTACGTTGAGAGTTGAACGAAACATATTATATTTTCCATGAGGTGAGTGACTAAATAGTGCATTCTATTTTGCAAAATGACTGTTCAGCAAAAAAAAAAAAAAAACTTTAGCGAAAAATCTGAATAAAACGTTTAGTTCAAATATGGAGAAGCATACTTTTTTCGTTCAGTAGGAGTGAAGTTTATTTTTAAAAGCTGAACTCTGCGTTGTAAAACGCAAAATATGCGTTTGATCGCAAAACTTTTAAACGCATGTCTAAGGCAGCATAGTAAATGTACTTGCAAGCATTCAACTTTACTTTTTCTGAATACTACATTTATCTCATCTAATTTTTTCTGTGTACATTGTTTCAATTATATTTTTATTTTATTGATATAAAATATCTATGTAATTAAGTTAATACCAATAATTTTTGTTTAATTTTGAGTGTCCTTTTTTGTCGAAAGATATGGTCACCGTATGGATGGTATACATATTGAGGAACAGAAAATCTTGATATTTTTGGCATGAAAATTCATTACGATGTTCAATGGAATAATCACATTTTCCATGTCTCAAAAGAAGCAATAAAGCGTCTCTGGTTTTTAATGCGGTGTAAGAAATACTTCTCTTTACTGAGACTTTACCTACTTTATCTGAACTGTTCGCATGTGGAATAGACTTTCCGCAGAGATCTTTGTTGTCACCTTCAGTATGGTAGGGTTTAAATCAGATGTCCACAAACACTACTCCCTTTATCCCCTTTCCCATAACCAATTTTCCTAGTTGCGGCACAATGCGCTGTATATGTAGAGATCATCTTAAGGCAAATACATAACAGGTAGTCTCAACAGCCCCAGTTGATTATTTTCACCTTGATTCGCCTCTTGTATTTGTGCGCCAGTTTTTTTGCTTTGTTGACACATTTTTCAGTAATTTTTTTTACAAAGTAATTGGAGGTTTTTAAAAGCGAATTGAGCCGAGTCAACCTGTTGTGAATTTGCCTTGGGTCATCTCCTGAGTGCTGGGCCTAAAAAAATACCACTAAAATGTTCAATGTTTCTAATTTTTTCTAATTCATATCTTTGGCAGACGATACATAATAGGCAGCGTTGTCAACTTGGTGCGTTTCGCACCTATTTTGGTGCTTTTCTAAATGTTTTGTGCGAAAAATATCTGAGTTGGTGCGTGGTGCGCTTTTTTTTAATTTTTGGTGGCAAAGCATATTAAACACAAAAGAATTTTGTACAAAAAATACAACTGTTTCAATACCATTTCATTCAATTGTAGACAATTTTTACATTCAATTTTACAGACCATAATAAGAGCAACCATTAATGATGTTTAAGAGGTAGTAAAACACATTCACGAACACCGTTAAACCGTCTTGTTGTTATAGATAATTTGTAACATTTCATTATAAGAAATTTGTTGTCCCTTTTAGATTTTCAGAGTACCTAATTGTTTGTTGTCGTAAAAGTTGCTGTCAAGTCTGTTAAAGAGCTTAGCAAAAACAAAGTATTCTCGAGACTAGCGATTATTGTTCGATTTTCATAAAAAATGCGTTTATGTAAAGTGTTGTAACACTAAAATTAATCAAATTTCTATTTACTAAAAAAAATATTTAAAGTTAGTATCAATAATGGAGTCTAAAAAAGGAGATCATAAGCGAAATACAAAAAGATTTGGGAATCACAATATGAGTTTTAGCAATGGATTCGGCCTTGACCAAATAATAACACAAAAGCAAGATGTTTTTATTGCAAATGCGACATCACGCCTAAATATCCAACCTTGTTCGGCATGCTGGAACACGGAAACAGATTGCAGCTTTAAGCCCATTTAGCTACAAATGACATCAAGAACCAACATTGAACAAAATGTTTTATCCCATTACAAATATGATATCATGCCATTAGCAGCACAATTTGAATCCGATGTCGAAATCTTATCTATCTAGTTTTAAAAATCGGTGGAGAATAATTCACTTCATGCAATGGAACAATATTGTATCAACATTAGAATTTTGGATTTTGTAAAGACGTAAAATTAATTCAATAAAAAAAAAATTCTGAACTTGGTGCGTTTTTTGTTGAATGGTGCGTTTTTTTCTCCATTTTGGTGCCTTTTGAAATTTCAAAGTTGACAACGCTGATAAAAGGCAACATTTTGATGTCTGCACAGTTCTTTCGATAGCACTTCATCGCCCTTAATATCCAAATTCTAAAATCGTAACAATACATAGTGAGTTAAAATTTTTTCATCATTTCCATCTTTCGGGGAAGGCGGCAATAATATTTCTTAAGATAGTTCTGAGCTGCTAAACAGGAAAATGACAATAAAACAACGAGATTTGAAACTTTTACAACTTGTATATAAAAATGTTTTATTAATATTATTATTTTAGGAAAAATGAAAAAACGAATACCTATAAAATGTATGTTCTCCATATATCGCCCCACATAAAAATACTGATTTGGTTAGAAAAAACCAAAAACAGCTCTGAGAAGAATTAAATTTCCCATTATTAATACTTTTAACGACGACATCTTATGCATTTTTCATCTTGAAGTTAAGGCATGGTGGAATTAATAAGGTGCGCGCAAGAAGGAATATGGTTTTTTGTAGGGTTGTGTTTTGACCGTTAAATAATCTGCAAAAATATGGTATGTTACTTCGGTCTTGTCAAAAGTTGTTTACATTTTTGGCCGCCATCATGAATATTTTTGTTTACGTTATGCTTTTTGTTTTTGCATAACCACTATGTATGTTATGTATATATGTACAGCTTTTTTTGACAACATTGGCTAATTTTGCACAAACAAAATGCATGTCGTTTTTTGTTGTTGCGTTGATAAGTGCAACTTATTAATTCCACCATGAGTTAAGGGTAGTACATACAACAACCGCAAAGCTTTTATCTGAATTATTTTAAATATAAAGTTTTGCATTTGGCATACCAGCAAGGATAATGCCAGAGATGCCAAGTTCGATCAATTTTATGTTGTCAGTTATATGTATGTATGTCTCCCCGAAAATTACATGACTAAAGTTCAATTTTTCGTACATTATATATGTAGATGCATATATGTAACTCAATTGTAATTAAGAAAATATAAAACGATTCAAGCTTTTCCCTGCTAACCGATGATTGCTTATTACTGAGAAATATTTTTGCAATTAAATAGCTAAAGTTCTTTGAATTAAAAGCGTCGAAAATCTTTTGTTAGCTCGAGTTTTCTTGAAATACCTAACATTTTCCAGCTAAAAGCTTTTGGTAACTAAAGCTTCCTTCCTTCGCTAAATACTTCAATAGGTAGAATTAGCGCTAAGGCGAAATTATTCATTTGAAATATGCTAATATAGCAAAGACAAAAACCAAAAGCATTTCATTATTGTAAAGGTACGGTCACATCTGGCAAACATTTGCCCAAAAAGCGTAACCACTAAATACGAATTTAAAACTTTTTGATTTATGCATTTATTTATTAAGTTAAAAAGCTTCTAATTAGATAAGATTCTATTACAGTTTCTATAAATTGTGTAGGAAACTGTTTAACGTAATAAACAGGTATCTAAATCAAAAGTGTTTTCATTGGTATTTAGTGGTTACGCTTTTTTGGGCAAATGTTTGACAGATGTGACCGTACCTTAATTCTTAGTGCTCATGTTCTTTAAATCATGCAGTGATCTCATTCATTCCCTAAAACATGGAATAAAAAAATTTTCCGCTAAATATTTACCATCCTTCTACGTTAATTAGAAGAAGGCAACAACAATATTGGGGGAAATCTCTTAGATAGGCAACAGCAACTGCAAGGCCAAGTGAAGCAAAAAAACTACGGGTAGCACTCCGGGAGTGTCGACAGAAGTGCAAACGTTTTGTGATTACAACAATACACGTGCTATTGCCAAAAAAAATTATGCGTAGATATAAACAATTATATAAATACATGCAACAAATTTAACCACTTATTAAGGCGTATGCAACAGGTGAGCTTACTAGCACAGCTGACTGAGCTCGCTTTATAGCAAATTTTCATACAAACTGATATAGTTTGAAGAGAGTACATACAAAATGGTTACAGTTTGATACTCATACGTATTAAAATGCTTTAAATTTGTTTGTGTGTTTTGATATGAAGCGAGTGCTTTATACCACCAAAATGCATGTTGTTTTTGGATTGTTGTACTTGTTGTCGAACTGCGCATACCTGCTAGTTTTGCCATGCCACTTATTGCAAACGCAAATGAAACTGCGCCCGAGAAGTTAACAACCGAAATTTTTTTCGCTCAAATTGAAGAGTGCGCCCTCTTTGGTGCACCAAAAAATTAGTGTTTTTTTCATATATGGCAACATCACCAACAAGAGGGGCGCTCTCTTCATTTTGAGCGAAAAAATTTAGGTGTTGGGTATTACAACGGTTCTCGAATCGACTTCGACTGTTGTACTAGATTAAGGAAACACACAACATTTTTCTTTAATCTATTACAGCAGTCGAACCGTAATAATCCCCAATATCTGTAGGTTGTTAACTTAACACCGACTAGGCATTCGCATAAACAGAGATGCTACAAGCGTGACAGTGGCGCGAGTTCTGAGGTTTTGTCTCATCCAAAACCTTCGTACCGCGCCAATAGAAGTTTTCACTTCAAAAATGGGAATTAACAAGAACCACAAAATATTTTTACATGATAAATTGAAAAACTCAGCCAAATTTTACGATAGTTCTCCTTCCAATAGGCGTTCGATGTAGCATCTGAAACAAAAATAGCACAAAACAACATGTATATAAATATACACAAAAACTAAAAGAAACTTTGTAAAAAATCAAACTATGCAATTAACTTAAGCAAAACGTCTTACTATTCCGCGGCGCCCCAATGACTGATTATTGGAATCGAGCATATGGATTGAAATGGCTACGAGTAATTTTAGTTAAAATATCTTATTAACTGGTACCTCCATGGTCAACAACTACAATAGTTTTTAGCAGTTATAGAAGGCGCTTAGGGGGATTTTAAAATTTTACTGCGCTCCAATATAAAACCTACTTATTGTTCCTTAGTAGTACTTTTTCAAGAATTTAATAAATAAAAGTTCAAGTGTTCTTATTCAATATATAAACAACAGAACGATTCTAACCGTTTAAATACATGCATTGTTTGTATTGTTTCCGTGGTTTTGAAGCTCCATAAAGTCTTCCGATTAGTCATTACTTTATTAACGAAATTGGTGCAGCTATTATATGCTAAAATTTTAGAACAATAAGTATCTATCTTAAACGTGAAAGCACGTGTTATAATATCTTATGCAGGTAACTAAAAAAAAAAAAATCAAGTGAGTAGACAATCATTTAGTTTATTTTATAAGAATTCGAACGAAAATATTGAGGATTTAAATATTTTATATAACAAATTGAAATACAAATTTTTAATGTATTCATTTCGTTTGTAACACAGAGCAAATTAACAGCCATACCTAAACAAGAGTGGAAAGCGGAACGTTTTCTACCGCCTAGCGTTAACGCTGAAATGCCATACCTAAACAAGAGCGTCAACGCTTTGTCATAAAAACAGGGTTATTACAAAATATATAACAACCCTGATTATAATAGTATACTCATAACCTAATAATACATGCATCTCTACAACAAACACAACAAAAAAATTCCTCAGAAGTCAAAAGTATAAATGTGTATGTGTGTATGTTTCAACCTGTGACAAAAATATAAATAAAAATTATTCATTCAAATACGAAAAAATAAATACAAATCAAAATTTAACACTTGATATAAAAAACAAGTAATTTACAAGAATTGTCAGCTGGGCTTGTAAGACTACCTTATAGTCATTGTATCATGAGTGCTTGTCTTTTGCAGCTAACTTCACTATTAAACGCGCTGTCAAAATCGGATTTTCCAATTGCAAAATTTTGCCGCCGCGTTATTTCGGGATGCTCCATACAAATTGTATGGGCATGAGAACTTTTAACAGCTAAAAAACGCTTGCCGCTCTTGTTTAGGTATGGCTGTTACTCGCAAATTTACAGGAATATCTACTGTTCCTGTAAAACTTTTGCGGAAAAAGTTCTCACTTTGAACTGTCAAATATACTCACAACAAAAAACGCGGTGAGTTAACATCTTAACAATGTTATTCGAAATAAAATTGATGAAAAAATTGGTATTTCAACGTTAACTAATTTTTTAATTATTATTTTATTTTTATAACATTAGAAAAATGATTAAAAATGTTTTTAATAGAAAGTGCTTCCAGAACTATTTTGCAAATAACAATCATTTAAGCCGCACTACACATTATTTTGTATAGCCGACGGTAGTATATTTGACGCCGCCATCTATTTTTTTGTACTTTAGTGTATTTTGGTCGCCGTCGAAGATTGTTTTGGCCAGCATTCTTATCGCCTTTAATTACATATCGACATTGAGCTATATTTTCTGAAATTTCTAACGTAACCACGTAATACTATGTTCACACGACACGATGAAGCACTTGCATCGCTTTCTGAAGCATTTTTTTGAATCTAGCTGTTCACACGACTCATGTACTTGCTTCGATTTGACAGTTCTCTTTTTAATAACAAATAAAATATAAAATGGACAAAAAAAAAAATAAGTTAAATTTATTACGCATTTTTAAAAATGCACAAACATATTTTTTGCTTCCATTGTTGTTTTATCTTTATAGTTTTAATTCAATTTTTCACTATTAATTAAAGTTTTTGTTGTCTTTTTTGCATCTAGTTCAGATAAACTTCCGATAAATTACGATAAAATTTAGAGAAGACAGCAATTTTTCATGCTTCGCAAATAGATTCAATATGAATCTACATGCTTCGCTCTCAAAATTTTGTATGGCGAAGCATGTTTTTTCGCTCATGATTGGGGTATGAAGCATGAATAGAGAGCGAAGCATGTTCCGTGTGAACGTAGTATAAGCATTTTTGGAAGTTTTCGACATGAGTTACAGATTCATTTTTTTCTCACTTTTCGAGAAACGATGGAATAATTTGTTTCACATATTTTCGCCACTAGAACTTCTCACTAAAGTTACAGAGCATGGGTACAGGTTGCTTATACGTGTTGCATCGTGTGTACCTGCCATTACCCTGCAGTCGGCGTAGCTAGCGAATGATTAGCTATTTCACTAACGACTAGTCGTTACCACTAACTACCAGACAAACTTCTAGCAATGCAATCGACTGACGATTTTAACATGGGAATGACATTGACGGTAGTTTATTGACACGATCATACTGATGAGATCACTGGTTAGCAAAACCCAACTGTTTCGCTAGTCACAATGTACCAGTTCGATCACTAATGAAACAACAGAAATTTAATTTTTTTGGATTTTTGTTTATTTATCAAATTTCTTTTTTAATATTTATAAAATTTTCAATTATTTCCTTTTTATGCAACGTTTTAGTTGACTTCTGCTGCTCATTTTATCTTTCTAAAAAATAAACTTTTTTTAATAAAAATTTAACATTCACTGAGCACGAACTTCTAATTGTATGCTAACACAAAATCATAACACTTACATAAAATCTTTTTTATTTTTTGTTGATTTTCTTTGGAATAAGGTTTTTTAACTCGTAAAAAAATTTGAGGTTGAAGGCATTAACATATATGCAAGTACTGAGTGCGTGTACATGTACATGAGTGAGAGAGTCAAAAGCCGAACTCTTACATTACTTGTGGCCACTGTAGTAGTTAGTCGATTTTACGTTAGCGAAATACCTAACGATTTGGAGTCAATTTCTACTTTTAAAACTGCAGGGTATAAGCTCGCACTTTTTCGTGTGTGGCTACGTGAAAACTGACATACATATTTGTTCGATACGGTTTTAGTCATTGGTTGTAGTATTGGCTAAGTTTACGGCGTTCATGCATTTTAACCTAGCTCAATGTGAATTCAATACTAGGTGGCAGCAATAAGAAAAAACCTCAGTTCGCAGCTACCAAGGCGAATTCATTACCAGGTGTCCTTATTCATAATATATTAAATGAGGAATATGCACGTTATTTTGGCATTTTGTTTGTGTAAAAGGTGAATTCATATCCTACGATATCAAAATTCTCCATGTATAAATTATTACATAAAAATGGCGCCGGAAAATTAGACAGTGTGGGAAATTAAGAAATTCGCCCGAATTCGCAACCAACTGGTAATGAATTCGCCTTGATACCTTGTTTATTATATCATGATATGGGATAACGAAAATTTTTTGTCTTTGAAGAAGATGAATTTGTGAATAGATAATTTATGTACATGTACCATAATAGTTTGTGTATATATAAAATATATTAATGAAATATATACATTGGTGTTTCACACACGACACTAATTATGCTGGAATAAAATGACAGTTATTGGCGAGAGGGGTGAAGAGAGCGGTTTTTCGTTGTCACAATTTTTCAACCAGCCTCGCACCCGCATTAGCAGCACAAAACTAATACATACACACTTACGAATACACAGGTACTGTGTTTTATTTTTTACAGACCGTATTTAGTCGTTGGTTAGGTATCGTCGAGTGAACATGAATTTCAAAGAAGAAGGAGGTTGGTCGCGCCAAAACACTTTATGCATTTATTTTTTAATAATACTTAGTATGAAACATTCTCAATTAATTTTTAAATTTTTTTTATAGGTATTTTATATTTTTTTTATTTTCTTATAAGCAGAAAATATTTTTTGTTAATAAGACGGTTTATGTTTATTAATTGTTAATTGAATTAATTTGTCAATAAATCTTTTAAAAAACATAAAATTTTTTTACTATTAATTATAAAAATTCTCAGAATTTACTTAAAAAACTACAAAATTTCTAAGAGAATGAATAAGTCACATACACCATTAAATTAAAAACTTTGAAAAATGTTGGCTAAAGTTTTTTTTATTAGTAGGTATAGAAGATGTGAAGCAATTTAAAAATTTTTTATATTGATTTTTAAAATTTTCCTTCATTGCAAAAATATTCAGTAAATTCCCTTTTTATACTCGAAATTCCTCCTAAAATAATTGCAAATTCCTCAATACTTATTCTCGCCATATTTCTGCCAACTATGTTCCGTAAAAGGGCTATTAGACACGCATACTTGTCTGCAGACATGTACGATGACATACCAAAACTCACTGTCTAATAGCATGTATGTCGAGTACGTCAGACATGTATGTTGGTTTTCAAATTTTTTGATTTTCTGATGTCTGTCGCACACCAACATACACACAACATATATGTGTACTGAAGTATGCCGTCAGCGTTCGATAGTGTAATAGCAAAACGCAAAGTATGCCATCGTACATGTCTGCAGACAAGTATGCGTGTCTAATAGCCCTTTAATGTGTATAACGAAAGACAAACTTGAAATGAATAAAAAAAAATGACACACACAAAGCTGAGTTCACGTATGCATTTTTAACACATTTAATTAGTATCGTGTGTGAACAAAAAACTAAAATGGGCCTCTATTAAATTAATCCCGTGTGTGAAGCCTCATTCAGTCTAACTGACATTTGACCTGCCGCCGAAACATATTTCTAAACGCCGGCGCCGCAAAAAGAGTGGCTAGACTTTTATCGCTTCTTGATGTCACAAAATATATACATGTTTTGTGGTGGTGCTGCTGTTATTAAAAGAAAATATATTTAATATTTAAAATTAAACACTCGCAGTGTTATATAATTTGTTATCATAGTGCAGAAGAGGAATTAATAAATCTATTGCTGCCGTTGGGAATCATGGCTCAAAATATACTAAATGATTTCTTCAAGAGATCTGCCATGACCGGCTTACAATTATTGAAACCCAAATTTGTGGCAGCTTGTAGTGCTACAGTCGGAAGGTATGTAAATGAACAAAATGATATGAATTTCTTCGATAAATAAAGTTGTTAAAAACTTATTAATCTTATTATATATTCGCAAGTCTTACGTAACAGCTTGGCCACATTAAGAAAAACTCACATTTTTTTATTCATGTGACAAACAATTTTAAGTATGAATGTGCTGGGATAAACAGCACGTAATTAATTAATAATTATTTTGCTGTTTTATTACATACATACATACATATACATATTTATTTCCTTGTTGTGTTTTCCGCTTGATTACGCAAATTATTTTGATAGTAGTCTATACCTAATTTGAGGACTTTAAGTACATATTACAACTCCCGGGATATGGAGTAACGAAAGTTTTTTTGGGCTTAAATCTAGTTTAGCGACGCAGCTCTAAATCAAAAAAAGTATATACGGCGATAGAAAATCGAAAAATAAGACGAAAATTTAATGTGGTAACATTCCCGGAAACGCATAGTTTTCGAGTTATTGGCCTCTGAGGTTTTCATATATATGTGCGATTTCCCTTTGCATTTCTCAACGTACTTTAGTGAAGTTACACCAAATAAAATAAAAATTAGCCTATGTGATAGAAAGCGAATAATATTTGAATTCAAAATTAAATTATGCATTACGTAAATATATTTATTTAATAAAACGTATTAATAATTAAGAAGAAGTTTATTTTTAATTGTAAAGTTTGCCCACATAGCCGGCCTTCGGCCGGGCTCAATGATTTTCTCCACCATGGTATATCCCGACACGGCGGTATATAGAATAGAATTTTTGCATAGCCGGCCTTCGGCCGGGCTTAATGATTTTCTCCACCATGGTATATCCCGACACGGCGGTATATAGACTAGATTTTCTTCATAGCTTTATATGAAAACTTCAGAGGCCAATAACTCGAAAACTATGCGTTGCCGCCAACTTTTTTATTTGATATTTTCTTCTTATTTTTTGATTTTCTATCACATAGGCTAATTTTTATTTAATTTGGTGAAGCTTCACTAAACTGCATTTAAGCCAAAAAAATATTGTTTTTATTGTAGTTATATTAAAATATAATAAATTAGTGTGAATTGCTGTCAGACTTTTTCCAGCGAACAATCTGCTGCCATAAATGTTATATTTTCTATGTTATTGTTTGGGTGTAAAGTATTAAGCCCGGCTGGAGGCCGGCTATGCAGAAAAACTGTTCTATATACCGCCGCGGCGGGAAATACCATGGTGGAGAAAATCATTAAGCCCGGCCGAAGGCCGGCTATGCAGAAAATCTATTCTATATACCGCCATGTCGGGAAGTACCATGGTGGAGAAAATCATTAAGCCCGGCCAAAGGCCGGCTATGCAGAGAAACATAGTGTATAACCACTGTTTTATATAAAATCTTCTTTAAATAAGGATCGCCACAATTTTTTTTTTTGTTTAAGATTTTCTTCTTATTTTTAATTTTTTTCCAATATTGTTTTTGTTTTTGACCGAATTCATTTAGAAATGTATTGGTTATTCCCTTTTATATGAAATCTTCAAAGGCCCATAACTCGGAAAATATGGGTTGCCGCTAACTTTTTTATATATTTATATTTTCTTCTTATTTTTCAATTTTCTATCACATAGGCTAATTTTTATTTTGTTTGGGCCAACTTCACTAAAGTGCATTTGTTCCGAAAATATTAATCAAAAAAATGGTGGTGATCCTTATTTAAAGAGTTATGTGCATCTGAAGATTTTATATAAAACAGTGGTTATACACTATGTTTCTCCGCTATATTTGTTCCTTTTTTGTAATGGGGTTACCATTATCCACACTCCTACCCTGACTGTTTTTTGCCTTACTATTTGAGTTATTAATGCTAATGTTTTAATCACAAAATATGTGAAATAAACTATACTTTAATTTGTTAAGAAAATATATCGCACCCCAAAATCGGGAACAAATCTAGGCGCCACACAGTGCGTATATTTACACGAAACCATTCTAGCTGTTTTTACAACCCCCCTCATAACTTGTAATGTACAGCAGCTTGTTAGAAGGATTGTGGATAGGCAAACCTCAAAACAAGAGTAGAAAATTAAAACTAGGTCTTTCTCTATATTAGTTTAACAATTGTTCTCCATATATAAAAAGGTGTTTAGTATTCAGAAACGGACGAAAGGATGGGAGCCATTGATTGCCACTAGCGATCAGTCGATTGTCGGGGTTCTTGTTCGCCTACGTTCCCAATTTTTTATGATAGTCTACATTCATAAATATTACTGTAGACTCCCGATACTACAAAAAAAATGTATATACATACGTAGATATTGAGCAGGTTGAATGCATAATAGATGTTAGCCAAACCCGTTTTATTATCAACCTAACGATTTGATCAAAAGCAAAAAAAAAAAACATATTTGTATCTCCCTGATGGAATGGAGATAATATGCCTCATTACCCACCCTACCTTTAGATCTTAATAGCTAATATTATTAAGATCCCAACTCCTGCCAAACACTTACATTCTCACACGACGAAAACAAAAAAAAAACTTAACAAGTCATCTTGATTTCACTTTGTTCCTCTTATGTTAAATTAGTAAATATAAAAATAATTATTCACAAAAATCCTCCCATCTTACTAATGTAATAAACGAGTAATATTCAATTCAGAGCTTTAGAGTTAATTCAGTAATATTTCACTTGCTCAAATAAATTTGAATTTGACTTATAGGTACTATTCGGCGATATAAAAAAACTAACAAAACAAATAATTCATCCTTATTTACAACGTATCGATTAATGATAATTAAGTTTATAAAGCTACGTTCACATTTATGAAATATTTGCCCAAAAAAACGTAACCAATAGTTAGAAAAAAAATAAACTAATTTAATTAACTAACTTCTTTTAAATAATAGTTAATTAAGCAAAACAAAATATCGATATATTTCACTCACCAATAATACATAGCTGGAACAGTTGAGGCCTCGACGCTCCAACGTATAATCTTGGTTGACACTGAATGTTGAGAATTAAAGATTGTTTTGCATTTACAAATTCTATATTCTTAACCCTAATGTTACCTGCATGATAATGCAACTTTTTTCTTTTTAAATTTTTATAATATAGGTATTAATTAAGTGATAAAATTCGCAAGGTTAATGCTTGTTAAGGTTTCCAAAACATAATGTAGACTGAACTGGTGGTAATTGAATTTTTGATTGAGAATTTTTACTTTAATTTATTGGATATTTTGGATGCTTCTGGATTTTCTTTTACTCTATTTAATTATGATATGATTATAAGAGCAATTATGGTTCGGAAACTCTCAACACTTACGTCCGCTAAACTTATATTTAAGCAAATGGATTCCAATTGAAGATTTTGTGATTGGCTTGAATGCCATGGGCATGCTTATGCAATTGTAGGTTTTAGCTAAATGTTTCTAATTGTAAAACAAATTTGTATATTTGATTTTTTATGTGATTTCTTTCTGTTATGCTTGGTATTCAAATTTGTATCTTGGATTCCTTTCCTGGTCGGTTGGATATTAATTGCGCATAACAAGTTACAGTGGTGGCCAAGTCTTAAAGCCCACTATGACCCAATAGTTACAACTATAGTCCTGTTGGAAATTTATTTATTAATTTTTTGAAAATCCTTACACATACCAATACATTACCTTAAAATGTATTTAAATGTTAATATATACGGTCACGTTTCTAGGTGATGGATTCCGATTTAGAAATTTGAGGTTATGTTGGCCGTTGTGCTAATTTACACAAACTTTGTAAAACTTCTTAATTTTGGGTAATTTATTAAAAGAACTTTTCGTGTATGATGTATGTATGTCAATATGTGTATATCAATATACTTTGATACATATATGCGTGTTGCTAATTATATCACTTAGCCTTGACCCAATTATTGGTTTACGTTCTTGTCGCTATGAAGACTAAATTGAAAGGAACAGTCCAGATTTTTTTCATATAAAACTCCGATATAAAATCATGTTATTATTCGGACAAAAAAAAAAAAAAAACTACGCAGTTAGTAGTGTACGTATGTATGTAATTTATTCCGAAAAATACAACAACAAACTAATACATACTGCACTTACATGGCTGCTACGATATCGTCCGTAATAAATGCAGCATTGTGAGTTGAAATTAAACATAAGTAACTTTAGCCGTTAATATTTAAACTGGTGATATAAATATGTACGTTAAAGAGCTGGCATTTTTTCTTCAATTGGGATAAAGTAGATTGGTGTGTCTAAAGAGGGAAACATTATATACATACATATATATATGTTAAGTTATGTATACATTATAGTATGTGGCCTCTGAAGTTTTCATATATATGTGCGATTTCCCTTTGCATTTTTCAACGTATAAGGTCAATTTTGGTTTCAGAGGCGAATAACTCGGAAAATATGGGTTGCCGCCAACTGTTTTATTTTATTTTTTCTTTTTATTTTTCAATTTTCTATCACATAGGCTAATTTTTATTTTGTTTGGACCAACTTCACTAAAGTACATTGAAGCCTAAATATTATATAATCAAATATAATAAAATAAATACTAAATAAAAAACTTAATGAGCTAAAAAAATATACTAATAAATCTAATTTTACAAATTGATATCTATTTCACAATTTAAAAAGAAATTTCTTATCACTGTCACATAAATCAATATTCTTATTAAAATATTTAAATATGACCATAATAAACATACTTATATCACTTTTTAAAATTAATAAATTTAGTGGAAACCAATGTAATAATAAAATTAAAAATTTCCGAATTAAACCTCCTCTAAAAGAATAAATTCCTGTAAAAATTATTCCATTTTGTCTATAAGCATATAAATATAAACTAAAAGCAGCACTAAAAAAGATAATAAAGATAATATTAAAATTGATAACCAAGATCATCTAACAATTCTATTAATTAAAGAAATTTCTCATAATAAATCCAATGCAGGATGAGCTGCCATAATAGCAGATCTTAAAAGAAATCATCACAATGCTATTGATGGTATAAAATTTAATAAACCTTTATTAATTAATAAACTATGACTTCCTAATCGTTCATAACAAATATTAGCTAAACAAAATAATCCAGAAGAACATAATCCATGAGCAATTATTAATGAATAAGAACCACATATTCCAGTATAAGTTATAGTTATTAACCTGATAATACAATCCCTATATGCGCAACTGCTGCATATATTTATTATGTATTTATCTTGTTATTATTTTATATTTTATTTTTTTACATTTTTAAGTAACTGATCTCTGTATAGATTATAAAAGTGAAATTCATTTGTATCATAGAAATTTTGTTATATTATACTTGTAATATTTTATTATAGGCCTAAAGGCCTCATGTATTACTTTATATTGAATAAAATAAAAAAAAAAAAACACCTTTAAAATCAGTTTGTATTAAACAAATAAATCTTACCGATACTCCTCCAATTAAGCTAATTCTAATTGAAATAAAATAAAATTTTAATCCTATTATTTGTAAAAAACTAAATACTCGTAATAAACCATATCCCCCTAATTTTAATATAATTCCCACTAAAATTATTGACCCAGCAATTGGTGCTTCAACGTGAGCTTTAGGTAATCATAAATGAACTAAAAACATTGGTATATATTCTCTAAAAATGCTAATAATAAAGAAAAATACCAAAAATCATATAAAAATATATACATAATTACTTAATAAATGAAAATTTATTCTACCAATTAATTTATATAAATAAAAAATTAAAACCAATATTGGAAGAGAAACTAATAATGTATGAAATAATAAATAAATACCCGCTTGTAAATGTTCAGGTTGATATCCCCATCCTAAAATTAAAAATAATGTAGGAATTAAACTTCTTTCAAAAAATAAATAAAATATAAATAAATTTATTCTACAAAATGTAAGAATTAATAACATATGTAATAATCTATATATATAAAAGAAAGTCGTGTTAGTTACTTCGCTTATAACTCAAGAACGGCTGAACCGATTTAGCTGAAAATTGGCAGGGAGGTAGTTTAGAGCCAGGAATAGGCTATAGGATAGGCTCCTGATAACGGTATTTGAACAAAATTTGGTATGTCGGTTTGGTGTAAATTTCTTAAGTGCTGCTGCAAATATGGGCGGGATTGGACAAAGGGGCGTGGTACCTCTCATACAAACCACAAATTAAAAATCTATTATTTCTGCTCCTGATAACGGTATTTAAACAAAATTTGGTACGTCGGTTTGGTGTGCATTTTTTAAGTGCTGCTGCAAATATGGGTGGGATTGGACAAAGGGGCGTGGTACCTCTCATACAAACCACAAATTAAAAATCTATTATTTCTGCTCCTGATAACGGTATTTGAACAAAATTTGGTACGTCGGTTTGGTGTGCATTTTTTAAGTGCTGCTGCAAATATGGGTGGGATTGGACAAAGGGGCGTGGTACCTCTCATACAAACCACAAATTAAAAATCTATTATTTCTGCTCCTGATAACGGTATTTAAACAAAATTTGGTATGTTGGTTTGGTGCAAATTTCTTAAGTGCTGCTGCAAATATGGGCGGGATTGGACAAAGGGGCGTGGTACCTCTCATACAAACCACAAATTAAAAATCTATTATTTCTGCTCCTGATAACGGTATTTGAACAAAATTTGGTACGTCGGTTTGGTGTGCATTTTTTAAGTGCTGCTGCAAATATGGGCGGGATTGGACAAAGGGGCGTGGTACCTCTCATACAAACCACAAATTAAAAATCTATTATTTCTGCTCCTGATAACGGTATTTAAACAAAATTTGGTATGTCGGTTTGGTGTAAATTTCTTAAGTGCTGCTGCAAATTTGGTACGTCGGTTTGGTGTGCATTTTTTAAGTGCTGCTGCAAATATGGGTGGGATTGGACAAAGGGGCGTGGTACCTCTCATACAAACCACAAATTAAAAATCTATTATTTCTGCTCCTGATAACGGTATTTGAACAAAATTTGGTATGTCGGTTTGGTGTAAATTTCTTAAGTGCTGCTGCAAATATGGGCGGGATTGGACAAAGGGGCGTGGTACCTCTCATTCAAACCACAAATTAAAAATCTATTATTTCTGCTCCTGATAACGGTATTTAAACAAATTTTGGTACGTCGGTTTGGTGTGCATTTTTTAAGTGCTGCTGCAAATATTGGTGGGATTGGACAAAGGGGCGTGGTACCTCTCATACAAACCACAAATTAAAAATCTATTATTTCTGCTCCTGATAACGGTATTTGAACAAAATTTGGTACGTCGGTTTGGTGTGCATTTTTTAAGTGCTGCTGCAAATATGGGTGGGATTGGACAAAGGGGCGTGGTACCTCTCATACAAACCACAAATTAAAAATCTATTATTTCTGCTCCTGATAACGGTATTTGAACAAAATTTGGTATGTCGGTTTGAATTAAATTTCTTAAGTGCTGCTGCAAATATGGGCGGGATTGGACAAAGGGGCGTGGTACCTCTCATACAAACCACAAATTAAAAATCTATTATTTCTGCTCCTGATAACAGTATTTGAACAAAATTTGGTACGTCGGTTTGGTGTGCATTTTTTAAGTGCTGCTGCAAATATGGGTGGGATTGGACAAAGGGGCGTGGTACCTCTCATACAAACCACAAATTAAAAATCTATTATTTCTGCTCCTGATAACGGTATTTGAACAAAATTTGGTACGTCGGTTTGGTGTGCATTTTTTAAGTGCTGCTGCAAATATGGGTGGGATTGGACAAAGGGGCGTGGTACCTCTCATACAAACCACAAATTAAAAATCTATTATTTCTGCTCCTGATAACGGTATTTGAACAAAATTTGGTATGTCGGTTTGGTGTAAATTTCTTAAGTGCTGCTGCAAATATGGGCGGGATTGGACAAAGGGGCGTGGTACCTCTCATACAAACCACAAATTAAAAATCTATTATTTCTGCTCCTGATAACGGTATTTGAACAAAATTTGGTATGTCGGTTTGGTGTAAATTTCTTAAGTGCTGCTGCAAATATGGGTGGAATTGGACAAAGGGGCGTGCTACCTCTCATACAAACCACAAATTAAAAATCTATTATTTCTGCTCCTGATAACGGTATTTAAACAAAATTTGGTATGTCGGTTTGGTGTAAATTTCTTAAGTGCTGCTGCAAATTTGGTACGTCGGTTTGGTGTGCATTTTTTAAGTGCTGCTGCAAATATGGGCGGGATTGGACAAAGGGGCGTGGTACCTCTCATACAAACCACAAATTAAAAATCTATTATTTCTGCTCCTGATAACGGTATTTAAACAAAATTTGGTATGTTGGTTTGGTGTAAATTTCTTAAGTGCTGCTGCAAATATGGGCGGGATTGGACAAAGGGGCGTGGTACCTCTCATACAAACCACAAATTAAAAATCTATTATTTCTGCTCCTGATAACGGTATTTGAACAAAATTTGGTACGTCGGTTTGGTGTGCATTTTTTAAGTGCTGCTGCAAATATGGGCGGGATTGGACAAAGGGGCGTGGTACCTCTCATACAAACCACAAATTAAAAATCTATTATTTCTGCTCCTGATAACGGTATTTAAACAAAATTTGGTATGTCGGTTTGGTGTAAATTTCTTAAGTGCTGCTGCAAATATGGGTGGGATTGGACAAAGGGGCGTGGTACCTCTCATACAAACCATAAATTAAAAATCTATTATTTCTGCTCCTGATAACGGTATTTGAACAAAATTTGGTATGTCGGTTTGGTGTAAATTTCTTAAGTGCTGCTGCAAATATGGGCGGGATTGGACAAAGGGGGGTGGTACCTCTCATACAAACCACAAATTAAAAATCTATTATTTCTGCTCCTGATAACGGTATTTAAACAAAATTTGGTACGTCGGTTTGGTGTGCATTTTTTAAGTGCTGCTGCAAATATGGGTGGGATTGGACAAAGGGGCGTGGTACCTCTCATACAAACCACAAATTAAAAATCTATTATTTCTGCTCCTGATAACGGTATTTGAACAAAATTTGGTATGTCGGTTTGGTGTAAATTTCTTAAGTGCTGCTGCAAATATGGGCGGGATTGGACAAAGGGGCGTGGTACCTCTCATACAAACCACAAATTAAAAATCTATTATTTCTGCTCCTGATAACGGTATTTGAACAAAATTTGGTACGTCGGTTTGGTGTGCATTTTTTAAGTGCTGCTGCAAATATGGGTGGGATTGGACAAAGGGGCGTGCTACCTCTCATACAAACCACAAATTAAAAATCTATTATTTCTGCTCCTGATAACGGTATTTAAACAAAATTTGGTATGTCGGTTTGGTGTAAATTTCTTAAGTGCTGCTGCAAATATGGGCGGGATTGGACAAAGGGGCGTGGTACCTCTCATACAAACCACAAATTAAAAATCTATTATTTCTGCTCCTGATAACAGTATTTGAACAAAATTTGGTACGTCGGTTTGGTGTGCATTTTTTAAGTGCTGCTGCAAATATGGGTGGGATTGGACAAAGGGGCGTGGTACCTCTCATACAAACCACAAATTAAAAATCTATTATTTCTGCTCCTGATAACGGTATTTGAACAAAATTTGGTATGTCGGTTTGGTGTAAATTTCTTAAGTGCTGCTGCAAATATGGGCGGGATTGGACAAAGGGGCGTGGTACCTCTCATACAAACCACAAATTAAAAATCTATTATTTCTGCTCCTGATAACGGTATTTGAACAAAATTTGGTACGTCGGTTTGGTGTGCATTTTTTAAGTGCTGCTGCAAATATGGGTGGGATTGGACAAAGGGGCGTGGTACCTCTCATACAAACCACAAATTAAAAATCTATTATTTCTGCTCCTGATAACGGTATTTGAACAAAATTTGGTATGTCGGTTTGGTGTAAATTTCTTAAGTGCTGCTGCAAATATGGGCGGGATTGGACAAAGGGGCGTGGTACCTCTCATACAAACCACAAATTAAAAATCTATTATTTCTGCTCCTGATAACGGTATTTGAACAAAATTTGGTATGTCGGTTTGGTGTAAATTTCTTAAGTGCTGCTGCAAATATGGGTGGAATTGGACAAAGGGGCGTGCTACCTCTCATACAAACCACAAATTAAAAATCTATTATTTCTGCTCCTGATAACGGTATTTAAACAAAATTTGGTATGTCGGTTTGGTGTAAATTTCTTAAGTGCTGCTGCAAATATGGGCGGGATTGGACAAAGGGGCGTAGTACCTCTCATACAAACCACAAATTAAAAATCTATTATTTCTGCTCCTGATAACAGTATTTGAACAAAATTTGGTACGTCGGTTTGGTGTGCATTTTTTAAGTGCTGCTGCAAATATGGGTGGGATTGGACAAAGGGGCGTGGTACCTCTCATACAAACCACAAATTAAAAATCTATTATTTCTGCTCCTGATAACGGTATTTGAACAAAATTTGGTATGTCGGTTTGGTGTGCATTTTTTAACTGCTGCTGCAAATATGAACGGGATTGGACAAAGGGGCGTGGTACCTCTCATACAAACCACAAATTAAAAATCTATTATTTCTGCTCCTGATAACAGTATTTGAACAAAATTTGGTACGTCGGTTTGGTGTGCATTTTTTAAGTGCTGCTGCAAATATGGGTGGGATTGGACAAAGGGGCGTGGTACCTCTCATACAAACCACAAATTAAAAATCTATTATTTCTGCTCCTGATAACGGTATTTGAACAAAATTTGGTATGTCGGTTTGGTGTGCATTTTTTAACTGCTGCTGCAAATATGAACGGGATTGGACAAAGGGGTGTGGTACCTCTCATACAAACCACAAATTAAAAATCTATTATTTCTGCTCCTGATAACGGTATTTGAACAAAATTTGGTACGTCGGTTTGGTGTGCATTTTTTTAGTGCTGCTGCAAATATGGGCGGGATTGGACAAAGGGGCGTGGTACCTCTCATACAAACCACAAATTAAAAATCTATTATTTCTGCTCCTGATAACGGTATTTGAACAAAATTTGGTACGTCGGTTTGGTGTGCATTTTTTAAGTGCTGCTGCAAATATGGGTGGGATTGGACAAAGGGGCGTGGTACCTCTCATACAAACCACAAATTAAAAATCTATTATTTCTGCTCCTGATAACGGTATTTGAACAAAATTTGGTACGTCGGTTTGGTGTGCATTTTTTAAGTGCTGCTGCAAATATGGGTGGGATTGGACAAAGGGGCGTGGTACCTCTCATACAAACCACAAATTAAAAATCTATTATTTCTGCTCCTGATAACGGTATTTGAACAAAATTTGGTATGTCGGTTTGGTGTAAATTTCTTAAGTGCTGCTGCAAATATGGGCGGGATTGGACAAAGGGGCGTGGTACCTCTCATACAAACCACAAATTAAAAATCTATTATTTCTGCTCCTGATAACGGTATTTGAACAAAATTTGGTACGTCGGTTTGGTGTGCATTTTTTAAGTGCTGCTGCAAATATGGGTGGGATTGGACAAAGGGGCGTGGTACCTCTCATACAAACCACAAATTAAAAATCTATTATTTCTGCTCCTGATAACGGTATTTGAACAAAATTTGGTATGTCGGTTTGGTGTAAATTTCTTAAGTGCTGCTGCAAATATGGGTGGGATTGGACAAAGGGGCGTGGTACCTCTCATACAAACCACAAATTAAAAATCTATTATTTCTGCTCCTGATAACGGTATTTGAACAAAATTTGGTACGTCGGTTTGGTGTGCATTTTTTAAGTGCTGCTGCAAATATGGGTGGGATTGGACAAAGGGGCGTGGTACCTCTCATACAAACCACAAATTAAAAATCTATTATTTCTGCTCCTGATAACGGTATTTGAACAAAATTTGGTACGTCGGTTTGGTGTGCATTTTTTAAGTGCTGCTGCAAATATGGGTGGGATTGGACAAAGGGGCGTGGTACCTCTCATACAAACCACAAATTAAAAATCTATTATTTCTGCTCCTGATAACGGTATTTGAACAAAATTTGGTACGTCGGTTTGGTGTGCATTTTTTAAGTGCTGCTGCAAATATGGGTGGGATTGGACAAAGGGGCGTGGTACCTCTCATACAAACCACAAATTAAAAATCTATTATTTCTGCTCCTGATAACGGTATTTGAACAAAATTTGGTACGTCGGTTTGGTGTGCATTTTTTAAGTGCTGCTGCAAATATGGGTGGGATTGGACAAAGGGGCGTGGTACCTCTCATACAAACCACAAATTAAAAATCTATTATTTCTGCTCCTGATAACGGTATTTGAACAAAATTTGGTACGTCGGTTTGGTGTGCATTTTTTAAGTGCTGCTGCAAATATGGGTGGGATTGGACAAAGGGGCGTGGTACCTCTCATACAAACCACAAATTAAAAATCTATTATTTCTGCTCCTGATAACGGTATTTGAACAAAATTTGGTACGTCGGTTTGGTGTGCATTTTTTAAGTGCTGCTGCAAATATGGGTGGGATTGGACAAAGGGGCGTGGTACCTCTCATACAAACCACAAATTAAAAATCTATTATTTCTGCTCCTGATAACGGTATTTGAACAAAATTTGGTACGTCGGTTTGGTGTGCATTTTTTAAGTGCTGCTGCAAATATGGGTGGGATTGGACAAAGGGGCGTGGTACCTCTCATACAAACCACAAATTAAAAATCTATTATTTCTGCTCCTGATAACGGTATTTGAACAAAATTTGGTACGTCGGTTTGGTGTGCATTTTTTAAGTGCTGCTGCAAATATGGGTGGGATTGGACAAAGGGGCGTGGTACCTCTCATACAAACCACAAATTAAAAATCTATTATTTCTGCTCCTGATAACGGTATTTGAACAAAATTTGGTACGTCGGTTTGGTGTGCATTTTTTAAGTGCTGCTGCAAATATGGGTGGGATTGGACAAAGGGGCGTGGTACCTCTCATACAAACCACAAATTAAAAATCTATTATTTCTGCTCCTGATAACGGTATTTGAACAAAATTTGGTATGTCGGTTTGGTGTAAATTTCTTAAGTGCTGCTGCAAATATGGGCGGGATTGGACAAAGGGGCGTGGTACCTCTCATACAAACCACAAATTAAAAATCTATTATTTCTGCTCCTGATAACGGTATTTGAACAAAATTTGGTACGTCGGTTTGGTGTGCATTTTTTAAGTGCTGCTGCAAATATGGGTGGGATTGGACAAAGGGGCGTGGTACCTCTCATACAAACCACAAATTAAAAATCTATTATTTCTGCTCCTGATAACGGTATTTGAACAAAATTTGGTATGTCGGTTTGGTGTAAATTTCTTAAGTGCTGCTGCAAATATGGGCGGGATTGGACAAAGGGGCGTGGTACCTCTCATACAAACCACAAATTAAAAATCTATTATTTCTGCTCCTGATAACGGTATTTGAACAAAATTTGGTATGTCGGTTTGGTGTAAATTTCTTAAGTGCTGCTGCAAATATGGGTGGAATTGGACAAAGGGGCGTGCTACCTCTCATACAAACCACAAATTAAAAATCTATTATTTCTGCTCCTGATAACGGTATTTAAACAAAATTTGGTATGTCGGTTTGGTGTAAATTTCTTAAGTGCTGCTGCAAATATGGGCGGGATTGGACAAAGGGGCGTGGTACCTCTCATACAAACCACAAATTAAAAATCTATTATTTCTGCTCCTGATAACAGTATTTGAACAAAATTTGGTACGTCGGTTTGGTGTGCATTTTTTAAGTGCTGCTGCAAATATGGGTGGGATTGGACAAAGGGGCGTGGTACCTCTCATACAAACCACAAATTAAAAATCTATTATTTCTGCTCCTGATAACGGTATTTGAACAAAATTTGGTATGTCGGTTTGGTGTGCATTTTTTAACTGCTGCTGCAAATATGAACGGGATTGGACAAAGGGGTGTGGTACCTCTCATACAAACCACAAATTAAAAATCTATTATTTCTGCTCCTGATAACGGTATTTGAACAAAATTTGGTACGTCGGTTTGGTGTGCATTTTTTAAGTGCTGCTGCAAATATGGGTGGGATTGGACAAAGGGGCGTGGTACCTCTCATACAAACCACAAATTAAAAATCTATTATTTCTGCTCCTGATAACGCTATTTGAACAAAATTTGGTACGTCGGTTTGGTGTGCATTTTTTAACTGCTGCTGCAAATTTGCTACGTCGGTTTGGTGTGCATTTTTTAAGTGCTGCTGCAAATATGGGTGGGATTGGACAAAGGGGCGTGGTACCTCTCATACAAACCACAAATTAAAAATCTATTATTTCTGCTCCTGATAACGGTATTTAAACAAAATTTGGTATGTCGGTTTGGTGTAAATTTCTTAAGTGCTGCTGCAAATATGGGCGGGATTGGACAAAGGGGCGTGGTACCTCTAATACAAACCACAAATTAAAAATCTATTATTTCTGCTCCTGATAACGGTATTTGAACAAAATTTGGTATGTCGGTTTGATGTAAATTTTTTAAGTGCTGCTGCAAATATGGGCGGGATTGGACAAAGGGGCGTGGTACCTCTCATACAAACCACAAATTAAAAATCTATTATTTCTGCTCCTGATAACGGTATTTAAACAAAATTTGGTATGTCGGTTTGGTGTAAATTTCTTAAGTGCTGCTGCAAATATGGGCGGGATTGGACAAAGGGGCGTGGTACCTCTCATACAAACCACAAATTAAAAATCTATTATTTCTGCTCCTGATAACGGTATTTAAACAAAATTTGGTATGTTGGTTTGGTGTAAATTTCTTAAGTGCTGCTGCAAATATGGGCGGGATTGGACAAAGGGGCGTGGTACCTCTCATACAAACCACAAATTAAAAATCTATTATTTCTGCTCCTGATAACGGTATTTGAACAAAATTTGGTACGTCGGTTTGGTGTGCATTTTTTAAGTGCTGCTGCAAATATGGGCGGGATTGGACAAATGGGCGTGGTACCTCTCATACAAACCACAAATTAAAAATCTATTATTTCTGCTCCTGATAACGGTATTTAAACAAAATTTGGTATGTCGGTTTGGTGTAAATTTCTTAAGTGCTGCTGCAAATTTGGTACGTCGGTTTGGTGTGCATTTTTTAAGTGCTGCTGCAAATATGGGTGGGATTGGACAAAGGGGCGTGGTACCTCTCATACAAACCACAAATTAAAAATCTATTATTTCTGCTCCTGATAACGGTATTTGAACAAAATTTGGTATGTCGGTTTGGTGTAAATTTCTTAAGTGCTGCTGCAAATATGGGCGGGATTGGACAAAGGGGCGTGGTACCTCTCATACAAACCACAAATTAAAAATCTATTATATCTGCTCCTGATAACGGTATTTAAACAAAATTTGGTACGTCGGTTTGGTGTGCATTTTTTAAGTGCTGCTGCAAATATGGGTGGGATTGGACAAAGGGGCGTGCTACCTCTCATACAAACCACAAATTAAAAATCTATTATTTCTGCTCCTGATAACGGTATTTAAACAAAATTTGGTATGTCGGTTTGGTGTAAATTTCTTAAGTGCTGCTGCAAATATGGGCGGGATTGGACAAAGGGGCGTGGTACCTCTCATACAAACCACAAATTAAAAATCTATTATTTCTGCTCCTGATAACAGTATTTGAACAAAATTTGGTACGTCAGTTTGGTGTGCATTTTTTAAGTGCTGCTGCAAATATGGGTGGGATTGGACAAAGGGGTGTGGTACCTCTCATACAAACCACAAATTAAAAATCTATTATTTCTGCTCCTGATAACGGTATTTGAACAAAATTTGGTACGTCGGTTTGGTGTGCATTTTTTAAGTGCTGCTGCAAATATGGGTGGGATTGGACAAAGGGGCGTGGTACCTCTCATACAAACCACAAATTAAAAATCTATTATTTCTGCTCCTGATAACGCTATTTGAACAAAATTTGGTACGTCGGTTTGGTGTGCATTTTTTAACTGCTGCTGCAAATATGAACGGGATTGGACAAAGGGGCGTGGTACCTCTCATACAAACCACAAATTAAAAATCTATTATTTCTGCTCCTGATAACGGTATTTGAACAAAATTTGGTACGTCGGTTTGGTGTGCATTTTTTTAGTGCTGCTGCAAATATGGGCGGGATTGGACAAAGGGGCGTGGTACCTCTCATACAAACCACAAATTAAAAATCTATTATTTCTGCTCCTGATAACGGTATTTGAACAAAATTTGATATGTCGGTTTGGTGTGCATTTTTTAGTGCTGCTGCAAATATGGGTGGGATTGGACAAAGGGGCGTGGTACCTCTCATACAAACCACAAATTAAAAATCTATTATTTCTGCTCCTGATAACGGTATTTGAACAAAATTTGGTACGTCGGTTTGGTGTGCATTTTTTAAGTGCTGCTGCAAATATGGGTGGGATTGGACAAAGGGGCGTGGTACCTCTCATACAAACCACAAATTAAAAATCTATTATTTCTGCTCCTGATAACGGTATTTGAACAAAATTTGGTACGTCGGTTTGGTGTGCATTTTTTAAGTGCTGCTGCAAATATGGGCGGGATTGGACAAAGGGGCGTGGTACCTCTCATACAAACCACAAATTAAAAATCTATTATTTCTGCTCCTGATAACGGTATTTAAACAAAATTTGGTATGTCGGTTTGGTGTAAATTTCTTAAGTGCTGCTGCAAATTTGCTACGTCGGTTTGGTGTGCATTTTTTAAGTGCTGCTGCAAATATGGGTGGGATTGGACAAAGGGGCGTGGTACCTCTCATACAAACCACAAATTAAAAATCTATTATTTCTGCTCCTGATAACGGTATTTAAACAAAATTTGGTATGTCGGTTTGGTGTAAATTTCTTAAGTGCTGCTGCAAATATGGGCGGGATTGGACAAAGGGGCGTGGTACCTCTAATACAAACCACAAATTAAAAATCTATTATTTCTGCTCCTGATAACGGTATTTGAACAAAATTTGGTATGTCGGTTTGATGTAAATTTTTTAAGTGCTGCTGCAAATATGGGCGGGATTGGACAAAGGGGCGTGGTACCTCTCATACAAACCACAAATTAAAAATCTATTATTTCTGCTCCTGATAACGGTATTTAAACAAAATTTGGTATGTTGGTTTGGTGTAAATTTCTTAAGTGCTGCTGCAAATATGGGCGGGATTGGACAAAGGGGCGTGGTACCTCTCATACAAACCACAAATTAAAAATCTATTATTTCTGCTCCTGATAACGGTATTTGAACAAAATTTGGTACGTCGGTTTGGTGTGCATTTTTTAAGTGCTGCTGCAAATATGGGCGGGATTGGACAAAGGGGCGTGGTACCTCTCATACAAACCACAAATTAAAAATCTATTATTTCTGCTCCTGATAACGGTATTTAAACAAAATTTGGTATGTCGGTTTGGTGTAAATTTCTTAAGTGCTGCTGCAAATTTGGTACGTCGGTTTGGTGTGCATTTTTTAAGTGCTGCTGCAAATATGGGTGGGATTGGACAAAGGGGCGTGGTACCTCTCATACAAACCACAAATTAAAAATCTATTATTTCTGCTCCTGATAACGGTATTTGAACAAAATTTGGTATGTCGGTTTGGTGTAAATTTCTTAAGTGCTGCTGCAAATATGGGCGGGATTGGACAAAGGGGCGTGGTACCTCTCATACAAACCACAAATTAAAAATCTATTATTTCTGCTCCTGATAACGGTATTTGAACAAAATTTGGTACGTCGGTTTGGTGTGCATTTTTTAAGTGCTGCTGCAAATATGGGTGGGATTGGACAAAGGGGCGTGCTACCTCTCATACAAACCACAAATTAAAAATCTATTATTTCTGCTCCTGATAACGGTATTTAAACAAAATTTGGTATGTCGGTTTGGTGTAAATTTCTTAAGTGCTGCTGCAAATATGGGCGGGATTGGACAAAGGGGCGTGGTACCTCTCATACAAACCACAAATTAAAAATCTATTATTTCTGCTCCTGATAACAGTATTTGAACAAAATTTGGTACGTCGGTTTGGTGTGCATTTTTTAAGTGCTGCTGCAAATATGGGTGGGATTGGACAAAGGGGCATGGTACCTCTCATACAAACCACAAATTAAAAATCTATTATTTCTGCTCCTGATAACGGTATTTGAACAAAATTTGGTATGTCGGTTTGGTGTAAATTTCTTAAGTGCTGCTGCAAATATGGGCGGGATTCGACAAAGGGGCGTGGTACCTCTCATACAAACCACAAATTAAAAATCTATTATTTCTGCTCCTGATAACGGTATTTGAACAAAATTTGGTACGTCGGTTTGGTGTGCATTTTTTAAGTGCTGCTGCAAATATGGGTGGGATTGGACAAAGGGGCGTGGTACCTCTCATACAAACCACAAATTAAAAATCTATTATTTCTGCTCCTGATAACGGTATTTGAACAAAATTTGGTATGTCGGTTTGGTGTAAATTTCTTAAGTGCTGCTGCAAATATGGGCGGGATTGGACAAAGGGGCGTGGTACCTCTCATACAAACCACAAATTAAAAATCTATTATTTCTGCTCCTGATAACGGTATTTGAACAAAATTTGGTATGTCGGTTTGGTGTAAATTTCTTAAGTGCTGCTGCAAATATGGGTGGAATTGGACAAAGGGGCGTGCTACCTCTCATACAAACCACAAATTAAAAATCTATTATTTCTGCTCCTGATAACGGTATTTGAACAAAATTTGGTATGTCGGTTTGGTGTAAATTTCTTAAGTGTTGCTGCAAATATGGGCGGGATTGGACAAATGGGCGTGGTACCTCTCATACAAACCACAAATTAAAAATCTATTATTTCTGCTCCTGATAACGGTATTTGAACAAAATTTGGTACGTCGGTTTGGTGTGCATTTTTTAAGTGCTGCTGCAAATATGGGTGGGATTGGACAAAGGGGCGTGGTACCTCTCATACAAACCACAAATTAAAAATCTATTATTTCTGCTCCTGATAACGGTATTTGAACAAAATTTGGTATGTCGGTTTGGTGTAAATTTCTTAAGTGCTGCTGCAAATATGGGTGGAATTGGACAAAGGGGCGTGCTACCTCTCATACAAACCACAAATTAAAAATCTATTATTTCTGCTCCTGATAACGGTATTTGAACAAAATTTGGTATGTCGGTTTGGTGTAAATTTCTTAAGTGTTGCTGCAAATATGGGCGGGATTGGACAAATGGGCGTGGTACCTCTCATACAAACCACAAATTAAAAATCTATTATTTCTGCTCCTGATAACGGTATTTGAACAAAATTTGGTACGTCGGTTTGGTGTGCATTTTTTAAGTGCTGCTGCAAATATGGGTGGGATTGGACAAAGGGGCGTGGTACCTCTCATACAAACCACAAATTAAAAATCTATTATTTCTGCTCCTGTGCATTTTTTAAGTGCTGCTGCAAATATGGGCGGGATTGGACAAAGGGGCGTGGTACCTCTCATACAAACCACAAATTAAAAATCTATTATTTCTGCTCCTGATAACGGTATTTGAACAAAATTTGGTATGTCGGTTTGGTGTGCATTTTTTAAGTGCTGCTGCAAATTTGGTACGTCGGTTTGGTGTGCATTTTTTAAGTGCTGCTGCAAATATGGGTGGGATTGGACAAAGGGGCGTGGTACCTCTCATACAAACCACAAATTAAAAATCTATTATTTCTGCTCCTGATAACGGTATTTAAACAAAATTTGGTATGTCGGTTTGGTGTAAATTTCTTAAGTGCTGCTGCAAATATGGGCGGGATTGGACAAAGGGGCGTGGTACCTCTCATACAAACCACAAATTAAAAATCTATTATTTCTGCTCCTGATAACGGTATTTGAACAAAATTTGGTACGTCGGTTTGGTGTGCATTTTTTAAGTGCTGCTGCAAATATGGGTGGGATTGGACAAAGGGGCGTGGTACCTCTGATACAAACCACAAATTAAAAATCTATTATTTCTGCTCCTGATAACGGTATTTGAACAAAATTTGGTATGTCGGTTTGGTGTAAATTTCTTAAGTGCTGCTGCAAATATGGGCGGGATTGGACAAAGGGGCGTGGTACCTCTCATACAAACCACAAATTAAAAATCTATTATTTCTGCTCCTGATAACGGTATTTAAACAAAATTTGGTATGTCGGTTTGGTGTAAATTTCTTAAGTGTTGCTGCAAATATGGGCGGGATTGGACAAATGGGCGTGGTACCTCTCATACAAATCACAAATTAAAAATCTATTATTTCTGCTCCTGATAACGGTATTTGAACAAAATTTGGTACGTCGGTTTGGTATGCATATTTTTAGTGCTGCTGCAAATATGGGAGGGATTTGACAAAGGGGCGTGGTACCTCTCTTACAAACCACAAATTAAAAATCTATTATTTCTGCTCCTGATAACGCTATTTGAACAAAATTTGGTACGTCGGTTTGGTGTGCATTTTTTAACTGCTGCTGCAAATATGAACGGGATTGGACAAAGGGGTGTGGTACCTCTCATACAAACCACAAATTAAAAATCTATTATTTCTGCTCCTGATAACGGTATTTGAACAAAATTTGGTACGTCGGTTTGGTGAGCATTTTTTTAGTGCTGCTGCAAATATGGGCGGGATTGGACAAAGAGGCGTGGCACCACCCATATAACCCAAAAATTTAAATCGCCATATTTTGGGCATTTTTTGACCTACGTCGATGATATTTGGTACATATGGTATTGCCATAATTTGGAATACGTACCGGGAGAAAAGTGGATGGGACCACGCTCCTTTTTATTAAAATTAAAAATCGTAATATAGTCTTAACTACTGCACCGATCGTCACAATAGGATATATAAATACTTTTAATTTTATTTTATAACGAGGGGGGTAGCGAAGTACGCCGGGATCAGCTAGTATTTCATAAAAATAAATTTATATAATGGTTATATTTAGAAATTGATTCACTAGCCATTAATATTATTGAAATAATTCAAAAACTTAATAAAAGTAATCCCATCCAAATAAATAAGATATTGCTATAAAATAATTTGGCTGACTTCCAAAACGTTCGTATACAATGTTTGTATACAGTATTGCTACTGTATTTAAATCACATTCATATGCAAAGTTCGGAAACAAGGCAACAACTATAAAACCGATGCCTTGTTTGCTCTCTTACTGCGTTAAAAATACTTTGCGGCGGCGTTTTGAAATGGTATACATTGTATAACTATTGTACTGCGACGTTATGAAATGTGATGCTTTGTTCAAACACAAAGCAATTGACGTTTTGGAAGTCAGCGTTTCTATACATATTTATTAAAACAAAAATAAAACTTAATATAAATAATAAACCAATAAATATTATAAATTAAACATAATGGTAAAATAAATACAATTCTAATAATAATTTTTAACATTGTAAAACATTTAATCATTGAAAATAATCGGGCCTGTTCGTAAATGCATCACTGCGCTGCATAATATGATTATTTTGCACTGCCACTGCTAATCAGCTGTTGCTTATGCTTCTTTTTGCGCATTTTAATGTTTGTATTTATGAACCAAAAAATTTAACAAAAATGGAATAGTTAATGATAAATTTATTTTTGAGCTGGACGATAAAACTAATGATGTAAAATTATCTTATCTACAAGAAAGAAAAAGGTTAAGAAAAAATAAACCAAACAAATAATAAAATAAAAAATTAACACATACTCATCCGTTGCATCAGCCATTTTTATGATTAGTGTTTTGTGTTTATTTGCGCATAATATACTTACTTCAGCGATGCATTTTTGAACGCATACCTTTTTGCAGAGTTGCCACTGTTTGCATATATGAACGTACTGCGCATAATATGCTGCGCAGTTTTGCATTTACGAACAGGTCCATCATTACCATGAGTACGAATTAATGAAACTAAAATAGAAAGATCTAATGCTCGCTCCTTCGCATACTCAAAAAACTAAAAATATTATTCGAAAAAAAAAATTCAAAATTCATTATATTTAAATAAATAAATAATAATAAAAAAAATAAACTTAAACCAATATATTCTAATCTCAATAATATTGATAATAAATGTTTACGATTAACAACAAAAGTAAATACTCCTATAATTAATAAAATTCTTGAAAATCCTCAATTTAAAATTATTATCATTAGTTTTAATAGTTTAATAAAAACATTGGTCTTGTAAATCAAAAATAGGATTCATCTTTTAAAATTTCAAAAGAAAAGAAATTCTTTATCATTAATCCCCAAAAATTAATATTTTTAATTAAACTACCTTTTGATATTATTCAATGAATTTTATTATCTATAATATTAATTTTTAATTTTATTTTTATAAATATAAAACATCTTTTAGCAATAGATTAATTTTATTAATTCAAACTACATTACTACTTTTGAATTATCTATGGTTGTGCGAGTAGCAAGGTTATGGAACATTCTACCCATAAACCTTCACTGTTTTTCCATGTCGGTTGCAATATTTAAGCGCAAACTCATTGAGTATGTTTTGAATAATCACTAGAGTTGTCAATTATTCGCCTTTCAACTTTGTTCGAATATTTCAAATATTTGTTTTTGTTCGTTCTATCAAACGATTAAAGCTTAAAAATTATTCGATTAATCGATGAGAACACCGAATAAAAAATGATTTTAAAAATTTATTGACAAAAAAATAAAATTTCATACAAAAAACTTAAAAGTAAAATAGTTAATATTTTTAATAACAAAAATAAAACTATTACGGCCTGTTTCACACTGTCGACAAGTCGATGTCGTTCTCTTATTTATATTGAAAACAAAAACAAAATATTTAAATTTGTTTTTAATATAAATAAGAGAACGACATCGACTTGTCGACAGTGTGAAACAGGCCGTTAATTCAAATAAACATGCTTCATTCAGTCAAAAAATTTCACATGATTTTTTTTTGTTAAATCAAACAATGTGGGTTGTTCTTAAGAAATAATCTTTTACAAATAAAAATTGACTAAATTTTTTAGCTTTCAAACGATTTTTGGTTTGGGTTTTTATTAAATTAAATTTTGAAATAAATTTTTCGCTAATTGTCGAGGTAGGTGATATTGTGAGAAGAGCATAAAATAGTTTATCTAATTTTTCTGTTCTTTTTTTAGATTTTTCCAATAGTACCATCATATCGTCTAATATATCGCTGAAGTCTTTTTTATATTTTGAATTTTGAATTTTTAATACTTTTAATATAAATTATTTAATTCGCATAAAAGATTGTTATTTTCATTATTAGTAACATCTTCTATATCATTAGTTTCATCTGAATTATTGTGGTTACTTTCAACAAAAATAATCTGGAGTATAATTCATTCTTTAGTTTCACTTTTTGAAGAATATTTTAAAAAACTTTCATTGCTCGGAAAATTTCCAGAATTTAAAAAATATTATTAACGTATTTAAAAATTTTATACGTCTCTCATTTATTCTTATTTTAATACGTTTTCGTAAATCTGTTGCAAAAGAATTATTAATTTTTTTGTTGTTGATCCAACGATTTTGTATACTTTAGGACTCTTGTTACATATGACTCTTTTTTTTCATTTTTATTCTTGGAAAATACTTCCAAACCGAGCTCAATTTTTTGAAAATTTTTTAACGTGTTATTCAAAACATAGCACGACTACTAGGTATGCGCAGTTCGGCAACAACTACAAATATCCAAAATAAGAAATATAAAAAAAATTTACTTATGCATTTCAAACTGAGAAAAATTTGTTCGATTAATTGACTTAATGTTAATCGATTTATTCGTTATTCGAAAATCGGCATTTTAAAATTATTCGAACAGGAGTTTCGTTCTGTTTGATCGATTAATCGAATTATTCTTGAAAACTCTAATAATCAGTAATATGTGTTTATTTATTCCCAGGATTGTTTATGTTGTTTTCTATTGAATCTCATAGTTTTAATTAATTTTGTAATATGTTATTATTGGCCAATAGGCTACAAATATTACAAATGAATAAAATAAATAAATAAATAAATGTTATTAATGTTTGATTTATAGTTGACTTATATATAGATATCCTTAAACAATTCCAATTAGTTCCAATTAGTGGAGAAAACTCGAATTTAGTGTACCAAATAAATTGTGGTGGAGATGGGTCTAATTTATGCCAAAAAATCTACGTTGGTACTACTAAAACAAAATTAAAAACTAGAATGGCATCACACAAATGTGACATTAAATCATTAAATAAACCCTTGTCACAAAAAACAGCACTTGCGGCCCACTGTGCTGAAACCGGTCATAAGCCAAATTTTGAGAAAGTTAAAATATTATCAAAAGAGAAGAATTACAGAAAGAGATATATGCTTGAAATGTTACACATTATAGATGTACCGACAAGTAAGAGATTGAATTATAAAGCTGACACAGAGAGATGTGCACAAATATACAGACATACAATAAATAAACACAGATCAAACTAAAATAAATAAACAAATAGGGAAATAACCATTTGTTAACTACTAAACTATCTGAGTAGAAGTAAAACTTTATTAAATTACAATATAATTTTAAAAATTTTTATATTGTTTAAAATGTAAATATAAAACAATTTTACTTATAACTTTATATTTGTATATTTAAATTGAAAATTATCAAAATAATTATAATAATTTTTGGTGTTATGTGTTGTATATGTACATATTTTTAGATCCCCTGATGATGATCAACGATGTTGATCGAAATATTGGGAAATAAATAAACAATAATAAACTAAAATTATTGTATTTTAATGACTTCAAGCTGAACTAATTGGAATTGTTTAAGGATAAATAAATAAATAAAATAAATAAATATTCGTATTCGCGAATACTAAAAATTGATAGTCATCAAATTTTCGTCTTGTTTATCGATTTTCTATCGCCCTATATATTTTTTTATTTGGAGCTGCGTCGCTAAACTAGATTTAAGCCGAGTATTATGAAAAGTTTGGCCAGGAAATTAAAATTTTTCAATTGAAAAAAGCAAACGATATTGTGTTTTTTGGCGAACGTTCTTAAATGCAGCCATCATATTGAAATAAAAACAAACGACAATGCACTTTCTGACTAATAAACCAACAATAAATTTATTTGCAGCACCTCAATGACATGCTTACAAAAATTTAAGTTAAAACTAGTAATTTTAAGTACTTACTACTTTTTATTCACATATATTTTCAGCAAACGCTGGAACAACTAGTTTGTGCTAGACTACAAAAAGCACTAGCTTTATCTGAAAATTTTATTCACCTCAAAACTAGTTTAAACTTAAGATTTGCTACTTTCAGCTAGAACTACATTTTTATTCACACTGCCAATTGATTAAATAAATAAATATAAAAAAATGTATTGTTGAAAAATTACTTGTTATGAAAACACTTTCCTATATTAAACCTAAATATTCTAAGTTGGTTTTGAAAATATATTTGACTTTATTCTTTCTATGAAATATTTTTTCATTCGTTTTTTATTACTCTGTTTCAACATATCATTTTTGGTAATTAATAAATTTTATATTTAAATCATATTATGAATTTTTCTTGGATATTGGAAAAATATTTCCAACAGATTATGGGCCCAGAACGTTTGGGTAAAAGAATATTAAGTGTCGTGATTTAATATAATTACAGATCGTAAAGTTAGTACACATATTAAAACGAATCATCATTTCACAAGATGGCAGCTTCATCTCTTTATCAAATAGAAAAACTAGATGAAAATAATTTTGAAACCTGGAGTATTCAAGTGAAGAGTGTACTTATTCATTGTGGATATTGGAAGCATGTCAGTGGAGAAGAAAAGAAGATTGAAACATGGGATGCCGATAAGAAACTCGAATGGGATACCAGCGATAGTAAGGCTCTAGCGACAATAATGCTGAGCATAAAAGCGTCTCAAATAAATTATATTAAAAATTGTGCTACATCGAATGAAGCCTGGTTGAAATTGTGGGAGATACATAAACCTAGTGGTCCCATACAAAAAGTTGGTTTGTTTAAACAATTTTTAAGTTTAAATATGAGGGACAGCATCAATATGGTGGAATATTTGAATACATTCTCAGGTATTGCAGAGAAATTAAGTGAAGTTGGTATTCAAATACAAGATGAATTGATAGTAATAATCCTTCTTTCAAGTCTACCAAAAGATTATGAAAATTTTGTAACGATAATTGAAACAAGAGATGCATTACATGCATTATCTGTAGTGAAACTCAAACTTTTAGAAGAGGCTGCGCGTAGAAACAATCACGAATATCAAAAAAGAAGTAATCAACAAGCATTTGGTGCGATAAAAAAGGAAAAATTTAATAAAAATAGAAATTTTAAGAACACATCCAAATCCAAGTACATGAAAGGTAATTGTTTTAATTGCGGAAAGAAAGGTCACTATGCAATTAAATGTGGAGAAAAAGGTGAAAACAAATCATTTTCGTTAATTGCAATGGCATATAATAAACGTGAAGAATCTTCAGCATGGTATATTGACAGTGGAGCTACTAGCCATATGTGTTCTAACCGGAAGTTGTTTTCAACATTTGAAGATAATAAAGATGTTATTTCGTTAGCAAATAAAAACTCAATTCTTGCAAAGGGGAAGGGTGATATAACAATAAAAATTAATGACCATAATATAACATTTAAAGACGTGTTATATTCACCAGATTTACAAGGTAACTTTATATCCGTAAGTAAATTTGTTCAATATGGAGGAACAGTAAAATTTAATAAAAAGGGTGCATTTTTAATTGACGCAAATGGAATTTTTTTAATTCGTGCTAAAAGGGAAAATAACCTATTTGCTTTTGAAGCTAAAACACAGAAAGAACGATTAAATGCTGCGAAAAATATTAATCAAACCTGGCACAGAAGATTTGGCCATCTTAATTATCAAAGTTTAAAATATTTGTTAAAAAAGGAAATGGTGAATAGTTTAAATTTAAATAAAGAATTTGGTGATCAGTGTAAAATTCATACCGCTATTTTTCCAAAGCAAGCTGAAAGAAAATCTGATGAAGTTCTCGATTTGATTCATTCGGATTTATGTGGTCCAAAGAATATGGATTCCCTTGGAGGTTCAAAATATTTTCTAACGTTTATTGACGATAAGTCCCGAAAAATTAGGATATATTTTTTGAAACGGAAAAACGAAGGTTTAGAAAAATTTTAAATATTTAAAAGTAATGTTGAACGTCAAACTGGCTTAAAAATAAAGTCATTACGAAGTGACAATGGTGGGGAATATATCAACAACGCATTCAATCGATATTTGGAGGAATGTGGTATACAGCGACAGCTCACAGTTCCATATACGCCATAACAAAATAGAGTGGCGGAGAGATATAACCGCACATTTGTAGAGATGGCGCGATGCTTATTGATAGATTCTGGTCTTCATCATATATTATGGGCGGAAGCTATATCAACTGCAGCGTATTTAAGAAATAGATGTGCATCAAGAAGCTTATGTAACAGAACTCCTAATGAAGTATGGACTGGTCGAAAACCGAATGTAAAACACTTGAATGAAGGTATTTGGTTTAACTGCCGTGACATTAACTAAACAACGAAAAAGCAAATTCGACAAGAAAGGATTAGAACTAACAACGGTTGGGTACTCGCTTGTATCTAGATTGTACAACAAGGAAACAAACGAAGTAGTTAAACGTCGAGCTGTGTTATTTAATGAACATTGCTTACCGAAAGCGGTAAATAACATTCCAGGACAAGATTTTATTACGTTTAATGATTTCATAAACACTAATGAAACAATTAATGCTGACAACCAAATTGAAGAACCATTAACAGAGGCTAATGAAGCTGAATATATTCCAGAAGATAATAATCCAGATACCTGTTCGGAACATTTTTATGATACTGAAGACTTTACTGGTTTTACTTCTCCTGTTAAGGGTATTCCTGAAGAACCAAGTGACGCTAACCCAAGGCATGGCGCTGGTAGACCAAAAATAATAAGAAACGGGAGTCCTGGACGTCCACGAAAAATTAAAAATAAAATAAAATAATAAAATAAATAATGTGGTGAAGGAAGAGAAACTTCCTAAAACTTTTAAAGAAGCATTATCTGTTAATCAACGTGACAAATGGCAAGATGCAATGGCAAAAGAGATGTCATCTTTACAACAAAACTGTACATGGACATTAACAGAACTTCCTAAAGGGTATAAACTTATAAAATGTAAGTGGGTTTATGATTTGAAGAAAAATCAAAAAGAGGAAGTTTTACGTTATAAAGCACGGCTAGTCGCCAAAGGCCGCAGTCAAAGGTATGGAATAGATTATAGAGAAACTTTTTCACCTGTAGTTCGATATGCAACAATTCGAATGTTACTGGCTTTAGCTGTAGAACATAAAATGTATTTGCTCCAACTAGACGTGGTCACTGCTTATTTAAATGCTGAACTTCATTATGAAATATATATGCAGCAGCCTGAAGGATTTCATGATGAATTATATCCAACAAAAGTGTTACGACTTCAAAAATCTATTTACGGTCTTAAGCAAGGAGGAAGAGAATGGAATACGAAGTTAAATTCTGTTTTGTGTAAAATCGGATTCGAAAGTTGCAAGAATGAACCAATTATCGCCGTTTATGTCGAAGACATAATTATTGGCTCCAAGGACAAAAGTGAAATTTCGAAAGTTATATCGAAAATTGGTCAAGAATTTCAAATAACTGACAAGGGTTTGTTAGAGAATTTTTTGGGTATAGAAGTCTTTCGTGATGGTGAAACTGGTGACATCAAGCTATGTCAAGAAAGTTATATAAATGAAATACTACAAGAATATGGAATGGAAAACTGTAAATCCTGGTTTTCCAATCTGTTGCAACGAAAACTGTGAAAAATTTGACACAACATCATATCAATCGCTCATTGGTGCTTTGTTATATTTATCCTTGACAACAAGACCAGATATAATTCACTCTGTCTCCAAATTGGCACAAAGAAATTCAGATCCACATGTGGAGCACTGGGTAGCAGCGAAAAATGTACTTCGCTACTTAAAAGGGACGCAAAACTTAAAACTAAATTTTACTTCTGGTGGCAAGAATCTCGAAGGCTATGCAGATGCTGATTGGGGAGGTTGTACAAAAGACAGAAAATCCTACCCGGGTTTCGTATTTTATCTTGGCAAGAGCGTTATATCTTGGGAATCAAAGAAACAGGCAACAACAGCTCTAAGTAGTACAGAGGCTGAATACATGTCAATATCTAATGCGTCAAAAGAAGCAGTATATTTAAGAAGATTATTGCAAGAGCTTGGTTTTTATGATGATGTAGGTGTGATATTAAATGTTGTCAATCAGGGTGCTATGAAGCTGGCGGAAAATCCAATATATCACAACAGAAGCAAACATATTTGGGGTATTCACACTGTAGTCATAAGTCATATGTCATAAAACAATAGCACACCAAAATATGACAAGTGTGAACACCCCGTCATAAATAAGTGGGCTTTGTCATAATTGTGCCATCTGATAAACATTTAACAATACTCCATTTTTAGTCGGATTATTGCGCATACGTTTGCATTTTGGCTTAAATGTAAATGTTTTTTAATTGTTAATAAAGAAAATAAATTTCCTGTAAATTTTCTAAAATGCCCATTAAAATTTTCAACATGAGCTGAACTATTTTTTGGACGGCGGCAAGCAAGTTACACAAATACATATTTTCATTCAAGGCGAATTAATTATAAGGTGGATGCAGTGGCGAATTCACGCGAATTTATACATTAACTACACTGTCAAATTTGTTACATGTTAATGTATTTTTTTAAGCATGGAGAATTTTGACAGCATAGGTAATGAATTCGACGTTTACACAAACAAAATGCCTGTTGTTGATAATGATATTTTCAATCTTTAAGCTAATAAGGCCTAACGTAGTTAATATTAATAAAACACCTTTATAACACCAAAATTTAAAAAACATTATATGTATATTTTGAAAAAGTTTTTTCACCGTACATTATTTACTTACAATAATACAAATGTTGAATTAAAAAGAATTGCAATATAAAATTGTTTTTGACATTTTTAATGCCGAAAAAAAATGCCTGTTGTTTGCTTTGTTGTTGAATTATTGTAGGGTTAATGAATTTGCCTTTTGCACGAAAATTACATTAAAATGGCGCGGGAAAATATGTAACAAATTTGACTGTGTAGGTAATGTATAAATTCGCGTGAATTCGCCACTGCATCCATCTGATAATTAATTCGCCTTCGTCGTGCATAATGAATTTGACTTGTGTTCATTCTTGTGTTATATAAAAGTAGCGGCGGCTTGTAAATATTATCGCCGGCTCGAATAAGGAGTTGCAGCTGTTCGACTAAGATTTCTACTGTTATTTTATGACAAACCGTAAACATACCTCAAAATGTCTTATTATTATATGATTTTTTTGCTTGAAGCACAACAACAATTTTGTTAAACTATTGTAAAATAATAAGACATTACGACAATATGACTGATATGACAACAGTGTGAACACCCCAATTGATATCTAGTATCATCACATAAGAGATGTCATTCAATCCAAACAAGTAAAGCTAAAATATTGTCCAACGGAAAACATGATTGCTGACGTTTTTACAAAGAATTTAGCAAAAAATAAACACTTGCATTTTGTCAATTTATTGAATTTAAAATAATTTAATTTGTAAAGAATATTCATGTTGAAGAGGAGTGTTGAAAAATTACTTGTTATGAAAACACTTTCCTATATTCAACCTAAATATTCTAAGTGGGTTTTGAAAATATGTTTGACTTTATTCTTTCTATGAAATATTTTTTCATTCGTTTTTTATTACTCTGTTTCAACATATCATTTTTGTTAATTAATAAATTTTATATTTAAATCATATTATTAATTTTTCTTGGATATTGGAAAAATATTTCCATCAATGTATATGTAAACTTATCAGCTGAAGGTCTTGGAAGCCATTGCTTTGATCCATATAAGTTATCCTAAGTAGCTTTAAGGTAACTTATTAATAATAATGATAAAATGAAAATATTAAATAAAATAGCTGGCGACGATCCCATATTCCGAGTTATGGGATAGATACCCTGTAGAACCATTATGGTACATATTATGTTTTTTGGTTAGAACTAATTCAGTCAAAAGAGTGTTGGATATTATTTTAAGTGAAAACTTCAGCCGTTAATAACGCGAAAATTGTGTTTCCGAGAGTTTTACCACTTAAAATTTCCGACTTATTTTTAAAATTTCTATCGCCATATGTAATTTTTTATTTGGAGTTGTGTTCATAAACTAGATTTGTTCCAGAAGTTTTTAAGAAGGAATTCTAAAAGAAAAAAATGGGTTTAAAAAGATGACATCATAATTTACATTGATAATTCGGCACCTGTTGGATACAACTTAATTTCGAAAGACTCAAACTCCTACTTCATCCATGTTATATCCCTAAAAAAATACTGCTTTCTACACTATGGTATTTCGCTAAACGGCGGTAGTTAGTAGTCACTTTCAAAAGAGCTTAACTCAGCGAAGACACTATTCAGCATATATAGATGAGAAACCCCTTTAATGAAATGGAAATAATAACGTTATAAAGCAAAATAAATAAAAAAAACTACGGGTAGCACTCCGGGAGTGCCGACAGAAGTGAAAACGTTTTGTGATTACAACAATGCACGTGCTATTGCCAAAAAAATTATGCGTAGATATAAACAATTATATAAATACATGCAACAAATTTAACCACTTATTAAGGCGTATGCAACAGGTGAGCTTACTAGCACAGCTGACTGAGCTCGCTTTATAGCAAATTTTCATACAAACTGATATAGTTTGAAGAGAGTACATACAAAATGGTTACAGTTTGATACTCATACGTATGAAAATGCTTTTAATTTGTTTGTGTGTTTTAATGTGAAGCGAGTGCTTTATACCAACAAAATACATGTTGTTTTTGGATTGTTGTACTTGTTGTTGCATACCTGCTAGTTTTGCCATGCCACTTATTGTAAACGCAAATGCAACTGCGCCCGAGAAGTTAACAACCTAAATTTTTTTCGGTCAAAATGAAGAGAGCGCCATCTTTGTGTACTCTTCTTAATCAGTTTCACTGACGAGTGCGCCCTCTTTGGTGCACCAAAAAATTAGTGTTTTTCTCATATATGCCAACATCACGCTCGCTTCATTTTGAGCGAAAAAATTTAGGTGTTGGGCCTTACTACGGTTCTCGATTCGACTTCGACTGTAATAGATTAAAGAAAAATGTTGTGTGTTCCTTTAATCTAGTACAACAGTCGAAGTCGATTCGAGAACCGTAGTAAGGCCCAACACCTAAATTTTTTCGCTCAAAATGAAGCGAGCGTGATGTCAAAAACTATGACGGTGTCGCGAAATCAGAGATTTTAGCCCACCCAAAACCTCCGTACCGCGCCAATAGAAGTTTTCACTTCAAAAAATTGTAGCTGCTTAGTATTTTAACGAATTAATTGAAAAAATTTTTTAAATTCATGAAACTCTTTTCAAAATGTTTAAAATGATATCAATTTGATCGCATTCTATACAATATACATATACTATTTTTAATAACTATTTTGTATTAGAAAATTAGAGGCCCATAACTCCGAGACTAAGGCTCGCCGAAAATTTTAAAATATAATTTTTGTAGATACATGTGTACATTTTAGGTTCTCTTACATTACAGCACAAATAAATCAAATACTCGTGGTGCAGCGAAATGGTATCCAGATCCAGAGTTTATGAAGCAATTTTCAGCTGCAGTTATGTACCCTGATGAAGTTACTTCACAATGGAAACTTCCACCCTGGAATCGTATGTAATTATAAAAAATAAACACTGTTTCAATAATATATAAATTTAGTTTCTTATATAAAAAAAAAACAGATCAAATTACTCCCGTGGAGAAGTCTGTGCGTAACTTGACTCTTAATTTTGGTCCTCAGCATCCAGCAGCTCATGGGGTACTTCGTCTTGTTATGGAATTGGATGGTGAGGTAAGAATATGTAAATTAAAATAATAAGAAATAGTTCGAACTAAAATATTAGTATGAATAAATTAAACATGTGAAGGTTTTTTGATTTGTTTTAGAAAATATTAGAAATCAAAGTTAGTTTAGAGGAAAAAAAAATTTGATGGAATAGGTAAAATGTAAGTAGGTACTACTATTTCATGTTAGGGCCAATCTAAAGGAACCAATGGTGTAAACCGCTTTTTGAATTTGGCGTGGTTTTACCTATTATTCAAATTGAATAATGACATTAGCTTTTGATCACGTGCATCGTTAGCGGAAAATACGTTGCTTAAGGCAACAATATGTTTATTCATATTACGCAAATCGTAACTATAAATGAAATGCAGTGTACTGCTTGTTTTGCCAAATTTTAAAAGTTAAATAAACGGAATAAAAATATCATTTTCATAAAAAAGAAATTTCTTATTTATTTTTAGACAGTTATGCGCTGTGATCCTCATATTGGGTTGTTACATCGCGGTACAGAAAAACTTATCGAATACAAAACATACACCCAAGCATTGCCTTACTTTGATCGACTGGATTATGTATCGATGATGTGTAATGAACAATGTTATTCTTTGGCCGTGGAGAAGCTTTTAAATATTGACGTGCCTATACGTGCGAAATACATTCGCAGTAAGTATATAAGTATTACAATGGCGAAAATATGTATTTAGTTTTGAGTTTTCTTCTTTGAGTTTTCAATCAACTTTATGTACTAGCGACAACTGAAGTTTTAACATCCGATGTTTTTTTATTTTTTATTAAATAATTAAATTACATTTTATTAAATCTAAACATGAAGTTGTTGATATATGAAATCAGCGGTCGATTTTCGTTCTGTAAAACGATAAACCAAACAGAAAGATCTAACAATATAACTAAAACTACAAGGAAAAAACAAATTAAAAAGTTGAATACACTTAAAGAAATATTTTTTAAGAAATAGGGACTGATCTACATATAACGAACATTGGTTTGCAAACAGAACTGAAGTAGAACTACACTAGGTAAGTCAATGGGTCTCTAGGAAAAAAGTTGTTTTCTTGATAGCATCTTGAAAGCAAATTGCTTTCAAATTGAGTGCAGCCTACGTCACAGATATCATTTTTTTTAATTTTGACATTCAGTAACTACATACATAGGACGAATCCGCAAAAATACCATTTCGAAAAAAACCATGTCAAAAATTCATTTCAATTAAAAAACAAGTTAAATAATATAAAACTGAATGCAAACGACGCATTAGTATCTATTGACGTAGTCTCGCTCTTCACTAATATCTCTATAAATACTGCAGTTAATAACATAATTAAAAAATAGTCAACAATAGAAACAAATACCACAATACCACGCCTAAAATTTCTAGATATGCTAAAATTTTGTATATATGACAATAATTATTTCGTATTTAAAAACAAAATATACAATCAAATCTTCGGTATGCCCATGGGCATTCCCTTGTCCCCTACAATAGGAGATATCGTACTAGACAACCTACTGAACTAAAATGTAAAAACATTCAAGTAAAATACAGTTCAAATGATATGATATGTAAGCTAATATTAACATTGACGACAAAGAAGAGATACAAAAAGCGCTCAATTTGCCACCCTAAAATAAAATTTACAATTGAAGTGGAACAAAACCGGAAACTAGCATACCTGTATACTAAGCTCCAGGGTTTAAAAGAAATAATATTTCATAATGTTAGGTGAAAACTAGAAATATATTTACCTGATAACAAATAAATTTACAGTTTTCTAAAAAAAATTTTGTACTTGCAAACTAAAAAAAAAAAAATATTAACATTTTTATATTATTATTATTACGAATAAACGTAATTATTATTTGAACTTATATTGATGTATATATGAAAAGTAATATTATCAGGCTCAAGTTCAGTTTTATTGAATTAATGAAAATCCAAAATTACTAATAGTTTTTTTTTTTAATGTTGGAAAATATTATTATTTATATCCAATCAGTTTTGTCAATTGTCAAATTTTTCATATAAAATATAATTAGAATGACACAAATTATTTTAACACTAACAGTGAACTCTTGATTCTAGTTTTATGAAATAGTGAAAAGATAAATCAAAAACTTTTCATGCGAAAAAATTAATTACGCATAAAATTTGCACGTGAAGAACATCTTATTTTAAGTAGAATATTTAATTTGTTGAGTGTCACATCACTACGACCGTACTGACGACTTGTACACATATGGGGGATTAACACCCTTTTCTAATTTTAATAATCCTGTTTAATTTAGATTTATTATATTAAACTTTTTGGTTGTAATAATTGGCAAGTCGTTAGGATTTATTACACTTTTTCTTCTCCATTGTGTCATAGTTTCTACATAATTTCTAACGAATAAATATCTAACGGTCTTAAGCATTACACTCATTAACCTGTTTCGTCCAATTTTATATTGTGATTACTTTACTTCTTGTGTGAACGCTTTCTATCAAATTTCATCAATAAATAATTAATTTTTTTCTTTGTTTTAATATCTAAAAAAACTTGTTTTATTTTATTCCTTTTCACGCAAACAAATCCTGTTTGCCGTGTAATCGAATACACATGCATTTGCAAAATTTATCGACGAAAAATAATGATTTAAAGATTTATATTTTAAAATGTTATAAATGCAGTTTTTGATGTTTAATTTTTAATATAAGCTACTGCTGTTTGTATAATTTTATTTTCGGTAAGGCCGGTTATATATTTTAGACAACAAAAACGTTCATCCTGTTTGGCGTTGCCATGTCCATTATAGAAATATTGATAAAAATTATATAGGTTTTGCCTACAAAAATTTCTCTACGATTTTATTTGACATATTCTTTTTATTTATTTGAATGTTTAAAATAAGGTCTTTTCATTTTAATATATGTACATATATATTTAATTGCAATTCGATATTTCGCTTAACAACTTATTAGTATATTCAGTAAATTGGCATTTGGAAAAATTATAAATTATTTTAAATTGTAAAAAGCAATATTTCTTAGCAGGATCATGGTGGCAATAAATTTCCAACCAATTCCATCTTTTAAGCACTGATTATGCACAGCCTTATTTTGTTGTTGACTAAAAAATCAATTTGTTTGGTCTGCTTCTTCACTCCTTGCACCTACAAAATTAGTTCCGTTATCTGACCATATAATTTTCGGCTTTCCTCGCACAGTTATAAAACATTTGAGGGTACCTAAGAACGATAGAATGGTCAAGTCCTTCACTAACTCATGGAGCAAACAAACGAAAAGATTTATATATATATGTAACATTTTATCGGTGCTCTAGTCTGAATGTCTCATCGATAGTACACCGGAAACTAAGAATGCAACATTACAGATCCCCTCAGTTTAAATTAAAGCGGAACGAATGACCAACAGCGTTGTCAACTTTGAAATTTCAAAACGCACCAAAATGAAGAAAAAACGCGCCATTGAACAAAAAACGCACCAAGTTTAGAATTTTTTTTTTATTGAAAATTTTTATTGAATTAATTTTGCATCTTTACAAGATTTAACTTTAGTCCAAAATTCTAATGTTGATACAATCAGCCTTACTCGTATTGTGTTAAAGAAAAATTAGATTAAAGAAAAATCTGGCGTCAAACACAATAAGGCTGAATATTGTGCCATTGCAGGAAGTGAATCATTATCCACCCTTTTTTAATACTAGCTAATATTTCGACATCGGATTCAAATTGTACTGCTAATGGCATGATATCATATTTGTAATGGGATAAAACATTTTGTTCAATGTTGGTTCTTGATGTCATTTGTAGCTAAATGGGCTTAAAGCTGCAATCTGTTTCCGTGTTCCAGCATGCCGAACAAGGTTGGATATATAGGCGTGATGTCGCATTTGCAATAAAAACATCTTGATTTTGTGTTATTATTTGGTCAAGGCCGAATCCATTGCCTAAACACACGTGATTCCCAAATCTTTTTGTATTTCGCTTATGATCTCCTTTTTAGACTCCATTATTGCCACTAACTTTAAGTATTTATTTTAGTAAATATAAATTTTATTAATTTTAGTGTTACAACACTTTATATAAACTGTTACGCATTTTATAAAAAAGATCAATGATCGCAGGTCTCAAGAATACTTTGTTTTTGCTAAGCTCTTTAACAGACATGGCAGCAACTTTTACGACAAAAACTCTGAAAATCTAAAAGGGACAACCAATTTCTTATAATGAAATGTTACAAATTATCTATAACAACAAGAAACGGGTTTTGTGAATGTGTTTTGGTACCTCTTAAACATCATTAATGGTTGCTCTTATTATGGTCTGTAAAATTGAATGTAAAAATTGTACACAATTGAATGAAATGGTATTGAAACAGTTGTATTTTTTGTACAAAATTCTTTTTTCTCATACCGAAACAAAAAAATTCTGTTTAATATGCTTTGGAACCACCCAAAATTAAAAAAACGCACCAAAATTAAATAAAAAGCTCACCACAGATATTTTTCGCACAAAACATTTAGAAAAGCACCAAAAAAGGTGCGAAACGCACCAAGTTGACAACGCTGATGACCAAACAGCTTAAAAAAGTTTTACAAACACAAACAACAATTTCTCTGCTAAATATTTTTACAAGAACTAGATGCAAATGAAAAATCTGATTAACCTCTATAGCGTGCAGCCAGAGGATAGGATTTAAAAGGCCGGTGATATGTAAAACTATTACGATCTTCGAATGGTGACTGTGCAAGAACTGATGGTGAAAAATTTGCACTTTTCGTTACTCTCTTGCAAAACCTATTTACTCCAAATATATTTTCTGATTTTTAGACATTCCGCTGAGATTTAATATTATGGAGATTGAGGAGGCCATTACTGGTCTAAACACAAAAAAAAAAAAAAAACAATAGGTATGGAAAAAATAAGCAGCAAAATGCTTCTAGAAGCAACAGATTTGAAGGTCTCGATGATTATGATGATTCCAAAGCCCTGCAGAGATCAATATCATTAATTTCTCTATTGTACATTTGTGTGGCATTGTATTAATTGTTGTCGGATTATTTAAAGGATGAAGGCATAGCACTGGTCACTAAAAACTGATCCAACAGCGATTGATGATGTTCCAAGCTAATGTACACAACATCGCCCTCCTGCTAATAAAGCTTAACAAAGGTAATGCGTCTACTTAGCTGCAGAGGCGTATCAACACTAGTATAAAATTTAGCGGAACGCGCAAAAGCAGACTTGTGAAAGATTTAAACCTTCTAAATTTTCAACATCTATCTTCTCTACCCTATCCCTCTCCCTGAGTTCTGGAACAATGCATTGCACAAAAAAATATCAGCCCAAATAAATTTCCAGTTTTCTAAAATAAATTTTGTACTTGACAACTAGTAAAATTTTTTACTAGCACACAAAATGAAAATAAATTCTCTCTAATATATTGTTCAGCAACAATTTCTTGTCAATGAAAACTAGCCATCCACACAAAAATGCAAAAACACACATATACAAAATATTCTTTTCATACAATATGCCGCTATTAAAAATACCAAACAATAAAATATATGCTAATCCAACCAAACACAACTTCGACAAACATGCCGATCTTACAATGGCTAGTATTTAAAATTTTTTCTCCTTGAATCAACAATCAGCAAACCAAAATTTTTTTCAAAATATGCGTTGATAATTTCGGTGATTCAAAATATCATGTAGACTTAAGTTTTAAGGTTCCGTTAGCCGAACGCTGCTCTACCGTATGCCTACTACACCGTACTGTTAGCGCGTTGATGTACTTATAGAACATATAAAAAGTGTTTGCCTATACATACAACAACAACAACAGCATTACCGGACAAACCAAAACGATTTAGGCCGACGTCAGAGTGGCAGCGAGAAGCAAAGCAAAGAGTGTAGCGATGTAGTTCACGCTAAAGTAATGCTACAATATGTCAGAGTGAGAGCTACATTGTGCAAAGCGAGTTAATGTGTTTGCAATAATTTAGTATTTTGCCGATGCTCATTTGTTCAAGATGGATTTAGATGAAGAGTTATTTATGTCAATAAATACTTTTAATGCATTTTTTGTTAAAAAGAAAGTTATACACGAAATAAATAAAAATCGTAGAGAAAAGGGCGAATTCTACCATTTGTATAAGGAACTGAGAAACCATCCTCAAAAATTTTTTGATTATTCAAAAATGTCAATTGACATTTTTAATTATATTTTGGAAAAAAATGCAGCACAAGCTTCAAAAACATTGGACTAATTTCATAAAAATCCCATACAACCTGGCGAGAAATTAATTATAACCTTAAGGTACATATATAACTATTTATTATTTAATGTATTTACTTGGTTGTTTCATTGCTTCTTCAATGTATTTCCAATTTTTGTTAGACAGAATCCGATTATGATAATTTTTATTTCTTTGGTCCCAAAGTACAGGACGCGTAAACACTTCAGTTATTAATTGTTCTATATTAATTTCCATCGTATTGATTTTATTTTTTTCGTATTGATATTATTTTTTATATGTAGCAAAATTTAATTAATTTAATATATAATTGCAATATCCACGTGTTTAACGAACATAAAATTCACAATAAATGCGAAAAAATCGTATTAAAAATACATACATACATAATAAAAAAGAAAACAAACAAACAAAACGAATGACAATAACCATTTCAGCTACAAACCACTTTACAACCTGCTTTGCTGCTTAAACTCTCTTGTCGCTCTGCTCTCACTACGACATCTTTTGAGCGAACACATAAGAAAATACATAAACTAGTTTGTCGCTACACTCTTTGCTTTGCTTCTCGCTGCCACTCTGACGTCAGCCTTAGAAATCACTTGTAACAATCTTACCAACATAAGCTTAAAGCTTCGACAAGTGTTGTGAATACTATTGTGAAAAATTTATTAAAAATATTTTTAATAATGAGTACCGCCCCTTTGGATAACATTGCTTATTTGATTAGTGAATAAGTTTAGAAAAAATAGATATGTAATAATGCATCAATATAAGAAGCTTACATTCCTAATAATTTTGTAAGCTTAGAAAAAAAATTGTTTTCATCAGCATTTCTCGAAAGTCTACTTTTTCAATATTTTTCTTATGGTATCTTCATGAATGTCCTTACCGAAGGATTCTTTTATATTAGAACTTATTTGAGAAGCAGTTATTCTGAGATTTTGTTTTACAGCTGACAATATAGGACGCTTTTCCCGAGTGATCAGCTTAGAAGAACATCCTGAGGTCTTGAAAGAATAGAGCCGGTACTTTTGAAGGTCTGTGTGACAAGTTGTACTGAAGAGTGGCTCAGTCCAACAACTTTTGCTATTTCGCGATATGATTTTCTCTCATATCTTAATTTCATACTAATTTTTCTTTCGTCAGGTACAATTTCTTTCGCTTTCGGACTCATTTCTTTATTAGTTTAAGGAAACAAATTAAAGACACTCAAATGAGTAATATTCGTTTAAATAAGTAAGTAAAAAAGTTAAGTTCAGTTTTTCATAAACTACCGTAAGGCTAAAGACTTACCACATTTTTCATGTACGAATATATTTTCTGGTGCATAATGATACCATGTAGCATATGCTGACTAAATAACAAACGTTATAATAGCAATACGATTTCGTATACCTTGTGGAAAGAAAATGTAGTCCCCAATACATCTTAACTAGGGCATACAATTTATATCATGGTGTACGGATATTTGTTCTGGCAAGTGTATATAATTGGTTTTATAAAATAATTAAATAACTAAATTTTTAAATTGAAGAAATAGCTAATATTTAAATTGCTGAAACTACGCTTCTAGTAAAGATAATCATAGTTGGTCTTAGAGTTTAGTAAAGTTCAAAGACTCAACTTTAAGAATATAAAATGGTTTTTTGTTAAAAATTGCGTTAATAATGAGTAAATTCAATTTTAATAAAAACAGCATTTTTCCCATGTTAATTAAATGAGAAATTAAAATAAAAATAGCGACCCTTAGAGTTGACCAATAGGGCTCATGTTTGGTGAGGATTTTTTTACATCAAATAGAAACGTTTGAGAGGGTAAGAGTTGAAAAAAAAAATAAAAATATTTTTGAAGCCCCCTACTGTTTAAAATATTTCACAATTTTCCATCCATCAGTGAACAAAAGGGGGTTTGTACGAACAAATTTAAAAATGTATTATTAAGTTAATAAACACTTAATACTAAAAAGCCTCATGCGTTGAAGAATAATCGAAAAATTCCATATTCAACACTGGGGAAACTCATGTATTTATAAATTTTTTTCTGAAAGTGTTATATATATCTTCATTTATTTGTATATATAATTCAATATCAGAACCGATATTTTATTTTTGCTGATTTTAAGAAAAAGCCTTACATTTCAGTCCAAGACCCAAGTATCTAGCTATTCTACGGGTAGCACTCCGGGAGTGCCGACAGAAGTGAAAACGTTTTGTGATTACAACAATACACGTGCTATTGCCAAAAAAATTATGCGTAGATATAAACAATTATATAAATACATGCAACAAATTTAACCACTTATCAAGGCGTATGCAACAGGTGAGCTTACACAGCACAGCTGACTGAGCTCGCTTTATAGCAAATTTTCATACAAACTGATATAGTTTGAAGAGAGTACATACAAAATGGTTTCAGTTTGGTACTCATACGTATTAAAATGCTTTTAATTTGTTTGTGTGTTTTGATATGAAGCGAGTGCTTTATACCAACAAAATACATGTTGATTTTGGATTGTTGTACTTGTTGTCGAACTGCGCATACCTGCTAGTTTTGCCATGCCACTTATTGTAAACGCAAATGCAACTGCGCCCGAGAAGCTAACAACCTAAATTTTTTTCGGTCAAAATGAAGAGAGCGCCATCTTTGTGTACTCTTAATCAGTTTCACTCAAATTGACGAGTGCGCCCTCTTTGGTGCACCAAAAAATGAGTGTTTTTCTCATATATGGCAACATCACGCTCGCTTCATTTTGAGCGAAAAAATTTAGGTGTTGGGCCTTACTACGGTTCTCGATTCGACTTCGCCTGCTGTAATAGATTAAAGAAAAATGTTGTGTGTTCCTTTAATCTAGTACAACAGTCGAAGTCGATTCGAGAACCGTAGTAAGGCCCAACACCTAAATTTTTTCGCTCAAAATGAAGCGAGCGTAATGTCAAAAACTATGACGGTGTCGCGAAATCAGATATTTTAGCCCACCCAAAACCTCCGTACCGCGCCAATAGAAGTTTTCACTTCAAAAAACATTGTAAATAACGAAAATAATATATATTTAATTTCTTTTTTAAATTGGGTCAGGATTAAAAATAATTAATGAAAAGACTCGTGTAAAACACGTAGACCAAAAAGTAAATCTTCAATTACAGTGAAACTTCGATATAATGAACTTTGTTATAACGAAACACTCAATATAACCTATGTTTTATTGAGTCCCTTGAGAAAACCTCTTTATTGCAAAGTTTTTCATACAAAATTGCACTATAGCTATAACGAATAAATTCTGAGCAAAAAAGCTTCTATATAGCGAAATATTATTCAAATGCCTCAATATAACGAAATAAGAATAAAACCTAAATGGTAAAGTCCCGTTATAAAAACAGCGAAGTCTAAATGTATTTACATGTGCATTTGGAAAGCCTCTATACAACGAAGTACTCGTACAAAAGCCTCTATACAACGAAGTAAGAATAAAATTTAAAGCAAAATGGTAAAGTGCCGTTAGCAAAAGAACGAATTCTAAATGTGTGCAAATGTAATGCATTAGAAACGTATGTAATCAGTATTGACTTGATTCTTGTCAAAATGAGTAAAGTAAAGCGCAAATCAATATCTATTCGAGAAAAAAATTCTATAATTGAGGCCGTTATGAGCAATCTCACGTTAAATAGATTTGAATAAAGAAAACTATAGTTATAACGAATTTTTTCTTATTTCTTCAAATTTCGTTATATCAAGGCATTGCTGTTTATATATATAGCGAAGCAATAGCTATAACGAAGTATTTTCGGATCCCCTTGGAATTCGTTATATCGAGTTTTCACTGTATATATTGAAATATCAATAAGTTTCAAATCTTAAATCTGAAAATATTAAATATAAGGTTAGCCAATGCTAAACAAAATTTAAAATTTCAACGGTTAATTTTGCTGCGATTGTATGTAGAATTTTGTTTTGTCGCCTTTGAATTTTTCTACATTCTACATTCAGGATCGCGTTGTATAACAGAAGTTTACAGTCTAGGCTTAGTATAGAATTTCTTCCAATAAGCCAATTCATTTGGGCTGCTTTTAATTTCATTTGGATCAACTTTGCGTCTATATGCGATTTCCATGTTAAACGACGATCAAGACGAACGCCTAGATATTTGACTACAGCGTGTTGCGGTATAGCGGGCATGTTGCCCTGCGCAACGTAAAAGTAACGTGTACCAATTTCTGCTCGTTAACTTTTATACGCCATTGTTTGAGCCATTTTTCTAATTTGGATATATACCCTTGTAAGTTGCTGGAAGCTTCTACTGGGTTTTCATGGACGCTTAGAACAGCTGTATCATTACCAAATGTTCATGTATGAATGTTATTGCTTACCGGTAAGTCAGAGGCATATATTAAGTACAGCAAGGGACCGAAGATGCTGCCTTGGGGAGCTTGGGTAGATTTTGCGTTAATTTATGTATAAGACCTTCGTGCCATACTTTATCGAAAGCTTGAGAAACATCTATAAAGAGCGCATGGCAATATTTCTTATTTTCGAAAGTGTCTCTAATAACATTCACAAGTGAGTTTGTTCAATAGTGCTATATTGTCTGTGAAAACCGAATTGATGATCTGGAAGGCATCCATTTTTAGTCACTATAGGCATCAGCTTGCTCATGTACAGCTTTTCAAATAGTTTTGAAATGTTAGACAATAAACTAATAGGCCGATAGTATTCAACCTTTGGAGTCATAGTAGTCATCGAAACTTCCATTTTGTTGGATAGTGTCCTAGGTGTAAAATACTAATAAAAATGAAAAAAATTATTCTCTTTGCAATATAGGGCAGTTCTTGAAGCATTTTGTTGCTTATTTTATCGACACCTGGGGCTTTTTTGGTGTTAAGACGAGTAATAGTCTTTTCAATCTCCATAATGTTAATTCTTAGCGGTGTTTCTGGTAAAGAGACGACGTAGACCAAACGTGTTGTTTTTTTTTTAACAAAACGCACTTTTTTACTTTTATTTTTAACAGAACGTACTTTTTCCAATATAAAAGTGGTTTGATTCAAACATCATTAACCATTTCCAGGCTCCTCACATACATATGTGTGGTCAAACGCAATACCCACTTAAATCGATTTAAAAACGAATTGAGTTATACATACATAGATGTGTACGTGAAATCCATACCTTCCTAGCTTTCTTTTTTAAAAAGTTATTAGTAAAAAAACATTTTGGCTTATGTCTTGAGAAAGTCTAATACATTTAAAATATATTTTATTTTGTATATGTATATTAATTGTAATTTTTGTAATTACTACGGTCTGCTTGTTATTATTATTATTATTAATCACCCCTATCATGAAAAATTTTTCCCTCGAATCTTTTCCCCTTTGCCTAAATTTGCAATCGTGAAACAATTCCCCGTCAATAATTTCACGCCAAAATAAAATTCCCCTAATCGTGAATGATTTTTTTCCCGCGAGTTTTTTACTGCTCCTCTTAATATTTTCACTTTACTTTTGTTGGCTAATAGAACAAAACATGTACGTATTTCTTCTATTTCGAATATTATAGCTTAAAAAGTTTATATTTTATATTATTATTACGAATGAAAGTAATTATTATTTGAACTGTAATAATGTATAAATGAGAAATTATTATTATTATTAGGTTTAAGTAAATTTTTATTGAATTAATGAAAATTCAAATTAGTATGAGTTTTTTATTTTTGAAAAACTCTATCATGTGCAATCAGATTAGCAGAACGTATCAGTATACCTATTTCAAGGCCGTTACACCTCTCATCAGCGTTCGTTTGTCCATTTTTACAATTGATGTAAGGTGGATACTAATTGGAAAGAATATCAACTATTTAACCAAGGTTTTAACATATATAGAATACGAGAATTGTTTTAATTAATTTTATTCCATTTTTACATGTTAAAACAATTTTGTTTAGTACGAAATTCCCCATGTCGTGATTGCTTACTACTAATATTCAAAAAACGCAATTCAATAAAACTGAACCTAATAATAATAATTTCTCATTTAAAAAGTTTATGTTAATGAAAAGATCTGATATTAAGGTACAAACTGATGTATTGCTCAACAAAATGCAAAAAAAAAAAAAAACAGGCAGATTGCCTGCAGACTTGTGAAGCTTTAATTTGTTGGAATTTGTTCGTTTTGTTGGCTTTCCAAAAAGTAGTCGAATTATTTCACCACACAAAAGTTAGAATGCAATAAGCAAACACTGCAAAAAACTATCGCTTTAATAATGAATATTTAGATTTTTTTTTTTAAGTTTTCTTTAAATTAAATATGTCCGTGTATATTTTTAAACAAAAATATGATTTCTATGATTTCTTATTTTATTAATCTTCTTTCCTTTTTTACATTCACTGAGAACTGATAGCGGGAATAATTTTTCATGGGAGATTCACGATACCATTTTTCCCTTCGAGGAGAATGAAAATTTCACAGGAACAAAAATTAAACTTGCTATTCACGATAGGGGTGAATATTTGTTGATAGTTTTACGGGCTAAAGTTAGTAAATTTAATAAGCAGTGAATTATTAGACATTAAATTTACGAACTTTAGCCTGTAAAAATATTAAATAAATTATAATGACTTCAGTTGATTTAGTATACATACATGTATATTAAGCTAATTAGACCTATATTTCCAAGTAATTAAACAATATACATAATTACAAATTTTCTCTACGTTTGGATTATAGATTAGATTTAGATTAGATAGATATGATTTATTGAAAAACTTTTAGGAATACAGAGTAGAAAATAAAATAATAATAAATCATAATAAGACATAACAAATATGTTGTGTGTCTGATTGGCATATACATACATAGATACAAGAAATACATACTTATGTATACTTTATTTGTATTAAAATTTCAAAAGCGCAAAAAGAAAATATTAAATATAGACATAAATTCTTTATACGTACATAGCTATCGGAATTCAGTCACAATGAGTTCCCTATATTTGAAACTAGTTCTTAAAAATTGATATAAACGCATAAAATCTTCTCCATTCAATATTACACGGACCTCATCGAGTGACAGGTATCTTCTACCAAAAATAGTTGAACGCAAAGTGGAGAAAATTGGGCATCTGCCAATAAAATGATACGTGTTCTCATGTTCATTAGAGTTACACACTGAACATACTTGCAGCGTTGTTAGAAAATGATCGGGCGTTCAAATTCAGTAACCCACCTCTAGCTTTTATAACTAAACTTACAAGGTGAGCTCAGTAATTGTCACTAAAATAAAGCTGAATGCCATATTGCAAGGAAGCGTATAAATCGTGAAAACGAGAGTTTCTGGCACTAGCGACAAAATTTTCGTGTTCAATATTTCTCAACGAATCAAGAATCGTCTTGTGTTCAGCACTCGAATTGGCTCTCCAACTCTCAATATCAAAAGTCATACCTATTTTATTATATAAAGACTGCCAATGCGGTAACCAGAAAATATTGTCTTCAACCATCTGCTCTGACAGAATTCTTGGTAACCTATTTGTCGGGAGATCGAATATCTTTCTAATATAAGTAAAGTGCAAGTTTAAGGTGTCTAGGTAGAGAGGAGGCATACCAGTTTCTAGATGAATCATATAATTAGGTGTATTACGTGGAAGGCATAAAAAGTATCTTAAAAGTTCTCTACTTCATCAAAATTTATATAACCCCAAACCTGAGCACCATAAAACATTTATGGATTTTGCTGCTGTATGAAAAATCTTCAGTTTATTCGAAATATTTATTTTCGGGTGGTGAATATACTTTAACCAGGTTGAGTTTATAGCGAATTTAGAAGAAGCAAGTTTAGCTGCAATATGTTTCTTAAAAGACAAATTGTAAGTCAGAATAATTCCAAGATACTTATATTCGTTAACTATACCTATCTGATTATCCCCGTATTTCCAAGACATCCCCTGACAGATCCTTGTGGTGGTTCTGAAGATCATTATCTTGGACTTATTTTAATTTATTTTCAAGCCCCATGTAGTACAGTAAGTAAACAGTGCGGCAATCATGTTTTGTAGCATTTTTGGGCAGTCTGCCAGTATAACGATATCGTCGGCGTATAGTAACACTTTCACCACTGTCTCTGTAATGTGGATGAAGATCATTTAAGTATAGCGAGAACAAATCTGGGCTAAGCAGGCACCCTTGCTTAACCCCTTGCGTAACAATGAAAAGATCTGATAATGAAGTACCATCCCAAACCTGACTGTATGTATTGCTATACAATTTCGCTATTACACGTACCAATTTTTGTGAAAGTCCCATATTACTTAGTTTATAAATCAACAAGTTTCTAGGTATTATATCAAAAGCTGAAGAGAAGTCGACGAAAAAAGCATACGTTTTCTTCTTCTGGGCGAAGTGGAGATTGACTATACTGACTAGGTTATATAAATTATTTACAGTGGAATAATTCTTGCGGAAACCCGCTTGATATTCATTAATTATATTGTAACAGTCCGCCCATGTGTTAATACGGTTGAGAATGAGGCCTGTAGAGTTTGTACATAGAGTCGACCAGAGATACTCCTCTATAATTTGAAACAACGTTTATGTCGCCTTTTTTGAACAGCGGGATAATAATGGAATGGCGAAAAGAGTCTGGAAAGTCTTCATATAAAAACATGTTATTGAACAAGGTTAGTATTTCATTCAGAAAACTTGGCGGGGCATTTTTGTAAAATTCATAAGAAATTCTGTCATGGCCCGGAGCTTTATTTAATTTGGCTGATTTTAAAACTATTGCCAACTCCCTATACTCGAAAGGAGAGTCGAGGAATGGGTCAACCATGTCAATAAATGTCCATGATATATTGTTTCCAACCTTAAGTTGACACTTTTTTTTTAATGAATTAGCCAGTTTCCACCAATCACTGCTATTTTTAACATTGTTCAGTCTATCAATATTATTAACTTTATATTTGAGCTTTTTCACGTCACATAACTTAGTATATTTCGACCTTCATTCCACGTATGCTTTCCTGTCAACCTCCGAGCTGGACTTACGGTATGCTTTAAGTTTTCTAAGCATAAGCATGCGGGCGTTTTCACGCTGGGAGTCATACCAGTAATTTTTTGGATCAAAATGTTTCTTAGTATAATTATTTCCGGCTGCTGTTCGGACTTTCTCGTTGCAGATATTAATTTTCTCCTGAATTGGTAGATTTGAAAATATATATTGAAGATCAGAAAGGTTGTCAAGTGTTAACTTATATCTATCAATGTTTTTGGGGAACCAAGTGAGCTTTTGCGGTAGTAATAGTTGTTTTATGTTAGGGTTGTTTTTGGCATACAGTGAAAGAAGTAGTGGCATGTGATCGGAAAAAGCTTTACTTTGGATCTGGAAGTCAACTATCAGGTTTAATATATCAGGTGAGCAAACACAATAATCTATAATTGAGCGACCCATAACACCACAAAATGTATATTCACCTGTAGCGTCAGATGGGACGCGGCCATTAATGATTATGCCACCTGCGTTCTCTAAAAGGGTCAATAATTTTTTACCTTTGCTATCTAAAATTTTATCTTTAGAGATACGACATTGTGTGACCAAAGGCGCATCCGTTAATATGTCACTGTCCAAAACTTGTGCATCAGAGACCCGGGCATGCAGATCACCTACAATGTAAAAAGAGGAACCATTCAGGCTATATATTAAGTTTTCAAACTTTTCAAAATCGTGTAACCAGTTTGTGCAGTTTAGATAACTAGGTATGAAATGAAAAGAGGTACCATTAAAAGTGGCAGATAATGTGACACCATTTAAATACTCACAGAATTTCAAAGAGTATTTGTTTTGTATTGTCTTTCTAAATCCATACAACCCACCACCTATGGCGCGGCCCATTCTATGATTTCTGCTAGCATCTACCCAGTAAAGTATATAGTTTTTAAAGAATGTAGAAAATTGTATGCGTTTATCTGCTAAAACATGCGTTTCAAAAAGGAAAAATATATCAAAAGTGTTAATGTACGTAAAAAAGTTTCCAAATTTAGATTTGTTATTGAGATTAGCTACATTATAAGACACCAATCGACACACATCTGGCTGCTAATTTAGGTTTAATCCACTTAATCCACTTAGGGGGGAAGGTATAGGTTCTGTGAAATCTGCTTGCGATTTTACATCTATGATACAGTCGAAATTTGCTTTTAGTAACAGGTCACGTAAAAATTCAGCATCTGCGTTATTTGCTGCAATGATTTTTCCCCCTACCCAAGAGAACGGTTTGTCATTTATAAACACTCTGAGATAGCCATGACGGACTTTTACATGTTTATTGGCTTTTTTTGGCATCCCTACCAATTTGGCGTAAAAAATATCTTTTGGGGCGTTCTTCAGCTGTGTAATCTTTGTCGATATAGATTTTAGACCCAACCAATAAATGTCTGTGTGATATGATTTCGTTTACTTCCATAGGAGAGGTGAGGGAGAATAGAAAAGATTTTCCCGAGAGGATTTTGCGGACTTCTACCACATTTACATTGATTTTAAGGGTGTAGCTGCACAGATTTTTGAATTCAGTCAATGCATCAGAAACGATGTTACAATTTAGACCATTTATAACAACAGTGTTGCGTCTGCTTGCTTTATCAACAGATTCTAGTCTGTTCTTCATAGTCTGTAGTTATTTTTGTAATCGAGTATTATCACTGCGAAGTTGTTGAATTTCCGTTGAGATATGAGCAAGATCTTCTCTTTTAACTACGCATTTCAGTTTGTCATCTAAGGCACTGTTAAGTTTTTGTTCAAACATGGACCAAGAAAAACAGTCGGCAGCAGCCGTTGCCGCAGTTGTTGTCTTGTTATTGCTTGTATTTGTATTGTGTTTTGATGATGTAGCATTTGTAATATCTATTGAGTTGGAATTCATATTTTTTGTTGTATAGAGTTTCTTTGGTGTGTTGGCCTTGGAAATATCAGGCGAAGTTTGTTCCAACGATCTTTTTTGTGAATCCATAAATTTGTTATTTTTAGGTTATGGTACAGCAGTAAGATTTGTTTATAAATAGATAGATAAATACAAAATTAAAACCAGGATATGGCAATTAAATATGTATCTAATATTTCTTCTTTTTAAATTAAATTATTTTCACTTATAGAACCAAGTTTTCTAATTTATAAAATGGTGCGTGAAAAAGAAAATGCTGTTTGACGTTTCAGTGCAGGGTTGCCAATCGATTATATGTCGACTTCTTCAGGTGTTATCTGTTTAAAGATATACATATATATAAGTAAATATAAAATTTTCATATTAGTTTTATTAATTTACTTTAATTAATCACATAATTTTTAAACTTACAAGTTTTAACGGTAAATTACATTTAACATAAATAATATATAAGTATTAGTAAAGCCTTACAAAACACATTTGAATATGTTAGCAGCTTTATTTTTTGTTTATTTTCTTTTGTATGTGTAAGCTCTCTTAGTGTACCTCTTTAACCTTTTCCCTATCTATTACTTTAACTTCTTCTAAATCAGCTGTGTGTCCTGTTTCGAGTATGTGTTGTGCAAGTGCTGTTATTTCTTTTCTTTTTATCCATTTTGTGGTCAGATATTCTGGTTGATAAATTCCTCTTTGTTGTTCCTGTATGTACGGTCGCATTTCTCTTCGTCGTTCCCCTTGCATGTAATATCGTAAACAACGTTGCTTTCTTGTTATTTTTGTATTGGCGTTTTTATATAAGTAAATATTGATTTTAATGTGTTGTTTTTAAATTTTTTGGCTTAAATCTAGTTTAATAAATTAGTGGGAATTGCTGTCAGACAAGGTGGAGAAAATCATTAAGCCCGGCGAAAGGCCGGCTATGCAGAAAATCTATTCTATATACCGTCGTGTCGGGAAATACCATGGTGGAGAAAATCATTAAGCCAGAGAAACATAGTGTATAACCACTGTTTTACGAGTATGTAAAATCTTCAAATGCACATAACTCTTTAAATAAGGATCGACCCACCATTTATTTTGTTTAATATTTTCTTCTTATTTTTAATTTTTTAAAACATTTGGGGTGTTCACACTGTTGTCATATCAGTCATATTGTCATAATGTCTTATTATTTTACAATAGTTTAAAAAAATTGTTGCTGTGCTTCAAGCAAAAAAGTCATATAATAATATGACATTTTGAGGTATGTTTATAGTTTGTCATAAAATAACAGTAGAAATCTTAGTCGAGCAGCTGCAACTCCTTATTCGAGCCGGCGATAATTTTTACAAGCCGCCGCTACTTTTATATAACAGAAGAATGTAAACAAGGCAAATTCATATGCCCGACCAATGCGAATAAGGTTAATGCAGTGTCGAATTCACGCGAATTTATACATTGGGGGCTGTGTACATATTAAGTAACGCTGTTTTCAGAGATTTTATACCCCCACCGCCCCCCCCCTTCGTAACGCTTTTTACAAATTTTTCAGTGCAAAATTTCCAATCCGTAACAAATCTTTAACCCCCCCTCACCATGGAGCGCTACGTAATATGTGCACAGGCCCTTGGGCACTGTGAATAAAATGGTAGTTTGTACTACATAGTACTAAGTACTAGCACAAGCTTTAACTTTTCAGTACTAGCTATGTTGAAAAGTATAAACTACAAAAAGTGTGAATAAATCTTTGATAGTACTACGTACCTAGTACTGAAAAGTGATAGCTAGTGCTAGTACTACGTACCTAGTACTGAAAAGTGATAGCTAGTACTGGAAAATTAAAAGATATGCGGCTGAAAAATCAGCTGATAGATACTGTGTAGGAGAGTTGCCTCTGTTTAAAAAAACAACTATTTTTCTTATAAGTTCTAAGCAAAACTTGTGGTAAAACATTTTGGCAACACTATAAGTTTGTTTTGATTATTTATTATCACGATGGGCGACAAAAATAGTGCGAAATTTTTTGATATGCTCCAAAAGCATAAAATTATATTTAAAAATTCGCAAGTGCCGCCAGTGAGCGTGGCAAAAAATAATGCCTTGTTTTCACTCCATGAAGAGTATTTGGAACAGTTTGGCCAGGAAATTACAATTGGTGAATTGAGAAAACAAAGTCAAAACATTAGGAATGATCGTAATTCATTAATGCAGTCATTATATTTAAATAAAAACAAACGACAATGCGCTTTTTGACGAATAAACCAACAATAAACTTATTTCCAGCACCTCAATGACATGCTTACAAAAATTCAAGTTAAAACTAGTAATTTTTAGTACTTACTAGTTTTATTCACACATATTTTTAGCAAACGCTGGAAAAACTAGCTTGTGCTAGACTGCAAACAGCATTTTAATGTAAATTTCGTGCAAAAGGCAAATTCATTACGACTACAATAATTCAACAACAAAGCAAACAACAGGCATTTTGTTTGTGTAAACGGCGAATTCATTACCTACCTAATTCTCCATGCATGAAAAATTACATTAAAATGGCGCAAGCAAATATGTAAAAAATTTGACAGTGTAGGTAATGTATAAATTTCCGTGAATTTGCCACTGCGTCCAATTAATTCGCCTTAAATGAAAACATGTGTTTGTGTAACTGATCTGCCTGGCAGCTTGTGAACGTTTTTCCACTTGCCGCCGTCCAAAAAAATAGTTCAGCTTATGTTACCGGCAACAGCTCTTTTTGATTATACATATTTATTTCGTATAGATAAAAAAATTTAAAATTGTAATTGATAATGGACATTTTAGAAAATTTACAGGAAATTTATTGGTTTCTTTATTAACAATTAAAAAACATTTACATTTAAGCCAAAATGCAAACGTATGGGCAATAATCCGACTAAAAATGGAGTGTTGTTAAATGTTTATCAGCTGGCACAATTATGACATAGCACACGTATTTATGATGGGTTGTTTACACTTTTCATATTTTGGTGTGCTATTATTTTATGACATATGACATATGACTACAGTGTGAATACCCCAATTGTTTTTGTTTTTGACCGAATTCATTCAGAAATTTGATGGATATTCCGTTTTATATGAAATCTTCAGAGGCCAATAACTCGAAAACTATGCGTTTCCGGGAAAGTTACCACATAAAATTTTCGTCTTATTTTTCGAGTTTCTATCGCCCTATGTAATTTTTTCATTTGGAATTGCGTCGCTAAACTAGATTTGTACCCATTTTTTGTTTCTGTTATCATTAGACCGGAGATGTATTTTACACTGTAAACAAATTTTTTTTTTTTTTTCTGAATGTGTTATTTTCTGTGTGTTCTGTGCAGGAAATGTCGATAGTGAAATTGTACTGACTATAGGTGTGTAGCTCGTGAACGAAGTAGTTCAACTGAACGATGCACACAAGTGAGCTAAATGAGCCGCTCACTTTACTGAGCGTTTTTACCTCAGTAAGTGAACGCTCTTTACAATCAATCAATTCAATTTCATATATTATGACAATTGGATTTTACGTACCCTAATAGCGTAGACAGACGACAGCCTTAATTTGCATTAGCAGTCTTAATTCAAATTAACTTGTGAATTATCCCCATCCAAATGTGTATAAGATTTGTCGTAAATGCACGAAATCAAACTGAATTTAGATATTTCAATATGGCAATACCGTCGATAACCTACACTATATATTGGCAAATTGATTAGTCTCGGTTCGCACTATGAAATTTTATTTCATGAAAGTGGCAGTTTGTTGATGAGAGGGGAGAGAAGAATGGTGTCGGGTACACACTTTCATGTTCACTGAAATTCTGTTTTGTATTGTAATTCGTAATTGTCAACAGGTACATTTGTTGTTGTGTGTTGACAATTCATATGAAATTAAAAATATAAAAATGTTTAGTTTCATGAAATTAACTTTCAGTGTGCAGACAAGAGTGAAATTTTAAAATAGAATTTCAGAAATTTCATGAAAGAAACTTTCATAGTGCGAACCGAGACTTATTATTGTAAAATAAAAATGGATTAAAACTCACAAATGCATGCACAATTTTTACATTTTCGAGCAGTTTAAACAAAAATAGTTTCAGATACCGCTATGTTCTACATTCCGGATGAAATTTTCACTTCTGAACTGTCAAAGCATTGTTGCTGTAAATTTTTATTTTTACCAACAATGCTTTGAACAATTTAGAAGTGAAAATTTCACTCAGAATGTAGAACATACCGGATAGATTTTAAAATAAATAATGATTTTTCACTAACAGCATAGCTGCTAATTGTACTTTCTGTCGTCTTTCCATTGGATATCGATATAAATGCAAATAAAAATTGTTGAGGAACAAAATAGCTCTGTTCATTTACTTTCCATCACTATCCATCCACGAGAGAGTAAAACGAAATTTTGTCAAATTGTTCTCAACAATAATAAAAAGTAAATGAACACTTTACCATCCAAAATTGTCAAGCTAAAATAGTGTTGTAATGTAAATATTAAAAACGAATCGTTTTTGAACTGGAAATGCGTTAGTTTATAGAAATTACATAACCCCATCTGTTGACTCATCCTCTGACACTAATGTACTACATCCTGTGTTACTTAGTTCCATTCCTTTGGATATGGTATTTACTACTTTACAAAATTTAATCCAAATTATAATAGGAAATATATTTTATCGTTTAAAAATGTACTCACATTTTTATTGCAAAATCTTTCTAATTTTATATGCAAAGGCAACACAAAATTTGCCAAAATACTTTAGAAATTTTTAATTTTTCAGGCTTAAGTTCGTTTTCTCTAAATTTAATTTTATTATAATTTAAATTATTATTTAAATTAGAAAGAAAGACAAATATAGTGGCTCTTAATAAAGAAAACGAACTTAAGCCTGAAAAATTAAAATTTTTCTTTGATTAAACATCACTCAGGCTGACTTCCAAAACGTTCGTATACAAAGTTTGTATACAGTATTGCTACTGTATTTAAATCACGTGTATATGCAAAGATCCGAAACAATGTAGCAACTATAAAACCGATGCCTTGTTTGCTTTCTTACTGCGTCAAAATACTCGGCGGCGGCGTTTTGAAATAGTGTACATTGTATAATTATTGTACTGCGGCGTTACGAAATGCTATGCTTTGTTCAAACACAAAGCAATTGACGTTTTGGAAGTCAGCCTCAGTTCAAATAAAAACTTCACAAATTAATTACAAAATACTTCAGTTTTCAACTTATGTTAGAAAGCTTGATTTGTGAATACAAACACAAAACAGCTGTTTGGATTATTCTTGAAATTACAAATTTTGCTATAAAAAATTATCAACAATTTTTTGTCTCTAATTTTGTTACTCTCTTTTGACGCTTTCCCGTTGAAAACTTTTGGATTTAATGAACACACTTTTCTATCAATAATTGTTAATAATTGCTAACAATTTACAGTAAATGAACAGACCTTATATTGCTTACAAACAAACAGCTGTTTACTTAATGCACAAACTATCGTCTGTCAGGGCAAAATGTTAACCCACATTAGTAAACTTATAATGCAAATTAACTCTGTCGTCTGTCTATGCTATAAAGAGCTTTTATTTCGTATGGAATATGACATTTGGCACAATACAATACTTTTGTGATAGTATCTACAGTATTGTATTAAATAAGGGTTGAATTTGATAGCCAGCGCTGCCAAATGAGCTAATTTAAAATATTTTATTTAAAAAATTAAATATATAAATTCAGCAGACTGCAGGATTTATATTTCACCTTATTGGTCTTAATTTTTTTATATTAATTCCAATTTCTGAACCTATTATTCCTCCCGCGTTTTCCTTATATCACAGTGCCAAGGTTTAATCTTACTTCTTTATACCTGATAATATTGGGAAGAATAACAACCAAAGTATTTTTGAATTAAGTCATTTACTCGTAATGCCAAACTTAGTAGAAAAGATTTTAAATCATAAAACAAATGATAATGACTGATGCTCATTAGGTTTAACGAATTATTAACAAAAAATTATTGAAAAGTTTCGGGAATAGAATTATGTATTGGAATATCAATTACATGAACAACTTTAAATTTAGTGTCATTATTCTCAAATAATAATATTTATGCCAATTAGAAAACATTGTCCAAAAAATCACTCATTTTTAAAACTTTTTGATGCATGAATATTTTTTTTTCGCAATTTTCGCAAATAAAATTTTTTTTTTTTTTTTTTTTTTTTTATATAAATTAATTATGTATTTTTTTTTTTTTTTTTTTTTTTGCGGCCCTATGCTCCTTGTAGGAGTAAAAGGAAGAAATATATATATAATTATGTATTTTGAATTTTTCTTATATTTGTTTTCTTACATGGGTGTCACTCGATCAAGATTTGTTTCTATTTACTAAACACTCACACATTTAAAAATTGAATATTAATTTTATATAAATTTTCCTTTCAGTTTTTCATTCAAGTAAACAGCAACCATTTCAAGTTGTTTTCTTGATGACATCTTGAAAGCAAATTGCGTGCAGCCTACGACACAGTATGTGTAAAAAAAATTGCTAGCAAATCTTGATCGTGTGACACTTACATATGTTAGGCTATTCTTAATAAAAAATATATGAAATAAGCTGTGTCTTGTAGCTTATTTTTATATAATTAATATTAAGTTGTTTTCCAAATTAGTAGTTTAAAAATAAAAACGTTATGGTAACGCTGATATAGCAGAACAATTTTTTGTTTTCGTTTTGATTACTTTCTTAACAAAGATAGACTGAGCTGAAACCAATGGAGCTAATTAATGTATTGTACTGAACTCGTGAGCTATTGAACTAAAGTGAGCTATTGAACTAAAAGAGCGAACTAGCTCAGTTAAATTAGCTGAGCGGAAAGGAGCACTCACTCAACTGAGCTGAAAAACCCAACTCTAGTACCGACCCGCATTTGACTTTGTCACCCCCATACAATGCTTTGTGCTATAGACATTTAGCATGTGCTTGTCATTGAAAATGTACGAAGAAAATGTAAGAATTTTGACTAGGTAGTGATTACGTAGTTATAATGGGACCAAGTGCACACATTCGAACCAGAAAGTTACTAGTACATTCTATAATTTTAGTCTACCTGTTAAAACAAACTAAAAAGTGTAGACGTATCGTTGACAATGTCATCAAGAAGTCAGCACTAGTCGACAAATTGGTGACTTTTCACCAATAAGCCCAGTAAGAAGTCACCACACAAGTAGACAAAAGTGGTGACTTTCAGGCAATTGGCCCCGTGTTTACCACAGGGTTGTAAACGATGTTTAATTGTGTTGATCATATTTTTTGGAAAACTATTACTAATCAGAATATTATAACTCTTTGTTTGTTTGCTTTGTGGAACTGCGTGATACTTATCTTTAAAAATCTTTCTATTATATTTTTGAAGTGAAAACTTCTATTGGCGCGGTACGAAGGTTTTGGATGAGAAAAAACCTCAGAACTCGCGATACCGTCGGAGTAAAGTTAACAACCTCAAATGAAGAGAGCGCCCTCTCTTGTGGGTGATGTTGCCATATATGAGAAAAACACTTATTTTTTGGTGCACCAAAGAGGGCGCACTCTTCAATTTGAGCGAAACTGATTAAGAAGAGTACACAAAGATGGCGCTTTCTTCATTTTGAGCGAACAAAATTTAGGTTGTTAACTTCTCGGGCGCAGTTGCATTTGCGTTTACAATAAGTGGCATGGCAAAACTAGCAGGTATGCGTAGTTCGACAACAAGTACAACAATCCAAAATCAACATGTATTTTGTTGGTATAAAGCACTCGCTTCATATCAAAACACACAAACAAATTAAAAGCATTTTAATACATATGAGTACCAAACTGTAACCATTTTTTATGTACTCTCTTCAAACTATATCAGTTTTTATAAAAATTTGCTATAAAGCGAGCTCAGTCAGCTGTGCTAGTAAGCTCACCTGTTGCATACGCCTTGATAAGTGGTTAAATTTGTTGCATGTGTTTATATAATTGTTTATATCTACGCATAATTTTTTTGGCAATAGCACGTGTATTGTTGTAATCACAAAACGTTTTCACTTCTGTCGGCACTCCCGGAGTGCTACCCGTAGTTGTTTTCCTGTATTTGTGATCTGTGATTTAGGATGTGTTGAGTTATAATTTATTATTCGGCCAGATGCTGTAGTTTTCGGAAGCCAATCAAAAATAATTTTAGTTTCTTTCCTAATTAGTTTCTCGTCTAAGTAAGTAATATTTCCCTCTTTTTCTATTTCCATCGTGAATTTTAATTTTGTGTGTTGGCAATTTAGCGTTTTTATTATTTCATCCCGATCGTCATGGTTAATTACTGCCAAAATGTCGTCTACATATTTTTCAATGTATTTTATATGTATGTTCTTGGTTTTTAGTTCTGATATTTCATCGTTTAGTAAGTTGTCAGGAAGTATAATGACTAGTTGTTATTTCACATTTCTCACGAAAAAAAAATCATAAAGAAGGGCGCTGTTATAAGAGCCAAAGTAAAGGTAGGGAATTGTTGCAAATTGAGAAGTTTTAAAAAAACTTACAATCTCAAAATATGGCAAGCAATAATTGAAACATTTCTTTTAAACAAACGCCTAAGCCGACATAAGCGTTTTCAATTTAATATTTCTCTAATAAATAAAACTTTCGTAATAATATTTTTACTTTGCCGGAGTAAGAATATTTGATTCTGCATTAAATTTTTCCAAATTATCTGTTGTAATTTTTTCGGAAGCGTTTTTATAAAGGTTAAATGCTTTTTCTCGAAAACATATTTTTCGACTTAGGTGATTATTGCCTTGGACCACAGATACATACATATATGAATTATCAAAAGCTTAAAAACAGTTATCGCTCATTTCATGTTAAGTTTTGTGATACTACAGTGCAGAGTGAAAAATATTGGTGTAATTACAAAATGTCGACACATATTTCAGTTTATAAATGAAAAAAATCCTTAATTGATAGAACTTCTCTATAATTTAATATTTTAAAACATTAAAAAAGCCATTTGACGTAAACGTGTATAATGACATCTAAATACATTATCACGGAAAAACTTTTAGCTTTTTTTTTTTTTATCGTCGCGTGCTCTTGCACTATAAGCCAAAACAAACTAATACAATTTATTTTACTCTTTTTAAATAGATGTTGTATGTATGTATGTATTTATATTTTCCAAACTAGCATTGTTCGCTGAAATTACACGGATCCTTAATCATATTATGGCCGTTGGTACACATGCTCTCGATGTTGGTGCTTTAACGCCTTTCTTTTGGCTTTTTGAAGAACGCGAGAAAATGATGGAATTCTATGAGAGGGTTTCAGGAGCACGTATGCATGCAGCTTATATTCGTCCTGGTGGTGTTTATTTGGTAAACATCTTGAAATTTATTTGGTACTAAAACTTTTATGATATATTTTTATTTCTAAGGATATGCCATTGGGATTAATGGACGATATTTATGAGTTTGCGTCTAAGTTTTCTGAAAGACTGGATGAAGTGGAAGATGTTTTAACTACGAACCGTATTTGGGTACAACGAACCGCAGATATTGGCGTTGTAACGGCCGAAGAAGCTTTAAACTATGGATTTAGCGGAGTAATGTTGAGGGGTTCGGGAATAAAATGGGATTTACGCAAACAACAACCGTATGATGCCTACAATTTAGTTGAATTTGATGTACCCATTGGAACCAAGGGTGATTGCTATGACCGATATCTGTGTCGTGTTGAAGAAATGCGTCAATCCTTGCGCATCATTGATCAGTGCTTGAACCAAATGCCTGCAGGAGAAATTAAAACTGATGATGCGAAAATCACACCACCATCCCGATCCGAAATGAAGACATCAATGGAAGCATTGATTCATCACTTTAAACTTTTCACTCAAGGCTATCAAGTTCCTCCTGGAGCCACATATACAGCAATTGAAGCACCTAAAGGCGAATTCGGAGTTTATCTAGTTTCTGATGGCTCTAGCCGCCCATACCGTTGCAAAATAAAGGCTCCTGGTTTTGCGCACTTGGCAGCATTAAATCATGTTGGAAGACAACACATGTTGGCTGATGTTGTTGCTATCATTGGTACCCTTGACGTTGTTTTTGGAGAAATTGATCGCTAAATACTTTTTACATAAATATAGCAAGTCTTGTTGCTACATATATATATATACTTATATACATTTGTTGCAATTTTGTTAATTATAAATGAGTAAAGTACTATATGTGAACATTCACAATTGCGAAATAAAAGAATTTTTGCGTGTCAATACTCGTTTTTGTCCATACGAATAACAAATTATACTCAAAATAAGCTAATAGGGGAGTAGTTATTTATACTCTATGTTTTCCAGATGCAGAAATAAGATTCACTTTTTGGAGAAAACGTGCGAGTGTATCCACATTTCCGGAAAGACTCTTATGAATTCTTAGAGTTTTATAAAGCGTTGAAGCTGGAAGTTGTAAAATCCATAATCACAATGTTTTATTTTCCCTTAAGCACAAAAACTATTATTAAAATTTACTACTTTCGACAATTGCTAGATGATGGATACATGTCAAAAATACAAAACAATTGGTGCTAGAGACATTGTCAATGGGTGTCTTTTTGTGGTATGGAACGGAAAATGAAATGTTAAAAAGGGAGCGAAAATTATGACGAAACTATTTTCTCTTGTCTAAAATTCAAGATTAAATTGGTGTTGTTTTGTATCAAAATATTGACACACTTGCCACCTTCTCCCTTAAAAAGCTTCTGCGCGTTGACTATTAAACAAACAATGACTTGGGGCCTGGCTTCAAACCCTGGCCAGAGCAAGTCAATCAACATCATTAATTTCTCTAATGTACATTAATTGTTGTCGGACTATTTAAGTGATGAAGGCATAGCACTGGTTCCGACAGCGATTGATGCTGTTCCAAGCTAATGTACACAACATCGCCCCCTTCTTCGGTTAGCAGAACCATCGGCGAAGTAAAACAATTAATAAAAAGCCTGCTAATACAGCTTAACAAAGTTAATGCGTCTACTTAACACCGGAGACGCCTCAACACTTCCAAAAAAATTGACATAACGCGCAAAGCAGAGTTGTGAAAGAGTTAAGCCTTCTAAATTTTCAACATCTATCTTCTCTACCCTATGCCTCTCCCTGAGTTCCGGCACAATGCATACGTAGGGGTCATCCCCTGAGTGCTGGTCATAATTAAAAAAAAAAGAAATCAATAATTTCAAGGGATACATTTTATTGTTATCATTATTTTTATTATTATTTTTTTTATTAAGTTTTTAAGATTATTAATATTTTGTTTATAAAACATATTTTGATAAGTTTTTTTATATTTATTCGTTTGCTAATTTTCATGGTTTTGTTTGCTTGTATATAAACTATAGAAGTTGTAAATAAATTTTGTTTGATGTAATTTTTGTAAGATGTATATCCTGGATAATGTTTATATTGTTGACATGTTGCCGTATCCAATAAACCCTAAAATAATAAAATAAAAATAAAGTTAAATCGTACAGTTTTAAATAGAAAATACATATAAAAATACATAACTGAATTTCAAATTAAATACCAATGTTTATTTTTTTAATATTTAAAGTAAACATCTTCTATGCAAATTAATGTATTTCATAAAAGAATCTATCTTACAATACAAGTATTTATGTATGTACTTCTTCATAAAATAATGATAAGTATTTAAAAAAAAGTTAATATGTATATCAAATTTGATTTGCTTCATTGATTAGATTCGTTACGGTAATTTTAAAAAGAATGTTTATTCTACTTGCATATATTTTTATTATTCACTTATAATTTTAAAATCTTTTATATTCTATAAGTTAAACAAATCTATATTGTTACCTGCCTGATGCAATTGTATTTTTTATTTTTCAATATTTCGCTGCACTTTTGAGTAGCATTGTGTGTTATATGTTCAGTTGATAACATTAAACAACAATAACACATAATTTTTCCTAATGATATTGGATATTAAATAATTTAAAAAATAAACAAGACCTCAAGCTCGTTTAAATTTTTTATTAATTATTAACGAAAATAGCTGTATAAGCTTTTAAAGAGTAGAAGCTCTTTCAGGTTAGACAGGTTTCAAACATGAAATCGTAGTTAACCGAACACATTCGATTTCTCGCTTTCATCGTGTGTTCGTACTGTAGTTAACTGAACAATTTTTCGTAGTTCTGAAACTAAACTCGAATATTTAAAAAAAAAATTAACCCTAAACATATTCCAAGTATTTGAAGTTTGAAATCCTTGAAGACCACCAGCATAGATAGTGCTAAGCTATTCCAGGAAATTTTAGCCCCCATCAAGAATTTTTTAATGTAAAGTCATTGTTTGTATTGAATCCCTGTGAATAATTAAAAAGTTAAAATGTTAAAAAATGAATGTTACGTTTAGTGTTTTACACAAACGAGCAGAATTAAAATCTTTCGAATACAAGCTAAAACTATGCCGCTTCATTCAATAAAAAAATATTTTTTTTTTATATTATTATTACGAATAAACGTAATTAATATTTGAATTTATATTAATGTACATATGTATATATGAAAATTAATATTATCAGGCTCGAGTTCAGTTTTATTGAATTAATGAAAGTTCAAATTACTAATGGCCCTTTTCACAATGTACGATTAAAAGTTAACATCGACTTTAAGGACAAGTTTTGCATGCCGAACTTGCCGTTAAAGTCGACGTTAACTTTTTAATCATACATTGTGAATGATTTTATTTTGAAAAACATTAGTATATCCAATCAGACTAGCAGAACGTATAAGAATAACGATTTCAAGGCCTCTACACCTGTCATCTGCGTTCGTTCGTCCATTTTTACAACTTACCGAAAGTGGATACTAATTGGGAAAGAATATCGACTACTTAACCAAATTTTCAACCAATCAGAAATGCGGAATTTCGTACTATTCAAAAATGGTTTCAACATATGAAAATTGAATAGAAATTCTCGTGTTCCTTCTACGAGAAAAAGTCGCTATAGCTCTAAAATAATTGATTCTTTTGTATATTGTTTAAAAATGTATACAAAAGTCATTGTTAGACCAACAAGGAAGGGCCAGGAACTGTTATGGAAGTCGTTAGAGGTTTACAAATCTTAGAATATATCACTTGTAAGAAGATTACATTAAAATTTACTTTTACGGTAAAATACTTTAAATAAAAATTTTCGACGGTTTCAATTTGAAAAAAAAAAACTAGAATAAAATTGTAGCAGTTAATAATTCGGTTCAGCATGCCGCTACAAAAAGAGTAGCACCCTTTGAGTTGATAGTTAATTTAAAAGTTTTATTTTTTTTTTTAAATATGACTACGTTTCTGATTGTTTTTACACCACATATTTGCCCTTATTCTACTTGGCGGCGTCAATGTCGTCATCAATTTTGAGTCAACATCACTTTTACTCAACTTCAACACCGCGTCAACACTAATATTATATTCTGTAACCATGTTCAGGTGACGTTCTATTTATCGATAATTGTTATGAACATATCGTATTTAATACTCGAAACATCTAATTTATTTTGTTTACAATTTTTATTAAAATTTTTGGTGGAATATATACATATATATTGCTATAAAATGGGTTTCATTTCCGTGCCAAATTCTAATTGTAATCATGATGAAAAAAAAAAAAAAAATAACAATGCAAAGAAGACTACTCAGGTAGACATCGAACATCTCCAAATTGCCAGATGATAAGTAAGTGGAAAATGCAAAGTTTTATAATTTCAAGTTAGACACTTTGTGGTTTCCTTAAAAGATCGTAAGTTATTTTCGGCTGAACAAAGAAGCATTTAAATATATCCTGGAGATAATTGTGCGGTTTCTATAATATAAAAAATTGGTTTTAGTAGATAATTTGTATGAAAACCACTGTTTTTTGTATGATTCCCATACAAAATTTCTACACAAGTCATTTGTCTGTCTTGTGAAAACAGCAACTATTGGTTCACATTTAAAAAAGACCGGAGCCAAATTAAGTTTCATTGAAAAAACGAATTTCGTGGGTGTAATTGGGTGCGTGGACGGATCCTATATAAAAATTGTAGGGCCAGATAATTTATCTTTTTCCATTTTATTTTAATATTTAAAAATAAGTAAAAACTAACAGAAAACCAATTTTTGTCAACACCAAAATCACCGACGACAAAATCAGAGTCAATATAATGCAACGTCGCCGTCACATTTTGTTACAAAATACAAAAAATATGTTGACAGTAATCGATTACTTTCAATGTTGACATTGAAAATACCGATTTAACACAAGCGATACAAAAAGATGTTGTGTTACATTGACGCTGCCATATAGAATAAGGTTGATTATATATTGTCATATTTTTTAAGTTTTACATACATACATATGTAGCTCAGTAGTGTGATAGTGTAAAAGCTAAACTCGAAATTTTTTATTTAAAATAAATTTAACTTAATAAAATAAAATTAATTGGCTACCTTCTCTGCCTACATTTTCAATGCCATTTGCTTCACTACCTCCCATGCCTAAAGTTGCCGTAGCCGCAGCTACTGCTATGGCAGCATTGTTAGTTATTATATCATCGGATAGGTGGTGGTAATGATGGTGCAGAGGTTGTTGTTGCATAAATGAGTGACGATTTATGATGTTGTTGTTGTTGTTGTTGTTATTACTGCTGCTGCTGGAAATGCCCGTACGCATTATATCTGTTGTAGTAATGCCGGGTGAGCCAATTACCCCACCACCACTACCACCGGAACTACCTGTAACACCTGTATTAAAACTATTGGTAAAAACTTCACCGAAGCTTAGCTTCGTTAATTCCATGGAAAACACATAGAATATGATCAACATTGTTGTATAAACAAATATATGAAAAATAATACAAGACCAAATGAGTTTTATCTGCAATGAACAAAAATTTATATATTTATTATAAAATAAACTTGGTTTATAATCAATGACGACAGTCTTAATGGCTAATAAATCAGTGAGTGCTGGCTTAGTTAATCTAAACTGAAATTTGAAAGCAGTTAAAATAATTGGTGTAATGTCTGCCCATTGTCACCGTCAACAAGTGTCATTTTGCGGGATATCGATCGAAAACCTATGTTTGGTAACTTAAACCAATTTGTGTTGGTAACTTAAACCATAAATTTTCTGCATTGATTCACAGATTTGCTGGTTTAAACTTAAACTTTAAAGAAACTAAAGGATTAACTTGCACTGATTTATTACCCACTAATCGGTTTAATAACGGCTTATGAGTATGTGTGTATGTAAATTACCTTTGATTTGCGTTTATATTTATTAATGCTGACAAATGGCACCAGAGCGATTGTGAGAAAAATTCCACAAAACATACCCGCAAATAAGCTGGCAAAATTAAGTTGCCATGGGAGAGTGCCAATAGCAAACAACACCGCTCCAACCATAATCAACTTAAATAAAGCTATGTGAGGCTTATGCAGCTGTTGCCAGTGTGCATGTATTAAAAGAACTACTAAAGATGCTATCACACCAGATAATGACGCCAATGGACCCACCTGAAAATTATAAATTTTTCTTTATTAAAACTTGCTGTTACATTTTATTTTATACGAAGGTGGTTCACAGGGGCCCAATATTTTGGAACTGATTTTATCACGCAGACTAAAAAAAATATTTCATGTTTTATATAACTTATCATATACTTACATACAAAGCTAATTATTTATTACTTTTACGCTATTTCGTAGGCGTATGTGTCCTTCGAAGATACCTGGCTTCAACTACCGGGAGTTGTAATATTTAGTTTGGCATATTTAGCCAACCCGTTTCTTATTCATATGTATGTATGTTCTTTTTTGTAAACCATAAAAATAAACAGTGCACACGCGATAGCTTGAACTTGAATTTCAAAAATATTTATTTAAATATTAGTTATGAAAGGTTTAAAAACCAATTGGTTTCTTTTAATTTTTAATTCGAGAGAAATTGCAAAGTTACGAAAATTTTTTTAAATAATCAAATTGTTTGTAGAGATATAAAAACTGGGCTTTAGTACCTTTCAACATACAAGGTGTGTTCTGTATTCCATACGTAATTAAAATGACCGGAATTGTCATAGAATTGTTTCTATAAACGAAAATTTATAACAACAATGTAGCAGAATATGTAGTACTTTGCATTTCACTTGACCGTAAGTATTCACCCTTATCGCGAAAAAATTTTCCCTCGTGAACAACTCTCATGAAAAATTTTATTCAGTCAAGAATAATCACTCCTATCGTGAATAAGAATTGATATTTTTGTTCACATGAAATTTTTATTCCCCTCGAAAGGAAAAATGGTATCTTGAATCTCCCGTGAAAAATTATTCCCGCTATCAGTTCTCAATGAATGTAAAAAAGGAAAAAAGATAAAAAAAATAAGAAATCATAGAAATTTTTGTTCAAAAATATACACGGACATATTTATTTTAAAGAAAACTTCAAAAATCAAAGCTAAATTATCAGTGTTGGAGCTTTAGTTTGGTTGCTCCGTTTGTTTATTGCATTCTAACTTTTAGGTTGTAAAATAATTCGGTACTTTTTGGAAAAATTCCAGCAAATTAAATTTCTGCAGGCAATCGGCCTGTTGTTTTGCATTTTGTTGAGCAATACTCATTATCAGATCTTTCCATTAAAATAAACTTTTTAAGCTTTAATATTCGAATTATAAGAAGAAATACGTATGTACATGTTATCTTATGTTCCCCATCAGAAATAAAGTGAACAAATTGAAAAGAAAAGTGAAAAAACTCGCGGGAAAAAAATCATTCACGATTAGGGGAATTTTATTTTGGCGTGAAATTATTCACGAGGACTTGTTTCACGATTGCAATAACTTGGAATGTGAAAAAATTTCATGTGGAAAATTATTCACGATAGGGGTGAATAACGTAAATAATGTTCACTTCAAAAAATTTCCCTTATCGTGAATGATTTTTTTCCCACGAGTTTTTTCACTTTTCCCTTTAATTTAATCACTTTATTTTTGATGGGGAACAGAACAAAACATGTATGTAGTTCTTCTTATAATTTGAATATTAAAGCTTACAAAGTTTAATTTTAAGAAAAATGTCTGCAAATAATGCACAAGCTGATGTATTGCTCAACAAAATGCGAAACAACAGGTTCATTGCCTGCGGATTTGAGAAGTTTTAATTTGTTGGAATTATTTCGTTTTGTTGGCTTTCAAAAAAGGAGCCGATTTATTTTACCACATAGAAGTAAGAATGCAATAAATGAACGCTGCAACTGAAGTAGCATTCCAACACTGAATATTTAGCTCTACTTTTTTTAAGATTTCTTTAAAATATACATATTTCCTCCATATTTTTGCACGGCCAACACACCCGAATATGTGTGCAAATTGACTTCGGAAGAGATGACCAATTTGGTTTCATCCACGCCACGACGCCTGAATGCAGTAATAGACGACGGTGGTGGACCAACTAAATACTAAAACTAGCAAACCACAATTTATTCTAATAGTTTTAGTAACATTTTGTTGAGACTGAACTGTATGTAGACTTTTGTCATACCATATTTTTGTTATTTTGTGTTAAATGACAAATTAATTAATTTAACTTTAATTTTTTAATGAATAAAGATGATTTTCTAAAAAACCTGTATCATTAATTTTTCTATGAACTAAGTGGTTTTCGCAGAATAGCATTATATGGGTCTGCATGTAGACTTTAGTCCTTCACTGTATATGCCCGAGTATATTTTTGAACAAAAATTTCTTTTATTTTTATATCTTCTTCCTTATTTTACATGCACTACTCCCCTTCATGGGGAATGAAAATTCAATGGGAACAAAAATTTCACATTTAGTTCACGATAGGGGTGAATGATGTAATGTAATGTTTGCATTAGTTTATACTACGTGCAACTCAAAATTCGTTATTAGCTATCGCTTGTGATGGATCATTGTGTTCGGTACTTTTTATTTAATGTGGGCTTCGTTTAATTTCCATTGTGAAAAATAAAAAAAAATCGTTTAATTATTTTATCACGAACATTTTAGATTTAGATTTATTTGTATGTTCAAATCCTGTACAACAATAAATAATTTTATATTTAGAGTACAGGAAAGTAGTTTTCAAAAATTAAGTTAAGACGGCAAGTATACATACATATTTAGACAAAATTAAGTATAATTCGTTTATATAATAATATTTAAGATTCCCTATTGAGAAAAATAATTAAATAAAAAGTGCTTAAAACTATTTGCGCAGCTATTAAGTTGTTGAGCTTGAGGAAGAACATTCCAGAGACGCGCCGCATGAATGAAAAACTGCCATTCGGAAACAAGGTAACGGTGGAAAGGAATTATAATCTTTTTTCCCCTAACTGACCTGGCAAACCTGATTTTATCAATAAGATATTGCGGCATTTCTGAATAAATGACTTTATGCAAAAATAAAAGCACTCGTATATTAAGAAGGTCGTTGAACGAGACTCCATACAGTTTGGAGGAAAATAGAGAAACATCAACAACATTCAATCCGTAAACATATCTAATAATATTGTTATATAAAACATTTAGCCTTCTTTTGCTGATAGAGTCACAGCTTGCAAAAAGTTCACAACCATAGATTAAACCGGGAACAAGGTAAGATTTTGCTAGAAGTTGTCTTATATGAAATGGTGTATAGTGTTGTGAAGACCAAAGACACCTCAGCTTTGTGTAAGTCTGACCTACAAGTGAGTTAGCATGGTTTGTCCAGGTAAGACTGTTATTAAAAATTACTCCCAGGTTTTTGGCAGCATTCACAATGGTGATTTTTTCTCCGTTTATTAAGACATCAACATTGGCAATATGATGGATTGTTTTCTTACGAATTATGATACACTTTGATTTGTGAGGGTTTAAACAAAGTTCATTTGCAGTTGCCCAACAAAAAATTTTATTAAGGTCGTCATTTAGTCTTGAAATGTTTTCAGCAACAGAGACGACTGGATTACTTAAGTACAACTGCACATCGTCCGCGTACATCTGAATATTGCAATGCAGAAGTTGTTGTGGCAAATCATTTGCATGAATAGAAAAAATGGGTGGTCCAAGGATTGACCTTGGGGCACTCCCCTAGATATATTTAATACCGAAGATTGAATATTGTTCGAATACACATACTGCCGCCGACTAGTGACGTAAGAAGATAGCAGTCGTGTGGAAGTTGACGAGAAGTTAAAAAAGTGTCGAATTTTCATGCAAATCGTGCTGTGGTCCACCGTATCAAAGGCTTTTGAATGATCAAGAAGAACCAAGAAATTTATTTTTCCTACATCGAGTTCACGCCGTATGTTTTCAGTTACATTCAGTAAAGCAGAAACACAGCTATGATTCTGGCGAAAACCTGATTGCTTGTCAGACAACAAATTATTTTTACTGATATATAGCGACATTTGATTATAAAGAATTTTTTCAAGAGCTTTGGATAGAAAGCAAAGGATAGCAATTGGTCTGAACTCTGAGTTATTTTTCGGTATTGGCATTATTTTTGCGCATTTCCATTTTGACGGAAAAGTGCTAGTCATTATACTAGTGTTGAATAAATGTGTTATATAAGGCAAGAGAACAGGCAACAATATTTTTAAAAATTTAGGGTGTATGTTATCAGAGCCCACTGCATTTGACTTTATTGAATTGAAGCTTGAATAGACTTCAGATTGGCTTACACATGCGAATTGCATTGATTACGTTATCGTTATTATATATACTAGAAAAATTGTAAGAAGTGTTGTCTATTGGTAGTAGTGGTATATTTGTGAAGGTTCTACTAAGCTCTTCGACATCTACTTGGCAACAACTTGAACTCACTGATCTACCAACGCCAATCTCACGAATGTATTTCCAATTTTGCCTGGAGTCCATTGCCGAAACAAAGCGTCTGGAATAATACGCAGTTTTTGCAATCCTGATGCTAATATTAACGTTTCTTCTTGCAGTTCTAAATTCAGCCTTCAACCCTGAGGTTCTAAATCGCTTCCACCTTGAATAAGAGGAGTCCCTTTTGGCTATTAGAAGTTTAATATTGGCAGAAAACCAAGGCTTTTCCCTACCAGATGTTCTTTTATACTTTAGTGGAACTGTTACATCAAATAGACCTTGAATATTGTTTTCAAAGAATTCTACTTGCACATCAACTGAAGGCATGTAGTACATTTCAGACAAACAATACGAGAGCACGTCTTAGTTTATGCCACTGAAGTCGCGATAGTAGACTGTATGTTCTGACAAAGGAATTCTAAAGTTATACGATAAAAATATTAAATCAGGCTTTGAAAAACACGGGGCTAACACTTGGTCGTACAACAATACGTTAACTGGATTAGCAACAAAAACAACGTCAAGCAAAGTTCTGTTAGTTGCTGTATGATGAGTTGGATTAACTGTGTTTGTGGGAGTTAGACCAAAAGATAACATATTGTCAGTTAATTCTGATTCCAAAAATAGGTTTGAATTAAAGTCACCTGAAATGATAATGTCATCATAAGCAGCGGAAAGCGCTTCCATCGCACTGAGGAAATTTAAGAAAGATATTCTTTTGTTCGGCCTGTAGGCGCATCCTACCAACATTTTCTTACCGTCAGAGAGTATCTCAATAAAAATAAATTCAACACATTTCCCGCTTAATGAGAAATTAGTTGAAGATTTTAAGCAAACTTTGCAAGAAATATTATTCTTCACAAAAATAGCTACCCCACCAGCATTACCCTCTCGATCTTCTCTAAACACTTTATAGCCACTAAGGCAAATTAAACTATCCGGAGTCCCAGATGAAAGCCAGGTTTCAGAAACGCAGACAATATCTATGCTGGAATTTTCAAAAAGAAATCTAAATTCATCAATTTTATTGTTAATGCTTTGGGCGTTAATATGGCAAAGTGTCAGACCTTTCTTGTAATTAGCCAGGATCTTAACCATGCTCATAGTCGTGTCCCTGGTATTTCCTCCCACAGTGTCACCATTATCCGTGATCATAATCAAATATATAAAGAAAAACCTTAATAGCAACGCAAAAAACAATAATTTAACAGCAAAACTGGTTAGGCAATGTAATAAGGAATAGTAATTACATAAAAATTTATGTATATGATCTAAATAAAAGGTAAAAGAGTTCCAAAAAAAGATTTATAAAATATAAAAAATTAGAAAAATTGCATATTAAATTGATCTTAAGATCGAAAAAAAGTTTTTAATTGATCAGAATAAACGATTTTAAGAGCGTCATGATTTTCATGTACTTTTACATGAACGATTCTACGCTGTGTAAATACAGCTTTCAAGCAGTTCTCCTTTTTTAATTTTAGCGCCTCCTTAAAAATAGCATGATTATGCGGCGTTAGATTTTCATTAATAAAGAAAGGCACGTTACTGTCAAAGCCCGCATTTAGCAAACGTAGAGGTGATTTGTGTTGACGACGATAATCAGCAGCAGTTTTGAGAAATAAATTTCGATCATATGGGGAGTTCATTTTAATAATAATTGGGGGATCCTTCACATTTCGCATATGTTTAAAATGCTTAGGGGCTGTGCACATATTACGTAACGCTGTTTTCAGAGATTTTATACCCCCCCCCCCCCCCTTTTCAGTACGAACCTTCCAATCCGTAACAAATCTTAAACCCCCCCTCCCCCCAGGACCGTTACGTAATATGTGCACAGCCCCTTAACACGAAAAATAACTTTGTGTGTTGGCACTCTAGTGCTTAACACTCCGCAAATATTTTCAAATATACCAGAAAGGTCTTCATTCTCGTGAAATGTTATACCAGTAATTCTGATGTCTGACGCTACTACCGAATTATCGTGCTCAAGTACTTTTAAATTTAAACTATTAACATCCTCTCTTAATTTAATAATTTCAATGCTGGCGGTCTCTAATTTAGTAACCCTTTCGTTTAATTTTCGAATTTCTTTTTTTACATCATTTACTATCTGATTTCGTAAATCACTGAACTTCTTTTCTATTTCAGCCATTAGGCAACTCTTATTGTTTTCAATAATTGATTTTATGTTTTCAGATTGTTCCTGGCTGTATTCGTTCTGTTTTTCAAATTTGTTATCCAACCAGTTCCACAAACGAGAGCGAATAGTTGGATCAGTAGTGTTGTTTGTAAACACATCTTTTACTTCAACTTTGTTCACATTATTTTTTGTTCTACGAGTGGTCATGATTGTTGTTATTATTATAATTTTCTCTATATTAAGAGAAAGGATGAGAGTGTGTTTATGTGATTTATAACTGTGGCCGCTTGGTATAAAGAGTTAATTTTAATTTTAAGTGATGTTTATGTTATGCAGTTGTGCAATTTAAGTATATAGTCTAATTATTTTCAGTTTTTGTTTTATATTTATGTATATTTCGTATATGATTTTGTTTGTTTAGTGTGTAGGTAGTGTTTGAGAACAAGTTCTTTATAATTTTTGTTTGTAGATTTTAAGACATTTCTTTGGATCTTAGTTATGCAGTAGCAATATTTGTTGTTGTATAAAAACAGGTTCCTTGTAATATTATTTGTATATTTTAGTTTGTGGTTTTCTGTTTTTGTGCTTATGTGCGAAAATCTATTTGATACAAAGGAATTTTTGAACGAAGCCAAAAAATCCCCTGATCACCGATCATTGAAAATCGGAACTTTTTGAGTTTGAAAATTAAAAATTACGAAACACAATGGTCTATCATTAAAGGCACGCGTTTTAGCTTCAACACATTTGAAGCTTTCTATGCATCATACGCTTTTCTTAATTTCAAGTTACATAGGAAGCGTTTTGTGCAGCAAAACAACCATCAAAACGGCTACCACAAACAGATGATCGCTTTGAATGACGCGTAGAATGTTTACAAAAGTAGATCTACTTCAACGCGTTCTATACTGTGTATTTTGTAACTTGCCATATACAATTACACTAATTCAACTTTTTTGACAACCGCGTTAAAAGAGGCGACGCATAGAACGCGTGTTATGAACCTCCACCTTTAGTATGGCTTATAAGGCCTTTTGTGAAGCGCATGGTAGTCACTAATGCCAGTTTTACATTGAAAATTGATTGTTTATGACTGTGATAAATGCATAGTATCACTTAATATATATTGTTGGAGATGTAGTAAAGTCCAGTTTTTAGATCTCTAAAAATCATTTGAATATTTAAAAAATTGTTGCGGTTCTTGAACAAGACGGACGCGTTTTTGTTAAACAGCGTATACCTTTTTTTACATTTTATAAAACGAAAATATAAAACCAACAAAAAAAAAATAATAAAACAAATAAACAAACTTGAACAAATATTTGTTAATAAAAAAGAAAATAAAGTAAATAAAAAAAATTTTAAATGTGATATTAAATAATAATAAGCACAAAAACAGAAAACCACAAACAAAAGCATAAGATTTTCCGTTAATTCTTTCTTTGAGGTTGGTGTTGGCTGAAGTGGTTAGCGCTTTGACTACTAAGCAAACTATGGTCTAGGACCTGGGTTTAATCTCTGGTTAGGGCAAGTCGTCAACCTCATTAGCCTTCTCTAATGTACATTAGTCTGGTATTGTATTAATTGTTATTGGACTGTTTAAGTGATAAAGACATAGTACTGGTCACTTAAAAACTGTTCCGGCAACGATTGATACAGTTCCCAGCTAATGTACATCACAGCGCCCTCGTTAGCAGAACCGTCGGCGAAGTAAATGATATAATAAAAATACTGTTTGTATCGCTTAAGAAATTGAATGCGTCTACTTAACCCTACAAGCGCTAAAACACCGCTCTAAAAATTAACAAAGCGCGCAATAGCAGAGCTCTAAATAAATTAAACGTTCTATATTTTCAACATCTATCTTCTCTATTTATCCTAAAAGAAGAAAGTGATGAAAATAAGTACAGTAAAACTTGGTTATAACGAACTACATAGATAATCAAAAATTGTTCAATATAACAAAGGATTTACGTATGAAAATGGCAACCAAAACCCAGCGGACTTTGTAATTAGTTCGTTACAACCGAGAATTCGTTATAACCGAATATGTTTTAAGCAAGTTTTACTGTACCACACTTAACATGGCGACTTTGATACACGAACAGGGTTCCATGCGGACAATAAAAAATTTCAAATTAATTTGACTGCATACTTTTATAACATACTTCATAGTTTTAGCGAATTTTACAATATTTTTTTGCTATCATTATATTTTCAAAGATTGAGCGACTTTTAAGCAATTTGTTAATACAGGTTTTTTTTTGCAAAATTTATAATAAAAAAATGTCTGTTTACTCGATAGTATAAATATATGCAACGAAATAAGCAAAATTACAAAGAATATCTTACCTCTGGTTTATACGGCACTAAAACGGCGCTTGTTAAATTTCCTGCAAGACCAGTTCCTACATACAAGATCGCTGTTCGTATGGGTCCTATTAGACGTTCTAGATCAGCCAGGAATATATGCTGAAAAACCACAGTTATAATTAAATGCAAAATACCGGCATGCATGCACAGTGACGTTAGAAGACGATAAAATTGATCTGGCACTTCGACATTAACAAAGGGAAACATGCCACATACATTGCTAAGACATGAAATCTATAAAAAAACAAGTAAAAATGATTTGTTGAGAAAAAAAAAAAAAAAAAGTACCTGTGAACACAATGAAGCTTCTTCGTGAAAATATCCATTGACAAAATCGCAGTATTCTCTAGTTGTTATTTGGCATTCACCGTAGATACCTGTACAGCATGGATGGCCAATCACTTCGCACACCATATGCTCAGCGGTATGATCTTTAAAGCGAAAACGTTGTGAAAAAGAGTTCGTTTTTCGACATATAGGCCACTTTGTAATATCGTCCGGCCATTCATACGGAGCAATTGATGCAGGAGCATCGCAATATTTTGGATCTAGTCCACAAACTGAACCCGAAATACGTCCACCTGGTCCGGACTCACCAGGCGACCACTTTTTCCATGTGGATATAGATTTCTAATTATTAACAAGAGAGTAATAAGAAATATGTACTAGTATGCATAAATTAAAGCGTATATCATTCATGATTTCTGCACTTACTGTTGGAAATAATCCTCGAACAGTGCAGTCAGCTTGGGAACTTTGTACGCATCCTGAATCATCGTTACGAATACAACATGCAGTTTCCCGTTCCTGCCGCCTCGTTTTCATCAGGACATCGATTATTTTAACATCTCTTCTCATACAGGTAGCAAACTTTGCACCCATGTGTACCAAGTCCTGGTTGCGTGGTCCTATCCATAAATTGCGCTGTTCCGAATGCTGCACAGTTTGTAGGCTAAGACTGGTTACTAGTACCTGACCAGTTCGCTGTTCAACTCCAATACCTATCGGTCCGATGCCGTAGCAAAGTAGTGAGAAAAACATCACTATTATCTGTACCGTGTTAATCCAATATGTAAAAAACGGCCGATGATCGGTCCGATCGTCTAAATCGTTTGCACAAAACAGTTTTACACGTCTTGCAACCGGACGTTGGGAATTTTCTAAGACACCATCTAAAAGTTGAGGCGATATCCGATTCCCCCGTATCCCATGTAATTGGTTTTGATGATGTTGCATAGAATGCTGCTGTTGGTGGGAGATTTGTTGTTCAGCGTTGGCATGTAGCACGATCGGTTGCGACATAGTTAGAGATGATCCATCATTTTGCCCCAATATATTACTTGTGCGCCAACCTTGTTGACTTCTCTCGCCGCTTATAAACATCTGGCGTTCCACATTTGTTATTCGTAATGTTGAATTAGTCGATGAGTTGGAAATATTGTTGACATTGTTAACGGCATTTGCGTTAGTCGATGCTGACCCGATCACAGCGTTTGATTCCACACCAGGCGTAGAATCAAAAAATACTTCATCCTCTTGCAGCGCACACAAGCCATCGTAGAACTCATTACTCGTTATATGGCTGCTGCCATTATCTATCTGATACTGAATATGAGCGGGTGTAAAACTACGTGACCACTGACGTCGTTTATAACGCGAAGTTTGATGTTTTTTAAAAGTGTGCTTTATAAAACTAAAGCTTTGCACTAGCATACTAGCTACAGAAGCTTTCCGTTCAACATGATCCCCCACCTGAAAGGCAACATTATAATGAGGATGATGATAACGGCCGCGTTGGCAACGACCTCTTACATTTATGCTATTTCTACCGTTCAATCCAATGTTTGCCGTATCATCACCACCAGCGCCACTTCCTTCGTTACTCAACATGATTTCATCGTCTTCAGTATCTTGAAGTGGTAAAATATCTGGTCTCTCAGTGGCATGACGTTGGTGACTATGATGATGATGATAGTGGTGATGTTGATTCTCATTATTGAAAGCAGAGAAATGAATGCCGCTACGCGGCATCGGTACGTTTACATCGCTTGAACAGATATCACTAATTTCAGCCTTAAATACAATTTAACAAATAAAATACGTAAATATTTATTCAGTTATTCCCAATAATTTATATTCCAAATCGGGGCAACAAATTATGGAAGCAAACTTATTCAAACAAAATAAGATTTATGATAATTGGTCCATAAATGTAGCGTGGTCTAACTATCACTATAACCGAGTCAACATTAGCGCAACATGCAACCGTATCAAATTGCATTGACAAACTGCAAGCAAAATATTTTGTGTGACGGTCACTTGACACCCAAACGTTTAATCAAGTGCAACTGCACAATGCACTTAACTGAATCACATTTATTAACTGCATTTGTTTATTTATAAATATAAACTACACAAGATGTCTGTTGCTCTCAGGTATGCACTCGTTGGATTTTAAAACTGTAGAGACTCATGCCACACGTCCACCGTGGGAAACTAAAATATGTTTACTCAACAATAATATATAGTTCTATTCTTTTAGTCTTATGTTAAGATACCCCTAAGAATTATTCTCATAGTTAGTATGTAAGACAATGTAATTTAGGTTAAGAATTAATTAATAATAAATCACACTTGGGAGCTGCTAGTTTGCTCTAAGCAAAGGAGCTCCTAAGAGAGCACCTAATAAAACAAAACAAAAATAAATTGATTTAATTATTTAATATATTACTGAAGGGATTATTTGATAACTAATATTTTAGTGGAACAACTTGCCCCTGATTTTCCCAAGAATTTCAAAGAAAAAAAATTAATTTTTAAATTCGGTCAATAAACGGATTTATGGGATATATTTTATATTATTATTACGGATAAACGTTATCATTATTTGAACTGTAATAATGTATAAATGAGAAATTATTTTTATTAGGCTTATGTTCAGTTTTATTGAATTAAAGTTTTTATTTTTGAAAAACATTAGAATGTGCAATCAGATTAGCAGAACGTATCAGTATACCGATTTCAAAAAATTCCAACAAATTAATGCTTCCAAAATCTGCCTGTTGTTTTGCATTTTGTTGAGCATTACATCAGTTTGTGCCTTATTATCAGATCTTTTCATTAAAATAAACTTTTTAAAACAGAAATTATTATTATTAGGCTTAGGTTCAGTTTTATTGAATTGTGTTTGTTGAACATTAGTTGTAAGCAATCAGACATGGGGAGTTTCGTACTAACCAAAATTGTTTCAATATGTACAAATGGAATACAATGAATTATAAAAATTCTCGTATTCTATTTCTGTTGAAAAGTTTGTTAAATAGTTGATATTCTTCCCAATTAGTATCCACTTTACGAAAATTGTAAAGTTGGACAAATAAACGCTGATGAGAGGTGTAGCGGCCTTGAAATCGGTATACTGATACGTTCTGCTAATCTGATTGCAATTTTTTTAAACATAAGGGGTAAAGCATCTACTGATGAATTGGTATAGCTGGCAACGAAATTTATATCTAGATATTGCTAACCCGCAACAGGTAGATAAAGTTTTTCAAAAATAAAAACTCATAGTAATTTGAATTTTCATTAATTCAATAAAACTGAACTTAAGCCTAATAATAATAATTTCTGATTTATGGGATACTCAAGTTTTTTGTTTTGGGGATTTGTTATATTACCTGGATTTCACTTTCAGTTTTGAGACTGCCAAAACGTCGCAAAGCCAAACGTTTTTGACGACCTTGCCACAAACCGTAATCCTCAGCTTCGGTAGACGGTTCAATCCCGAAAAATCGCAACACTTCACGTCGCATGTACTGCGTAAAACGTTTTTTACAGGAGTGGCGTTGCACCAGAGTATTGTTAGTAGTATGTGATATTGGCTGATTTGATGGCAGTTGTTGTTGCTGTTGTTGATTTATGGGACGAGTGGTTGGTATGAAATGTTCTAAATTCGCAGATTGTGACTGCTGATTTGTGTCACTTAAGTGCGACTGCATTATTTGATTATTGTTGTTGCTACTGGCCTTAAGTTGAGTTGGAAACATTTGGTCCGAAGAAATGTCCAGCTTTTTATAGAGTAATCGATTTGATGGTGTTGCAGTCGAAACTGTTGATGGTGTTAAATGAATTGTGGATTCCGTAGGCGTGGGGGTTAATGTCATTGTAATGTTGGTCATTTGTTCACCGCCAAGTCCTTGGTTGCTAATGTTGTTGTTGTTATTGATGTTGTGAGAAGCAATTGCTGGAGCCATTTGTGGGACTGGGCTAATAGGCCCCGTGGTTTGTGTTGTTTGATGAACACCGGTAGTCCGTCTCACAGTTTTGCAATGCAGGCATGTTGATGAAGTTCCTGATCCAATTGTTACACCAGCCGAATTAGAGCTCTCTTCATTTCTTAACGAATTTGTACAGCCGTTGATTTGACTAGTGTCATTTAGATTAGGAACAGCTGAGATCGGTTCCGGTACATCATTTAGAAGGGAGCAAATACCACTACGCGATGTATACGTTGGGATTTGAGTCCTTGAGCCAATAGATGAAGAATTTATATTTGTTGATGGTAAACTAACGCTGCCATTTCCACCACTGACACCACATCCCATTATCGTGGCCACTATATGAGTTTGAGTTGTTGAGCTGTTCTGAGTTGAAGCCACCATATGTGAAATTTTTCCAAGAGATGTTTGAGCGGTTTGAGATTCATTCAAATTCACCATCAACGAAGAATCTTTGGCGGCTGCAGTTTTATTACAATTATTGTAAGAGTTGCGCAAACGGGAGGAAGAGCTATAAAAGTCATTAGCTTGATTTAAACTTAACGCCGTTGCCTGTTGCTGATGATCGATCACTTGATCGGATGAACAGCATTTGATAGTATGTACACGATATGTCGGCATTGTTGACGATGATGTTCCCACTGTAGATCCAGAATTTGTATTCAACGAGCTGTTATTTTTTGTTGCAAGTGTCATTGCAATTGGTGTTGGTTGCGTCGGTGTTTGAATGTTTATTTGTTGTTGATGTGTGTGATTTTGTTGATCAGGTGCGTAAAAGTGATTAGGGGGTGGTGGGGTCGGTACATAGCGCTTCACAGGTGTGTGAACAGTTGATGCTAAATAGGAATAGGTATCCGTTGACACTAATGAAGGCGCTACACAATTTTGGTAGGGAAAGTGTGAAGATAAATTTACAAAACGTGTGGATGATGAAGGCATTACAGCCGAACTCGAGCCAGATGAAGTGTTAAGAACAGATGGTGAGGAATTTGCTGAATTTATGTCACGATACCGATCACTATTTATACGATAACGTGTTGTTGTACTAGGCGAAATTGAACGTTGCATAGCGTTTATTGATTGATTACCACTGTACTTATAACTGTGATGTTGTTGTTGTGATGTTGTTTGATGAAAGGCCGATATTGACGATGACGAAGAACTTCCCACGCCAGTCGAAATAGAAGAGTTTGATGTAGAAGAAGAAAGTGTTTGTGGCTGTTGATTTTGCATTGAATGTTGTAATACCGCCTGTCTCGGACCACTTTCGCCAGGCGGTGATAATACACATGTACCGCCAATAAAACGATCACTATTTGGTGCCGGTGAAGGTGGTGGCAAACAGCAAGCCAATGAATCATCAAATCGTTCAATAGGCTGTAAGCTTGGCTTTCTATGCTGATGATATAGCTGATGTTGCAAAATTATTTCATTCGGGTGCGGACTGTAACGTGCCAGAGAAATGTCGTTGTTGCAGTCCTTTGATGTATCTGCAGTACAGCTTATCGCAGTGTTACCAATTATTTGCTGTTGATAGCATGATGAGGATTTGCGTCGTAGTGTTGAATTCGTAACGCTGCCAGTGTTACTGGACAACGTTGTCATGAGTGATGGCAGTACATTGCTGGAACTTCCTCGTCGATTAGCGTTCGAAGACAAGTGTTGTTGAGAGAGATTTTGTGATTGTTGAAATTTTTGTTCATTGTGCGAACGCAAATGACTATTTCCGTTAACTTGTTGTTGGTGCCTGTGGTGATGATGCTGTTTTGGTTGTTCGGGTATTTCCGAATCACAAGTGCTCAATTTCGAACAATGTTGATTACTTTTCGGTGAAAGCATTATCACCCCTTTATATTTTCTATATGTATGTTTCTATACTTGCTAAAAAAAAGAAAAAACATTTTATTGTAATATATAATAAATAGATACATTATACATGCATATGTATGTATATGTTTACGTGCAGAAGAACATCTTGAAAATTGCAAAATTTCAGTATCCAAATTATTCTATTTGTTGCACATTGGGGTGGAACATAGATCTAAAGTTTGATGAGAGATCAGTGATGGAAAAATGAAAAATTGAAATGGTACTATCCGTCAACAAAAAGAGTACTTTTTTTAACATTGTGGTACTTTTTATGAAACATATATTTTTATTCAAAAATAATATTAAAAATCCTTTTATACCATAAAAAAAATTAAATGAAGAAAATAAAAATTGTTTTTGTTATAAATAAATAAATATTTAAAATACTCTACTCAAAAAAATTTATTTACTTATACAACAACTTTCATTAGTCTTTGTTCGCACACGACGATTTTAGTTGGGCAATTCTTGAGTTTGTGGTGAGGGGCATAAAAGGGGAAAAATAATCGCCGGTACCCGGCGATTTCAAGCAAATCTCTTATTCGTTTTTTTTATTTGAATATTTGACATTTCTTTTCGTTCGGTGTTTCGCTTCTTGGTGTGTAAATCATTTATAATTTCAATTAAACGCAAAAATTACACGTTTTAAATACGAAAAAAAAAATATTATTGAGTAAAAATTTTTATTAAAAGCTTACTACATTTTGTTTATTTTATTGAAATTGTTTATTTAATGAAAGCTCAAATGTCAAATTGTAACAAAATAATAGCTAAACAAAACAGAAGAGTTGCCCAACTAAAATCGTCGTGTGTGAACATAAAAGCAAGTTCAAAAGAGAATTCCGAAAAAGTTGGGCCTTCAAAATAGTTGTGTGTGACCTTAGTCTTGTATCTCGAATGCATTTATTTAAAGTAAACAATTAATTCATATTACACAAAAGGACTAAAAATTAATTAAGTTTAATATAAAAAATACAAAACTATTTTAACACCAAACTAAAAATTAATTCATTTTACATACATATGAAAAGTAATATTATCAGGCTCAAGTTCAGTTTTATTGAATTAATGAAAATTCAAAATTACTAAGAGTTTTTTTGTGTTGGAAAATATTATTATTTATATCCAATCAGTTTTTAGCAGAACGTATCAGTACTGATTTCAAGGCCGCTACACCTCTCATCAGCGTTCAATTGTCCATCTTTACAAATTTTCGTAAAGTGGATACTAATTGAGAAGAATATCAACTATTTAACCAGTTTTCAACAGAAATAGAATATGAGAATTAATTTTAATTCAATTTTTATTCTACAATGAAACAGTGCTGGTTAGTACGAAATTCCCTCATTACTGTTTTTGGAACTAATAATCAACACAAACTCATAGTCCGTTATCATCAAAGTATTCTACTTTGTATTTTAACGTTTTTGTTGTTTTTACTCTATATTAGGGAAATTCACATATTACTGTGACCCCTGTTATTAGGGTATTTATAGCTCGTGCCCAAGCGGAATTAATATTTTTATATTATTATTATTACGAATAAACGTAATTATTATTTGAACTTATATTGATTTACATACATATGAAAAGTAATATTATCAGGCTCAAGTTCAGTTTTATTGAATTAATGAAAATTCAAAATTACTAAGAGTTTTTTTGTGTTGGAAAATATTATTATTTATATCCAATCAGTTTTTAGCAGAACGTATCAGTACTGATTTCAAGGCCGCTACACCTCTCATCAGCGTTCAATTGTCCATCTTTACAAATTTTCGTAAAGTGGATACTAATTGAGAAGAATATCAACTATTTAACCAGTTTTCAACAGAAATAGAATATGAGAATTAATTTTAATTCAATTTTTATTCTACAATGAAACAGTGCTGGTTAGTACGAAATTCCCTCATTACTGTTTTTGGAACTAATAATCAACACAAACTCATAGTCCGTTATCATCAAAGTATTCTACTTTGTATTTTAACGTTTTTGTTGTTTTTACTCTATATTAGGGAAATTCACATATTACTGTGACCCCTGTTATTAGGGTATTTATAGCTCGTGCCCAAGCGGAATTAATATTTTTATATTATTATTATTACGAATAAACGTAATTATTATTTGAACTTATATTGATTTACATACATATGAAAAGTAATATTATCAGGCTCAAGTTCAGTTTTATTGAATTAATGAAAATTCAAAATTACTAAGAGTTTTTTTGTGTTGGAAAATATTATTATTTATATCCAATCAGTTTTTAGCAGAACGTATCAGTACTGATTTCAAGGCCGCTACACCTCTCATCAGCGTTCAATTGTCCATCTTTACAAATTTTCGTAAAGTGGATACTAATTGAGAAGAATATCAACTATTTAACCAGTTTTCAACAGAAATAGAATATGAGAATTAATTTTAATTCAATTTTTATTCTACAATGAAACAGTGCTGGTTAGTACGAAATTCCCTCATTACTGTTTTTGGAACTAATAATCAACACAAACTCATAGTCCGTTATCATCAAAGTATTCTACTTTGTATTTTAACGTTTTTGTTGTTTTTACTCTATATTAGGGAAATTCACATATTACTGTGACCCCTGTTATTAGGGTATTTATAGCTCGTGCCCAAGCGGAATTAATATTTTTATATTATTATTATTACGAATAAACGTAATTATTATTTGAACTTATATTGATTTACATACATATGAAAAGTAATATTATCAGGCTCAAGTTCAGTTTTATTGAATTAATGAAAATTCAAAATTACTAAGAGTTTTTTTGTGTTGGAAAATATTATTATTTATATCCAATCAGTTTTTAGCAGAACGTATCAGTACTGATTTCAAGGCCGCTACACCTCTCATCAGCGTTCAATTGTCCATCTTTACAAATTTTCGTAAAGTGGATACTAATTGAGAAGAATATCAACTATTTAACCAGTTTTCAACAGAAATAGAATATGAGAATTAATTTTAATTCAATTTTTATTCTACAATGAAACAGTGCTGGTTAGTACGAAATTCCCTCATTACTGTTTTTGGAACTAATAATCAACACAAACTCATAGTCCGTTATCATCAAAGTATTCTACTTTGTATTTTAACGTTTTTGTTGTTTTTACTCTATATTAGGGAAATTCACATATTACTGTGACCCCTGTTATTAGGGTATTTATAGCTCGTGCCCAAGCGGAATTAATATTTTTATATTATTATTATTACGAATAAACGTAATTATTATTTGAACTTATATTGATTTACATACATATGAAAAGTAATATTATCAGGCTCAAGTTCAGTTTTATTGAATTAATGAAAATTCAAAATTACTAAGAGTTTTTTTGTGTTGGAAAATATTATTATTTATATCCAATCAGTTTTTAGCAGAACGTATCAGTACTGATTTCAAGGCCGCTACACCTCTCATCAGCGTTCAATTGTCCATCTTTACAAATTTTCGTAAAGTGGATACTAATTGAGAAGAATATCAACTATTTAACCAGTTTTCAACAGAAATAGAATATGAGAATTAATTTTAATTCAATTTTTATTCTACAATGAAACAGTGCTGGTTAGTACGAAATTCCCTCATTACTGTTTTTGGAACTAATAATCAACACAAACTCATAGTCCGTTATCATCAAAGTATTCTACTTTGTATTTTAACGTTTTTGTTGTTTTTACTCTATATTAGGGAAATTCACATATTACTGTGACCCCTGTTATTAGGGTATTTATAGCTCGTGCCCAAGCGGAATTAATATTTTTATATTATTATTATTACGAATAAACGTAATTATTATTTGAACTTATATTGATTTACATACATATGAAAAGTAATATTATCAGGCTCAAGTTCAGTTTTATTGAATTAATGAAAATTCAAAATTACTAAGAGTTTTTTTGTGTTGGAAAATATTATTATTTATATCCAATCAGTTTTTAGCAGAACGTATCAGTACTGATTTCAAGGCCGCTACACCTCTCATCAGCGTTCAATTGTCCATCTTTACAAATTTTCGTAAAGTGGATACTAATTGAGAAGAATATCAACTATTTAACCAGTTTTCAACAGAAATAGAATATGAGAATTAATTTTAATTCAATTTTTATTCTACAATGAAACAGTGCTGGTTAGTACGAAATTCCCTCATTACTGTTTTTGGAACTAATAATCAACACAAACTCATAGTCCGTTATCATCAAAGTATTCTACTTTGTATTTTAACGTTTTTGTTGTTTTTACTCTATATTAGGGAAATTCACATATTACTGTGACCCCTGTTATTAGGGTATTTATAGCTCGTGCCCAAGCGGAATTAATATTTTTATATTATTATTATTACGAATAAACGTAATTATTATTTGAACTTATATTGATTTACATACATATGAAAAGTAATATTATCAGGCTCAAGTTCAGTTTTATTGAATTAATGAAAATTCAAAATTACTAAGAGTTTTTTTGTGTTGGAAAATATTATTATTTATATCCAATCAGTTTTTAGCAGAACGTATCAGTACTGATTTCAAGGCCGCTACACCTCTCATCAGCGTTCAATTGTCCATCAGTACTGATACGTTCTGCTAAAAACTGATTGGATATAAATAATAATATTTTCCAACACAAAAAAACTCTTAGTAATTTTGAATTTTCATTAATTCAATAAAACTGAACTTGAGCCTGATAATATTACTTTTCATATGTATGTAAATCAATATAAGTTCAAATAATAATTACGTTTATTCGTAATAATAATAATATAAAAATATTAATTCCGCTTGGGCACGAGCTATAAATACCCTAATAACAGGGGTCACAGTAATATGTGAATTTCCCTAATATAGAGTAAAAACAACAAAAACGTTAAAATACAAAGTAGAATACTTTGATGATAACGGACTATGAGTTTGTGTTGATTATTAGTTCCAAAAACAGTAATGAGGGAATTTCGTACTAACCAGCACTGTTTCATTGTAGAATAAAAATTGAATTAAAATTAATTCTCATATTCTATTTCTGTTGAAAACTGGTTAAATAGTTGATATTCTTCTCAATTAGTATCCACTTTACGAAAATTTGTAAAGATGGACAATTGAACGCAGATGAGAGGTGTAGCGGCCTTGAAATCAGTACTGATACGTTCTGCTAAAAACTGATTGGATATAAATAATAATATTTTCCAACACAAAAAAACTCTTAGTAATTTTGAATTTTCATTAATTCAATAAAACTGAACTTGAGCCTGATAATATTACTTTTCATATGTATGTAAATCAATATAAGTTCAAATAATAATTACGTTTATTCGTAATAATAATAATATAAAAATATTAATTCCGCTTGGGCACGAGCTATAAATACCCTAATAACAGGGGTCACAGTAATATGTGAATTTCCCTAATATAGAGTAAAAACAACAAAAACGTTAAAATACAAAGTAGAATACTTTGATGATAACGGACTATGAGTTTGTGTTGATTATTAGTTCCAAAAACAGTAATGAGGGAATTTCGTACTAACCAGCACTGTTTCATTGTAGAATAAAAATTGAATTAAAATTAATTCTCATATTCTATTTCTGTTGAAAACTGGTTAAATAGTTGATATTCTTCTCAATTAGTATCCACTTTACGAAAATTTGTAAAGATGGACAATTGAACGCTGATGAGAGGTGTAGCGGCCTTGAAATCAGTACTGATACGTTCTGCTAAAAACTGATTGGATATAAATAATAATATTTTCCAACACAAAAAAACTCTTAGTAATTTTGAATTTTCATTAATTCAATAAAACTGAACTTGAGCCTGATAATATTACTTTTCATATGTATGTAAATCAATATAAGTTCAAATAATAATTACGTTTATTCGTAATAATAATAATATAAAAATATTAATTCCGCTTGGGCACGAGCTATAAATACCCTAATAACAGGGGTCACAGTAATATGTGAATTTCCCTAATATAGAGTAAAAACAACAAAAACGTTAAAATACAAAGTAGAATACTTTGATGATAACGGACTATGAGTTTGTGTTGATTATTAGTTCCAAAAACAGTAATGAGGGAATTTCGTACTAACCAGCACTGTTTCATTGTGGAATAAAAATTGAATTAAAATTAATTCTCATATTCTATTTCTGTTGAAAACTGGTTAAATAGTTGATATTCTTCTCAATTAGTATCCACTTTACGAAAATTTGTAAAGATGGACAATTGAACGCTGATGAGAGGTGTAGCGGCCTTGAAATCAGTACTGATACGTTCTGCTAAAAACTGATTGGATATAAATAATAATATTTTCCAACACAAAAAAACTCTTAGTAATTTTGAATTTTCATTAATTCAATAAAACTGAACTTGAGCCTGATAATATTACTTTTCATATGTATGTAAATCAATATAAGTTCAAATAATAATTACGTTTATTCGTAATAATAATAATATAAAAATATTAATTCCGCTTGGGCACGAGCTATAAATACCCTAATAACAGGGGTCACAGTAATATGTGAATTTCCCTAATATAGAGTAAAAACAACAAAAACGTTAAAATACAAAGTAGAATACTTTGATGATAACGGACTATGAGTTTGTGTTGATTATTAGTTCCAAAAACAGTAATGAGGGAATTTCGTACTAACCAGCACTGTTTCATTGTAGAATAAAAATTGAATTAAAATTAATTCTCATATTCTATTTCTGTTGAAAACTGGTTAAATAGTTGATATTCTTCTCAATTAGTATCCACTTTACGAAAATTTGTAAAGATGGACAATTGAACGCTGATGAGAGGTGTAGCGGCCTTGAAATCAGTACTGATACGTTCTGCTAAAAACTGATTGGATATAAATAATAATATTTTCCAACACAAAAAAACTCTTAGTAATTTTGAATTTTCATTAATTCAATAAAACTGAACTTGAGCCTGATAATATTACTTTTCATATGTATGTAAATCAATATAAGTTCAAATAATAATTACGTTTATTCGTAATAATAATAATATAAAAATATTAATTCCGCTTGGGCACGAGCTATAAATACCCTAATAACAGGGGTCACAGTAATATGTGAATTTCCCTAATATAGAGTAAAAACAACAAAAACGTTAAAATACAAAGTAGAATACTTTGATGATAACGGACTATGAGTTTGTGTTGATTATTAGTTCCAAAAACAGTAATGAGGGAATTTCGTACTAACCAGCACTGTTTCATTGTAGAATAAAAATTGAATTAAAATTAATTCTCATATTCTATTTCTGTTGAAAACTGGTTAAATAGTTGATATTCTTCTCAATTAGTATCCACTTTACGAAAATTTGTAAAGATGGACAATTGAACGCTGATGAGAGGTGTAGCGGCCTTGAAATCAGTACTGATACGTTCTGCTAAAAACTGATTGGATATAAATAATAATATTTTCCAACACAAAAAAACTCTTAGTAATTTTGAATTTTCATTAATTCAATAAAACTGAACTTGAGCCTGATAATATTACTTTTCATATGTATGTAAATCAATATAAGTTCAAATAATAATTACGTTTATTCGTAATAATAATAATATAAAAATATTAATTCCGCTTGGGCACGAGCTATAAATACCCTAATAACAGGGGTCACAGTAATATGTGAATTTCCCTAATATAGAGTAAAAACAACAAAAACGTTAAAATACAAAGTAGAATACTTTGATGATAACGGACTATGAGTTTGTGTTGATTATTAGTTCCAAAAACAGTAATGAGGGAATTTCGTACTAACCAGCACTGTTTCATTGTAGAATAAAAATTGAATTAAAATTAATTCTCATATTCTATTTCTGTTGAAAACTGGTTAAATAGTTGATATTCTTCTCAATTAGTATCCACTTTACGAAAATTTGTAAAGATGGACAATTGAACGCTGATGAGAGGTGTAGCGGCCTTGAAATCAGTACTGATACGTTCTGCTAAAAACTGATTGGATATAAATAATAATATTTTCCAACACAAAAAAACTCTTAGTAATTTTGAATTTTCATTAATTCAATAAAACTGAACTTGAGCCTGATAATATTACTTTTCATATGTATGTAAATCAATATAAGTTCAAATAATAATTACGTTTATTCGTAATAATAATAATATAAAAATATTAATTCCGCTTGGGCACGAGCTATAAATACCCTAATAACAGGGGTCACAGTAATATGTGAATTTCCCTAATATAGAGTAAAAACAACAAAAACGTTAAAATACAAAGTAGAATACTTTGATGATAACGGACTATGAGTTTGTGTTGATTATTAGTTCCAAAAACAGTAATGAGGGAATTTCGTACTAACCAGCACTGTTTCATTGTAGAATAAAAATTGAATTAAAATTAATTCTCATATTCTATTTCTGTTGAAAACTGGTTAAATAGTTGATATTCTTCTCAATTAGTATCCACTTTACGAAAATTTGTAAAGATGGACAATTGAACGCTGATGAGAGGTGTAGCGGCCTTGAAATCAGTACTGATACGTTCTGCTAAAAACTGATTGGATATAAATAATAATATTTTCCAACACAAAAAAACTCTTAGTAATTTTGAATTTTCATTAATTCAATAAAACTGAACTTGAGCCTGATAATATTACTTTTCATATGTATGTAAATCAATATAAGTTCAAATAATAATTACGTTTATTCGTAATAATAATAATATAAAAATATTAATTCCGCTTGGGCACGAGCTATAAATACCCTAATAACAGGGGTCACAGTAATATGTGAATTTCCCTAATATAGAGTAAAAACAACAAAAACGTTAAAATACAAAGTAGAATACTTTGATGATAACGGACTATGAGTTTGTGTTGATTATTAGTTCCAAAAACAGTAATGAGGGAATTTCGTACTAACCAGCACTGTTTCATTGTAGAATAAAAATTGAATTAAAATTAATTCTCATATTCTATTTCTGTTGAAAACTGGTTAAATAGTTGATATTCTTCTCAATTAGTATCCACTTTACGAAAATTTGTAAAGATGGACAATTGAACGCTGATGAGAGGTGTAGCGGCCTTGAAATCAGTACTGATACGTTCTGCTAAAAACTGATTGGATATAAATAATAATATTTTCCAACACAAAAAAACTCTTAGTAATTTTGAATTTTCATTAATTCAATAAAACTGAACTTGAGCCTGATAATATTACTTTTCATATGTATGTAAATCAATATAAGTTCAAATAATAATTACGTTTATTCGTAATAATAATAATATAAAAATATTAATTCCGCTTGGGCACGAGCTATAAATACCCTAATAACAGGGGTCACAGTAATATGTGAATTTCCCTAATATAGAGTAAAAACAACAAAAACGTTAAAATACAAAGTAGAATACTTTGATGATAACGGACTATGAGTTTGTGTTGATTATTAGTTCCAAAAACAGTAATGAGGGAATTTCGTACTAACCAGCACTGTTTCATTGTAGAATAAAAATTGAATTAAAATTAATTCTCATATTCTATTTCTGTTGAAAACTGGTTAAATAGTTGATATTCTTCTCAATTAGTATCCACTTTACGAAAATTTGTAAAGATGGACAATTGAACGCTGATGAGAGGTGTAGCGGCCTTGAAATCAGTACTGATACGTTCTGCTAAAAACTGATTGGATATAAATAATAATATTTTCCAACACAAAAAAACTCTTAGTAATTTTGAATTTTCATTAATTCAATAAAACTGAACTTGAGCCTGATAATATTACTTTTCATATGTATGTAAATCAATATAAGTTCAAATAATAATTACGTTTATTCGTAATAATAATAATATAAAAATATTAATTCCGCTTGGGCACGAGCTATAAATACCCTAATAACAGGGGTCACAGTAATATGTGAATATCCCTAATATAGAGTAAAAACAACAAAAACGTTAAAATACAAAGTAGAATACTTTGATGATAACGGACTATGAGTTTGTGTTGATTATTAGTTCCAAAAACAGTAATGAGGGAATTTCGTACTAACCAGCACTGTTTCATTGTAGAATAAAAATTGAATTAAAATTAATTCTCATATTCTATTTCTGTTGAAAACTGGTTAAATAGTTGATATTCTTCTCAATTAGTATCCACTTTACGAAAATTTGTAAAGATGGACAATTGAACGCTGATGAGAGGTGTAGCGGCCTTGAAATCAGTACTGATACGTTCTGCTAAAAACTGATTGGATATAAATAATAATATTTTCCAACACAAAAAAACTCTTAGTAATTTTGAATTTTCATTAATTCAATAAAACTGAACTTGAGCCTGATAATATTACTTTTCATATGTATGTAAATCAATATAAGTTCAAATAATAATTACGTTTATTCGTAATAATAATAATATAAAAATATTAATTCATTTTGATATAAAAATATACATACATATGTTTCAAAAATTTTTATTTTTGGTACTAAATATGACGTAGGGGTACTGTGGTATTTTTGTTGTGAAAAAGTACCGAAAATAGTACAAAAGTACTGAATTTTCCATCACTGTGAGAGATGCAAAAATATGGTACCTTACTTGCTATCAATTTTTTTTATAAAAAATAATTTTGATTTTCGTCCGCCTGCAGACGGATATTAAATATTGAGAAACAATTTGCAATAAATTGATAATATTTCAAGGAGCAAAGGGCAAAATGAACATCAATATAAGTTGATATCAACCAACACACAACACGACAAAACACAACATAAATATTGTTTTTGGAACTCGCCACACAACCACCAACAAGTAGGTGGTAACGTTTATCATGCTTATCACTAAATATTTTTTTGTAGGATCGGCACTCAGGGGATGACCCCTACTTATGCAATGCATTTTGCCAGATCTTACGGAAAGGGATAGGATAGAGAAGGCAAATGTGGAATGCTTAAATCCTTTACGGCTCTGCTATTGCGCCGTTTGTCAATTTTTAGAGCAGTGCTGCAGCACTTCTGGTTTTAAGTAGACGCATTCAATTTCTTAACCCGTATGAGCAGGCATTTTATTAATTGACTAGTTGAAAAGCCTATCCATGCCAGGCGCACCGTTCCGCTCACAGGCCGAAAATCAAAAATCCGGCTTCGTTAGGTTCTTCGTCGCGGTTAGTACTATAAGTATACCAATTTTCAGCTTTCTAGGCCAACTGGTGGCTTCAGAAAGACAAAAAAAATTTACGGAAATTATATATGTAGATTTACTTCGCCGACGGTTCTGCCAAAGAACGAGGGCGCTGTGGTATACATTAGCTTGAACTAGTATTAATCGCTGTCGGAACAGTTTTTTACCAATAACTGCTATGCTATTCATGAAGTTATATTCAAAAAACATTTCATGGAACATTTAACATTTTTAAATTACTCTACTTTATCATATATGAAAAATATTTGTTTAACCAGAAGGACTCGAGCTTTTTTTTAATTGTTCCATCTTCAGATTTCTCACACATGATTGCGAAATTAAAATTCTGTAGATCTCCAGCAGTTTCTACTACAGTCGAAGTTCGACCTGCCTTTAATCACAATTAGTCAGTAAAAGTCTAAAATGCCGTCAACAAATTCGAGGGCATTTATTTAATGTTTTGGACAATTAATCTATGATGAGTGTGAAAAAATTAAAATGTTTGTTATATAAAAATCCTACTAATATCTATTCTATGAGTCATCCTACAAAAGATCGGGTGACAGGTAAAATTTCACTTTTTTTACGATGTGAGAACTTCTCACAAGTTACAGAAACGAGGTACTGTTTTTTTTTTTTGTTGTTGTCTTATTTATTGAATCTTCAATTATAAATTAAACTGGCCATAAGTATTCAAGTCTTAAATCTAAAAATGTTAATTATATGCTACGCCAATGCTAAACAATACTTTTAGTTTCAGCGGTTGATTTTTTTGTCTTACGTCTCTTGTGAACAGATGAGAGAAATTGTATCCCTTCTTTTCAGCCAACCATGGCATCTATAATTTAGAATACTGCGTACATGTTTTCACTAACGGCACATCATCTGGATATTCACGAATTTGCTGAGTTCTGACATACCCTCCATCAGCCTTGCTGTAATTTGTATTTTTTCAAATTCGATGCCGAGGCAATGCCGCATAACTCGATTCCATAGCTTAGTTTAAGGATCGCATTGTATGTTGGAATTTTACAGTGTAGGTTTAGCATAGAGTTTCTTCCAATAAGTCAAACAGCGATCAAGATGAACACCAAAATATTTCACTTTAGTGAGCTTCGGTATAGTCTTGCTCGTTTACATTTACAAGCCTGTTAATTTCTTCGAATTGATGATCTGAAATAGATCCATTACTACTCAATATGGGGGCCAGTTTGCTCTTAAGTAGCTTAGTTTTGACACATTAGACAATAAGCTAGGCTGGTATGATCTCTGCAGGGCTTTGGTGTTCTTGTAATCAGCGAGACCTTCCATTCGGTTGGTTCTAGACGCATTTTGGTGCTTAAAAATCTCCATGATATTAAATCTCAGCGGAATGTCGGGTACAGCGACGATTGGTGGCACTTCAATAAAATCAGAAGATATATTTGAAGTAAATACATTTTGCAATAGAGTAACGGAAATAGCACATATTTCAGCATCAGTTCTTGCCTAGTCACCATTCAAAGATCGTAATGGAGGTTTACATATCACCGGCGTTTTAGTTCTCTGGCTGCACGCTATAGCGCTTAATCTGATTGTGGTGTTGCATCGAGTTCTTGAAGAAATTTTTGCATTGAAGAAGTTTCTTTTGTTTGTAAAAATTTTTTAAGCCTTTTTGGTACATTCCTTAATTTTAATTGAGGGGATCTATAACGTTGCTATTCATAGCGTTTAGAGAAGCTTCAAATGCCCTAATATAGTTATCTAAGTCAGCAGGTTTTCTCAGCGGCATATTTTCCGAGCAATGAGCACTCAAGGATTTTACAAAATCCCACATATGTACATACATAGAAATTTTTTATATATGTATGAGTACATACTTGTTTGTATATATGTACATATGTTTGTTTGTATAGATACATATATATAAATATATACATACACATACATATATTTATATGTTCATGTATTTAAATATCTTATATACATATGTACTTATATGTATAAGACCATTTACATATACATATGTATTTGGGTCTAGGTCAAGTTTTTTTTAAATGCTTTGTATTCAATATTACACATATGTATGTACATAAGTATGTACATTATGTATGTACATATATATGTATATATTTGTCCCTAATTATTATACATATGTATGTATGTATGTATATGAAATAGTACTTACCTACTTAACTATTTAAATCCATCCTTAAACTATAGTGTGGTTTTAAGATCTAAAATTATCATTTGCAATGAAATCATTCTGTTTGTTGATTTAATATGGTTTTTTATTTCGTTGCAGTTGCAACACAACAATAATCAAATTCTAAATTTTGGTTTATCGATTTATCACTTTTAATAAAATTGTGTTTGATAACTTAACTCATTCATTGCACGTAGACTTATTTATATTTTCTCGTTTATATACATATGTACATATGTATATGTATGTATATGTATATATATACATACTTATATATGAATGGAAGTGTGTGTATGCAAGATTCTTTTATAATGTAGTTTCTATTTCGTTTCACAAGTAAGATTCCTTTAGTAATGAATTTTCTTAAAATTTACAAAAAAAAATTTTAATTTCCTGATTAATTTTTCAATTTTAATTCAAAGTATTTAAAACTTTTGTAAAAGTATTTATTTGCAAAGCATTTTGAATTGGCTTTGACTGTTTCTTTTGTTATTTTATTATTATTATTTTGCTGTGAAAAGTTTGCAGTGAAAAATATCTAGATAAAACATTGAAATGTATACAACATATTATTTCTTCATTAAAATCATAAGGGTAGAAAATATGATTTGGTTTATTTTTGCGCCGACGTAAAGAGTAAACACATGCAAAAATAAGCAACCCTGTTTCTTTACTCACTCAAAAATTAATGAATGCCATGCAAATAAAAAAAATTTCGTTTAATTTTAATCGACTAAATAAAGCAAGTTATTCCTAGTTATTAAAATAAATCATTTCATTGAATTGAAAAAGGAAAGTTGTTGCGAATACATAATAGTAATGCTACGAATACTGACTGGTATTCGTATTCGATTATTCCACTATTCGCCTTTTTCAATATACTCGTATTCGTATTCGCCAAATTAAAGCGAATATTTCTCGAATCTATATATATAAAACCGAATGTGTGTCTGTTTATTTGTTTGTTCCTTATAGGAAGCCAAACCCTTGGACCGATCTTCCTGAAATTTTCACAGTATTTAACTGGAACTCTCGGATGACTTATAGGCTACTTTGTTTTTTAACCACAACCACTTTTACGCCCACTTTTTTAAATTATGTTACTCCTACCACGTAGTTTTTAACAGATTTTATAATGTAAAGTGAGCATAACTTCGCCATTTGTGGATCAATTTTCAAAATTCTTTCAGCATATGGAAAAGGTGCATTAAATTTTTTTGTTTTTGAAAATTGTGCATAGGGGCAGGGTGTCGCAAATGGCCCGCCACAATAATTGTTTTTCAAATAACTTCGCCATTTTTGAGCCAATTTTCAAAATTCTTTTTGCATATGGAAAAGGTCCAGAATATTTTTGTGTTTTTAGAAATTGTTTGTTAGGTCGAAAGGGCGTTGCAAATGGCCCACCACAATATTTGATTATCAAATAACTTCGCCATATTTTAGTCATTTTTTGACCAACGTCGATGATATTTGGTACATATGGTATTGGCATAATTTAGAATACAAACCAGGAGAAAAGTGGGTGGGACGACGCCCCTTTTTAGGAAAATTAAAAATCGTAATATAGTCTTAGCTACTGGACCGATCGTCATTAAATTTTCACAATAGGATACATACAGTGTAGCCTCGTTGACCGCAACCCTCGATATTGTAGTGAATCTTACTTTAATTATTACATTTGTAATTTTAGATCTGCCCTCGTAACCTTAGTTTTAAGTAAATTCCTTTAATAACAATACACAACAACAATGCTATGCTAAAATTAAGCAAATTCCTGTAATGTAAAAATACAACAACTAGTATACCTTATTTTAATTGTTATTTTACACAACAACTTTTGCTACTTTTATTATACATTACATTGTTTGTGTATACCACAAATTATGTTATTGAATAAGAAATTTTTGTAGTTTTAAGGTACTGTTATTTTAGTATATAAGGAACAAATTTTTATAAAATAAATCACTCTTAACTCAGCCTCATAATCGGCTTCTTATTTTTATTTAATACACAGGCATTTAATCTGCCTTAAATATACACTAGCCAGTGGGGCGTTCTTAAGCGCCGGCACAATTATTCATTTTACTTAAACTCTTCATTTCTTCATAAATCCTCCACATGGCGATCCTGCCCACGGACCTAGAAGCGATGCCCGTAGAACAATACAAGCCCGCTGGCGAAAACAAAGAGCCACCGGAATACAAGGCAACACCGCTAGAAGCTGGCCCTAAGCGGCTTACATTAGAGGCAATCCAAAGCCAATTTAAAAAAAAAATAATAAATAAATAAAAATAAAAAAAAAACCTTGCGTACATTTTATGCGTAAATTCAAAATAAAAAAAAAAATCTATTAATATTTATCTTAAAACAAAACATTACTATTTCCTTATTTCTATACACACACTATGCAAAACAACACCATATACTTAAATGTATTTGTTGAAATAAAAAAAAAACAACGGATTGAAAAACATAAAAAAATATCTTTAAACAAAACATGAATATTTTTGAAATTTAGATTACGTTAAAAAAAAAAATAATGAAAATATTGCTTAAATGTTAAATAATTGTAATAGTACTACTGAAAAAAAAAAACAAAACATTAATAAAAACCTACACAGCATAAGCTTTTTTAGACAAGAAAAATAAAAGAAAAATTAAAAAATATACAAAATAGAAAAAGCAAATAAGAAAAACAAAAATTCATTTTAATTAATTAAAAGAAAAAAGAACAAAAAAAAGGAGCAAACCTCCTTATTTATTAATAAAAACAAAACTCAAATATTTTATTCACTTTAATGATACAAACACAAAATTATTTTCTCAACAATAAAATAAAAAAAAAACCCAAAATTGAAGATAATTAGTTGATAAATTGAAAAAATGTTTTTTTTAAATATTTCAAACAAAAAAAAATATAATAATTTAAACAATTAATAAATCATAAAGACAGAATTTATTCCTTTACTATTAAAAATCAAAATTAAAAATCGCGAAAATTAAAGAAAGAAAATTATAGAAAGAAGATTAAGAAAGAGAGAAAATTAAAGAAAGAAAATTAAAGAAAGAAGATTAAGAAAGAGAGAAAATTAAAGAAAGAAGATTAAGAAAGAGAGAAAATTAACGAAAGAAAATTAAAGAAAGAAGATTAAGAAAGAGAGAAAATTAACGAAAGAAAATTAAAGAAAGAAGATTAAGAAAGAGAGAAAATTAACGAAAGAAAATTAAAAAAGAAAGAAAATTAAAGAAAGAAGAGTAAGATAGAGAAGGAAAGAACATTAAAGAAAGAAAATTAAGAAAGAAAGAAAATTAAAGAAGGAAGATTAAGAAAGAGAAGGAGAGAAAATTAACGAAAGAAAATTAAGAAAGAAAGAAAATTAAAGAAAGGAAATTAAGAAAGAAATTAAGAAAAAGAAAATTTCATTCCTAACAGGAAGCCTGATCAACTTTCATTTGGGAATGAACTTCTATACACATGTAGTATCGCGCAATTTGGAGATAGTGAGATGTAGTGATAATCCATCTAGCACACAGATGCATTTGGAGAAACTACTCTCAAAAATGCTATTGATAAATTTTATGCTACAAACGAGTTCTTAAAGAAACATTCAAAGAAGAATTAAATTAATTAATAATTTTCGTCATTAGAAAAATTTAAACGCGTCAAATAAAATTCAAAAGAAAGAAAAACAATATATATGACAAATATTTTGTGGGTATTACTTCAGTTTTTGAAATCAATTTAGTCTAGAAACTTCTTAGCTTATAAATGGTTCTTTCATCAAAATAACAAAAATGCCTTTCGTGACAAAATTGGTTAAACTAACAATAAAAGAAAAGAGCGAAATTCTTAAGAAACTTGAAAGTGGCATACCTGTCAAAACGATATGTAATAAATACAAGGTTCACAAATCAACAGTAGGTAGAATAAAAAAAAATTTTAAACTTTTTCCCTTAAAAACATGAATCTTTAATTCGATAACAACCATCAATACAAATTAACATACATTTGAATGTGTATTTTATTAATTTTTTATTAGATGTATATTTTGTTTTTCTGTTTTTATTCTTTATTTCAATCAAATAAATACGATTATTAAAAGGTAACCTTAGTGTTTTTTATAAAATTCTTGATTGGTTTAAAATAAGCTTTTAAATAGAAAAATATGACTAGAAATTTGTGACTTGGTTTGCGCAACAACTCAGTTATCGCAACAACCCAAAATTTCTATTGGTTGCGTTCACCGAGGTTACACTGTAGTAGGTAGAATAAAAAAATTAATTAAAAATTAATTCTCATATTCTATTTCTCTTGAAAACTGGTTAAATAGTTGATATTCTTCTCAATTAGTATCCACTTTACGAAAATTGTAAAGATGGATAATTGAACGCTGATGAGAGGCGTAGCGGCCTTGAAATCAGTACTGATACGTTCTGCTAAGAACTGATTGGATATAAATAATAATATTTTCCAACATACAAAAACTCTTAGTAATTTTGAATTTTCATTAATTCAATAAAACTGAACTTGAGCCTGATAATATTACTTTTCATATATACATCAATATAAGTTCAAATAATAATTACGTTTATTCGTAATAATAATAATATAAAAATAAAATATTATCTCATTTGTTTGAACCTTGCAGTTTTTACAAATCTGGCACTGACTTGTATCTGAATTTCATGATCGTATATGAAGTGTATATAGAAAATTTCGGGGAATTCAATGTAATAAATGAATAGTTTTTTGAGAAACAAAAATTATTATGTCTCATTCGAGGTTTGTTCAAAAGAAAAGGTGAATTTTGAATTTTCGCGGGCTGTGTACATTCGATTATCGATATTTTTTTTGTTATGTTGGTACATATGTGTTAATCATATGTTGGCATTATCAGCCTATTTGAATTATATATTTATACATATTATTCATAAGTGCTGCTTTTATTTGACAACAAATTTGGGTGGTGAAGCGCACCGGATGCAGCTAGTGTATTTATAAAACATAATATACTTATGTTAAATAATTGTTTTATAATTTTTCTCAAAAAAAAAATAAAAAAAATAGACACATTCATAATGGAAAATTATTTGTTGTGTATGTTTGAAAAGGTTTTAAAAGACTATTTTTATGTTTTGTAATTCACAAATTTATTTGTGAGTTTTCGTATAAATGGATGAGCTTTAAAATTTTTTAAACATAAAGGGTAAAACATCTACTGATGAGTTGGTATGGCTACCAACGAAATATATATTTAGATATTGCTAACCCGCAACAAATAAATAAAATTTAAAACATAAATACTTGAGTACATGCTCAAATAAATGTAAAATTTTATTTTTATTTTAGCTATAAATAAGAATAATTAAGAACTGCTGAAATGTTTTAAAAAATAAGAGCAACTTTCAAAAGGATTAAAAGGGTAATAGCGAAAAGCATGCCAAAATTTTATGCAACTTGTCAGCAGCCACAAATTTGTTATTTGCTTTTTTTCAAACAAGAAGAACAAGCAGTCAAAAACATATGGAAATTCGTAAAACTTATGTAGTGTTTAAATACACGAGGAAGAAGTAACAGTATTAATATTTCAAAGAGCAGGTAGAATTTTAGTTATGTATGCATTTGAACAAATATGCATGTACATGCATACATATATGTAAGTACATGTAGACACATTTGTGTATATATGTAAGTACATTCATAGGAATGTATGTATTTCTTCTTGAATTTTCTTATTTTATGTACATACATATGTATGTATGTAAACATTGCAGATGGACTGGAAGAATTGAAAGAATTAAAATATAGTAGCTGTAAAATATTCAAGTTAATAATATACATATGTATGTATATACTTACATACATATATGTAGGCATATAACGAATGTCGAAATTATATTTATTACAATCATTACTTTATTTGAATAGTTTTTATTTTTCACACATTTTGAAGTAAATAGTGATTTTTTTACTTTAAAAAAAAAAATGTCAACATATTAAACGGTTAAAGTGACGCCTACAACAAATTTTTGAGTTTATTAGCATGTAAATACCGCCTCATAATGCTTTTAAGCGTTTGTGAAACCTACTTTAGCGGATTTTGCTTATTAGCCTCTAATAAAACGTTTGTGAATAACACTGTATGTATATATGTATGTAAGTACATATTCTTACATCTTAGCGTAACATGATCTTAGCGTATCGGAAAGGTTTTTTGCCTTAAAAATGTCTATGTAAAACTATTTAAACTTTTTATGAACACAACAAACGTTTAATTCAATCAAAATGTAGTACATACTTACATACATACATATATATAACAATCATTTCGCCTATGAGCTTTTCTTTTAGTTTTTGCAAAAAATTTATTTTTATTTTCTTAAGCTGGAAGTCCATACCACGCATTTCACGCGCTTACGCCTCGTAGGCGGCTGTCAAAAAAGTAGAATCAGTGTAATTGTATGTAACAAGTTACACAGCACAACGCGTAGAACGCTTAAACGCGTACGACGCGTAAAGTAAGTGTACATACTTTCTACTTTTGTATGCGTCGCTCGCGCCATGATAAAATGACAATTGTTCTGTATAGCCAAAGATGACAAATTATATTATACTCTCAATGTTATCGATAAATATGTTTGTTTCGTGGATTAATTTCATCTAGTTATTGTATTAATAATAATGTTTTTTTATGAAAATATTTACACCACAGCTGATCAAAACAAAACAATTAGCGCGTAAAAACGCGTCAAACGCGTGGTATGGACCTCCAGCTTTAGTGTTTATTTCACAAACAGCTGATTGCTTAACTACTTGCCCAAAATAGCCCTAAGAAAGAGTATGGCTGTTTTGTGCAGAAGAGTAAGCATACTGTTCTCTCTAAATCACTCTCATTCTCCCAATTTTCGAATACGTGAACGCTTGTCGTGTAAAGGTATAAACACATTCGCCACAGCAGGCTACCGACTACCAGCTGTCAAAATTAGAATGCATATGTGCATATGAGAATGATTATATTGAAGACAGCAAGGCAAGACGGCAAAAGGTTTTTGTCCATGCTACTTTTGTCGTGTAGTCGAATTAAACTAATTTCTATTTCTGATGGCCACAAAACCAAAACAGTGTTGACAATATAACAAAATATGTAAAGCAAATTAGTTATTAGAAATATTGTTTTATTGTAAAATTAAAAATTAATATTACAAAATTTAAATGTTATAATATACATATATGCATCAAGAATTTTTATTAGCTTTATTGTTATATGGAATATTGACTTGAGTCTAAAATACCAACATTGTTAAAGTTTTAAAAAAACTCACAGGGTAATAGCCCTTTTTTACCTAAAAATTTTTGTGTAATTTTTTCGGCGCTCTCTCTTTATTCCGCAGTTTCGGGGCTCAAAACTTTAATATATTATTGATCATATATATATATATATATATATGTTCCTTTATCTCCCACTAGAGCATAGGGCGCCAAAGTCCTGATCATAAGTCCTACAATATAGAACGAATATAAACGATATAGATATCATTTCAAATGCTGTAAATATTTTATTTAATTCTTAAAATCATCATTAAAGAAGCATAACTTACGTATTTCATCGGTGACAGCTTTCAAGTATACACCAAATAAAAACATGATAATTTCTCTGTAAAAGAGAAAAGTCCGATAAAAAATTTTAAAATTGAATTTCGCTCGCAATGGGTAAATTGTTTTAAAAAAGGTATAAAGGTATATAAAGCAAACTTTTAAAAAGTAAAAGCGATAAATATCAACACTGTAGTATACACAAATGAATCGTTGCAACAATTAAGGATCAGCTGTTTACTGTGTATCTGTCGTTTCCAAAATAATTAAGTAGCTGGCTAAACGGCTACATCGGTAGCTAGCAGCATTTCTAGTCTGCTGTGGCGAATGTGTTTATAGCTTAATGCATGAAACACATTCACCACAGCAGACTACACGAACACACGACTACAAATGCTACTACTTACAATTTTTAACCGGTAGTCAGCTACTTAATTATTTTGAGAGCGACAGCGACATAATATTATTGTATAACACTGATGTCACTTTAAATTTAGTTTAACTTTTTTAAACGAATCTGCGTTTTTTATTTATTGTGTAAGAGCCATTTTCGTTAGGCGTGTCAGTAAAATTTATAATAGTTTGGAGTATATATCGGGAACAGTAATTATTGCACTATCATGTGAAATGTAAATAAAATGTAGTTGCTTGGCCACTACAACAGCAAATACTAAAAACGGAAAGTTATCAAAGCTATACAGTAAGTTCTATGATATCTAACAGAAACTTAATTGTTGAAAATTACTTGTAAACATACCGGTATGTTCTACATCCCGAGTGAAATTTTCACTTCTAAATTGTTCAAAGCATTGCTGGTAAAAATAAAAATTTACAGCATCAATGCTTTGACAATTCCGAAGTGAAAATTTCACTCGGAATGTAGAACATGCCGGATAGACAATTGCAATTTTTTTGGGTGAATTCGCCTTGGGACTGCAACGACAAATAATCATGGACAACAACCTACCACGATGTTGCCTTGATTTTATCAATATAATCATTCTCATATAGACACATGTATTCTACTTTTAACAGATGGTAGTCGGTAATCTGCTGTGGTGAATGTGTTTAATGTATGGGATACCGCAGGATCCCAATGTTCCCATTCTTGTTATATGCTACTACCTGCATCCAGTGCGCTTCTCTGCCCAAATTTGTTGTAAAATAAAAGCAGCACTTATAATAAGAATAAATATGTTATTGATTCTTGTATACTTTTTGTGAAAATTTATTACAACTTCAGAAAACACACTTAATTTAAAGAGATTCTGTGCTTAAGTTGCACAGCTATATTAATATTATTTACTATTTTATTAGTATGGGGGGTGTCCGTTCCCTTCTTCCTACCGTCATAAAGTTGTGCTGGAAGTTGTGTTTTGTTCTTTATGTAACACACGCCGAATTGTAAGACATTCTGTGGTTTAGTTCCACAGATATATGAATATTAATTAATTATTTGTATGGGGGGTGACCCTCCCCCACGAATTACAAAAATATCATCTTTTAATTTCCCTGTCAACAGTAACATTATTCCGAAGTTTCAAGACGATCGGTCTTACCGTTTGGCTTCCTTTAAGGAACATACAAACAGACAAACAAACAAATATACAAACTAAATTAATTTTTATATATGTACTATTGCTGGGAACACAATATTGACGAACGACGAATTTGTCGTTGCGAATATTCGTAGTCAAAACTAGAACACATGTATGCATATGAAAGGGAACACAACACCGACGTCGACGAAATTCGTCGTGGGTGACGAATTCTCTGATAGATTTATTTCTATTTCAGACGCCGACGAACGACGAACAAATCAGTACAGAGTACAGTAATGTTAATTTAAACTTTAATAAGTGCTCGTTTTATGATATAGAGCTTTTTAGTTAATTATACATGATTATTAATGATAAAATTTGTTTTTAAAAGTTTTAAGCTATTGCATAGCTTCTATCGCGGGCTTTGAGGCGACCGAATCAAGAAATTTTTAAACGTTTGTTTTTTAAGTCTTTTGTTTTTGAAACGGAAAAACCTGGCACTAATGGCTCCGTTAGTCAAATCGTATCGTCTTACTTTAGAAGTTGTCGTATCTTTTAAGTTCGGATGTTAGTTAGTAAAAACGTACGGCTACCAATAAATGTGTAATATGTGTGTGTATGTATACAAGCCAAAATTTGAAGTTTGGCACGTAAAAATCTATTTTCTGTAGATTTTTACGTAGCAAACGTTAGCAATACATTTTCAATAAACATCAACATGTTTATTAAATGTTACGGATTTTGTCAGCTGATATGCAACTCCACGATACGATTTGACTAACGGAGCCATAAGTTTGTTTCTTAAGACTTTTGTCTTGTATGTTAACCCCTAAAGTATGCTATTGATTAACATTTGATATCATTAACATACAGTATTGCCAGAATAACAAAGGAGTTATTAAAAAAAACGTAATAACATAATTGCATAAGTTGATAAAAAATGCTGTGCAATAGCTTTACCGCGGCAGTCCCCGAGTGACATGTCTTTTTTTTAATATTTAATTTTATAAACGAATTAAGGCTCCGTTAGCCGAGCGCATCAGTACCGTAATGTGTCAGCTGTTCGTCTATAGCATGGGAAAAGCCATACAAAAGCTTACCGAATTTATAACTAACGTACCCGTAATGTATGGGTTTAAATAAAATAGAATTTCATACGGCCGTTAAGTGACATTTGTAAGCCAGTGATGGGCTGTTAGTTTGTTTTATGCTAAGGGGGTATTTCCGCTCTTTTTTTTGGTACTATTGTATAATGATGATAAACTATGAATAAACAACTTAAAATAATCCAAACATGTAAATATACATATAATTGCATATATATATGTAAATGTACACACATATTCATGTTTAGATGTATAAAATAAACAAATAGACATTTCAATGGCTGCAAAAACATTTTTTATATATGCACATGTAAAAAGAATTTTATATACATATACATACATATATGCATAAATTTTATATGTACATACATATACATATATTATATATTATAGTTCTATGATATTATTGGGATCATTGTGTAATAAAAAAATTTAATTTTTTAGAACAAAAATTGCTTTTGATATATTGATTCATTGAAATTCGTGAAGCAAAAAATTATCACATGGCTTGGCGATGCCACTTGGTTTAATAAACTTTGATTTGGATATAAATTATTTTTATATGAACACAAATATACTGAACATTTTTATACCATATATGTATATATAAATATATATCTTAGGTACTTTTTCTTCACAATAGTAACAATTTGAAAATTTTTAATGCCCATCACTGTGTTGTAAACAGCTGTTAATTTTTAATAAATTATTTATTTATTTTATATATACTACCCAGCAAACCATTTCATAAGCAAAATGTAACTCGTAACACAAACTTATAACAGATTTACTAGAACTTTTAATAAGCATGATATTTATAAACTTTTTATATACAAAATGCAGTTTTCAAATACTTTACAATTTTTATATATTCGCAAATGAGTCATGCTATAGTTTTGTGTTTGTTGTTTTGTTACCGGAAAGAGCAAATAGTTGAAAAGTTATTTAAAAAAGAAAAAGAGTGTGCGTAGCCTGAGTGCAAATGGAGCTATAGAAATAAAGTATGTTTTTCATAAAATATGCATATCAAATGGCATAACCATTTCCTTTTAAAATTTTTCAGATGTTTTAAATTCAATTGGAGTAGGAGAAAACGAACTTAAGTTAAAAAGAATACCGCATGAAACAAGTTTGTAACACAAGAATAAATTTACTTAATTAAATAAAGAAAAGTAAATTATATATGTTTATTGTAATTATGTTATTTTTAAATAAACCAAATGACAAATCCTGATGAAAATTATTTTTTATCTAAGCTTACAAAATTATTAGGAATCTAATGAAAATCGTATATGTTTTATAAACAACAATGGTGGAAAAGGATAGGTGCAAGATGATCTCGTTTTAAAACAAAAAAGCTATTAATTATATTGCTCGTGGAGTGTTTTCCAAAAGTTTTAAAAATAATTTGTCTCGGTGTCATTGTAATTTTAAGTATGCAAAGCAAAGAAGTGTTTCTAATGATAATGTATTTGATTTACAGAGCTGTAAAATAAAATTGCTTGATTTTAACACTGCTTTAACGTCGCATAAAGACGTTTAGGAAGGCAGCCCTTGTTACAAGGGATTTCTAAATCGTTTTGGTTTGTTGGGTAATTCTGTTTTGTTTATGTATAGTCAAACACGTTTTTAAATATTCTATAAGTACACCAACGTGCTAACAGTACGGTGCAGTACGGGTACTGTAGAGCAGCGCTCGGCTAACGGAGCCTTTATTTTCTTTATGCGTTAACACTATCGCTGTTTCGTTTGTATGTATATAAAAACAAATTTGTAATAAAAGGTTCACAAAATTTTTTTGATTATTATGACAGCAGTTATTTGTTCGCCCCAATTGTGAGCCACACAACGAATTCGTCGTGCTAGAAAAAATTCGTCGTTCGTCCCAATCGTGTTCCCTGCATATGTATGTACATAGAAGATAGATTTGAGAGACCGTCAAAAATAAAAAAAAAAAAACTACGGGTAGCACTCCGGGAGTGCCGACAGAAGTGAAAAATTGACGAGTGCGCCCTCTTTGGTGCACCAAAAAATTAGTGTTTTTCTCATATATGGCAACATCACGCTCGCTTCATTTCGAGCGAAAAAATTTAGGTGTTGGGCCTTACTACGGTTCTTGATTCGACTTCGCTTGCTGTAATAGATTAAACAAAAATGTTGTGTGTTCCTTTAATCTAGTACAACAGTCGAAGTCGATTCGAGAACCGTAGTAAGGCCCAACACCTAAATTTTTTCGCTCAAAATGAAGCGAGCGTAATGTCAAAAACTATGCGGTGTCGCGAAATCAGATATTTTAGCCCACCCAAAACCTCCGTACCGCGCCAATAGAAGTTTTCACATCAAAATTAAATGGAGAAAAAATGTGAACAGATGGAATATTAGCTGTGAATTGAGCTTTTCCTTAGGAACATAATAAAGAAATATATTTTTCTGTAATTTTTAAGAAAGGCTAGATAGAATCTTTTGAAAATTTCCAAAAATGCCAAAAAGTTTATATGTATTAAAGACGTGCATGAGTATACCTAAAAGTATTTGCAAAACAAATATACCATATACATAATTGTTAAAATTGATACGAAAGAGCGAAAAAGAGTACACAACATTGTATTTGTTTGGTTTTTGTAACACATGTTACTGGTACAAACAAAAACAGTTGAATTTTGATTTTGCACCAGTATATATTTGTATTTGTTTTTTATTCTCCAGTAACTGTTGTACCACAAATATTTTCAAAATAATTGTTGTAACAGAGATATTTCCAAGCAATAGTAACATAATATAAGAAATATTAATTGTGTATGGATGCTGCTTTTCTTTGAAAACATTTGAAAACATAATGTAAAAAACTGGGTTCGTTTTTCATATTTATAGTATGTAATATAAGTACATGTGCGTAAGTCATGTTTTGAGCTAATTTTTGTGTAGTTAAAAATTTTTTTTTTTAAAAATAAATAATCTATTTATAAAACAAAAAATTGAATCTAAGGATTACAAAATTAGTGAAAAAAGAGGGCGAAGCAATATATGGAATTGTTTTGCTTCTATCAAAGATGAGACGGACACAGAAATAACAAATTTTTTTGCATGCAAATTCTGTAATAATGTGTATAAATATGTTTGTATGTACATACATATGTACATACTCTGTTCCTTTAATACCTATCATGTTAGATAATTAATTGTATAGAAAAATTGCACTCTTATTTTAGAAAATTATTACAATTTTTTATAAAAAAAATAGCGACCTAAAGCCTTAATAAATATGTAGATCAATATAAAATTGAAGAAGGTCGAATAAAATAGAAGAACAGTAACAAAAATAAATAATTTAAAATTTTTTCTTATCATGTTATTACAACTTTCCAGAGTACCACAAATAACTATGTTATAAACATCAGTATTTGTTCATATCTGTTTTATGAAAACAAATAAAAGCAAATATGTTCCTCTCATTCTCTGTTTATCTACTCATACAGTATCTGTTTTGCAGAATAACAATACTTACTAATACCAGATACAAGAAAATATTTACTAATACATACCAGAAGTTGAAAACTAAGAGAAACTGGTACAAACAGATAGAACTGTGCACGTCTTTAATATGTATGTATATATTATTTTCTGGTGAAAACAAATTCGAACATATATACATATATACTTACATACAATATTTGGTTCGAAGTAAGTTTTTTTGATAAAAATTTCATCATAATCAGATCAATGAGCATATACATACATACATACATATGTACATATGCATGTATGTTTGTATGTAAGCAGCCTTATCATGCGTACGAAAAAGTGTACTCTGGTGGCCATACTTTCAGCCCAGCAATGAATTACTAAACGGAATGTAACAATAATACCATGACATAATGCCGGCAAACAACAAAAACAAAACACTAATAATATTTTGTTTACGTCTTGAATGATGAAAGACAGGCAAACTGGTTCGCTCTCAGCCAGGCGGGCAAACTGGCTGACTCTCTGTTTCACTCGATAACTAACTAACTGGCTGATTGACTGCCTAAATCGTTTGGCTGACTAATGTGATGTTTGATACGAAATTTGTATATTCTTTAGTTCAATTTGAAATTCAGACGAAACAGCATGTTTATGGTTGAGTGTGCTAAAAATAATAAAACTTTTAAAAAATATTATGTATACGAATTCCCACGTATGTACATTCAGTTCTTTTGGGTTTGTTTTAAAAATTACAATGAAAATAAACAAAAAATTTTAACAAAACTATTTATTACAATAATTAGTGTTAATAAATGCCAGTACCTATTCAATTCGACTTGCCGGAACATGTGTGAGGTACAGAGATACATACATCTGTATGTATGTATACTTATTACAAGATGCAGTTTCAAAATTAATTAATATTTAAAAAAAAAACATTTTTAGTAGTTATGAATGTGAAAAACAAAACAAATGCAAGTGAATTAAAAGCAAATGTTGATAATACATGCACAGTGTCTACCAGAAGTTTTCAAAATTTTTAATGTTGTGTGGGGAAATAAATCGCACTTATCCCATCTGAGAGTTGGAAGGGTTTAAAAGTGTTCAGCCCTAGGCAAAAGAAGACTATACAACGACGCCGAAATGGATTTATCTAGAATTTTCTCTTTAGTGACTTTATGTTATTCGTTTGCTTTTCTTAAAATGATCCATATAAAGATCTGCTCTTTTCCAAGTACATAATTCATGCCCCTACTTTTTTCGGGATGGATTTAGCTTCGAGAATTGAGCTTGAAAAATTAAAAATAGTTTTACTCATTTAAATATTTAAGTTTTGAAATTTGTATATCTGAACTTTCTTTTATTCAAATTACGCAAATTTAAACATCTCTTCAGCTTAAAAGCTTAGTGAAACAAATACGTTCTTATAAATAATACCATTCATATAATATCAAGCATTTACTGCAATAGAGACACACATAACTTAAAAAGAAGTAATTTTGCAGACAACGAATTTAAAGTTTTGAATTTGCTACCAAATTAATTTTTCTCTCAAAAGTTTAGTATGAATACACAATTTTTTAGTTAAAACTTTATTGCAGCAAAGGCTCGATATCCATAAAACATATATTAATCACTATGTTTTGGTGTAAACAAAATCTTTAAATAGTTTTAGTTTGTATCTTAGATTTTTCCAACACATTTGTTTTAACAAAGAGCTTGCGTCTTAAAATTATGAGATTAAAATCTGCACCCAGCTTTCAACATTATTAGAAAATAGTAAAGTCTTAAATGAAATTTGTTCATTATAAAAAAATTAATATCGAATTTTTAAAATGTCTCTACAGAAAATTTAAAAACTTAAAAAAAAATTTATTGGTTTTTCGAAAATTTAATTTATTTATCGAGGGTTAACTACTCCATTTGCTGCACTTAGTTGAATACTAATACAAACTCATTGGCATATAGATTCACCACAAATAACTTAAATAAAACTTTATATATACATATATATGTATGTATGTACATATCTTTAAAATTTAATTAAATCTGTTTACTAGACTCGTGTACTTTTCCAATCTTTCAAAAATGCTTAAATTAATTATTCGATAACAGCATTTTGTTTTTGTTAGGAGCATTATTAGGAATACATTTGTATGTAGTTGTAAAAAATTTATGAAATTATTTTTAAATATCTGTTCGAAGAATTCCAAGCACATTGAACTTGATTCTTGCGGGAAGTTTCTCACAACGTCTGCAACAAATCATTTTAACGACTGCCCCGAAACGGTTTGAGGAGAGAAGGCTTTAAAAAAATTGTTATATTGAATTAATTAAATCTAAAATCGTATAAATAATTTCAATGAATTGCGGTTTTGATCCGTACGGGCACTAAATCTTTTCACCCCTTTGTTATTTTTTTTACCAATTTCTTTCTGTTTCATAATGGTTAAACTTGTCCTTTTTTTTGTTATGTACTTTTTATTTTTGCGTTAACTTTCCTTTTGGTGTTTTTTCGAATTATTGTTTTGACGATTTTCCTACAATTGTGTGTTGAATTAGCAGGGAAGTTTTGTTTTCAGGATTTTTTTTTAATATTTTAACAAGACGAACGATTGTTTTTCATACATTGAAATTAGTGATTGAAAACTTATGTTAGACACTGTATATGATAAATATTCATCCACAAACACACACACACACACGCATAAACGTATATAACAACAGTTGTTGCAACTTACACGCTACAGCAAAATATACATAATATAATACCTACATAAAATAAGAAATTAAAATAACCAAAACATAAATAAGTGAAATAATCAAAATGTTAGGAAGTTCAACACACGATCAATTATCAAATGTCATACACAAAATTCAAAATCCTTATCAACATCATCATTATTATCATAATGACCTAAATTTTATGTGCAACAGAAAAACAAAACAAAACAAACGACACAAAAGGAGAAAACGTAACAGAAATCGGCGAAACACAAAGAAACCAAAAACAACAAAATATTCAATTAATAGCAAAAATAGTATTATTAAATATTATAATAATAGTTGTAATAGTAAAAATATTAAGATTAGTATAAAACATTCTAGCAAAGGGTGTTACTGTGCAAATTGTATCGAGTGTTGTAAAGTGAATTTAAAAATTTCATATGAAATCGATAGTTATCTAAACAATGTTTGTGTTTATTTCGAAAAAAATTTCAGTAATTTACAATTAATGTTAATTATAATATCATTAGCTCTAATAACATCATGTACAGCACAAAGTATGAACAATCAAGTAAAGTATCAACGAATGCTAACTACTAATCGAAAATTATTAGTAGCATCCAATGATGCCGCCGCTCCAATGGCAACAAGCAATTTTAGCAAATCCTGGCGTGGCACAATTTTCCCTCAACATAATCGAAATGCATCACTAAGTACTAAAGATGAGGCATATATAAAATTTAAAACGCATATTTGTCATCATAATCTCAGGCATCGTTATCAACGTTACCACCTTAAAGGTCAAAGACATATAAAGCAATTAAATACTCACAAACATTTAAAAAATCTCAAATTCCACAATAAAAGCTTTTCAAAATGGTTGACCACAACGAAAATGTGTAAAAAATTTCAAATAACTAATTTGTACGATCAACAAAATGCAATGAAAAAAAATATAAATTTTCAACATGGTGACGACAATGATGATGATGTAAATGATCATGAACATCATTATCTCAATGACTTAGCGGAGATAATTAATAACCCACATCAAAGTTACAAACACAAGAATTTTAATATTAAAAATAATGAAATTAAAATGCCCAAAGAAGATGCTGTCGAAGAACAACAAATTAACACCTCAAATGTTAGTAATATTTTTCAAAACATTCGTGCCAACAAATATTATACCAAAATTAATAATAATTCTAAAACTAATTATATTTACAATGAAATGAAAAACCCAATAAAATATTCAAAGGACGAAATTCTGATCACAAATAAATATAAAGCTGATAATCAAGATAATGATCGTGACAATAATGATGAACATGCTGAAATTATAAGCTTTGAAATGTCCCATCATTATTTATTATCAACTGGAAATAACTCTCTTCAAGTTAATCATAAGCAACAACAACACCATCTACAACATCAAAAACCACAACAAGAAGAAAACCATATCGATCACATCAAACTAACAAAATTGGTAATGGATGGTTTAGGGTTGAAGAAACTCCCAAAAATCGAAAAAGTAAGTTTCAACAAAAAACAAACAAAAACATTTTTGAAAACAAAAAAAAAAAAAAAACACTATTAGTTAGGACCTGGGTTCGATCCCTGGTCAGGCCAAGCCTTCAATATCATGAATTTACCGAATGTGCATTAGTGTGGCATTGTATTAATTATTGTTGTCACTAAAACTATTCCGACAGCCATTGCACAGTTCCCAGCTAATGTACATTACAGCACCCAGTTATCAGAACCGACTGCTCGTATAGCTAAAGAAATTTATTGGGTCTACGTAACAACAAAATTGCTTTAACAGTAACACAACGATATCCTTCCTCCATGAATTTGATATCTTTGTAAAATCATTCTCCTCCTTCCTCATTGTAATCGTTTATGTTATCATGGAATTTATCTAAATGAATGTAAATAAAGAATGTGAATTGAGGCTCATATTAGGGGCTGTGCACATATTACGTAACGCTGTTTTCAGAGATTTTTAACCCCCCCCCACCGTAACGCTTTTTAATAATTTTTCTGTGCAAAATTTCCAATCCGTAACAAATCCTTCCCCCCCCCCACCCCACTCTTGGAGCGTTACGTAATATGTGCACAGCCCCTTAGGTTCTAGTCTTTAGAAATTTTGGAGCATTTTGCCAACTATTTCCGAATACATACATACTCCTTAATGCGTTATTTCCTAGAAAATTTTTAACAACTAAAACAAAGCTTTTCCATGCTGGAAGCTCCAATTAATTCATATACTTTGTGAATTCTTCGTTGTTTATAAGCTGGCCTTCCGAAAACGCCTGCTTTCAACTTTTCTGTGCTGAGACCAGAGAAAAATTTGCATCTGTGCATATTTGAAGCAATTGCCATTCATATCATCATCATGTCTAAGGCGTTCAAAAAGGTTTAATAAGTCCAAGTTTAATATGTAGTGGTGGACGAAAAAAAAAAATTGTTTTCATGGCTTATCAGAGGCATATGAATGATGTTTTCTTTTCCTACAGTCATGTTTATTCTCGGCGAAAAATCCGTTTTATTCTACAGTTCGTTTTTATCTCGGGGGCACCACGGACAAAGAAAGCTATGTATTTTGTTGACCCAATAAAAAGTTCACAAATTTTAAATATACATACACTGACCACTGAAGCTGGTGGTTAAATCAAATTATTTCTAAAACTATTTTTATATATTCATATTCTTTTTTAAGTTTCGGTAAGTGGCCAGTTTGGATTGAAGACATTTTATTTTAATTATTCAAACTTCTTTTGCAACTCTGACTAAAATGTCGCTATTAAATTAAAAATCCTAGGAATATCGTTAGAGCAAACGATATCAGTCAAAATCAAGGAGGAAATACAGCTTAACAACTACTTCTGATTGTTAAAATCATATTCAAATATAGAAAAAAATGCTATAAAATATGTGGTACCACTTAATGGCGAATTAAATTACAACTTATAAATGGATAATTTTATTTGCAACGTATGCAGGTATCAAAATTATGAAAAAAAATTTAAGATTTTACATTTTTAATAAATCATAACTTTTCTCAAATTTTCTTGAAAAAGTTTTTTTTTTTCCTGAATATCTCCTAACTATAAAGATTGGTACACAATTGATAATAGCATAATTTAGAAGTTGTTTTTTTTTCGCGATACTGATGTGTTATTGTTAAATTAAACTAAAAACTAATTATATGTAGGCAAAAAAAATAAATAAAAGGTCAAATAATATAAAATATCAAAAATTATCTGGAGTACAGTTAAAATGCTGAACAAAACATTTTATGTAACATTTAAAGGAAAACAAAAATTTGGAAATATATACAGTCTTATTCATAAAACATTTTTATTGAAGCCATTATATACACATAATCAGTTTTTTTCTTATTAGCAGGTAATAAGAAACATTTTTCACAAACGTTTATTCAACCCAAATTTACTATTTTGTGATTTTTTCAGTTTTGAGATTCTGTGTTAACAACATTGTTTTGTTTTAATTGTCAAGTTGTACTTAGTGTTGCGTACAATAAAATACTCGATAAGCAGGTAGTCTTTAATGTTTTGAAAATGTGAAAATAATAATAGGCATATAAAAAATTGTTGCAAGGCTGTTGCGACTTTATAACTCACGAACGCTCAACCCGAATTCGATTAAATTTTTAGGGTTTGTTCGTTTGGTCGTGTTATGTGTTTTCGTGAAAGTCGTGATGTGCTTTGATTAGGTAACGGGAAAGCTATAAAAGTAAATAACTTCCGTGCGAAGCCGGGACGCTCAGCTAGTGTCATATAAATTTTATTTAAGCAATTTAGAATATTGCTTATAATATTCAAAAAAATATTTAAATTTATTAAGCAGTGTTGTAGTGACATTGCTAGCAATGTGTTTTCATAATTTATTACAAAAGTATTCAAATACCGATTACGTTGCATTTGTTGTTAGACTAAGGCCCATTATTATAACTTCCCTTTAAGGTATGTGTTAGTTAAAGGTAACTTTTGCTAAAGTGAACGATAAAGTGACCTTTAACTATTTTTGGTTATTACAACTTCCTTATAAAATAAAATTAATTTTTTTGAAAATATGGCATTACCAGAGCCATTACATTACCAGCAGCTATATTCTGTAATTCTCGTAGCTAAAGCTAAATCTCAATCGCTAAAATTTTTAGGGCGAAAATTTTAGCGATTTTGCTAAAAAGGTATTCTGTAACTCTAATCGCTTAGCTAAAATTTACTCTTTTCGCCGTAGCCAATTTGCTATCATTAGACCATTCCTTTCTTTCTTATTTAATAATATAATATTGAAAAGAGACAAATATATATGCGTGTATATTTGGCATTTTATATTAGTGTTACCTTACATTATAATTTATACTCCGTAAAGCTGGAGTTACATACCACGCGTCCTACGCGTCACGCTTTTTACGCGTTGTACGCGTTGTACACTTTTTTGAAATTCAAGTTACATGCAACGCGTTCTATGCGCCAAACTGTTCGTATTGATCAGCTGTTGTTCAAGTAAAGTGAACTTGTTTACATACATACCAGTTAAATAAAGTAAATTGTTTTGGCAAAAATGGACAGTGAAATCGATGTTTTAAAAGAATTAATAGAATTTATTAATTGCTCTTCCATTTCGCACACAATATTTTACACTTGTTTTTAATAAACATGCAATGGAGATGATACAAACAACTTAAAAGTTATCGATAATTAAATGCAAATTTTGTTGATTACATAATTGTAGTAAAATGTGCATTAAAATGCATTTTATTATTGTGTTCAATATTTACAAGCTTAATTACAAAAGATTTTTGTATATTCAGCACTTTTTATGAAAAAAAAATTAAACAATTTATCCACGACACAAAAATATTTATCGATAACATTGGAAATTGAATATTATTTACCATCCATGACTAACAAATACAGCTGTGTTTATTTATATGACGCGTCTGACGCGTACAAAAGTAGAAAGTAGATCTACTTTTCGCGTCGCATGCGTCGCGTGCGTTCTACGCGTCGTGCTGTGTAACTTATCACATGCAAATGCACTGTGGTATGTAACTCCAGCTTAACAATGATTGTGTTTTTGTTAAAAAAATTTTTAAAATATGTTTTAAAACGTCTATTTTTTAAGACTATTTCACAAATTTCTAGTCAAAACTTATTGTTTTTTTGCAGAACATGCATTTTGAAAATTGCGTAGTAATTTCTCAAGAAAGCATTACGTTCGAAAGTTATGGGAACATTTATAAGAGATGGCATCACTGTTAAGAAATAATTTCAGTAAACAATTGAAATTTTTTCTAAGTGGTGTTAGCTGGCGGTACTGTGGCATATTTATTTGAAAGTATTTATTTGTACAAAAATATTTTTGATCATAATAAATTTAAAATTTGTGAATAGAGTTTTGATTAATTTTGTAATATTGTAAAAATCTTTTTTTTTTATTAAATACATTTTTATATAAAATTTAGTATTTGAGTTTTATTTAAATTAAACTACTCATAACAGCTAAAACACTTCAACCTATCATGGACAACCTCTTTATGCTATTCCAAATACTAAATGAGCATGTATTTTTGCCCTTTTTTATCCTTTTTGTAGTTTCCTACATTATTTTTCTAAAAAAAAAGGCTAAACAACAATGATATAAAAAATATTTTGCGTAAATTTCTTTTCAGCGCCTTCAAAATATCGTTGCTTAAATTTTAGCGTTTCTAGCTAGGAAAGTTGCTTAAATGTGCTTAGAGAATACAAATTTATAACATTTTAGCGATGAGAGAAGGCATTGTTTGCTCTCAGAGCAAACGCCAAAATTGCGGCGAATTTGATTTTTATGATATTGCCTAATTTAGCAATACGAATTACAGAATTCAATATGTAGCTAAAATTCTCTAAAATGATTTTAGACATTTTTAGCGATGGAGATTTAGCTTTAGCGAGTTACAGAATATAGCTGCAGATCGTACTTTTATTTATTTATTTACTTACAAAAAACTAAAGATTAACCACAGACATAAACCAAACAACCAAATAGGTATATTTCCTTGCTGTTTGCGGCAAAAAAATAAACTAAACCTTCAAAGAACAGAAAATTTGGCAACTACAAATGCAAATGCTTACGTTAAAAGTTAAAGGTAAGATGAACTTCCCTTTAGCTTATCGGTCACTTTTAGCTTAAAGTATACTTATAACAACGGAAAACGATTTATCTGTCCGTTAACATCCTAACTTTAGTTATTGGTAAGTTATAATATCGGGCCTAAAGCTATAAACACATTCGCTACAGCAGACTACACGAACACAAGACTAGAAATGCTGCTAGCTACCGATGTAGCCGTTTAGCCAGCTACTTAATTATTTTGGAAACGACAGATACACCGTAAACAGCTGATCCTGAATTGTTGCAACGATTCATTTATGTATATTACAGTGGTGTATATTTAGCGCTTTTACTTTTTTAAAGATCGCTGGGGCGAATTGAATACGGCGAATTGAATTCGCCACTCACATCACTTTGTATGGATTCGCTTTGATCGAAAAAAAATAAATCTCATGGATCTCTTTTGGCCCCGGAGTTAAGGGGTTCAAAACTTATTTTTTATTGGCCATAACTCCTAGAATATGGAATATAAGCAATGTAGATATCACTCTAAACTTCTCTAAAATACGTTTATACTGGTATACAAATTTTTTAAAACAATTTACCCATTGCGAGTGAAATTAAATTTTAAAATTTTTTATCTGACTTTTCACTTTTACAGAGAACTTACCATGCTTTTATTTGTTGTATACTTGAAATCTGTCACCGATGAAATACGTAAGTTATGCTTCTTTAATGATGATTTTAAGAATTAAATTTGTTATTTAGAGCATTTTGAAGTGATACCTATGTCGTTTATATTCGTTCTATATTGTAGAACTTAAGATCAATAATATATTGAAGTTTTGAAACCCGTACCTGCGGAATCAAGAGAGAGCACCGAAAAAATCACAAAAAAATTTTTGTACATATGAAAAGTAATATTATCAGGCTCAAGTTCAGTTTTATTGAATTAATGAAAATTCAAAATTCCTAAAAGTTTTTTTATGTTGAAAAATATTATTATTTATATCCAATCAGTTTTTAGCAGAACGTATCAGTACTGATTTCAAGGCCGCTACACCTCTCATCAGCGTTCAATTATCCATCTTTACAATTTTCGTAAAGTGGATACTAATTGAGAAGAATATCAACTATTTAACCAGTTTTCAACAGAAATAGAATACGAGAAAAAAAATACGAGAGCTAAAAGCTGACTGGATATAAATAATAATATTTTTTAACATAAAAAACTCTTAGGAATTTTGAATTTTCATTAATTCAATAAACCTGAACTTGAGCCTGATAATATTACTTTTCCTATGTACGTCAATATACATAAGATCGAATAATAATTACGTTTATTCGTAATAATAATAATATAAAAATAAAAAAAAAATTTTAGGTAAAAAATTATAGCCTGTGAGTTTTTTTAATTTTTAACAATGTTGGTATTTTTGACTCAAGTCAATATTCTATATAACAATAAAGCTAATAAAAATTCTTGATGCATATATCTTATAACGTTTAAATTTTGAAATTTTCTTTTTTATTTTACAATAAAAAATATTTCTAATCACTAATTTGCTTCACATATTTTGTTATATTGTCAACATTGTTTTGGTTTTGTGGCCATCAGAAATAGAAATTAGTTTAATTCGACTACACGACAAAATTAGCATGGAAAAAAACCTGATGCCGTGTTGCCTTGCTGTCTTCAATATAATCATTCTCATATGCACACATGTATTCTAATTTTGACAGGTGGTAGTCGGTAGTCTGCTGTGGCGAATGTGTTTAATGCTTAACTTAAAGCCAACTACTATGCAATGCAAATCTTACATTAATCAAAGTGCATACAAACACAACAAAGAGAGAGCCAAGTCGATTATAATTGGATATGGTGAGCGCCAACAAATTTACTCATTTAGGAACTCTTAGGGCCAATAATTGACTTCCTATTTAAATACTCATTCAGCTAATTTTCATTTAAATTTATGTTGCATTTAAATAAGATTCCATTTTTTCAGTGAGTAATTATAGTTCTTATTTAATTACGATGAAAATATGGTAGCACTGCGTAAAATAAAAAATTTCCTACAAATTTCCCTAAAGAACAGCTGACTAGAACAAATAAAGAAAAATAAAAAAAAATATATTATTATTTTAGCTAAAAATAAGTATAATTAAGAACTGCTGAAATGTTTTTAAAGAATAAAAGCAACTTTCAATACGATTAAAAGGTTAATAGCGACAAAACAAGACAAAATTTTATGCAGTTTGCCAGCAGCCACAAATATTTTATTGGCTTTATTTTATATAAGAAGAACAAGCAGTCAAAAACATATGGAAATTCGTAAAACTTATGTAGTATTTAAATGCACAATGTTGGCTATATAATGTTGACTTAATTTTGCAGTGAAAAACTTAATTTTGTATATAAATAGCATTTAAAAATAAATGACATATAAATCAGTACTGAATTATTGGCCCTTAAAATTAATTCAAGTATTCTAAACTTCTTGCTGTCAATATTTAAATGGTGCCTTAGCTGAGTCGTATGCGCGTAGACTGTTAATCTAATGAGCTGTGATTCAAGTCCCAGCACAGCATCGGTGAAAAAAAAAATTTGAAGAAAAATTTATTACAGTACATAACGGATATAAGAAACTCAAAAAATTTAGCGAAAATTTTTCTTATAAGCGTGTTTTTCTTTTATGCAATTATTTTTTATAAGAAACTTATTTCTTATAAGCGTTTATACTGATATATGAAATTTGTTTCTTTTAAATGAAATGAAAAACTAAAAACCTACTACATATACATATATGTACGTTCACATGGGCACCACGAAATAAGCCCCAATGAAATAAGCCCCAAATCGAAAAATGAAATAAGCCCCAAAAAATTTTATGAAATAAGCCCCAAATTTTTAAAAAATAAAATAAACCCCAAAAAAAAATTAAATAAGCCCCAAATTTGTTAACTTTATGATGTAAGCTTAAGAAGAAATCATAAAATGCAAGAATTTTATCCTCTAAATTATATCGAACACCGGCTTCGCGTTCCAAGCATTCTCTGCATAACCGGCCTACGGCCGGGCGCAAGGACTTTATCCTCTATGGTATATCGAACACCTGCTTCGCGTTCAAAGTATTCTCTGCATAACCGGCCTACGGCCGGGCGCAAGTAATTTATCCTCTATGGTATATCGAACACAGACTTCGCGTTCAAAGTATTTTCTGCATAACCGGCCTACGGTAGGGCGCAAGGAATTTATCCTCTATGGTATATCGAACACCGGCTTCGCGTTCAAAGTATTCTCTGCATAACCGGCCTACGGCAGGGCGCAAGGATTTTAGATATATTTTACGGATATGAAATAAGCCCCAAATAAAATGAAATAAGCCCCAAAAAATTTTGTGAAATAAGCCCCAAATTTTTAAAAAATAAAATAAACCCCAAAAAAAAATTAAATAAGCCCCAAACAAAAAATTTTAAAATTTTTTGGGGCTTATTTCATTTTTCGATTTGGAGCTTATTTCATTGGGGCTTATTTCGTGCCACCGTTCACATGTATGTACATACACGCTTAGTTGGATATTTTGTGTAAGGAAATACATACGGTCTTAGTTGGATATTTTTGTTTGAAAACAAAGTATTGCCGTGTAAAAAAATTTCTTATAACAAATGTTTTTCATTATCGGTGCATGGCAATATATGTCTTATATCAGTTTTTTTTCTTATACGCGGTTTTCTTATACATAATACTTTTTACATTAAAATATATATAGAAAATGTCATGGTGTTTCTGTAATACTTTCTTATAAGCGTTTTTTTTTCTTATACGAGATGTGCTTATAACCGTTAAATACTGTATTGCAATATTACTATAAAACTACTGAATATAGAATTGAGAAAATAAAATAAAAATGAAATATGGGCATTTCCAGGATCTAGAACGCGACACTCGCTCGCCTTTGAAGTAGGGTAAAATAAAGAAATCTTGAATTTTTTTTGTCTTGTTTCCATTTTTCGATAGCACATTAATAAGACTGTGTTTAGTCCAAAACGTAGCTTTTATCGATTTTTTGTTTCTGATATATAAGCAATAAACATGGTATCACGAACGCGACAAAATTTAGAAGTCGTTTTCGACTGCATGTAAAAAAATTAAAAAATCTGCGAATTGGAACAGAATTTGTTAAAGAGATTTTTTTATATTAAAGTGGAATAATGTGGCTTTCTAATGATGGTTATGATATTGAAATATGTGCGTTCTTCCTTTTTTGACAATCTTTAGAATGATTTAGCACGCGACATTTAGAACGCGATATATTTTCCTACCACCTTGATAATAAAAACTAGTTGAAGTTTAAATAATATTAGAAGTAGTCTCTGCAACATTTGGTGGTGTGAATTACTTCTTATATAGCGCTTCAATAACTTTAACTCTTTTTGCTAAATTAACTGGTAATGCATTTTCTGCCTTCTTTTTAAGCTGGAGTTACATACCACGCGTCCTACGCGTCACGCGTTCTACGCTTTTTACGCGTTGTACGCGTTGTACACTTTTTTGAAATTCAAGTTACATGCAACGCGTTCTATGCGCCAAACTGTTCGTATTGATCAGCTGTTGTTCAAGTAAAGTGAACTTGTTTACATACATACCAGTTAAATAAAGTAAATTGTTTTGGCAAAAATGGACAGTGAAATCGATGTTTTAAAAGAATTAATAGAATTTATTAATTGCTCTTCCATTTCGCACACAATATTTTACACTTGTTTTTAATAAACATGCAATGGAGATGATACAAACAACTTAAAAGTTATCGATAATTAAATGCAAATTTTGTTGATTACATAATTGTAGTAAAATGTGCATTAAAATGCATTTTATTATTGTGTTCAATATTTACAAGCTTAATTACAAAAGATTTTTGTATATTCAGGACTTTTTATGAAAAAAAAAATTAAACAATTTATCCACGACACAAAAGTATTTATCGATAACATTGGAAATTGAATATTATTTATCATCCATGACTAACAAATACAGCTGTGTTTATTTATATGACGCGTCTGACGCGTACAAAAGTAGAAAGTAGATCTACTTTTCGCGTCGCATGCGTCGCGTGCGTTCTACGCGTCGTGCTGTGTAACTTATCACATGCAAATGCACTGATTCTACTTTTCTGACAGACGCATGAAACGCGTCGACGCGTATAACGCGTGGTATGTAACTCCAGCTTAAGGCTCAAACTTCTCTTTTTCCTTAGCATCACTTTTCTCTCTATCACGCAATATTTTCTGCCTTATACGATCTCTTTCCCGCTTTTTTTTTTAGCAGCTTGCTACTCTCTTTTGCCAAATTCGATTGCATTTCACGGTGTTTTCTCATTCTTTCGGCTGCTTTATCGCATATTAAAGTAATAAAACTATTTGTTTTTGATAAAACTGCACTTACGATAGCGAACGCGACACACTTTAAAAGCCAAAATAATGTGGTTAGTTTTACTATTATATGCAAATATTATTATTTTTAGTTAAAGCGACTAAATTTCGATTTGCAATAAAATTTTTAGCCACTTGATTCGAACGATCGTGGAGGACTAATAATAAGAGATGTTTTAGTACTAGAACGGGACAATAGAACATAAACAAAATAAAATTCAAAATTTACCAATATGAAGACAAAATCATACCAAAAAGAAATGTCGTTAAAAGTAGCCAAAAGCCAAATTTTTTTTTTTCAGTTTTCAGAACAATTTTCTCAAAATAACAAACATTACAAGCTGAAAATGCACTATATTCTTAAAATTTGAACCTTTTTTAATATAATTTTAGAAAAAAATCATTTGTTAATTAACATATTAATTTTCGATCTCAGTGGACCTTTCTGTGGAAATGCCCATATATTTTTTTTATGTATACTAACTAACTACATTTTGACTTATTTCAACTAACATAAAGTTAGCTACAAGTAATGCAAAGTCAAACTGACTACTTCCTACGACATCGCAATGTTAAAATAGTTAGTTATTTCTATATATTAAAGTTAGTTTAAAGTTAACTGAGTTTCCGACATACATATGTATGTATGTACATTAGGGATATAACTTTTTAACAATATTTTAAAATATCAAAATTGGCATAGCACAGTCCAATAGAGCATAAATAACTATAAGGGATCGTATATTTATTTTTTCGCTAATGTCAAAAAGGTTCACACACCAACCGCGATTAAGCTTTGAAAATTTTTAATTTTCTATTTGGTTAAGAAAAATTAGTGATATGTTTATTTAAAACAAAAAATAGCTCAAGTATGAAATTTCATTAATATTTAGAGATGGTAAGACATTTTTCCGCAAACCAAAACGTATCTTTAACCTTTTTTAACAAAAAAAAAATTTTAAATGAATAAAAACACCGTATAAAATTATGAATATTCAATATTGCATTTAGTTTAGAAAAACCAATTGGTGCGTGAACTTTTTTGAGAAAAATTACAAAAGATTATGATTTTCGTGGTTACTAGGACATGGTTGACCTCATGGTACTATGCCAAAAAATTGGTTATACCCCTAATGTACATATACCGACATTTCGAGTTCTAATAAAAATATGTAGAATGTAAGTACTTTTTGTGATCTTATATAACCTCTAGAACCGTGTTTTTCAATTATCCGTGCTAAGCACGGTCCCCTGAGAACCGAATAATCGATGTTCAACTGTACGTAAGTAAATTTAAAAAAGTATGAATACTTGTTTGGTTGTGGCAAAATTTATATGCAGTGAAACTTCGATATAACGAATTCCAATGGGATCCAAAAATACTTCGTTACAGCTATTGATTCGCTATATACAATCAGTATTTAGTAGTAATTAAGGCTAATATAACGACATTTGAATAAATTCGAAAAAAAACTCGTTATAATTATAGTTTTCCTTATTAAAATTCTATTTAACATGAGAATGCTAATAAAAGCTTATATTTCATGAAGTAAATAGAAAATAAAACACATTTTTGTTATTAAGTTTTAATTAAATATTGTGTCAAGATTCAAGTCAACATTTCTAATGCATTACATTTGCAAACACATTAAGAATTCCTTCTTTATTTTTACTTCGTTGTGTAGAGGCTTTACAAATACATTTAGACTGCTGTTTTTATAACAGGACTTTACCATATATGCTCTATACTGATTTCGTTATATTGAGGATTTTTAATGAATATTACGCTTTATAGGAGCTTTCTTGCTCAGAATTTGTTCGTTATAGCTACAGTGTATTTTCTATGAAAAACTTTGCTATGATGAGGTTTTCTCAAGGGACTCAATAACACATACATACGTTATATTGAGTTTTTCGTTACAATGAAGTTCGTTATATCGAAGTTTCACTGTACATGTGATATTGATATAGTTGACATGAACATTCTGAAATCATGTCTTCTTTGCGCGTTAATGAAGGTGGTGTAAAAGTGCATACATGTGTGCATGTATACGAGTATATTCATATACATACATACATAAACACAAAGCTGTGTTGCCACGACAAAAAAATTTGTATACCTAAGATTTCCTGAAATGTAAACAAATGAGATAAAATGTAACCAAAATTACTTTATTGATAATGCCAACGTTATGATTTTTCGGTTCAATGATGTCAAAAGTATAACTTCACAGTTTTGCTTTTTAACACAAGCGTGACCTCGAGGGTAGCATCAGGTGGCAACTTCTTATGAATGCACCACCCACCACTATGCGTAAACACCTTGCTTGAGTGGTCGTGCTATTTAATCTCTTTTTTCTATTGTTTAGCAACAGCACATAGAGGCTTTTCATTGGTAGGCCGAAGTCCATCTAGTCACTAGCACTGGTCGAACATCTGTCCTTTAACCAATACATCTGGCAGCTTTTGGTGGCAACCAAAGCCAAAATTAATAATAAATACACAAGTACACATTGGCGAAGAAAATTACCAATTTTGGTTAAAAGTAACCAAAACGGCAACGCTGATACAAACTAACATAACATAAGATAAGATTTACTTTCCTCTTTGAACGCAAATATAACAGTTAAGAGATGTCTTTATCCTGTTGATATTGAGTGCATAAAATACCACGATGCTTCCCCTAACGATGTTTTACTGAATGTAGCAAAATTCCTTGAAACAAATATGTAGCAGGTATAAGAAAATTTAATATGCCATGTGTCGTCTGTCTTTTAAAATGCCTCTTTCTCATCTGTCGAAATTGTGAATCAAAGCGCACTCCCATTAAAATTTTCACAAAAGCCATATTGGTCTCGTCGCATAATGATAATGTCCTCATTTACACAACAAAATAAAGGATTCGTTTGTTTAGACATAAAACTGTTCTTTTGTGTTTAAAAAAAAGTATCTAACAGTCAGTTTTGTTTTTATTTTTTTAATGAACAAAACTGAGATTGTATCTGATTTCCGTTGTTCAGTCACTGAATGGAATGTAAACTGCAGAAAAGGATGTAAAATAAACAAACAAAACCCCGGAATTGAATTTCGTGGAAAAAAGAACAACAAACATTATTCATTATGTTTAATGTATTTCGCAACATGGGTAAAAAAAAATCAACAATGGGTGTCTACTAGAGATGAGCGATACAGTAATTCTTAAAGGCAATGGCTTATACCATATTTCGAAAAAGGTGCATTTTCTAAAAACAGTGGACAACAACAGTGTATCATAAGAATGCTTGACCAAATACATATCATATCTATGAATGCAGTAGTAATAGTTCGCATCACAAAATAACATTTTTTATATTTTTTTTGGTAGAAAATAAATTTGAACAATTTTTGGAAGATTCGAAAATTAGAAAAATAAATTTTACTATCAGTGTTATTCACAAACGTTTTATTAGAGGCTAATAAGCCAAATCCGCTAAAATAGTATTCACGAACGCTTAAGGCACTATGAGGCGGTAATTACACTCTAATAAACTTGAAAAATTTATTGTAGGCATCACGCTACTTTAACCGTTTAATAAGTTGACATTTGCAATTTGTAAAGTTCGTAAATAAAATCAATATTTACTTCAAAAAGTGTGAAAAATAAAAATTATTCAAATAAATTAATGATTTTAATAAATATAATTTCGGCATTCGTTAGTATTATTCAAAATATATGTACATAAATATAGAACTACAATTTTATTATTAAAATAAATTTTTTACAGATACTAGTGATGTTACGAATACTCGTATTCGTATTCGACTATTCGCCTGTTTTAAGATATTCGTATTCGTATTCGCCAAATTCAAGCGAATATTTTTCGAATAATTTTCCCATATATTTTCCAAAAAAAAATCATACAAAAGTTTAAAAAAAGTACATAAAATGTAAAAAAATAAATTAATTTTTATTAAAAAAAACCCATTGTATTTTACGCAAAGTAATAACCTTCTTAAAAAACAAACAAAAATATATATGTATTTTGCAACTAGTATTCAAAAATTAAAGTTTTATATCATGTTAAATTAGTAATTAAACCTCAGTAGAGGAATGTTGAATTTCAAAAATAGAAGTTTTGAAGCCTTTTCTCCATCAAGCCTATTACGATGCGGTGTATAAATAAGCCCCGCACCACTAAACATTCGCTCGCTTGGAACACTCGTTGGTGGTGTCACTAAATATTGCCTGACTATATGAAATTCCACTGACACAGGTGGATGCGCCTTCTGCAAAAATAAGTTCGCTAAACAGCACTGAATTATTAATTAAAAACCCAAACAGAGTAAGAAAAACGAAATCTGAAAGTATGTAAGTAAAATAATTAAAAAATGTTTTGTAGAGGTTTTCAAATTCGGCATCTTAATGCAATAATAATGTTAAATCACTAAATTTTTTATTTCATTTATAGTTACTAACGCAAAGGCAAGGATTTTTTCCAATTAAATTTGAAATATATTCGTATTTGTATTCGGCGAATACTGTTTTAAATATTCGTATTCGTATTCGCGAATACTAAAAATTGATATTCGTAACATCACTAACAGATACCTACTATATTTCAATTCTCCCGATTATTCCAGTCCTTCTGCAATGTTTACATACATATGTACATATGTGCGTAAAATAAGAAAATTTTAAGAAGAAATAATTACATATGTAGGTGAATATGTACATTAGGGGTATAACCAATTTTTTGGCATAGTACCATGAGGTCAACCATGTCCCAGTAACCGCGAAAATCATAATCTTTTGTAATTTTTCTCAAAAAAGTTCACGCACCAATTGGTTTTTCTAAACAGGTGTATAAAAATTATTTAAAAATTTATTATTTTTTAAATTACTCAAAGTTACATATATTCATACATGTATGTATAACAAAAACAAAAAAAATTGTTATGAGTTAGTTATTGAAATATAAAAATTTAAGATTTAAATTTCGAGGAGATTTACAGAAAGGATAAATATCCTAAACAACTTTAATGGCACGCTTCGCACAGATATTACTTCTTTGTTGGTTTCGGATTATTGAATCATATTTTTTCCAATGCTTATTAAAGCAGTATTTAGCAGCTTCAAATCTTGAAAGTGATTGATATAAAACTTGGAAGTTGTCGTTGCGAAATCTTTGGTCTGAAAACCACATGTCAAACCATTTTCCGCAGATAAAGTGGCATATCAGTTACAAGTCATTCGAATATTTTGGTATTAATGTATCACCTAAACTCGCTGAAATGGCCCTTGAGTTCCAACGAGCGTTATCTTTTTTTTTTTTTGTTTAATTAGGACCAGCACTCAGGGGATGACCCCTACGTATGCAGTGCATTGTGCCGGAACTCAGAGAGAGGGATAGAGTAGAGAAGATAGATGTTGAAAATGTAGAAGGCTTAACTCTTTTACAACTCTGCTTTGCGCGTTATGTTAATTTTTATAGCAGTGTTGAGGCGTCTCCGGTGTTAGGTAGACGCATTAACTTTGTTAAGCTGTATTGGCAGGCATTTTATTAATTGTTTTACTTCGCCGATGTTTCTGCTAACCGACGAAGGAGGGCGATGTTGTGTACATTAGCTTAGAACATCATCAATCGCTGTCGGAACAGTTTTTTAGTGACCAGTGCTATGCCTTCATCACTTAAATAGTCCGATAACAATTAATACAATATCTCACTAATGTACATTACATAAATTAATGATGTTGATTGACTTGCTCTGGCCAGGGTTTGAACCCAGGCCCCACGTCATTGTTTGCTTAGTAGTCAACGCGCTAACCACTTCAGCCAACACCACCCTAGGGTATTGAGGGTATAGGTTTAAAATTTATATATGGAAATTTTTTGGTTTCTTGAAAGAATCTAAATGCAGTTCCTATGTAGCTCAAACAAATACTGCATGTCGTCACGCCATTTAATATTTTTAATATCAAACATTTCACTGTTTTGAATGTAGCTCTGTTCTGTTGTAATTCGAAATCAATTTCCTTACAAAACTGTATCATTTATCTGGAGAGGATGTCTTACCACCGAGCAACTCATCCATTACGTGCCTCAATATCAAAGCCAAAATGTGGTGTTGACAACCAATATATTGTGTTATTTCCAATCTGAGGCTTTTACAAAATTTCTGCAACTGTATAACCACACCATTTATCTTACCGGTATTAACTGAGGTTGTATCACAAATGATCATTTTTATATTGTTCCATTAATCAAGCTTGTAGAGTTATTCTCTAATGCCATTAAATATAGTATTTGCCTTTCCATCATTCAAAACAAGTACTCCCATGGGATATATTTCTTTAGATTCGATTTAATAACAGCCTTGTAAATTGCTGTTTGAGAAGGTGTAGAAATATTAACACCAGAATCGGAGAGTTCTTTACAAATTTTTGCTTTTTTTTAGTACTAATATGTAACTTATTCACCAATCTTACAGCTGGATGTGTAGTGAGAGTTTGGCTTAAGACGAGCTGATAAATAATTTTCATCAAAATCGCCACTAGAAACTGACCGAAAATCACTTTGTATGGAAGGTGAATATATTGAGTGGAATTCACTGTTTATTTTAGTAACATCAAAAATATTCTTTAAATCCTCACAATCTTTTGGTCTTTTAATACTTTTGTGGTATAATGATATGAGATTTTCAATTTTTCTGTTTACGGATCTCAAGGATACCATTGGTAGATTCATATTTTTCCATAAATCACATATTTCATTTGTTATTTTTTTAATTCTATTACTTTTATTCTTTTGGGATTGAGCTAAGCCATTATATCTGTCAATTATTGTTTCCTTGGTAGGCATTTTACTGAAATGATTTAGTCCAAAATCAATTTTTTTTTTTTTGTGGTAGTTTTATTATTTATTGAATCTTCAATTATAAAAATTGAAACATCAATAAGTTTTTCAAATCTTAAATCTAAAAATACATTAATATATGTTTAGCCACTGCTAAACAAAATTTTTAATTCCAACTGTTCAAAATCAATGTATTGGATTTTACGCGGCATTAATCAACTGTTTTTGAATATAGTTAGCTGATTTTCCAGATTGTGGTATTTTTTCTACTGATTGGAAACTTTTCTTGAAACACTTAAAGCACGAACTTTTGAACTAACAAAAATATTATTTTACATAATTTGAAATTATTTCGAGGCCTTCTTTAAATATTAATGAAATTTCATACTTGAGCTATTTTTTGTTTTAAATAAACATATTATTAATTTTTCTTAATCAAAAAGAAAATTAAGAATTTTCAAAACTTCATCGCGGTTGGTGTGAAAATAATAACGTTTTCCCTTATAGTTTTTTATGCTCCATCGGACTGTGCTATGCCAATTTTGATATATTAAAAAATTGTCCCTAATGTACATACATACATATGTATGTATGCATACGTATGTAAATACATACATACATAAATGTGTATGCTTACTTGTGCGCATGTACATGCATATTTGTTCACATGCATACATAAATAACTAAATTCTACCTTTTCTTTAAAATATTAATAATGTTACTTCTTTTTTCATGATTTTGCGCATAATTTGTCACATTTCAAACGCAAAAGGATTTAAAAAATTTCGAAATAAATAAGGCAAACAAATTAGTGATGTGTAAACAAATGCAACGTAATCGGTATTTGAATACTTTTGTAATAAATTATGAAAACACATTGCTAGCAATGTCACTACAACACTGCTTAATAAATTTAAATATTTTTTTGAATATTATAAGCAATATTCTAAATTGCTTAAATAAAATTTATATGACACTAGCTGAGCGTCCCGGCTTCGCACGGAAGTTATTTACTTTTATAGCTTTCCCGTTACCTAATCAAAGCACATCACGACTTTCACGAAAACACATAACACGACCAAACGAACAAACCCTAAAAATTTAATCGAATTCGGGTTGAGCGTTCGTGAGTTATAAAGTCGCAACAGCCTTGCAACAATTTTTTATATGCCTATTATTATTTTCACATTTTCAAAACATTAAAGACTACTTGCTTATCGAGTATTTTATTGTACGCAACACTAAGTACAACTTGACAATTAAAACAAAACAATGTTGTTAACACAGAATCTCAAAACTGAAAAAATCACAAAATAGTAAATTTGGGTTGAATAAACGTTTGTGAAAAATGTTTCTTATTACCTGCTAATAAGAAAAAAAACTGATTATGTGTATATAATGGCTTCAATAAGAATGTTTTATGAATAAAACTGTATATATTTCCAAATTTTTGTTTTCCTTTAAATGTTATATAAAATGTTTTGTTCAGCATTTTAACTGTACTCCAGATTATTTTTGATATTTTATATTATTTGACCTTTTACTTAATTTTTTTTTTTGTTGTTTTAATCAAGCAATAGTTTATTTATTTAAATTATAAAAAATCGATATTCCGCTTAACCATTTGTTGGCATCCTCAGGCCACAAGCAACTTAAAAACGACTTGAGTTATACTTATATGTATGTTGCCGTATTCTGTTCACAAATTTTCTGTTTAAAAATTTATTAATAAAAAATATATTGGCTTATGTATTAAGAAAGTCTATTACATTTACAATAAGTATTGTAAATGTTTGTCCAAAGTGTACTTAACAAAATGTTCAAAATATTTTAAATAATATGTACATATTTTATTTTGTTTAAATATATTACAATGCCTTTAGTTTTTATTGCATATTTCTCACGAAAAAAAATTTTCATAAAGAAGAGTGCTGTTATAAGAGCCAAAGTAAAGATAAGGGATTGTTGCAAATTGAAAAGTTTTAAAAAAATGTACTATCCCAACATAAGCCAAACAACGATTGAAAAATTTATTTTCAACAAACGCCTAAGCCGACATAAGCATTTTCAATTTCAGAGTTGTATTAAAAGTTTATATTTGTTTTTATTAAATATTTCTCTAATCAATAAAACTTTCGTTATAATTTTTTTATCTTGCTGGATATTTTTACCTTCTGTAATTAATGTTTTCAAATTCACTCTTGTAACTTTTTCAGAAACACTTTTATAAATGTGTAGTGAATTTTCTCAAAAACATGCTTTTCGAGTTAGGCGATTGTTACTTACGACCATAAATATATTAAACTTTATAATAAATTTAAGCTTTTGGTTTTATTTGTACTTAGGGTTTATTGCAAAAGGGTCACGTGCAAGATGCACGTCGTTTCCTGCCACTAGAGATAAATAGATTTGTAACACGTGTTACAAAAAATTAAACTATTTTTAAATAATTGATATGTCACTTTAAATATAATCTATACTTTTCTTGCGGTTTTCATAATTTCAGATAAATATAAGTCAAGAGGAGTATGTCACCAAATATCGGGAATATTTGCAACGTGTTTATATGCGAAAATATCGTTGGTTAAGGGACTTCAATGGCGATTATGATTTTGAATTTTCATCAAAACCATTGGAAATATTGTCTATTGTCAGCAATAGTACATTACTAAAGCAATTCCAAGATTATAAGAAATCGTATTATGAAGGCTCTCATTTAAGGCAGAAGAGAACTGTTCTTCGGCTGAGTAACGTCAGCGAGGAGAGAAATAATGGTGATCATCAATATGATCGCCATGACGAAGAGAGAAATCAAAGTCTAGAAGATCGTGTCAGAAATATTTTATTTTTAAAAAAGAAATATCTCAAACCTAGAAGTACAAAGGCAGATAGAGATGAACGTAAGACCAATATCCGCTTAATGTTTGCTCTTAAACCAGAAATATTTAATTTAAACGCTAGTGATATCGATGAAGCAAACATAAGGCTGGTCCTCATACATAGTCCCATTTTAGCTATAAGAAATTCTAAAAATAAGAAAACTCATACAAATACTAAAAGCAATTTATGCGGTGGTTCTAGCAAAAGCGATCGACGAAAAGATCACCAACAACAACAACAACAACAACAAGTTAATGTTTTAAATTTAAAACTGTTCTTCATACCGAAACATGGCAAACGAATTCTGTTGGCTGGGCGTAAGATCGACATACAAGTCGATTATAGTAAACCAGATGAAACTCACACTCAGTGGTTGCAGTTTGACGTTTCGAAGGCAGTGAAAATGTCTATCGATGACAAACGATTTCATCATATTGCTCTAGAATTGCAGTGCGATAATTGCAAACGCATAGGAGCTCGTATTTTGAATGATGCATACAATACGGCGTCTGATGCTCTGGCAGATAATCCACATATCACTGAAGGTCGCCAACTAATGCCAGTCCTAAATATTATCGGCCGTTTCGATGAGGCATCGCAAAGTTCCATGAGACCTCACAAGTACGACGAAAACCAACAGATCGATGTAAATGAAGCGGATACCACGCAGCGTCATTATCACCATCAGACATATAACAACAACAACCACAAAAATAATAAGCACAACCGTCGTACTAACTGCTACAAGGCGCATCAACGTTGCTGCCGCCATTCAATGGAGGTGACTTTCAAGGAAATCAAGGGTTTCGAATTTATAATACAACCAAAAGTTTTCGATGCCGGCTACTGTCATGGTCGCTGTCCACCACGATACAATCCAGCTCATCATCATGCTCTGCTGCAGAGTCTTATTTGGAAACAGAATCATCATAAAGCTCCACGTCCGTGCTGTGCTCCTTCAAAATTGGTAGAGCTGGAAGTATTACATGTTGACGAAAAGAATAATGAAAAATTAAAAATTTCCACTTGGAGTGACATGAAAGTGGTCGAGTGTGCCTGCTCATAAGAAAGCAACAGTCACGATTGCCACTTGTGTTCCAGTCAATTAATTTACAACAAATCTCAAACATAAGTCTTTCCAAAATCGAACATTTGTAATTCAACAGTAAACTCAAAAATTCGAATCGTCTGGTTGGCTGCTAAAACTAGAAGAAGAAATTTTTTAAAATGTACTTTTATTAACAATTTTGATCACAATAAATAAATAAATATTCTTTTGTTTTAGCGTCTGCCAATTAGAAGAGCTTTTGTCGACCAACTCATTTTAAAGCACAGCCTCTTTTATGGGTCTTGATATTAAATGGACAATAGCCTTTGTTTAAGATTACATAAAAAAATATTTTTTAGTTATTTTAATCTCCTGTATAAGATCCGATCTCGTACTCAACAATTGTACGAAAACTATACCCTTACTGCAAGATTGGGTAAACGAGAGTGAGTTTGAGAGAAAAAAATTCTTCATTTTGCACGAAACAGCGCGTACTTTTTCTTTTCAGGCTAGTTTTTGCAATCAGCTGGTTGTTTAATAAACAATAACAAATAAGAAAATTAAATTTTACCTAACAAGAATAATAATGAAATAATTGTTACTTTTGCAAAATCCAAAGCATACATACATACGTATGTATGTATGTATGTACTAACTAAAATATGTATCTTAAAATGTAAAATGGTAATCAAAAACAGTATTTTGTCATTTTGTTTACTTTCACAGCACTTTCATAATTGGAAAAAATCCCTCCCTTTATGTCAGTAACAATAAATTGAAAATAATAGAGTGACATTAGATATTTAACATTATTATGACATTTTTTCTTACATACTTTCAGATTTCGTTTTTCTCTCTCAGTTTGCGCTTTTAACAAGTAATTTAGTGCTGGAGAACAAATTTCGGAGAGGGCGCAGCCACCTGTGTCGGTGAACTTTCACATATTAAATTTTAGTTCTTCAATTTTTTTAAGTCCAATATTCCTGGACTGAGGGAGAATTGATTGCTTACTTGACATGATATGAATAAACATATAAGACTTTAACTTTTAAATGCTAGTTGCAAAATAGAAATTTATTTATGTCTGTTTTTAAAGAAGGTCTTGCGTCAAAGATAAAGGGATTTCTTTAAATAAAAATGTTTAAAATTTAATATATTTTTTGTACACTTTATGTACTTCTTTAAACTTTATATTATCTTTTTCTTTGGAAAGTATGTGCAAATTATTCGAGAAATATTCGCTTGAATTTGGCGAATACGAATACGAATGTCTTAAAATAGGCGAATAGTCGAATACGAATACGAGTATTCGTAACATCACTACTTAGTGCACACGAAATGTTACAGACGTTTAATTTTTTTTCAGTAGAAAACTAAAATATAAAAAGTTTTTTACCATTTTTGGCAACTTGCATTAAATTTCATTAAATTACAGCAAAATTATATATAAACAAATTATATATATTTATTGAGGAGTTTGAATAATTTCCAATCCTCCATTTTGATTAATTAATTAATCGAAAAACTGAAAAACTGCAAACTCGATTAAAATGACCAGTGTCTTTCTATGAACAGGTGTGGCAGCAGTGTCTATGCCCAGAAAACGAGTTTCCCTACAAAAAATATTGGAGTACATGGTCCATTTTAGATCAAAGGAGTAGCTTTTGGACTATCCTATGTAATGCAGCCGTGGACCATTTCATTTGTACACAAATTTATAGTTAAATACCATTTGGCAACACTAAAAATGTTTGGAGTTTTATTGAAAATGTGGCAGCTCCCCTGTTAAAATTAAAACAAATTCTCGTCTTTTTTCAATATCTGAATTTTATTTTGTATTTTTATATAATGTAATGGGCGGGCTGAATTCACACATTTGTGTGTACTTAAAATATCATTCAATTATATTAGTGACAGATATGTACATAGATATGTATGTATTTATATTTACCGGAGTTCCTCTGTGGGTACTCCATGGAATAGCAAAATAGAGTAGTTTCGAAACTAACCTCTGTGGGTACCCCTTGGATTAGTAACATGGAGTAGTTTTTTGGTTACGGTCCAGCCCTAGGACAGCGAAATGTAAATTGGACCATGTTTTTATCATACACTATGGCTACATTTGGAGTACTCATACTCCATTGTGGAGTAGTCCATACACGCATGTATAGAATACACTCATTTTTTGTAGGGTTAAAGTTGCGCATTCGCTAACAAATTAATGGTAAACGAAAATTTAATATTTGTCTCAAAAGTTTAGTATGCAAGATATTTGAATGAAATTTTTACACATTCTGATGCAAAAATCACATTTTGTGACTTATTGCCAGCAAAGGCTCGATATGTAAGTCTGTGTTCACACTTGAAAGTTTTCTGTCGTGAAAGTGGTAGTTTTTTGATGACAGGGGAGAGAAGAATGGTGTCGGGTACACCCTTTCATGTTCTCTGAAATTCTGTTTTGTTTTGTAGTTCGTAATTGTCAACACGTACATTTGTTGTTGTGTGTTGACAATTCATATGAAATTAAAAATATAAAAATGTTTAGTTTCATGATATTAAATTTCAGTGTGTAGACACGAATGAAAGTTTAAACGAGAATTTCAGAAATTTCATGAAAGAAAACTTTCACGTGTGAACTTAGACTAAAGATTTATCGTATTTTTGACGTTTTTAAAGACGCAAAATAAGAGATTGATGACAAATGTCGGGAATAGCGACACTTCAAGTTTAAAGAAAACAATTTATCAAATGAAGAATAGTTGAAACTCATAAAAAATAAATAAATACTTAAAAAAAATTAATTTGATCTGAATTTCAATAAAATTATTAAAAACTTGCTTTAATTAGAAAAAAAGAACTTTTACGTCGACTTGGGAATTTATGAAAAATAAATGGCAGCACTGTAGTAGCCACAATAGAAACGAGCTTTTTGCTGAAGTTTGCAAAAGCTCTTTGCAGCATCTCGCCTTAAAATATGCTACAAGGCAATAAAAACACACCAACGTTCAAACACTAAATGAATTGTTAGTTAGCACTTTTAATATGACGCGTGTGTGATTATTAGAAGTCAGTCATAATATGATGATGGTAAACACGAAACCTTAGACAAATTACAAAACAACAACACCAGTAAAATCGCAGCAGCAAGAATTAATGTAAGAAAGTAATATATTTTTATGCTTGGATTTTTTCTTGAAAGGATTAAATAAATTTCAATAATAATAAATTAATGCAAAAGCGTAAAAAAATTGACAAATAAATCAGCGGAGTGAGTGAGTGCGCTTCAAGCGATGCAAAATGCAAAATATAATACGAAATATTCTAAAGTAACAAAAGCTTTCTATTCTATTCAAATGAATGTTTGTGAATGTTAGTGGTGCTTAATATAAAGATTTTTAAACTTCAGCAGCATATGAAAATGTATTAAAATAGAAAAAGCAAAATACATTTCTGTTAATTATGAATATAAAATATAAATAAAATGATGTTTTTGAAATATCCCGAATTTTTCAAATGCAATTAATTCCAACAAAAATATTATTGTAAGAATATACACATGTACATATGTATACAAATGAGTGCGAATATGTTAAGGACATCGTAAGCCACTCCCTTACAACAGCAACAGCAAAACTGAAAAGCACAAATACAATACAATAGGATGGATATACGCAAATATAAACATTTCTAACAATTGTTTAACTAAAGCCAAATTAAGCAACAAATGTCTTTAATTTCTCGAGATAAAATATTAGTTGCAACAAATTTGAATTTCCCTTGAGTTTTATTAGTTTTATCAAGAAAAGCTAAAATAGAAATTAAATAAATAATTAATTGTTATCTGAAAAAATCGAGCTGCTATACTCGGCTTAAATATTGATGACCAAGATCCTTTTAAATTGTTTTACGACTCATTTCGTAGAAATGTGGGCATAATGACAGGCTCCTTTGTCATTTGGTTAACTCCATTGGTATTTTTATTTTGGCCATGCCGTTCATGTTTAATTTTAATCTTCTTGTTGGGCAATCTGTCACAAATAAACTTTAGCTTCCACTATTTCTCTGAATGTTAATAAGTTGAATATTCCAAAACGCAATATTTCCAATAAGATAAAAAATTTTTCAAAAATATTGAATGTACGGTATAAGCGCCAATGCATGCGTGCAACACAAATAATATTACATATCCATCTGAATTCATAAAACTATTTAAGGCCTTAAACTATGGGCAATTAATTTAAAATCGAATCCCGCCCAGTGGCAGAAATTCGAACAGTTGATCCATGACCGGGTTTATTTGTAATCGGTTGTTTTAGGCAAAACTATATATTGTCCATGTATACATATGGTAACAACTCTAATATTTTACTTTTTAGTTTAATTTGGTTTTAAAGACATGTCATGGGAGAGTATAGCAAACAAAGATCTCCTTAGGTAAGAAATTCTTGGTTTTTATAATTCATTACATCACAAATGATTCATTTCTTTACTTCAGCATACCCCACTGTCATAATCTTTCCGCTACACATTTACTAGCATCACCTGATGGTTCACGTTACCTGATAAATAATACAAATGGTAGGTATGAACTGAAAACGATTTTTATATTATGAAATATGTATTCGAATAAAAGAACACAAGCAAGAGTGCTATATTCGGCAGTGTCGAATTTTATCTATGCCCTTCACCAAGTCATATATAACTATTTTTTATATATACATATGTATACATATTAAACATAATATATGATTAATTTTGTTTTTGTTGATTATAAATGCGACAAATCTTCTGGTGGTTGGAAAACCCGAAAGACGGACATGGCTCATTCATCTTGCCTATCTATAAGTATCCAGTATACATACGAGGTTTGTTCAAAATAAAAGGTGAATTTTTAATTTACGCGGGCTGTGTACATTCGATTATCGATATTTTTTTGTGATGTTGATACACATGTGTTAGTCATATGTTGGTATTATCAGCCCATTTGTTTTAGTAGTTTGTTGTTAACAACTGAAACGATTTTTGACTTTTTTTTTGCTAAATTATGAGCAAAAGCAACGACGCATTAGAATCGCTCAGGAGTTTTTGAATGACCTCAACGACGATCCAGATTTGCTCAAAAAGGTCATAACAGGTGGGTATGTGGTTATGACATCGAAACCAAGGCCCAATCATCCCAATGGAAGCGGACGGATGAGCCAAGACCAAAAAAAGCACGGCAAAATCGATCAAATGTGATAGTTTTGCTCATTGTTTTCTTCAATGACAATGGCGTGGTGCATCACGAGTTCTTGCCAACAGGTCGTACGGTTAATAAGGAATACTACACGGCAGTTATGCAACGTTTGCGTGAAGCAATACGGGTCAAACGATCGGAATTGTGGAGAAAAAAATCATGGATTCTGCACACGATAATGAAACAGCTTGTTCGTGACTTTTTGGCTAAAAACAACACCCTAATCATGCCTCAACAACCTTATTCACCAGATTTGGCTCCCTGCGACTTCTTCCCATTGACAAAACTGAAGAGACCAATGAAAGGAAAGTGTTTTGCCACAGAATCGAAGAACGAGCTGATGGCCATACCGAAAAGCGCATTTAGAAGTGCTTCGTGGATTGGAAAAAACGCTGGCTTAATTGCATTATATCTGAGGGGCATTACTTTGAAGGGGACAAAAATTCAAACTTCACCTTTTCTTTTGCCAAACCTCGTATACATACATATACTTTATGGTTCTCATATTAATGTTGTGTAAATATCACACGAAATGACAAACACCTTAATAACCTTACAATTTTTGGTGAAGGGTATAAAAACTTCAAAATGGAGATTATGACAATGGGCACTATTTAAGTTTTAAAATTAAAATGCATCCGTTTAAATGATTTTTTTCCCGGCTTAGCGAATTTATTAATTTTACTTTTTATTTGCGTTCCATACCGTTTAGCATCAGTGATTTATTTTGTTTCATTTACTTTTTCCGTTTTGGATATTTTGTGGTTTGTTTTCTTCTTCCTGTTTTTCTTTCCTGGGATATACATATGTATTTATTTCATGTGTTCTATCTTTGTGTAACTTTTTTGTGTTTTATCCTTCTTTCAGTTCTGGTATTTTTTCCGTTTTGGCGATAATAATAATAATATTTGTAATTAGTTTGACGATTTTGAATAATTTTGGCAATTTACACGTTTTTTTTTTGCGTTCTAAAAAAATAACATTTTAGTGTTTCCCCATTTATAATATTTTTCTTTTTTGAAATTTTCTTTCTTAATAATATTTTTCCGCTCTACTGATTTATTAAGTGCCCTAGAGACGATCAAAAAAACACATCAACGTTCTAAGTGTGTGCGTGTAGTCGTGCTTTTTCGGGTATACGTATACGTTGTCGGCTCTGATTGATGAAAATCAAAAACTTTTGATATTTCATTTTGACATAATTATTTTGATGGTCTCCAATTGTGATTGACGATAACAAATGTCAGTTGTTTTGTAATCGAAGTGTAAGGAGTAGAAAGATTGCAGCACAGGGATACTTGTTAATTTTTTATCTAGTATTTTTGTGTATAAACAGTGTCAACGTATGTATTATTTTGTTTTTTTTTTTTTGACAAATTTGCATAAGACGCCATTAATAGTAATTCATCATCCGATGATTTGTTCACAAACGAACGCCGCGAAGTCACAATAAAAATGACGATTGACGATTTTAGTTGTACGTCTCCTTATAAACGACAAAAATACGACACTCACACATATGCACTGATTGACGTGTTTTTTTGATAGTCTCCAGGACACTTTATAGCTATGTATGTGTACCAACGATCGCCCCAATCGACCGTGTTCTAGTCATAGATGAAATATCATAAAAAAAACTTTTATAAAACAGTCATACCACAACCAAAACAACAATTTTTTATTGATACATTTTTATGAATTCACAAAAATTAATAATTAATTTACTCAATTCTCTCATCTTTTTTTCTTACAATTCTCCCACATCTTAGTATGAGTAGATGTTTTGTTGTTATTTTTCTCTTTCCCTAGTCAGCATTTTATGACTTATTTTCGACACCTACCTGCGATTAAAACAATGGGTGCGTTCAGCAGAAACAGTTTGCTACACAACTGTTGCTCAACAATCTGCTGAATGCTTCGATTACTGAGCGATGAGCGAGCATGTTGAGTGAGCGCTCACTGTTTTAGGTAACAAGGAAAAAGTATGATACATGTCATCAAATTACGATACTTCAGTTCAGTTTGACTTTTGAATCAAATTTCATAATGTATTTTTAAATTTTAATTTATTTAAATTCAGAAATAAATATTATAAAATCTTTGTACAAAATAAAATTCAATAATTTGAATTGAAAGTCAATTTTTTGATATTTTTGACAAAAAAGTGAGCAGTTCGTTCAGAAAAATTAATCAAATCAAAAGCTGCTATATCTGAACTGTTTAGTAGCAGGTTTTTCTGCTGAACGCGCCCAATCATTTATGCGCTCATATTCGAGTCGAAATTGACTGTTCATTCAGGAGAAAATGGTTCCCTAGCCGCGACTCTTCTAGAAGAGTCTTTTATGACTCGCGTTTCTGATCAATTTCGACACAGTATAATAAATATAGTCACTGGTTGGAAAGTATTATACTTTTTAATTTAACGTTTTCGTTGATTTTACTTTATATTAGGGAAATTCACATATTACTGTCACCCTTGTTATTAGGGTATATATAGCTCGTGCCCAAGCTGAATTAATATTTTATATTATTATTACGATTAAATGCAATTATTATTCGAACTGAACTTGAGCCTGATAATATTGGTTTTCATTTGTGCATCAATATAAGTTCGAATAATAATTCCGTTTATTCCTAATAATAATATAAAACATTTTGTTTTTTAAACAAATTACTTTCTAAGCATTTCTGGGAATCATTTTCGAGTCTTATTTTAAGCGCAGAACTGATTAATCAGTTTCTGATCATCTAAGGGAGTCGAAAAAGACTCAGTTTGGTGAAACAATCTTCCACGTGCTGACTGGGGATACATGTATGTGTTGTTTGTTTGTTTGTTTTTTGTTGGGCTTTAACTTACATGTATGAGTAATACGTTGAGTAAATAATGAACTCACAAAAACCCACAATACCTCCTTCACTTCTGTGAAAAAATTTCTTTAAGTTAGTATTAGTCTTGTAAAAATCAACATACATATGCATGTATGTATGCACATATTTCCGATTAAGTGATTTTTTTCTTTTTTTGGTGATTTTCCGTTATTGAGATTTTTTTCATTTGTTCTTTATGTTGGCTATTGCTGTTATGTTTGTTTTCTAAATTCGGAGAATTTATTTTCGATTTGGATATTTTTTTCGGTTTAATTGTCAAACCAGTGGTCTTCAAAGTGAGAGTATTTTAAAATATTTTATGTGCCAAACATGTTGAATAATATTTTTGTATAAAAACCATTGTTTTTTTTTATTAACCATATATTTAAGATGTTAATTATATGCTAGGCCAATGCTAGACAAAAGTTTTAGTTTCAGCGGTTTATTTTTTTTTTTTGTCTTACTTGTCAACGGCTGAGCGAAATTGTATCCCTCCTCAGCCAAGAATGGAATCTGAATTCGCTTAGTTCTGACATATCACAGGGCTGCTGTAATTGTAAGGAGAATTTTGTTAAGTCACCTTTGATTTTTTTCCACGTTCGATGTCGAGGCAGTGTCCCATAAAGAGATTTTATAGGACCAAATTGGTTTTAGCATCACATTGTATAATAAAAGTTTACAGTCTAGGCTTAGTGCAGAGTTTCTTCCAATAAGCCAATGCGTTTGAGCTGCTTTTAAATTAATTTGTAGCAGGTTGGCGTCTATGTGCGATTTCCATGTTAAACGACGATCAAATATATATGAACGTATATATAAAAAACGAACTCTGCTTTTTGCGTTATAATAATTTTTTTATAGAACTTTTGAGGCGCCTTTGGTGTTATGTAGACGCATTAACTTTGTTAAGCTGTATTAGCAGGCATTTTATTAATTGTTTTACCTCGCCGATGTTTCTGCTAACCGACGAAGGAGGGCGATGTTGTGTACATTAGCTTGGAACAGCATCAATCGCTATCGGAACAGTTTTTAGTGACTAGTGCAATGCCTACATCATTTGAATAATCCGACAGCAATTAATAGAATGCCACACTTATGTACATTAGAGAAATTAATGATGTTGATCGAATTGCTCTGGCCACGGTTTGAACCAGGCCCCAAGTCATTGTCTGCTTAGTAGTCAAGGCGCTAACCACTTCAGCCAACACTACCCTCAGCCATTGCTTGAGCCATTTTTCCAATTTTGAAATATACCCTTTTAAATTGCGGGAAGTTTTCACAGTATTTAGTTAACTAATAACAATGGTTTAACCAAAGGCTTTTCATACTTATATCATGAGTTAAGCTGTCATCATTAGTTAACTAAAGACAGTAAATTTTGGGCTTGGAACAGCTGTATCATCAGCGAATGTTGATGTACTAATATTACCGCATAACGGTAAGTCAGAGGCATATATTAAGTATAGTACGGGACAGAAGATGCTGCCTTGAATCCGGCTATAATCGACTTCTGAGGGCTTAAAAAATTCCCTTTCCTAACTGCACATGATCGTTACTTTAAATACCTTTTTAAAAGCCTCACGATGTCTGCGGGTAGATTCTGCGTTAATTTGTGGATTAAAAGCCTGTTAAACATCAAGCACACCTTTTAGTATTCGAAAATCGATAACATCAGGAATTTTTTGCTAAACTGTTGGCCATAAATTTAGCTGTCCATTTGAAACTACATTCGAGCCAGCATGGTTTTCGCCAACAGTGATCTATAAAATTTGGTATGTTGACTCTCGGTAATTGAAAACCTGGGAGAAGATGAGATCACAAGCACAGATACCCAGAGATGACAAAAAAAAAAAAAAAATTGGACTTCGATCATATTTTATTTATCATAACCCGGCATCGTGAAAAAGAGACAACATTAGTGTGTTTGTTATGAAGATAAACAAAACGAAAAGCAAAAAAAAGTTCAGTTTTTAGTGGAAAATGCTACATGAAAGCACGCTTAAATTTAATAAAATGTAATAATATTAAGTATTTACGGCATATAATTCGAAAATAAAGTGATAAAACAATTTAATGTGTTCTTATATACTCAGTATATTAAATTTATATACATACGTACATATATGCTGGAAATTTGCCAAATGGTGGTGGTTTTTAACTTACATACACACATGCATACATACATACTTGATAAATTCTGATATTTTGCAGATATTATAGTGATAAAATACAAACGATCAGTGAAAACCTACTTAAATTAATTAATTAATAATATTTTTAATGTGAATTAGAGAAATATATGGATATTTAATTAGTTTTGCGATTTATAATTTTAATTTGGATAGAAAGACAGCACAAAGAAAAAAACCAAAACCCGCGATTGGATGAGTGTATACAAACAAGTATGCAAAATCTTCCGTCTCGTGTCATCTCTGGTTATCTGTGATCACAAGCTTTATGATGTTAACTTTCAATACAGATATTTGTTGCTTGAAGAAATTCTTCGCAAAGACCACTTAATGGGTAGGAGGCTGTGCACACATTTCGTAACGCTGTTTGCCCTTCGCAACGCTTTTTCCTAATTTTTCAGTACAAAATTTCCAATCCGTAACAAATCTTTAACCCCCCTGGAGCGATACATAATATGTGCACAGCCCCTAATGTTTTATCTGCGTTTTTCTTAGAATTCCGAAGCCACCACAAACTCTACCTCGAGGGTCCTTGGTGTCGTAGAAATTATAACCAAATCCGCTATATGACAATACATATTTTCTCCTTGTAATCACATTTTGCTATTATATTTTCATTTGACTCTCGCAAGAGCAATGGCATCAACAATGAACTTGCTTATGTGCTTATAGGGGAAAGTTATGATGACTTTGTTTTAATAATCACCCCTATCGTGAATAATTTTCCACGTGAAATTTTTTCACTTTTCACGTATTTGCAATCGTGAACAACTCGCATGAACAAATTTTATTCAGTCCAGAATAACAACGTGAAAAATGTTCACTGAAAAAAATTCCCCTTATCGTAAATAAATATTTCCCTCGGAATTTTTTCACTTCTCACATTGATATTTTCACTTTATTTTTGATGGGGAATAGAACAGAAATTATATGTATTTCTTCTTATAATTCGAATATTAAAGCTTAAAAAGTTCATTTTAATGAAAACTTCTGATAATAAGGCACAAACTGATGTATTCCTCAACAAAATGCTAAAAAACAGGTCGATTGCCTGCAGATTTGTGAAACTTAAATTTGTTGGCATTTTTTCGTTTTGTTGGCTTTCCAAAAAGTAGCCGAATTATTTTACCACATAAAAGTTAGAATGCAATAAACAAACGGAGCAACCAAACTAAAGCTCCAAAACTGAATATTTAACTTTGATTTTTGAAGTTTTCTTTAAAATAAATATGTCCGTGTATATTTTTGAACAAAAAGTTGTATGATTTTTTATTTTTTTAATCTTCTTCCCATTTTTACATTCACTAACAACTGATAGCGGGAATAATTTTTCACGGGAGATTCACGATACCATTTTTCCCTTCGAGTGGAATTAAAATTTCACGTGAACAAAAATTTCACTTCTTATTCACGATATATACATAAGTAGATATAAATAAAAGAAAAAAATTAGTAAACAATTTCGGGATTGACTGATCCCGATATTATGTCACCTGGCTGTTGGTAGTGGTTTACTCGTTCTTGTTGTAGTTGTGTTCTTATTCTCTTGTTCATTTTAAGTCGCGAAACGATTTCCGGTATTTTTAATGTTATCGTTTCCATCTCTGGGTACTTTCGACGTTAACGCACTTTGAGCAGATTCTATAAATACCGGTTTGAACTTTACTGTAAATATTTTCACTCACTGCATCTACTAATTCAGTGTTGGTCACCTTGTAACTTATTGTTTGTTTGTTGGTTTGTACAGCTAAAGCCTCTTTCTTATACACGACATATTTTGTGCATCTGACTTGTCAGAAACATTGCTTCTGACATCAACTGTTTGGTGTGATAAAAAGTACTGCCAAAATATATGCCTGGAAAATAAAGTCAGCTGCGCTTGGCTATTGGCGGTAGCATTAGCCGGGTGAAGCTAGTACTTTACTAGAGCCATATATAGTTATGTAAATATATTTTAGACAATGCTTGTCTATATATTTTATATTACATAATTGCTGAATTCACAAAACCTCTTGTATCGTTGTATCAAGTGTATTATAGTATCATATACAACAGTGTAAAATATGTTGTTGGTAATTTTCATATAAAAAGAAAATACACCATTACACTTTCATTTCATATGTTTTGCAAAAATCGTATTTCACACAATACTCAGAGAGTATATGTATATACTCTCAGAGAGTATTTGTATGGTGCTTGTTCTTCTTTCGTCCATCAATACAAGATTCAAGCCGATACAATATACACTAGGTGTTCACAAACATATAAACAGTGTATTTCATAAATTAACACAAATTAACATACATAAATTAACACAAAATCTACCCGCAAACATTGTTAGGCTTTTAATAAGCTACCTAATTGAACGAAAATTTGTAGTTAGGGAAGGCAATTTTTAAGCCCACCGCAGTCGATCGAAGCCGGAGTTCCCCAAGGGAGTATCTTCGGTCCATTACTTTATTTAATATATGCCTCTGACTTACCGTTAAGCAGTAACATTCATACATCAACATTTGCCGATGATACAGCTTTTCTAAGCGTTCACGAAAATCCTGTGGAAGCTTACCGCAATTTACAAGGGTATATATCCAAATTGCGAAATTGGCTCAAACAATGGCGTATTAAAGTTAACGAGCAGAAATGTGTGCACTTTTACGTTGCGCAAGGAAACATGCCCGCCTATAAAAATTAACACCGAGACCATACCGCAACACACTGTTGTCAAATATCTAGGCGTTCATCTTGATCGCCGTTTAACATGGAAATGGCATATGGACGCAAAGTTAATACAAATGAAATTAAAAGCAGCCCAAATGAATTGGCTTATTGGAAGAAATTCTAAACTAAGCCTAGACTGTAAACTACTATTATACAACGCGATCCTGAAACCAATATGGTTCTATGGAATCCAGTTATGGGGCACTGCCTCAGCATCAAATGTCGAAAAAATTCAAAGGCGACAAAATAAAATTCTACGTACAATTACAGCAGCTCCCTGGTATGTCAGAAATCATCGGATTCATAAAGATCTAGATGTTCCGTTGGTGAAGACAGTATTTTCAATAAACGCTAAAAAATATATAAAAAAAACTTGAGGTGCACCCAAATGTACTTGCGCGCAATATTTTAAATTATAGAGGCCACACCCGGGTGAAAAGGAGGGATACTCTTTTTCTCAGCCGTACACGAGAGATGTAAAACAACATAAATTAACCGTTGAAATTAAAAATTTTGTTTAGCATTGGCTAAACTTACATTTAATATTTTTTAGATTTAAGATTTGAAAAACTTATTGATAATTTAATTTATAATTGAAGATTCAATAAATAATAAAATTTAAAAAAAAAAAAAAAAAAAAAAAAAAGTGTATTTCATACAAGATAGACGATACAAATTGTTGTGAATTCAGCAAATACATATGTTATTATTTAGTGTAAAGTTATAATTTTTAAATTTATTAAAAAAAAAATACTGAAAGATACCAATACCGTCAGAGCTTTGTAGGGCAAGCAAAAATAATAATGCCTTGGTCATTGTATAGTGCAAATAAATAAAGAACATTCAGATGTTTCAAACAAATATATTTCACGTCAGATGTTATTGTACATTAAGCTGCCCACAAACGAGTGATTTGTGCGTGTGATTTGTTCGCGTACCATTGAATTGTGAAGCGGATGATGCAATCTCTCTTTTGATTATATATTTAAATACATATGTACATATTTATGTATGTATTTGTATAGGCAAAACCAAATTATATATGTATGTATGTACATAGAAGCAAACTAATGTTATTAAAAAAAACTACGGGTAGCACTCCGGGAGTGCCGACAGAAGTGAAAACGTTTTGTGATTACAACAATACACGTGCTATTGCCAAAAAAAATTATGCGTAGATATAAACAATTATATAAATACATGCAACAAATTCAACCACTTATTAAGGCGTATGCAACAGGTGAGCTTACTAGCACAGCTGACTGAGCTCGCTTTATAGCCAATTTTCATATAAACTGATATAGTTTGAAGAGAGTACATACAAAATGGTTACAGTTTGATACTCATACATATTAAAATGCTTTTAATTTGTTTGTGTGTTTTGATGTGAAGCGAGTGCTTTATACCAATAAAATACATGATGTTTTTGGATTGTTGTACTTGTTGTTGCATACCTGCTAGTTTTGCCATGCCACTTATTGTAAACGCAAATGCAACTGCGCCCGAGAAGTTAACAACCTAAATTTTTTTCGGTCAAAATGAAGAGAGCGCCATCTTTGTGTACTATTCTTAATCAGTTTCACTCAAATTGACGAGTGCGCTCTCTTTGGTGCACCAAAAAAATGAGTGTTTTTCTCATATATGGCAACATGACGTTCGCTTCATTTTGAGCGAAAAAATTTAGGTGTTGGGCCTTACTACGGTTCTCGATTCGACTTCGCCTGCTGTAATAGATTAAAGAAAAATGTTGTGTGTTCCTTTAATCTAGTACAACAGTCGAAGTCGATTCGAGAACCGTAGTAAGGCCCAACACCTAAATTTTTTCGCTCAAAATGAAGCGAGCGTGATGTCAAAAACTATGACGGTGTCGCGAAATCAGAGATTTTAGCCCACCCAAAACCTCCGTACCGCGCCAATAGAAGTTTTCACTTCAAAACATGTATGTACATACATATGTACATTGTACATACATACATACAAACGAGAACATCAATATGTAATAGAAGAAGAAAACATTTGATCGAATTATATTGTTCTTCATTTCTCCCTTTATATTTTTAAATTTTGTTTTGCCAAATGACATTTTCTTCTTTTGAAATCTTAATACATATACATATGTATGTATGTACATATTAAATTAAAAATTCCTTAATAACCATCTTTAAACATATTCAACTCGACCACAAACAATATTTGAATATTTCATAGTAAATAAAAAATGCAGAAGAAACAAAAAATTTTTTGCTTGCTACTCATCTCCGCAGTACATACTATGTACATACATGCATACATGTTGTCTCTTTTACGTTTCGTTGTGCACTAAAATGAAAAATTTTAAAATGTTTGCGCACAAGTCCACTAACAATCCACAAAATCACAAGAAATTGAAAATTTTCAATTACTTATGATTTGTGCGCGCACAGCCCCATTAACTTGTAACAAGACGTCGAGCACGAACAAATCACACGCACAAGTCAATCGTGTGTGGGCACATTTTTAGCTAGGACATAGGGAGCAAGTCGGTTACACTGGTGATCAAGATGGTGCCGCTCCAGTACATTTTTCCCGTTTCGAAAATGTGAAACAAATTTCATTGGCACAATAGGAAGTAAACGAAGAGTTTATGATGAAAAATTTTACTTTTGCATGGGAGCCACTTAAGATCTGGATATAAGGGGCAGGTATGTTTAGCAAAAATGTTAGGGACAAAAAATTAATTGGGGCTGGTCTCACATTTTATCCCTCTAAGAGTGACTCTGCAGCAGTTATGGGTTATTTTGTGGATTTTTTCACCTTTTCCTACAACTTTGATCTCTATGAGCGGCCATTTGCCCTCACCTCTTCAACTCCATTTTTTTCCAGATGTATTTTTTTCCAAACCTCACAAAATAAGTGGTTGTAGCATTTCGAAATATTGTTGCTGAGAATCTTTATATATCGCTTGTCTGATCATAATCAAAGCTGTTATTATTATTATTCTTCGTATTATTATTATTATTTAAACTTGTTAAAGTTAATGTCATTAAACACAACACTCATTTATATATCTGGAAAACCTGTTTAGTAATATACTAACAACGCTCTCGTTTCTTGTTGAATTTATAACAGTAACCTCCTATTTACTCTGAATTATACTTAGATACATAAAATCTACTTGTATCATTAGCAATCTAAAATGTAAAAAGCATTGCAAAAAGATCATTAAAGCAAGAAACATCAACCATATTTTATTTCGTGTTTCATTTATTGATATACATCGCTCCTTTATTGCAACGTAGTCATATCTCAAAAAAACTCAAACGTGGCAAAATGCATTTAAAGTTTTCAAAGCGTAAGCATTTATATGGACGGCTTGAGCATGTAAGCGGTTATAACTTGGGTTTAGATAGAGATATGTTTCTGCAAATTTTTTTACAAATAAAGAAGGTATTGAGAAACTCTTTTTCGTCAGTAACTGAAAAATTTAGTTTTTTGAGATATGACTATGTTGGAATAAAGGAGCGATATGTATCACTATGTCATAGCTATTGTACATGTACATTTGTGAGCTAATATTATAAACGTTCTGTAAAATAAATGAGAAATTATTTTCTAAAATGATAATTTTGACAGTCATGTAGAATTACACACGGGTCATAAAGGTGACAAGTCAGTTGTAAAAAACCTGTCGTGTATGGGTGGCTTAAGCTGACAAGATCACTATTTCACATTAAAGGAGATCATGAGTGATTGTTTTTTGTGTAAAATTCAAGTTTGTACATAATTTTATTTTTTTTTTCCTCTTCAGCAACCAAAGTTAGGTAAACTACCCTACTGTTTGTTAGGTTTATTGTTACAGGAGGAACTCAATTAGAATCTTATTTTTTTGGCGACGATTATAAAGAACGCGTTTGTACACTACTAGAGTTGTGTTTTTTTTTTCAACAAAAACAGCTGAAAAGATAGCATAAAATTAATTGAAATTATACTTTCATACGCTCTTTGTACTGCGTGTATGTCAAAATGACGTAACGTACTTGCCCGGGAGTATTGCGTGAAGACCACTGCGTTATACTGACTTAGTAATTGATTTTCGTTCACGTTTTTTTTTTGTTTTAAAGCAGAGACACAGAATCCATCAGACGTCACGGCCCGCACTTTTCAACTGACATAAACGTATCGACGGAGAAGGTTGACACAATGGGTACTTTGTTGACGGATGTCAGCTGTTTTTTGGTGCAGGTTTTTGCAACTATAGTTACTTATATGATAAAAGTATATTTGGCAAAATGAAGTACATACATATATGTAAATAAATAAAATAAAAAAATTTACATGTTGCGGCAGTTTATTGCGGTACTACTGTTTGCTTTTGTCATATATACCCCGTTTATACGCATTTCTTATTTGCAAATAAAACTACATATTTGCAAAAACTTAACTCGCTGTTTATACGGTAATAGCATTCAGAAATATTGTTATATTTTCGTTATGACATGGAGCAAAAATATATTGATCTAGTTCGATTTGCTAGTTAGTTAAATATACATATATATTTTTATGGAGAAGTCAAGGTAGGTGAGCTTACTAGTACAGCTGACTCAGATCGCTTTATATCATATGTTTATACTAACTGATACTGTTTTAAAGCATACACACACATTTAATACAGTTTGCAAAGCATTCATAAGAAATATGTTAAATTTGTTTTCGTGTTTTGATATAAAGCGAGTACTTTTGTCGGTACAAAATACATGTTGTTTTTGGGATTGTTGTACTTGCTGTTAAACAGCGCATACCTGGTAGTGTGCCATGGCAGAATTGCACGCCATGACTCGCAGTCTACATTAGCCATCGATTTGTTCGGCCAATGAACAAATGCTTGTTCGCACATTATTTTAGCTAATGTAGACCACTGTTGTTCATGTTTTGTTTATGGTCAAACAGCGTTGTCAGAACATTTGTTCGTACAACCATGTTCAACCATCAAATGTCATTTTCCAATATGAAAAAACGAGACAACAAACAAAAGCTATTTGCTGTCTCAGCCACTCCACCTTAAAAATGTGGTAAAACAGCACATGAACATTTACTAATATTCCCCACATAGAAAAACATGAACAAATTTTGTTCTGCTATTCTGCTGGCGCTTTGTTCATGTGCAAACATCGATGGCTAATGTAGACGGCGAGTGATGACAGTGGACAAGATTATCAAAACCATCTAAAACATAGTAAATAAGAAATGGTAACATCACAGATTATTTGCTAATAGATTTCGCAACATTTTAAGTTACAATAAAAAAGTAATACAGCAACGCTTTCCACTCTTATTTGCAAATAAGAAGTGCGTATAAACGGGATAATAGACAAGGAAACATTTGCACCGCCTCTGCAAGTTTATTGTCCATTTTTTGTTACTGTTACGTTATTTTCCACAGGGCCGTGCCGACTAGCTACTCGCGGCTTCCTCTTGGGCGTAGTTCTCAACCCTGATGTTGCCCTTATACAAAAATAAATAACAAAACAAGAAATCAACTGATAGTTAAAAAAAAACTTACCAAAAAATAAAGTTACTCAACGTACGTTAAAAGTTGCCCAACTTTAATACGTTACGTTGATGGAGACGTAATTTAACTTAGTTGTCAGTTTGAAAAGGCGACAGATGGCGGATGCTATGTGTCTCGGCCTGTAGTCAGTATTTTCCGTTCTGGTGATTTTTTTCTAATTCAAAACTTTTTTTTTGCGATTTTTTTTGTCCCATTTTTGTGACTCCTTTGTTTTAACCACTTTTGTATTCTGAACATGTCTTTTTATTTGGACATTTTCTTCCACTTCTATTATTGTTCTGTCATGCTAAAATTTATGTCTATCATATATGTACATATGTAGTGTATGAAGTGTGTGTCTTTTTTTTTTTTGGCAGAACTCTGTCAATTGGATGAAAATTACTCACGCTTGGCAGGATGTGGCTCTAGTCCCGATGGTACTTCACTATGGGCACGTCACGGTTACACTGGCTCAAATAATTCTGTTGTTAATTGTTTTTTAGCGTGTCAGCGCAGCTTGAAGCAATTTATGGCAAGACGAAAGGTAAGAATTATTAAAAATAGCCAATAGTATTAGTAATAGAAATATAACAACAAAATGTTTTTATTTTTATTAAGATTGAACGGGGACTTAAATTATATGAACAACATAACCAAAATGCCGCAGTACGAACATGGCGTAGTGCACTAAAGTCAACTAATCGCCGTGAAGATTGCTTTCAATTGCTGGGTTATTTGTATCAGGCTCATATGGATTGGGGAAAATATCGAGAAGCTATAGAGTTTGGTCATCAACAGCTTGGTATATCAGAAGAGCTGGATTCTCCAACCATGCGAGCAGAAACTTATCTTAATTTGGCTCGAGCTCACGAAAGATTAGGTGGCTTAGAAAGAGCGTTAAGCTATGCCAGACACTCGTTATATAACGAATGTGGTACACAGTGTCGCACTGGTGGTCTAGTGCATTTAACTGTGGCGTGTGTGTATTTAGAAATGGGTGGATTCTCAAGAGCATTTGAAGGGTTGCAAGGTGCTTATAAGATCGCAACTGCTATATGCGATCCGTCTCTAGAACTACAAGTTTATGTTGCTCTATCTGAACTATATGGTCGTCTACAAGACAATGAAAAGAGTGCCTCGTACGCTTCTAAAGCTTATGATTTGTCACGTTCCTTGCAGCTGGGTGATCTCAACTCTTCCCATCATCGAGCCGCTCTTTTGCGTATGGCTGTCGCATTGCGTAAACAAGGCGACTTGGGCGATGCTCATGACTATTGTATGGAGGCAACACGTCTATCAATGATATCTGGTGATCAAGCGACCTATATGCGTAGCATACGCATTATGGGCGATATTTATCGAAAGAAAATGGATTACGATGTAAGTCATCCTATTGCAGGAAGATACATAACATTTCTTTTGTGAAAGTCTAGAACACATAAAAATTATATTCAACAATTTAGAGAGCTCTGCGGCAATACGAGCAGGCCATGGGTAACTCGGCATTACTGGGAGATCGAATGGCACAAATGGAAGCAATGGATGGTGCAGCACGGTGTTTGGAAGCTCTAAGACTACAGCAAAAGATTTGTAATTGTCGTCCACTAGAATTCAATACTCGCCTTTTGGAAGTAGCTAGTTCTATAGGTGCTAAGGTAATTAATAAGATTTTTGTTTTGGAAGTTTTTGTTGTTAATGTAACATAATTTTGGCAAAAAACCGACTTCAATACAAAATAATTTTAATTCTGCCATAAATAGCGGGTTGATTTATTACACAATATTTCAGGGGACGGGTTACAATACTATGGGTCCAAACTGTAAAAATTCAAGTTTAAACCAAACTTATGTAGAAAAAACAATAAAAAATTGGTCATTAAATTCAAGAGTTATTCGATATTGAATATTTTAGGGGACGTTATGAAACAATTTCAACACAATACTGCATGAAAGCCTGATCAAACAAAAAACTACGTGTAGCACTCCGGGAGTGCCGACAGAAGCAAAAACGTTTTGTGATTGCAACAATACACGTGCTATTGCCAAAAAAATTATGCGTAGATATAAATAATTATATAAATACATGCAACAAATTTAACCACTTATCAAGGCGTATGCAACAGGTGAGCTTACTAGCACAGCTGACTGAGCTCGCTTTATAGCAAATTTTCATACAAACTGATATAGTTTGAAGAGAGTACATAAAAAATGGTTACAGTTTGGTACTCATACGTATTAAAATGCTTTAAATTTGTTTGTGTGTTTTGATATGAAGCGAGTGCTTTATACCAACAAAATGCATGTTGTTTTTGGATTGTTGTACTTGTTGTCGAACTGCGCATACCTGCTAGTTTTGCCATGCCACTTATTGTAAACGCAAATGCAACTGCGCCCGAGATGTTAACAACCTAAATTTTTTTCACTCATAATGAAGAGAGTGCCATCTTTGTGTACTCTTCTTAATCAGTTTCGCTCAAATTGAAGAGTGCGCCCACTTTGGTGCACCAAAAAATGAGTGTTTTTCTCATATATGGCAACATCACCCACAAGAGAGGGCGCTCTCTTCATATTGAGCGAAAAAAATTAGGTATTATCTGTAGGTTGTTAACTTCACTAACATCTGTAGGTTGTTCACTATACTACAAGTGTCAAAAAGTGTGACGATGTCGCGAGTTCGCCAATAGCAGTTTCCACTTCAAAAAAAATTCCACTTGAACTTCTAATCTCCTTCGTTTTTGAGTAGTCGGTTAAAAAGCCGAACAATGCATGATGAACTAAATTTAGGCGAACGGAAATGAGTTATTTTATGATATAGAGCAAAATAAATATCTAGATGTATTGTATGTGTGTATCTTATTCATTTTATAGTTATTAGTTCGTAAGATACGCAGACGATTGGCATTAATATACCGCGCATTGGGCGATGAGGAGCAATATAATACTCACATACGTCTCGCTAATCAGACGGACACCGCACTTGGTTTAAATTGTGGCGCTTGTGGCGATGTTTTTGGTTTAGAGCCGGACTCTTTAGAAGCCCTTCCATGTGCACACATTTTACATGCCAGGTAAATTTCCCCCATAAGCACCAATCGATAATTTTTTAATTATTTTATTTTAATAAATTCAAAATTATATATAATTTCAGATGTGCTCAAGAGCTAATGAGGCGAAAAGATAAAAGTTCACTCAGGGCATGCCCAGCGTGTAAAAAGGTTCTGAGCTCTCGATTGCATTTAAATAGCAGCAATAATGATGGCAGTACTAATTTCAGCGCTACTCTTAATCCAAATAGTTTGGTAAGGGACAGTATGGATATACACAACGATTTGTTTACATTGCCGAGAATGGGTAATGCAAATGCATCCAGTGCTCAAGTAACTCTGGTCAGCAATCCATCGGAGAGTATTGTAAAAACATGTTATAATGATAACACAAATTTCTATGCCGGCATAAATAATCAGCAGCAGCAAATTAGCAATACTGAGAGCACATCTTTATTATTAGCCAACAACTCAAATTCTCCAAGACCGGTTTATCGCAGTAATTTATCTCTAGCGTCATTAAGTTTAAGGGCTTCAAATCTAACAATTGACAGTGGTCGCAATGCCACTTCATCGGTTTAATACCAGTGCTTAGGAAATTTAAAAAAAATTATTATAGTAACTAGAATACACATCAATACACATCTTCAGTACATATCCAAAAGGCCGTAGCTGAACTTTTTATTATTTTACAGCAAAGAAGCAATTATTTTATTATATTTAATTACACTTGTACGTTTTGTTAATAAAATTGTTATTTCTAAAATAATAAGTGTAAAATTTTAAGGCAGGATGTACGAGTATTCTTCTTAATGACATCTCATAACCTATCAAATAGTAAATTTTGTGTGTGTGTTTTTTTTTTAGCAGTTACGGTCTTTTGGATATAAGGTGACAATATGTAACAACAAAACAATTCATCTGGGATTTAAAAAATAAGTAGAGTTATCCCCACCCTCCCCTTCTATAATACATCTTTAATAACGAACGAATGATAATGTTTAAACCTCGACCACACAGCTAAAATTAATCGTGAACAAAATGCTGCGAAAATCGTGAACGACTAGGCATGTCGTTCCAACAACAACACTTGTAGATGGGAAGGCCATCTATTTTTCCATCAATACTACTGATTTTAAATGAATTTTCAGATTTAATTTTACGAGTCCAATTTATTCGAATGGCGCATATACCAGTTAATTTAAAGCAACGGATTATGTATATAGTAATCCACACAAAAACATAAATGTGAAAATAAGGCCAAGTTCGTATCCAAAAAGTTTCGGCCGTAAAAAGTACTGAGATCAAAAAAAAAGGACCAAGTTTTTGATAGGTACATTTCCATCTCATTTCTAGGCAACCATAAGCTTGGCAAAATTTTTCAAAGAATTCTTTCCATATTAGAAGGGCAAAAAATTTTTGCCATGCTTACAGGTTGCCTAGAAATGAGATGGAAATGTACCTATCAAAAACTTGGTCCTTTTTTTTTGATCTCAGTACTTTTTACGGCCGAAACTTTTTGGATACGAACTTGGCCTTATTTTCACATTTATGTTTTTGTGTGGATCTCACTTCTTTTTTCTAAGTTGTTTTTGTATAAATACTTATATGTATTGCTTATCTGGGCCTACCTGTGTAGAAAATTTCAGCTTTCTAGCTATGCTGGAAGTGCCCCATATAAAGAAGGGGAATGATTGTCCCCCCAGATGAAAAGTGCCCGTTTAAAAACCATTTTCATTAATTTCTTATCAGGACCTACCTGCGTACCAAATTTCAGCTTTCTAGCTATACTAGAAGTGTCCCATACAAAGAAGGGACATGATTGTCCCCCCCGTTAAAAAGTGCCCCTTAAAAGATCATTTTCGGTAATTGCTCATCACTATCTACCTGTGTACGAAATTTCAGCTTTCTACCTATACTAGAAGTGCCCCATACAAAGAAGGGGCATGATTGTCCCCCAGATGAAAAGTGCCCGTTAAAAAATCATTTTCGGTAATTTCTCATCAGTATCTGCCTGTGTACCAAATTTCAGCTTTCTAGCTATACTGGAAGTGCCCCATACAAAGAAGGGGCAGTCAGGTCCCCCCTGGGAGGAAAGTGCCCATTTTCAGATTTTTCTGGTTATTTTCTCACCAAGACCTACTTGTGTACCAAATTTCAGCTTTCTAGCTACACTAGAAGTGCCCCATACAAAGAAGGGGCACTCAGGTCCCCCTGGGAGAAAAGTGCCCGTTTTCAGATTTTTCTGCTTATTTTCTCACCAAGACCTACCTGTGTACCGAATTTCAGCTTTCTAGCTATACTAGAAGTGCCCCATATAAAGAAGGGGCACTCATGTCCCCCCTGGAAGGAAAGTGCCCGTTTTCAGATTTTTCTGGTTATTTTCTCGCCAAGACCTACCTGTGTACCAAATTTCAGCTTTCTAGCTATACTGGAAATGCCCCATACAAAGAAGGGGCACTCAGGTCCCCCCTGGGAGGAAAGTGCCCGTTTTCAGATTTTTCTGGTTATTTTCTCACCAAGACCTACCTGTGTACCAAATTTCAGCTTTCTAGCTATACTGGAAGTGCCCAATAATATTGATGAGTCAGTGAGTCAGTCAGTGAGTATGTACTAAAATATGAACTTTTCACACCTTAATATCTCGGGAAGCTTCTACGGTAGAACTTTCAAATTTAACCTGTGAGGTCACCTCTGTGGGGAGAACTTATGTTTCAAGTTTCATTATATTATGATCAAGAGGAGCAAAGTTATGAGGGGGGTAAAAACAGCTCGAACTGTTTCGTGTAAATATACACACTGTGTGGCCGAACTTGGCCAGATTAGATTACACATATAATGCATTTATCTTTTTGGTTCCACATACGCGTTTAACTTCATGCTATTGCGATAAATACAGTGTTGCCGCTTTGGATTTTTTTTAAATTTCCAGTATTGCCACTTTTCCTGGGAAACTTTCAGGGATTTCTGGTATTTTGAGGGGATTTCTTGTACAAGTTTTTGGGAAATCCCGCCCAGTTATGCCACTTTTCCCGGGAAATTTTCTGGGATTTTGAGGGGATTTTTGTCCAAGTTTTTGGGAATTCCCTAAGGTGGTTGTGCCTTTGCTAAGATTTTTTGTCTCGACTAAACACAAGTCTGTCTTGGCTAGGTGTTTTCAAACTAGCAAGTGTCGTCGAATAAGCAGATACTTCTATATATGTATATAAAAGAAAGTCGTGTTAGTTACACTATTTATAACTCAAGAACGGCTGAACTCATTTGGCTGAAAATTGGTGAGCAGATAGCTTAGAACCAGGAGAAGGACATAGCGTACTAAGGTAAGGCACTTTTCACCTGGGGGACTAGGGAGCCCCTTCTTTGTATGGGGCACTTCCACTATAGCTAGAAAGCAGAAATTGAAATTGCATAATTTGATAAAAAAATACTATGCAATAGCTTTATCGCGGCAGTCCCCGAGTGCCATACGTCTTTTTTTATTATCACCGCCGCCATCGACTTAAAGCACATAAAAAACAAAACGATTTTTCATATAAAAAAATTATATTCATGAAAAATTTATAGTGAGTAGAGTTTTTTTTAATTAAATAGCGTTTTTAACTTATTTTCTTTAAAATTATTCAACCTGATAATTAAGACGAAGCGCCGTTTTAAATTTGTGAACACCGCCGCCGCCGCCGCCGCCGATAATATATGCATATTCGGCTATATATATTCTGCAAGAAACAGCTGATACGATTTTACAGAACTTCTAACTACAAAAATTCAACAACAGAACGGCACAGAACAGAACAGAAAGTAAAATACAAGACTAATGAGGCCTTTAAACACTCAAACATTCGAAAGACATTTCTCTCAGCTAGATGCAGGGAGACATTGAACCGATTAGGTTCGGTTAATTTTGAGAATGTATTTAAAAAATAATGTTAAATGAGCATTCACACACGGAATGAATTTTTAAGTTTTGTTCTTTTCTACACACACGGGATTATTTCATCTGGCATAAAATCTATACGTGCACATCGCTGTGTGTACATTAGTGTTTTTTGTGTTCACCCTGCAGTCGGCGTAGCTAGCGAATGACTAGCGATTTCGCTAGCTACCAGTCGTTACCACTAACTACTAGCAATGTACCCGACTGACGATTTTAACATGGGGATGACATTATCGGTAGTCAATTGACATGATCAGACCGATGAAATCCCTATTCAGCAAGAACCTACTATTTCGCTAGTCATAATGTACCTGTTAGATCGCTAATGATATTTCCTTACTGAAAATACTACAGAAATTTAAATTTTTTGGATTTTTGTTTATTTATCAAAAAAAATAAAATTTAAATAATTCATTTAAAAATTAAAATAAATTTAAACTATTTTACATTACATAAAGGGTTAAAAGAATATATAGAATATATAAATTATTATTTGTCTGTTTTTAATGTGTGTTTTTTGCGACTGAATTTGCCTTTATCTCCCTTTTTTTATGAAGCTGAATAGCTCTTCTCAACTGGTCTTCAGCCGGGCCAGGGAATTTCAAGTTTATTGGTATGAATTCTGAAAAAGGGATAAATAAATAATCTGGAAATGAAATATATTTTAATATTTTAAACATATATGATATTACACATTTTCCAGTTCTTTTAAACTGTTTTTGCCATGGATCCCATCAACGTTGTAGGCCATGACAACATTATTACTTTATATATGTATGTATATATTAATTTTTGTTTTTTTTTTTATTCAAAATCATAACACTTACAGAAATCTTTTTTATTTTTTTGTTGATTTTCTTTGGAGTAACGACACAGTTTTTTTTCAACTCGTAAAACAATTCGAGGTTGAAGGCATTAACATTTCTGCATATACTGAGTGCGTGTCCATGTACATGAGTGACAGAGTCAAAAGGCGAACTCTTGCATTACTTGTAGCTAGTGAAGTAGTTAGTCGCTTTTTCTTTAGTGATATACCTAACGATTTTGAGTCAATTTCTACTTTTAAAAGTGGAGGGCAGTTGTTTTTGCAAAATGTGCATGTATTGGTTTTGTGCTGCTAATGCGGCGTTCTAGCTGCCCAGGGGCGAATTTTTCGATTACAGAAGCATTGATGTGATGCATACGTGTAAGACAGTAACGCACACCATCACAATTACAACCTTTCAATTAAAATTTTCGAATGCATTGCCGCATTCCTGTAGTGAACGCCTACCACTTGCACATAAGGTAAGCAGGATAGTGAATAATTCATTCACTAAATATAAAAACTCATTACTGTTTCACATACTTTGTAAGTAGACAGTAGACAGTAGACAGTCTATACACAATCTCGCTTACTTCGTGGGAAAGTAGAAAGCGCATTGCCCACTACTTCACACACATTGTAAGCTAGAATTCATTGAATACAAATTGTGGCAAACTTCATTGAAGAGACGTGATGTGGTATGCATAGTTCGTCACTCCGTGGTTGAAAAAATATGCCAATGAAAAACCACTCTCTTCACCTCTTTCGCGTAAAAACTTTTATTTAATGCTAGCATATTTTTTCTCTTCTGTAGCCTTTCAATCAGTGTAAAGAAAGAACTATCAATTACGTTTATCTGTAAAAAAAGCTGCCAGACCAATAAAAATAACATGTCGAAAATAAGCAATTATTTATGAGCATTTAGATTACAAAAAGAAAAGTGTTTTAAATATACATATTTATGTATCGAAATGTTGTCGATTATGCTTTGAAAATACACATAGATACATACATACACATGTAAGTATATTCTCAAACCTAGCAAATATTAATTTAGTATAGAAATTGAAAACTCCTAACAAATTTTGTAGGAAACTACCAGGAATAACAACACTGATATTGAAACCAAAACGTAAAACTTTTCTTTGTCTGCCTATTGGTCTTTTTGATTTAATTAATAGATGCTGATGTGATCATTATGAGTAGTTACTATAATTTAATGTTAATTTAGTTAGAAACGTGCAATACTCCTCCTCGGTTTGTTGTTTATTGATATAATTAGAAAAACATAACTTTTAGGAACCTGAGAAATACACGTTAATTCTGTACCTTAATTTAAACAACTATTTTCATACTTCAATAAGCAAAAGTTTGGATACAAGATACACAAAACCATATTTATGTATGTATGTATTCACATTTGCACTACATTAAGATTTAAAAGAAATATAAGTATACATCCATACATATATATTTTTTCAAAAATGAAAAAGTAAAAGTTTAAATATTTAGCAACCAAACTGTAATCTGACTAGGTTTAAGAAATATGTATGTAAATCAAATGAAACTAATTAAATTCACGTGTTAAAAAAAACAAATATGTTAAAAAGATATTAAATATACATACATACCTACTTCAATATTTTAAATGTATAAGAAAAAAAGAAGCATGAATGAACAACTAATAAAAATATATTTTAAAATCATTCTTTAATAGGATCCTTTCACATATTACGTAACGCTGTTTTCGTTAACGCTTTTTACATAATTTTCAGTTGAAACATTTTCAATCCGTAACAAATCTTTTAGCCCCTGGAGTATTACGTACTATGTGCACAGCTCCACAGAAACTTACTTAAGTGGCTGCTAAAAACAAACTTATATCATTTATATTTTTTTAGACTTAAGAACTGCAGGCATAAATTCAAATCACGATTAAGCTTGCCTATATGCTTTTAAGTACGAAGTAATTACAGGTAGCGTTGCCATAATTATTAATGTAAACTTAAAATTTAGAAGAAAGAAACCGATTTTCAAGTGAGAAAACTGCACATAAAAAGAAGCTTAATGTTTGACATTTGAGTTTAACTAAAACTACGACATCGGTGATAAGTGCTACAGTTTACTTTTTAATTAATATTTTTACTACCATATAATAAAATTAATTAATAACTACAGGAGTTTGCCGATTTAACGAACATGCGATTTATCAAATTTTTTCTAATGAGTACTTTATATGAAGATCAAAAATTTTACTTTGTACTCGGTTCAACGAACAAATGTAAAATAAAAAGTTGAAATAGAAAACAGAATTTCTAGCTAAAACTATTAAAAAGAAATGTAAATAAAAACAAGTAAGAGTGCTATATTCGGCTGTGCCGAATCTTATATATCCTTCACCAAGCCGTAAATGTATAATTCATTGAATATAATACAGGATTTCCTTTCTTATATAGATATGCACATACCTGTAACATTTCAAACATTATAAATAGTATCACTAATATTACAAAAAAACTAATGCTACTGCCACTCAGCCTAAAAACCGTTTAAACAACCCGCAGTTACCTCAACCGTCTACTAGCCAGAATCAATATTAAAATGTTTTGAAGTCTAAAGCTAAGATCCCACTATCGGCGCAACCAGCATAATCTGCGACAATTTTTATCGTGCTATATCGGCACACCCCACCTGGATAACAATCTTGTCGCGATGTGGTGGCTTAAGTACTGGCTGTGGTGTCTGCCTTTTGCTCGGAAACTATGGGTCAATGCTAAGCTTCCCCACATTACCTCCGAGCCAAAGACACGAAACTATAAAGGCCGATATACTAAAGGTTATCCAACCACTAAACCGAGGTGTTACGCGACCCGTGCCTATCGGATTTTTGCAGTCGGGGGCAAGAGACTGTATTTTAACGGAGCCTTGCTGATACCTGGGCACCTCAGCAAGTAATGACGCCCTTACGACGTTACAGGGGGCTATGACGTGGTGGACCTACTGACCCCCACACTCGTGGGAACTTAATGGACATAACAAACAAAACAAAACCAACAACAACAACAACAACAAATAACGATACGGCACAAATGGACTCAACTGGGACTTTGACGATGGCGAGCGGGGTAGCTGCACCAGACCCTGTCAGCTTACGGACAACTGGTGCGGTGGAAAACCAGGGTGGCACATCCAACCTGGCGATCCACCAAAGGACAGCACAGCCAAAAGGCAGTTGCCAAAAGCAACGCGGTGAGGTACATGCGGACTTTAAGCCTGGTACCTCCAAAGTCTACCAAGACAATCCAGGACCCCCCCCAGTGCAGTGATTTTGGCTGGCACCAGAATCATATCAAGTTGATGGCCTGTGCGGACGAATGCTCAGCAGGCCATTGATTGCATAGGTGAAGTATGGCAGGGCGCTAGGCTGGATGCGGTTCCTATGGAGGAGATTCCCAGGCTACCTAGAGCTTTCGCCATAATACCTGATGAACCATAGGCACCGGAGGAAATCCTTAAGATCCTTCGGTGCGGCAATCCTGACCTACCAACCAGTGACTGGAAGGTAGCAAAGGTGTCTGCGGCCGAAGGGTGCAAAAGGAAGGTGATTCTGATCGCTGGCGCTAGTACGGGAGAGGCAGAACAAGTTGTTCTATTGCTTTAGCACAATCTTGTTACGCGTCTATCGGTCTGACGCCAGACGGAATCGCGATCCGGGCCATGGAGGCGTACCGCCAAAAGGCGGTACGATAAGTGATGCTGCCGCGACCTCATCCGACAGAGAAGACGCTCAATCAACCTCCTCGTTTGTTGGCGGCTTCTTTGAAGGGTTGAACGTCGCGGATGGCGACGAAGACGACCTGCTGGCCTCTGATGAGGACCAGGAGGACGTTGACGTCACTCTAACTGAAAAAATGGAGGATGGTGAAGGTGACTCAAGTCAACCTACACCACTCTAAAGCAGCATCTGCTGCAATGCTCCTCCGGGTGGTAGAGAAGGAGGAGGAGCTAATCATGGTCCAGGAACCTTGGGTCCATAAAGGACGGGTTTGTGGACTAAACCTCAGAGGCTACAAGCTCTTGGTTGCCAATGGTACAGGTAATATCAGATCTTGCATATTGGCTAAAAACTCTTTACGCATCTTCATTTTATCTGATTACAGTGATGAAGATACTGTGACCGCAGCAATGGAGACCTAATCCGTCATCATCTGGGTAGTCTCCAGCTACATGGCCCATGACCACGGTGAGCGTCCACCAAACAACTTGGTACGTGGTATAGTGGCTAAAGCTGATAGCACAAGGACGCCAATCCTAATCTGTGCTGATGCGAACTCGCACCACATCACATGGGGCAGTAATAACACCAACGCACGAGGTGAGTCTCTTTTCGATTTTATTATCAATAATAATCTTGAAATAGTAAATAGGGGTTCAGAACCAACTTTTATTGTCTCAAATCGAAGTGAGGTTTTAGATATTACACTGATTAGTGCACACCACAACAGTTTAATTAGCGACTGGAAGGTCTCGGACGACTGCTCCTTTTCTGACCATCGTTATATTGATTTCTCCATAGGGTTTTGCGTGGATAGACCAATGTAGTGCCATCATTGGCACTGCCATCTCTGGCATTAGTAGTAAATAAAATACTCCTAATTTATACATCTAAGTAGAACATAAGATAAGTAACAACTAGAGAAAGATAATTTAATAAAGTCAGTCTGCTTATAACAATCACACACTCAACTGGTCTTTCAATTAATCTTGCATAATCTTCTACATGGCGACCGAGACATAATATATAATATATTATATTATAATCTTCTACATGGCGACCGTGACAGGGGTACAACTGTACCAAAATTTTAAATTCTTAAAAAAATAATAACCTGTTTGTCTGAAAAAAATCAACAAATATCATCAACAATAACAAGAACAACCAACAACTTAAAACGAAGACAACAAAACAAACGTATCACGAAAATAAACAGCAAAAACAAGGAATATCAGCAACAGCAACAAAGACAGATGACAACGAAGTGTAAAATAAGTATTTATAAATATGTATATATTAAAATTTTTATTTACATATATATATACACATAAATACAAACATACTTCAACACAAACAGAATATACAATACACATACTCCACAATACACAAAAACATACAAACAAATATTACAAGAAAGAAACAACAATAAAAACCAAAAATAAGAGAAAAAAATCTTTCGCATTTTTTTATTTCAATATTAAATATTAAAGTATATATGTACATAGGTACAAACATATATGAATAAGCAAACATGTCTATGTATATAAATATATAAATACATAAATATATATAGATGTATGAATAAATATATAAGTGAAAAGATATATATGTACATATACTTATATAAATAAATACATACATATATATGTATTAGAACAAATTTTTTATGACACAGAGAAAAAAAGAAACACAGTGAAGAGCAAAACAATGTAACACTGCAAATTTATGATTTAAAAAAAAAAAGTGCTAAAAATTAAAACAAAAAAAATTATTTACATTGATAAAACAACAAAAAAAAGCGCATAAGAATATATACAATTTTAAAGAAACTGCTACCTGTCAAATTTGGATTATTAACGAAACAAATAGATTAGTCTACTTGCTTTCGAGGCTACGGCCAATAATCGCAACATGTGCAGAGCAGAATGGTCAAAATATAATTTATGTATCATATCAGATATACAATTTAAGGAAGTAAAAGAACAGGGCACTAAGATGTAAAAAAAAAAACATTAAAATCATTTTAAAAATTTTTTTTTTCTTTATGTCATTTAAAATACAGCACTAGATGAACAATTGGAGGAAGGCGCTTTCTGCTGGGCCATTGGCTCAACAGTTGAAGGGGTGGTGTCTGGTGGGCACTATCCCCTGATCCCAATTGTTACACGGTGTCTGACACATAGCACTTGTCTAATAAAATATGAACTATTTAAAAAAAAAAAAACAATAATAAAACAAAATTTGTAATAAATTTACAAAACTTTTTATTTCCATTTAAGAAAAAAGTTATGAAATTTAAAAAAATATTGAAAATTATAAGCAAATAATATGGAAAAACAAATTTTTATTATAATAAATTTATTTTAATTACTAACAACAATAAGAAAAAAAACACAATGTACAAACGACCAAAAAAAAATAATAAACAAATTTTTTATTTCTTTTGAAAATCAAAACATTTAATACAAAAAAAAATAGTTTTTTGATATTTACTATTAAACATATTTCTAAAAATTCAAACTAAAAATTTTTATAAAATTAAAACAAAACAAAATTTCTATTGTACATTCCTAAAATAGTCTTTTATTTGTATAAGCTAGTATAATAATATATAACAATAACATAAATATATAATTGGTAATATAAACAAAATTATATTATGGAAAATCTTGAAACAAGCAAGACTGATCATCTTGCTTGGTTCAACATTTTTTTATAAAAAGGGAGGTGCATAGGTAGGTGGCCAATGCTTATGTGCCCAAACTTTAAAAAAAAAATATGTAATTAGAATTTTAAAAAATCTTTTAAGAAAATATGTAATTAGAATTTTGAAAAACAATAATATCACTAAACAAAAACAATAATATAATATTTATAATTAAAAATTTTTTATATAAAAAGGGAGGTGTAGTGCCATCATTGGCACTGCCATCTCTGGCATTAGTAGTAAATAAAATACTCCTAATTTATACATCTAAGTAGAACATAAGATAAGTAACAGCTAGAGAAAGATAATTTAATAAAGTCAGTCTGCTTATAACAATCACACACTCAACTGGTCTTTCAATTATTCTTGCATAATCTTCTACATGGCGACCGAGACATAATATATAATATATTATATTATAATCTTCTACACCAAATCCTCTGATAAACAGAAGGAAAACTAACTGGGAGTTGCAGAACAATCTCCTCCGTAACACTCTAAGCTCCGTCCCCGTTATAAACAACACGACGGATATCGATACGGCAATAGATCTCTTCAATGAATCTTTCTGCTATGCAACAAATATGTCTTGCAAAGCCACGACACGCAAAGGCAAAAGTAAACCACCATGGTGGTGCCCTGATATCGCACACTCGCGGTGACTGGTTGCGATATAAGTCCTCGCTAAACAGGTTCAAAAACCTTGTTAGAAGCGCAAAAAGGAAGTCTTGGAGGAATTTCTGCAGTGGCGTAGAGAGCTCCTCCGAAACCAACCGATTGCGCAAGATATTAGCTACCTCACCGGTGGTACATACAAAAATCATGTGGTAGCTGGACTCTAAGCAGTCATGATACGCTCAGCGTACTTCTTGACACTCACTTTCCCGGTAACGCCCTGGTTTCTACTACAGTTACCGCTACCGGTGATACATCTACTTCGCCTGAGCCAGTTATTGTACCGCTGGACAATGACAGAATCAGATGGGCGATCAGTACCTTCGATCCATTCAAATCTCCTGGACCAGACGGAATTATTCCGGCGCACCTACAGAGAAATATGGAACTAGTCGTGCCCTGGCTCTCTGAAATCTTTACAGAATGTCTGAAAAGGGCATACATTCCGGCTTGCTGGAACCTGTGTAAGGTCGTCTTCATCCCCAAGGGGTGCAAGATGTCTCACACTAAACCTAAAGACTTTAGGCCTATCAGCCTGACGTCCTTTCTGCTCAAAACAATGGAAAGAGCTATAGATATACATCTTAGAATGTCCATACCAAAGGAACTTCTATCCCCCTCACAGCATGCCTACACAAAGGGCAAGTCTGTCGAAACTGCTCTCCACTCCCTGGTCAGTCACATAGAGAAATCTCTCGTACAGAAGGAATTCACTATGGTGGCTTTCCTGGACATAGAGGGCGCCTTCAATTTTGTCAAACCGGACTCAATCATCAACAGCATGATAGAGTTGGAGATTGACATCAATATCTGCAGGTTCGTACAAAATCTGCTAACTAGAAGGGTCATAAGTGCATCTTTTGGATCTGCCACTGAATACAGAGCAGTGAATCGGGGCACCCCACAAGGGGGTGTCTTGTCACCGCTCTTGTTGAATTAGACCATCAACTCTCTACTGCTAAGCCTAGAGCGGAAGCTGGTTAAAACCGTAGCTTACGCTGACGACGTGGCAATAGCTATCTCTGGCAAATACCTGAGCACAATATCTCAGTGTATGGAATCTGCTCTGACACTCCTCAGCAAATGGAGTGTCAGCTGTGGGCTTGGCGTCAATCCGGCGAAAACCGAATTGGTGCTATTCACCAGGAGGCACAAAATCGGAGACTTTGCGCCCCCCAAACTAAACGGGACCACACTGAAAGTCTCGGACAACGCTAAGTACCTGGGCGTAATCCTATATAGCAAACTATCTTGGAACCTAAACACCCAGTATAGAGCAAACAAGGCCCTCGTGGCTATTTACACCTGCAAAAGAGCAATTGGTCGCAGCTGGGGCATCGAACCCCGAGGGACCAACTGGATCTTTGAGACGGTAATTAAGCCCATAATTTTCTATGGGGAAGCGGTAGAAAAAGACTCCCACCGACGAACTATAGAGAAAATTTTTCGGCTAGCGGCGATCCTGATAACGGGAGCGCTCAGGTCTACTCCAACGAAGGCATTGTTCGCTATGCTGAACTGGCTTCCGGTGGATGTTCTGGCCAAACAGCTAGCTTTGACTGCGGCGATCAGACTGAACGCTACATGTTCATGGACGAGAACCGATCTTGGTCACTCCAGGATTCTCAGGCAGCACCAAGCGCTCCATGACTTCACCGACTACTGCCCACCGGAACCTTATTTTGGCGGGCTTTTTCAATCCATTGTTCCCAATAGGGAATATCACTCCCTACCCCCTGCCACCGAAGGGGCCATCAGAGTTTTCACTGATGGCTCCAAAAGAGGCGTAAACACTGGGGGAGGCTTCTATGTGGAAAACTGGGACCGCCCAAATAGCCGAAATAGCATGATAAAATTGTCGCATATTGTGCTGTTTGCGCCGATAGTGGGATCTTAGCTTTACGGTCAATTTTCATACGCTAATATTTTAAAAAGTAGCCAGACGTTCTAATTTTACTCGAATTGAAGCCTCATGTTTTCAAAGTATTGAAAAACATGCAATCTATTTACATGTGATTTTATCGTGAATTCTAATTGAAGTATCTGATCTCTATATTCAAAAGAATGCTGTTTTATTAATCAGATTTGTTTATTTAAGAGTTTTGTTATGTTTTGCTTCTAATAAAATATGTTTTGTTGAAAAAAAAAAGCTTTTTTTTCATTTGGCGTTTTAATGACGATTTCAATAAGCTATATTGACAATAATGACGATTTATGCCTGTAAATAATATACAATTGGTTTATTATTTAATAATGATTTATTGTTTAATAATTTTTATTTTTTAATATTCTTTTGAAATGTATATCAGAACATTGATTGATTCTGAATTTATATTAAAACAAGTATATATGTATATAATATAAATGGTTGTATATTATAGTAGTAGTAGCCTGAAGGTGAAGGATCACCTTCTCATCCTTCTTTTTTTTTTTCGAATTGATTAGCAACAATTAAAACGTTTGGGCTGGCATTTTACTCTAGACGAGCGACGGAGAAGTGGCAATGTTATTGGTTCCCTTGAAACCGTGAGATCACTTTGGGGGTTTGATGATGCTGTTGGGGCAGTGACTTCCATGTGCTCTAAAAGGTGGTTTGTGGGTTGAGATTGGTTATCTTCTGTTACCTCGTTTCGGAAGCTTTGCATATTTTCCGGAACGAAATCATTATGCGATGGTATATTAGATTCTGTTGGACGAATGTTGACTATGTTTCTGCGAAAATGCTTTCCTGTTTCGTTTTCTACTACATATGATCTTGGGTGTATTTGATTATTTATAACTACTGGTTCCCAACGGTCCTGGTTGTTAACTCGAGTAAGTACTGTGTCACCATTGCTAAGTATTGGCGAAGACTTGCTTGCTCCGCGATTTGCATAAAGGGCTTGTTTCTCTCTTTCATCTTTCATTAGATCACATATTCTAGTTGTATTTTCTGATACAAGCTGTTCTTTAGTGATGGGTAGGAGACCTCGAACTGCATGACCGAAAATTCGTTGGGATGGTGAGCCTAAATTACCTCTAGGGGTATTCATATAGTTTAACATGCCCAAATAATAGTCACTTTTATCATAGGCTGATTTTTTTAGTATATTTTTTGCAATTTGAACTGCTCGTTCGGCTAGACCGTTGCCACTGGGATGGTATGGTGAACTGGTTCTGTGATTAAATTGCCACACTGTTGAAAACGATTTAAATTCAGTACTTGAGAACTGAGGACCATTATCTATCTCAAGCGTTCGAGGTGGACCGAATGTTGAAAATATTTCTTTAAGGAAATTTATTACATTTGATGACAATCTTATTATTTTTACGTTGGTAGACTTGACAGGGTGCACACTTTTTTACGTAATCAAAAATGTCTTTGCTCATATTTGGCCAAAACACTGACTCTCTTGCCATCCTAACGCATCTTGCGTAGCTGAAGTGTCCATAATGAATATGTTGTAAATAATTCAGTCTCAAACTATGAGGTACCAATACTTTGGAAGATTTAAAAATTATGCCATCATCACTTACTGAGAGCTCCTCTCGAAAATGCCAATATTGTTTTATTTCATTTGGTAAGCGTTCACTTGTAGTTGGCCAACCTTGCTTTATGTACTTTATGAGTGATTGACAAGAATTATCACTATTTGTACTTTGTTTTAAATTTTCCAGTTCTTTGTCTGGCATGGATAATACCATTTGAATTTCCAATGTTTCCTCGTTTTCGTTATTTTGGCAGTTTTGACAATCGCGACTGAGAGGATCTGCCAAATACATTTTCACTCCAGGCTTGTATACGACGTTGGGGTTATAAGTAAGTAAGCTTAATCGTATCCTTTGTAAACGTGCTGGTGATGCGTCTAACGGTTTTTTGAAAATTGACGCAAGTGGTTTATGGTCGGACTCTATTGTCAGTGACTTACCCCATACATATTGATGAAATTTTTCGCAACCAAATTTGACTGCTAATGCCTCTTTTTCCAATTGAGAATAGCGAGATTGACAGTTTGTCAAGGCTTTGGAGGCGTATGCTACTGGATGGTTTTCTTGAAGCAGGACGGCTCCCATGGCGTATGAGCTAGCATCTACTTGAAGTTTGACGTCCTTAGTAACATCATAAAGTTTAAGCACTGGAGGTTTACTGATAATTTCTTTCAAGTCTTCAAACGACTTTTGTTGAAGAGCATCCCACTTAAAAGGTTTTGCTTTTTCTAATAGAGATCTTAGCGGGCCTGTAACATGCGAAAAATTTCGAATGAATTTGCTGAGATAAGTGAACTTACCTAGCACACGCTGAAGCTCTTTTCGATTTTTTGGTGCTTGAAGCCTTTTTACAGCTTCAATTTTATCAGGATCGGCATACATTCCACTCTCACTAAGAATATGTCCTAAAAACTTAACTTGTTTGCGTTCAAATTCGCATTTTTCTCTGTTCAGCTTCATTCCACTGTTTTCGATGATTTCCATTACCTTAGCTGTAATTCGTCGAAGTTCCTCGATTGTGCTAGAATGTATTAAAATGTCATCGACAGCTATTTTCACGTTTGGTAGTTGTGCAAATAACTGTTGCATCACACTTTGGAAAACTTCTGGCGCTGATGATATACCAAACGGCAGTCGCTTGCACGAATATCTACCCCACGGTGTAGAAAATGTCAATATTTGCTTGGTTCGATCAGAAACTTTAATCTGCCAGAATCCTCTTTTAAAATCTAAGATTGTAAAATATTTAGCACCCTTTAGTTGCGCTGAAATTTCCTCCAACGTATTCATTGGGAATTGACGCCGTTTAATGTTTCTATTTACAGTGGTCGGGTCCATACAGATCCTGATTTTACTCTTCTTTCTTACCACTACCATCGGAGAAACTGCTGGTGTAGGTTCATTTGTTGGCTCAATTACGCCCATTTTAACCATTTTATCAATTTCTTCCTTTACATCTTCTCTAATTTTGAAAGCGATTCGCCTAGCTGGAACAATGTCAAACTTTGGATTATCAATCAAGTCAATATCATACTCGAATTTTTTTATGCACCCGAGTCCACTGAATAAATCATCTTTTACTTGTAACTGTTGTATTCTTTTAACAAAATTTAGCTTTTCGCATGTATCTGCTCCTAGTATTGGCTTGACGTGTTCATTCACGATTTTAAAATTGATTTTGCAGTCCTTTTTTCCTACTCTACATTTAAGAAGTACTTCTCCTATCACGTTCAATTTAGAGTTTCCAAATGTTACTAACTGTTTAACCTTACTGGGGTATAGAGTTGCAGAAAATTTCGTTGACTTTAGCATGTCAATAATTTTGTTTGGTAGGACGTTGCATTGTGCACCAGTGTCCAACTTAACGTCATATATTTGTGGTCCTATCTTGATCTTTTCTGAAAATTTGTCATATCTTTTGCTGTTATTATATAAAACGCAGCCAATAAACAATTCATGATCGCTCTCATCGCTGGTGGTAATATTTTCACAACAAGCAATGTGTTTAGATTTGTAATTGTTTTTGTTTAAAAACTTTTTACACATACTCTCGTAGTGATTGCTCTGTTTACATTTTTTGCAAATATGCCTAAAAGCTGGACATTCGCGTACACCGTGCTTTTTTCCACATTTATTACAATCAAACGTTTTTTCTTGTCTATTATTTCTACCAAATTGTTGTATTGCATTTACGATTTTGTCGTTCTCATTGTGTATCTAAGCAATTGTATCTCACTTATCTCAGCAGTTTGCTTTTGTGCTAACTCCGTGGCTTGACACATTTGAATGGCTTTCATTAAGGTAATATCTTCAGACAATAGTTTAGTACGTAGGGATTCGTTCCTTATCCCTAGAATTAGCTGGTCACGTAACAGACTGTCGTTCAATTGCCCGAACTCGCAGTTTTGTGACTGAAGTCTCAGACGTGTTATATACTCATCCATCGTTTCACCTTCCTTCTGAACAATTTTATGAAATTTGTATCTTTCAAAAGTTATGTTTAATTTAGGCGTAAAATAACTTTCAAACTTTGTTTTCACTTGCGCTAATGTTTCATTTGATACTGCTGGTAAGGAGTTGAAAATTTGTATGGCGGAGTATCCAATTGCAGACATAAATGTAGCCATCTGTATGTCGTCTGGCTTGCTTTTGAGCCCAGATGCCACTTCATAGTACTCATATTGTTGCCTCCACAATTTCCATTCTTTTGCCATTCTTTCCTTATCGTGTTCAACTATTATAGGCTTCGGTGGCCGTAGAAAATTATGAACGTCCCCCATTTTAAACAGCACTTGCTTACCTCAGGTCTTCTATGCTATATGTTCTTTATATATGTATAAATTTTATGTTTGCTTTATTGGGATATGCTTTTTTTTTGCAGCGGGTTTCGGCACCATGTAAATAATATACAATTGGTTTATTATTTAATAATGATTTATTGTTTAATAATTTTTATTTTTTAATATTCTTTTGAAATGTATATCAGAACATTGATTGATTCTGAATTTATATTAAAACAAGTATATATGTATATAATATAAATGGTTGTATATTATAGTAGTAGTAGCCAGAAGGTGAAGGATCACCTTCTCAATGCCCAAAAAATCTGGCAGCTATGTTCTTAACACACAAAAAGCCCCAGGTGTCGATAAAATAAGCAACAAATTGATTCAAGAACCACCTTATGTTGCAAAAAGAATAATATTATTAATTTTTAATGGTATTTTACGCCTGCAATACTATCCAACTGAATGAAAGGTTTCGCTTATTACAAGGATCATACAAAGGTAGTGATGGATGCATTCCAGATCATCAATTCGGTTTTCGCAGACAGCATAGCACTATAGAACAAACTCACAGACTTGTAAATGTAGTTAGAGAAACTTTTGAAAGAAAGAAATATTGCTCTGCACTCTTTATTGATGTTGCACAAGCATTCGATTCATATACGATTCGAGTATGGCACGAAGGTCTTGCTCACAAATTAAGACAAAATCTATCCGCAAACATCTTAAAGCTTTAAAAAGCTATTTAACCTTTATGTCAACAAAAACTTTATACATACATATATGGAATTTCTTGTGTTGCTAAATTTATTTCTGTGTTGATTTGGTTTTACTTATGTTTTCCAATGAAAGGACGAATTAATACTGGATTGGCGGCATCCAACGAACGGGGAAAAGACGTAGTTTGTGACAATTTCTTCACCACTTATAATTTAGCGAAATGTCTAATGATTGACAGCGGTTTATTAATGTTAGGTAAAGTCATAGAAGAAGGGTGTTTGTATCATCATATGTCGGTTTACCGATAGGACGGGATGTAGAGTAAACTACATTTGGTTTCAACAACAATATTACCTTGTGCTCTTACATCAAAAAAAAAAAAAAAAGTCGGTTATACTTCTTTCTACAATGCATTATACATGCGAAGTGCAAAGTCTAAAGAAAAAGCCACACATGATCTTAGATTACAACAAATATAAAGGTGGCGTCGATAATATGGACAAGCTTTTAGTAAAATATTCAACAAAGCGAGGAACAAATAGATAGCCCTTTCTTTCTTCTATAATATACTAGGCGTTGCTGCCCTTCTAGCATACATAATTTACGTTGAGAATAATCTACAGTTAAAAGCTTCCACAATCCGCCGTAGGATTTTCCTGCACAGCCTCAGCGAACAACTGGCAAAGCCGGAAATAGAAAACAGATCTAAAAATAAACACGTTGCAAAAATATTTTCCACACGCCCTGCTATTGAAGCCATATATCGAGAATGATTGAGCGTAAGAGGTGCTGCAGATGAAAGCGTGGTAGAACGTGATAGCACTGATAGAATAAAAGCAAAACGGAATTGCTACATACATACATATGTATGTACAAAACGTCGGCCAACCAGAAAATCCTGCACGTTATGCAAAAAGCCCATGCATTTAAGAACAATTAGTAGTAGATGATAATAATGCTAATGATTCCTCTGATGATGGTGAAGATGGTGCTGCCTATGTTTCTCCTTCATAATGAATTCTATTATAATTGTTAAGTATTATTTATTCATACCATTTTTTTGTTTAAACTTTTTTTCTCTAACTAAATGATTAAAAATCAATATTTCAATCAATTTTCAAAATTTAAAAACTATATTTGTGGATTAAATTATAATTTTCTGAATGTAATAAGCATAAATATCAGAAGCGTTTCTTCTATTGAAAAATTTAATCAGTTTAAATCCTTAATTGCTAGTTTTCCAAAATTGCCAGATGTAATCGCAGTGCAAGAAACATGGTTTAGTGAAAATGTGTTGCAATTGTATTCAATACCAGGCTTTAATAGTGTTCACAGTTGTAGAAAAGATGGTTATGGAGGAACGTTGTTGTATATAAATAAAAATTTACATTACTCTGTGGAAATTTGTAAAAGTCAAAATTTTGTAGAACTTATAGCCGTTAATTTTACAAATTTTAAAATTGACCATAAAAATATGAAACTGGGGCCAAATTACGGCATTCGATATCGATCGAAATTTACATTTAAATCGTATAGAAATTTCGATCGATATCGAGTGCCGTAATTTGGCCCCTGATTTCGTTTTATCGATCACAGAAATGCAATGTTACTGATTTTTTAAATATGTTTGATCTCACTTTAAATAATTGTGCTCGTAGTCCAGTAATTATTGTTGGTGATACCAATATTGATACATTTCACAATCCATATTACTGTGATTTGTCAGCAATGTTTAATAATTATGATTGTACAAGTGCTCATAACATGATAACAAGGCCTAGAAGTAAAACATCTATAGATCATGTATTTAGTAATTTTTCTGAGAGAATTTATATTGATTCAGTTGAATGCTCCCTATCAGATCATAACATACTATGCTGTAAGTTGAAAAGTAATGTGAGATTTAAAGAATATATTGAAGTATCAAAAATACATTGCGACTATGAAAAGGCAAAAGAATAATTGCAAAGTAATTTACCAATTAATTTTTCTTCGTTTAATACCTCGGCTCTGACCGATAATTTAGTTTCTTGTATGCAAAATGCTACAAATCATGCGACAGCGGTTACAAAACATAAAAAACTGTTGTGTTTTGAGCTCACGCCATGGATAAATAAAAATCTTCAAGAATTAATTTTTGTAAAACAAAAATTGTTAAAGAAATGGCGTAAAACTAAGAATAAGCACAATATAGAAGAAGCTTTAAAGAGAGTAAGTAAAGTAATTAAAATTGCTGTTAAGAATTGCAGAGATAATTATTATGTTGAAAGTTTAAATAAAGCGGGAAGTGATCCGAAGAAATGTTGGAAGTTTATTAACACTACACTTGGTCGTACAAAAAGTAACGATATATGTCTTAATGACTCACAGGGACAAATAATAACAACGGATCAAGCTAAAGCTGATTGTCTTAATAATTATTTTCTTTCTTCTGTGGCAAACCTTAAACAACAAATAGAAGTCCAACCTTGAGACACATTTAATAATTTACGAACTATTTTTCAATATCCTTACCGTTTTTATCTTGGAAATGTTAGTATTGATGACATAAATGAAGTCATATTGAATATTAAAATTAATAAGAGTCCTGGCTATGACAATATATCGCCAAAATTTGTTAAAGAATTTGGAGAAACTATTGCACAAATATTAGAAAAAATATTTAACAGTATGATAAATTCTTCGGTATACCCTGATGTTCTCAAGATTCATAAAATAGTTCCAATACCGAAACAAGTGAATGCTTCAACTATGGAAAAGTACCGGCCAATTGCTGTTCTATCTACAATAGACAAAATTTTTGAAAAACTCTTATATGATAAACTTTTGATTTATATGGAGGAAAACAATCTTTTTTATGATTTTCAGTTCGGTTTCAGAAGAGGATGTAGTACTGAAGATGCCGTTTTGAACGTAATAAAGTATATATGCAACGGCTTAGATGAAGGTTCCAGTGGAGTTGCTGGTGTATTTTTTGACTTTACAAAAGCCTTTGATCTAGTTGATCATCAAATATTGTTGCAAAAATTGTCCTTATATGGTGTCAAAGGAAGTGAAATATTATTATTTAAAAGTTATTTTTTAAACAGAAAGCAATACGTGCAAATTAATAATTCGAAAAGCTTTATTGGTTCTGTGGATTATGGAGTTCCGCAAGGAAGTGGATTGGGACCATTATTATTTTCAATTTACTTAAATGACTTAAAAAATCTAAATTTAACTGGCCAACTTTTTATGTTTGCGGATGACGTATGCTTATTCTATCCTTTTAAACATGATTTGGTTTTGAAAACCTACGTTGAGAGAGATGCAGCTTTAGTATTTGAATTTGCACGCTTAAATCGTTTAATTATTAATCCTGACAAAACAAAACTTATCCGCTTTAGACCCAATGCGTCCAGTCTTAGTAATGACTTCAATGTGTATATTGATGGAAAATTATTAAATGAAACCCACTCCGTAAAATATCTAGGAATCACATTACAAAGCAATTTGTCCTGGGATCTACATATAAGTGATGTTAAGAATAAAATAGCACCTGCAATTGGAATTTTGTACAAGCTGAAAAATAAGTTGAGTGAGAAGTCTAAACTGATGATATTTCAGTCATTAATACAGTCACATTTGAGTTATATGGGAATAATCTATGCTTATAACAAAAATAACAATAATTTAAAATCGCTCCAATGTATGCAAAATAAGGCATTGAAAATTATATATAATTTACCAATAACTTATTCGACTTTTTCATTGTACAAAGATATTTCCAAAACAATTTTACCAATTTATGGATTACATGAGTTTCAAGTTTTGATGTATGTTTTTAAATGTATTCATAATATCGGACACCATACCATATCATTTTTTTAAAATCAATCTTATTTTTACACACGCAATGGGACAAATTTAAGAATTCCAAGAAAAGACCAAACAACGTATAGATTACACTGGCAGTATAAAATACAATAGCTTGCCTTTACATTTAAAGTCAATTAATAGATTAACGACATTTAAATCATCTTGTAAAGATTTTTTGTATAATAAAATGGAAACGCTTCTGTTGTAATTTAAATTCAAATTTTAAACTTATTTTTTTGTTAATATTACATGTAATTATTTTCATATGTATGTACATTTAACAAGTAATATATTTTGCCAGCTAGCTCCAATAATGCCTATAGGCGCTGGGGCCATAATTAAAATGAATTTATACTATTTATGTATGTACAATAAAATAAAAAAAAAAAAAAAAAAAAAAAATTAATATATTTATTATCTTTTCTTATATTTGATTGAATTTGAATTTTATTTTATTATTAAAAACATCCAACAAATCACAAGAAATTGAACATTTTCAATTTCTTATGATTAGTGCGCGCCCAGCCCCATTAACTTGTAACAAGACGTCGAGCACGAACAAACCACACGCAGAAATCAGTCGTGTGTGGGCAGCTTAAGCGGCACATGGGAGCGGGCGGCAACAGTATTACCAACGTACAATACATTAGTTTGTTTTCAAAACTTTTTCAAAAAAATTATCTTAAATTAAATTTGGTTATGCCATTAAAAGCGACCGAGCAGCCGTCAAAGTAAAATATGCTCAGTGTCTTTATTTTAACTTCTTAATGTAATTAATAATTAATCACGTTCATAGAAAATACATGGTTTGCGGTATTTAAAATGCAAAATACAAAATACTTGCTGGTCATGTATTTAAAATACAAAATACTTACACATCATGTATGTATTTAAAATACAAAATACACCATTTTTAGACTGAAGAGACTTACCATTTTTTTGCAGATTATTTAACGGTCAAAACCATATTCCCTGTTGCGGACACCTTATATTATTACACCATGCATGTTGTTTTTTTTATTGCTAAACTTGTTTTCCTAACAGTACCACCTGCAAAATAAATTCGAATTGCGAAAAAAGGCTTTAAGTGCCCTGGAGACGATCAAAAAACACGTTCTAAGTGTATGCGTGCAGTCGTGCTTTTTCGGGTACACGTATGTATACGTTGTCGGCTCTGATTGATGAAAATCAAAAACTTTTGATATTTTATTTGCAATAAAGTAAATTAAAGTTAAAATCTGGCATCACAATGATTATGTGTCAGAAAGAAATATTAACTTGCTGCTAGTGCTTAACAGTGTTATTCAGAAAAAGTTAAAGTATGTTTAATATCCACTATTAAGCAAAATTCATTAAAGTATTATTCACAAACGATTATAAGGTAAATTTGCAGACTTTAACGCCATATTAAATGTTGAAATTTTAAATTACGTGGACCCCAACTTCAAACCTAATTTAAAGTAATATGACATTTCTGTGCTGCTGACATTCATTTGTTTAAATGTCGACCTTTTTATAAAAACTTGTTAAAAAATAATAAATTTTTGTGGTTAATTGTGTAAAATATGAAAGCATTAAATTTTACTAGAAGAATTGATAAGTTAATTCGTGATACGAAAATTTTTTTAATTCTGTTGCACATAAACAGAATTTTTTTTTGTGGTAGTTTTATTATTTATTGAATCTTCAATTATATATTGAAACATCAATAAGTTTTCCAAATCTTAAATCTAAAAATACATTAATATATGTATGTTTAGCCAGTGCTAAACAAAATTTTTAATTCCAACTGTTGATTTTTGATGTTTTAAATCTCTCGTGTACGGCTGAGAGAAAGAGTATCCCTCCTTCTCAACCGGGTGTGGCCTCTATAATTTAGAATGTTGCGCGCAAGTGGATTTGGGTGCAATACTAGTTTTTCAATATATTTTTTTGCGTGTTTTGAAAATACTGTCTTCACCAACGGAACATCAAGATCTTTGTGAATTCGCTGATTTCGGATATACCAGGGGGCTGCAGTAATTGTACGTAGAATTTTGTTTTGTCGCCTTTGAATTTTTTCTACACTTGATGCTGAGGCAGTGCCCCATAACTGGATTCCATAGGACCATATTGGTTTCAGGATCGCGTTTTATAACAAAAGTTTGCAGTCTAGGCTTAGTATAGAATTTCTTCCAATAAGCCAATTCATTTGGGCTGCTTTTAATTTCATTTGTGTCAACTTCGCGTCTATGTGCGATTTCCATGTTAAGCGGCGATCAAGATGAACGCCTAGATATTTTACTACAGTGTGTTGCGGTATAGTCTCAGTGTTAATTTGTATAGGCGGGCATGTTTCTCTGCGCAACGTAAAAGTTAGGTGTACACATTTCTGCCCATTCACTTTTATCCGCCATTGTTTTAGCCATGTTTCCAATTTTTAGATGTACCCTTGTAGATTCCAGGAAGCTTCTACAGGATTTTCATGAACGCTTAGAAAAGCCGTATCATTAGCAAATGTTGACTTGTGAATGTTACTGCTTAACGGTAAGTCAGAGGCATATAGTAAATAAAGTAAAGGACCCAAGATACTGCCTTGAGGAACTCCGGCTTCAATCGACTGCGGAGGGCTTAATAAATTGCCTTCCCTAACTATAAATTTTCGGTCCTTTAAATAGCTTTTTAAGAGCCTAACGATGTTTGCGGGTAGATTTTGTGTTAATTTGTGGACAAGACCTTCGTGCCATACTTTATCAAAAGCCTGTGCGACATCAATGAAAAGCGCTGAACAATATTTTTTTTTTCAAAAGTTTCTCTAACTACATTTACAAGTCTGTGAGTTTGTTCAATAGTGTTGTGCTGACTGCGAAAACCGAATTGATGATCTGCAATACATCCACTGCTAGTCACTAGGACTAGCTACATTGAAAGTACATTCAAACCCATTTTAGATATTGTATCGAACAAAACACGACCGTTAGGAGTGATTAAACGTGAACCCCAGAATGTGTTTTTGGCATTGTAGTCGCCAGCTGCTAGAAAACGGGGGCCCAGTGATTTGTAAAAATTATATCCACTAATTCTGAAACAGCTTCGAGATGTCAAATGAGTTTCTGAGATAAGCATAACATCGATTTGTTTATCCTGAAGAAAATATTCTATTTCGTTTTTATGTTGGCAGATGCCGTTTGCGTCCCAAAAACAGATTTTTAAGTTCATGGTTTGCTTAGTACACCCTGCAACAAGGTAGACTGCATTTTCAACATTTCCTGCATCATACAGGACATGTTGAGAGTAAATGTATTTACTGTTTGTATTAAGCTCTCAATTGAGGCTTCAATACGACTAAAATTATACCCCGAATCTTCATTTACATTTACGGGTTTTTGCGCCCTACTCTGATTGCTTTTTAAAATACTAGCGTATGAAAATTTGTTGTTAGCTTGTTGTTGAGCACAAGTCGCGTTGGACTTGAAAACGTTAGAATGTTGATTCTGGCTAGTAGACGGTTGAGGTAATTGTGGGTAGTTAAAAGGGGTTTTAGGCTGAGCGGGAGTAGCATTGGTTTTTTTGTTTGATGAATTCATCAAAAACGAGTAAAGGGGGCAGCCTCTATAGTTGGCAGTGTGATTTCCGCCGCAATTGCCACATTTTTTCGCCTTGGGATCACCTTTTATTTTATCACAGTTAGCGGTACTGTCTAACTCACCACATACAACGCAGACTGTAGGCAACTTGCAATAAGTCTTCGTGTGCCCAAATTATTGGTAGATCAAGCAGTGAACAGGTCCAGCACTTTTATGTGGAAGCTCAACGGTAACTCTTCGATGCAACAAGTACTTTAAGTCATATATGGGCATTTCCAGGATCGCGAACGGGACATTCGTACGCACTCAACTTGAAAAAAAAAATATGAAAACTCAAATTTTTTTTTTAACTTTTTATAAATATTTAATAGCATTTTAGTAGAACAATTTTTGAGAACAAAAAGAAAATTATAAAATATGAACGTTCTCCAAATATTTTGGATAAACTTGCGATCGCGAACGGGACAAAAAATGTAAGTCATTTTTTTCGGTGTGTGGTTTTGTTTAAAACTCTGCGAATTTTGTCAGTTTATTAAATGGAGATTATTTTTTAACTAAAGCAGAGATATAAAGCTTTTATTTAGCATATCGTTTTTTTTTTTTAATTATCCTTATTATTATTTTTTTTAAATATTTTTTTTAGAATCGCGAACGGGACATCGCGAACGGGACAATGATTCCAAAGGCATTTTTTAGGTTTAAAATTTTTTATTTATTAGTACAAAAAATAAATAAAACAGGATATATTCCAATGATAACAAAAATAAAAGAATTATTATTTAAGTTAATAAATTATAAAAATTAAGACAGTTCTCTATTTAAATTTGATAAAGAAATTTTTTTTTTACGGTTTTTAATATTTCTGTCGCGGTTGACCTTTTTCTGGAAATGCCCATATTGGATGTGCTTCATTTTTTTTTTATTTTTATGTCATCTGGCTGCAACTCGACTGTAAATACTGGTTGGGGGTTTTTTCTCTATTTTTAATGTTTGAGACATTTTTCACCTTGTAGCCACTATTTTCAAGGCCATACTTGACCTCTTCTGGATCCACGCGAAAGTCTATACCTTTTATTACGATGGTTAGACCTTTAGCACTCTTTAATTGGTACGTATAGAAGTTTTTATTATTAGATTCTAAATCTGAAACAATTTTACGGTAATTATTTTCATGAGCTACCTGAATTTTAGTTTCATTGATTTTTTCCGCGCTTAATTGGAGTTACATAAAACTCATTTTCTCCAATTAATTTTAACCAGCAAACTGGAATTCTGTTCTCTTAAATATATGGGTGGAGGCTTACTCGACCTTGTTGTAGTTGTGTCTTCATCGCCTTGTTCAGATAAAATCGCGAAACGATTTTCGGAATTTATTATATTGTTTTTTCCATCTCTGGGAACTTTCGCTGTTGAAGCAATTTGAGCTGATTTTGGACTTATTCCCCTTTTTAACACGGTTATGTATCTATCCATACCTGTTTGAATTTTATTATTATCACTTATTGTACTCACCGCATTTAAAATTTTGTGCACGTTGGTAACCTTGTTACTAATTGTTTGTTTGTTTGTTTGTACAGCTAAGCTGACAAGTTTGTTAAAAGGTGCACTTGTTGTTGCTTCTCGATCAATATTTATGTTTGAAGAGCAAGATCGCGCACGAGTAGTTGTGTGTTGTGAAGAATTCAGGTTTTTTCTTAAATAATTTTTTTCATTTTCGTCGTCATGAACCAAAGTTAAATAAACATTCTAACTGCTTGTATGTTTATTATTGTTGTTGTTGGTAGAAGATAAACACATTTAGAGTTCTCTTTTTTTGTGTTCACTATAAGAAACTGTAACAAAAAATTACAAATTTAATAAAAAATAGATATATTTTTTGGACAGTAGAGAATGCGGCACATCAGCGGAATTGCAAGTTTTGGTAGCTTTGCGCATTTGGGGAAGAAGAGAGGTAAGTCTCATATTCTATGAGATATATGTACTTGCTTATCCCGGTGTGCTTCGCTACCCCCTCGTTATAATATAAAATTAAAAGTATTTATATATCCTATTTTGAAAATTTAATGACGATCGGTCCAGTAGTTAAGACTATATTACGATTTTTAATTTTCCTAAAAATGGGCGTGGTCCCACCCAATTTTCTCCTAGTACGTATTCCAAATTATGCCAATACCATATGTACCAAATATCATCGACGTAGGTAAAAAAAATGGCCAAAATATGGCGATTTAATCGAATACAGTAGATATTTGCTCTGTCGCTCAGAGCACAAGCAGTGAAGAGATTGTTTGTTTGACACAAAGTAAATTTATACCAAGTATATCTTGCATACAAAAACAAAAAACATCATGTATTTTGTTTGTGTAAAAATAATGGATGAATATCAAAAACAGATGAGAACAACATGAAGAAAACAAAAACAATTTCTAGAATTATGTATAATAAAGCATAACAAACCAAAATGGCGTACGAAAATTGTAAACAGCTTTTTACAGTCATACATTACCACTAAACGAGAAAAAGTTAGTCAGCTGCTTAGATGCATATACTTGGTATAAATTTACTTTGGTTTGACATATACTAACCAGTGTAGCCAGGTGTTGGGATTTCTCCCCAAATTGGGGATTTTAGCTCCTTTTTGGGGATAGATTCTCGTGAGGAGGGATTTGGGGATTTTTCATTTTCAGTATACCTATTATCAATTTTGTTTTATTTTACCATTTTCTTTAATACATATATTTGCATACATATATGTTTATGTATCTTCGCGTTTTTCTTCTCCATATTTCGATTATTTTAAGGCGATTGTATTGAGGATGTTAGTTTTTATAACAATTTGTTCAAAATTTTAAAAACCAGAATTTATTGAATTCGATATTGCCAAAATGGATGTACTAATTGACGATAAGGAAAGTTACTTGGTTGTTGCTAAAATTGATGTTGGCATAGAATGTTCAAAGGAATTAGAAGCAAAAGGATTTCAAACAAATTGTTTTAGATTATTTAACTATACTAGCAAAAGAAATGCTTAGAACATTCACTGAGAGTATGGAAAATTTTGAGTTATTTATAAATTTACAACCCGAAAGCATAGAAAAAAGATTTAATTTGATTCCGTGTATGGAATTTTAAAATATTCTATGGATTCAAAAGATCCGTTGAGCACATACGAATGCATTAAGTTAAATAAATGTATGTAATAAAATTAATAAAAAAAATTAATAATACAAACGACAAAAGAGACTGCAAAAAGTGATAAAAAAATGCAATATAAAACGTGAATAAAATCGAAAACGTGAACACCCTCGTTAAAAATTAGTTCACGTTTCTTCGAGTTCACTGTATTTTATTTAGTTGTCAAGTATAAAATTTTTTTAGAAAACTGCAAATTTATTTGTTATCAGGTAAATATTTTTGGTTTCTCTACTATCAAAAATGGAAACGGATCATATTTTGTCACTAGTCGGTAAAAGAATAAATAAAAATAAGAAACAAATTTTAAACCCTGATGTAAACAATGCAGATGGAGAGGAAGAATTAAGAGAATTAAAATATAGTAGATGTAAAATATATAACTTAATAATTTATATATATATATATATATATATAAGTATATATATACAGTACAACCTCCCTAATCCGGACACTCGCTAATTCGGACTATCCAGTAATCAGGACATTTAAATTTTTCGAAAAGTTTATGGAATCTATAGTTGTGACTTAACCATAATGCCATAGAAAAACAGCTGTTTACGCATGTCAAAATTTGTACATGCCAGCATAGGGGCTCATATTTCAAATGTTGTTGTAATGTTGTACTTTACCTGTTATGAATTTGCCTTGGTTCATATCACAAAACTACGCCATCAATAATATATGTAAGTATGTGTGTATGCTGGCGCTTTGACACTACCTATGATATATGTATTAATGTACAATCCCAAGTTTCTTCCAAGGCGTATCCAACAGTTTTAATGCATATGTATGTATGTACGTAAAAAATGTTTTATATTTGTTTGTGTTTTGACATACAGTGAGTAGTATATACATGTCAGAGACCTGCGCCGAGCCGGTTTTTAGCCGGCTTAGCCTAGTCGCCGATTGGTTTTTGATAGCCGCAGCCGCCGCCGATTGGTCAGGCAAATCGGCTTAAAAATTACTATTTTATGAATTTCCCTTGCATTAAAATTAATAATTATTTTTTATTTATTTTCAATGTTTATTGGAGTGATAACTTTATTACTACCTATTATTCAGAAAGTAATTTAACATAGCGTTTACACATGAAAGTCGCAATACAGTCTCAATTCTTCACTAGACATTCATATTTTTGTCACCTCCATTAAACTTTCAGCACTGCTTTCAACAAAAATTTTAAGAAAGTGATTTTTTACACTTTTGACATACTTTCTGAAAACAAATGATATCAACCAAAAATGTGTTGCCAGGTAAAAATAATCAAGCTACATATCAGGATTGTTTTAAAAAGCAGTTACAAAAGCTACATATGTATTTCAAGCGTTCATATAATTAAATTTAATATATGTATGAATTATATATTACAAAAACAATTTTTTTATAATTATAATATATAAATATCATAAGAAAATAAAAATAAATTTTAGTTTCTCTGCGATTCCTTAAACTCGGCTTGGGTTATTGTACTGACAACTCTGAAAAATAAAAATACTCAAAAACCAGCAATGGAAGAAAAAATTCAGTTTTCCTTTTGACGATATTTTAAACAAAAATTTCCGTTTCAAGAAAACTTTCAAGAAATTTTCATGCAGTTCTGTTATTTGTTTCGAGTTTTCCATTGATAATACATGTAGGGAACTTTCATAAAATTACTTTCATGTGTAAACGTGGTGTAAAAGTTAAAAAACTCACTAGAAATTTTAGTTAGAAGCAGATCAATGCGAATTCATACCAGGTGGTCTCGCCCCAATTTGCCTTAAAAAATTCTTCCCTGTGATGTCAAAAAAATGTATATTGAAATCTGAGGGAGATAAAAAATACAAGCGGCGAAATTGGGCGAACATAATCACCTGTCCTCCCGAGGCCGCCTTGAATGAATTCTTTATCTAGCAGAGCTGAAAATTGGCTGAAAGTAGCAATAATATAATTGAATTTAATTGCTGCTGTAAATGCAAGGCGACTTCATAACATGTCGACTGGACTGAATTAATATATTCACCTGAGCTGTTATGAATTAGCCCAGGCGAATGCATACAAGGTGATCTCTCCCCAATTTGGCCTAAAAATACTCTCAGGAATGTCAAAAATATGCACTGAAGGAGATGAGAAATAAAATTAGTGAAAACTGACAAGGCGAGTTCATTATCAGGTGGATGCAGTGGCGATTTCGGGCCAGTTAGTTTGTCAAATGCTTGGTTACAAAATATTCGGAACATATTTTGACAAAATAAGTATAGGTTTTGCAAACCTCTTATGAATTCGCCTTGATTTGAAGGTATTATAAAAGCTGTTTTACGTTTTTTCACAATGCCGAAAAAAAATATGTACGCTTGGTCGGTTAAGACGCGCGGGAAAAGACAGCATGAAAAGCGCTAAGTTTACATCATGATGTAATAATATAAGGTGAGCTTGTCAATACAACAATAAAAGACGACATGCATTTTGTTTGTGTAAAATTATCACAATATTGTCAAAAAAAGCTGTATACAAAACAAAACAAAATGTGGTTTGTATGTATTCAGTGGTTATGCAAAAACAAAAAGCATAACGTAAACAAAAATATTCATGATGGCGGCCAAAAATGTAAAGAACTTTTGACAAGACTGTGAGACTTCCCATTTTTTGCAGATTATTTAACGGTCAAAACACAACCCTACAAAAAACCATATTCCTTGTTGCGCACACCTGATATTATTACACCATGGTTGGCATCGTAAGTCAAGAACATGCAAATTTTGTTCCGTTACTATTCCAGCTTCCCATCCCCATCTTGTATCCCCATATTGCACAGCTTGCTGCAATTATTTTAAGTGTACCCTCTACGAGTGCTTCTGCTGAAGAAGCCTTCTCTAGTGCTGGTTCGCTAGTAACCGCGAAGAAACAAGTACTATTTGTTCACGACAATTATGACCTGGTTAAGGAAATATTAGAAAGTTAAACTGTAAACTTCCAAAAAACAAAACGAAAACTTGCTTTTTATACAAAAAAATAATATAATATATGTATAAATTTGAAATCCATAATTCATTAAAAATAAACAAATAAGAATGCATCGTCCTGAATAACAATTGTTTTCTTTGATATGTATAGTATAATTAATTTTATTTACTGCAAATAATTAGATATCGTGAGATGTGTACATGCAAACATATATACATACTTATATGCTCGGAAAATTTGGGCGAATTACTAAAGCAACATTCGCATTTATTAAACATTTGTCGAAAAATCGTAACTAAGAAATAAACTGATAATATATTTCCTTTATCTCCAATGTTTTTTTAATTATGGGTTCGCATTTTTTGAAAACTGTATAAATATATTTTTTGCAGAATAATTAACTTTAATTTGTAACATAAAAACCAAGTTAAATGACAATATCCGTAAGCAAAACTAGTAGTTTTTTGACAAATTTTTAATAAATGTGAACGTTGCTTTAGTTTAAAATTATTCAAATCAAGCCGATTTTCTTGTATGAGCCGATCATTAAACGGTAGCTGATCAATTATCGGCTGCAGCCGGTTTAGCCGCCGCCGCCGACCCATATCTATGCTAGCCGCCGCCGCCGATGAAAACGCTCGGCGCAGGTAACTGATACATGTACATACTTATGTAGCAACAAAATGCAAGTTGTTTTTGGATTGTTGTACTTTGATGTCGAAATGCGCACACCTGGTAGCTGTCCCATTGTTTCTTCACTCACACAAGCAGTGTTGTCAGTTTAGGGGATTTTTTTCAAAATGGTGTTGAAAAATTCGGTTTGGGGATTGGGGAATTCATTGAGGATAATTTTTATGCTTTGGGGAATTTATGAGATTTTTCGGGGATTTTTGTTTTGTTTATATAATTTGGTTTATTTTTTGGACTATTATTTTAATACCAACATATTCTAATTGTTCTTTTTTTATTACATAAGGGCCAAATTTACAGTAATTAGTTAGCTATTAGTAAACTAAAATGATAACTATTGTTTAACTAATACTTCATATTCACAGTGTATTATTTAACCAACACTCTTAATATGAACAAACCTATCAAACTATTAACTTTCAGTACTGGCAGTTCTGTTATAGCATATGGCTTTTGTTTACATTTGATATATTATTTCTTAAAAAATGGCGTATACATTCAAGAACTTGCCACGCCACCTACTTGCTAAGACGAAATCTATCCATAAAATCGTTTTAGTTTACTTTGGCGACACTCAGCAACAATATTCCGCGTATTATCAGTATCAGTGTCACTTTCAATATCGGACTCCGCCTTTTCAATTTCACATGCCATATCTAAAATTTTTCACAAAACAAAAATACTAATAATAAATTCCAACGAATCAGCTGTTGTCTAACTATTAGTTAACCAATGACGTTTGATGGTTTAACTAATGTTAAACTAGAAGCTGTGAATCAAATATTATTAGTTAAACTATTGCTATTAGCTAACTAATGACTGTGAATTTGGGCCTAAGTGTTTTTAGTATGGTAACTAAAACTTTGTTTAATATAAAAATTATCAGTGGTAAGTCTTCCGGCAAATGGTAACAATTTATAGGTCTTTAACATTTGCTGTTGGCAAGACATGGCTATTATTTCATGTGAATGCGTCATATAAAAGAAGAAACTAACATACAAAATTCAAATTAATTATTTTTGCGTTAAAAATGGAAAAAAATCTTGACACCAGCAAAAACAACACAATATCCTCTGGAAAAGTGAAGAATGGGCAAAAGGTAAGAAGCAACATCTAGCAGCCGTATGTGTTTAAGAAAATAAACCCTGAACAACGAGTCTCTAATTTTTTCGTTTGTACATTTTAATAAGAAAAGTCTCGGACTTATAAGTCTGTAGATTCGACGCTGTTATTAAATTAAAGAGGACTTGTTTTTTATACCTAAAAAGTTTATTGAAACATATGCTAAAACATTTTCTATCAAATCTCAACATTTTCAAAACATGTAAGCAATTTTCTCCAAACATGTTGTGGAGGATTTATGAACTACAGTACAATACGCATATAAGAAACTCGTTTATAAGAAAAACTCGGCTATAAGAAACACTTTTCCAGACACCATGTACATTTCCATATAACTACGTGCTAAATAATCCTTATATAAGAAACTCGCTTATAAGAAAAACTCTGCTATAAGAAACAAATTTTTAGGAATAATTATATTCCTTCTATAGAAAATTGTACGTGTATAAGAAAGTATTCTCACAATGAAATTTTTTTTAATTTGGGGAAAAATATAAATGTTTTGATTATATTTTACAATTTATATCTGTGAACACTGGTCCAAATGTCCAATGAAGTCGTTGATTTTTGTGAAATCAGCCGGCTTCGTTGTTTTTTTTTGTACAAAATAATGTGTATTAATTTTATTTTAAATATATATCTGCATACTCCATAGGAAATTTTTTAAATTTTGTTTCTGACTCATGTAAGAAAATATCTTTCCTATATGCGTGTTACATATATAAGAAAATATGTTTCTTATATGCGTGTTCTCTTTATAAGAAAGCTCGCATATAAGAAACAAAATCTGTACATTTTCAGACTTTCTTATATGCGTATTGTACTGTATAGTGTTTGTATTTAATAAATAGAAGTGCCGGCGCTTAAGAACGCCACTGGCTACTGTATATTTAAGGCAGATTTATATGCCTGTGATTTAAATAAAAATAAGAAGCCGATTTGAGGCTGAGTTAAGAGTGATGCCGATTCAAGGCAAAGTATAGATTGATTTATTTTATAAAAATTTGATCCTTATATACTAAAATAACAGTACCTTAAAACTACAAAAATTCCTTATTCAATAACATAATTTGTGGTATACACTAACAATGTAATGTATAATAAAAGTAGCAAAAGTTGTTGTGTAAAATAGCAATTAATATAAGGTATACTAGTTGTTGTATTTTTACATTACAGGAATTTGTTTAATTTTAGCATAGCATTGTTGTTGTGTTACGAGGGCAGATCTAAAATTACAAATGTAATAATCAAAGTAAGATTCACTACAATGTGTTGCAACCCATTAGGACAACCCAAATTTAGTTCAATCATAAAAAAGGTGAACTGATTTATTTGATATACAAATAACAAACAACTTAAATTTTGAACAGAAGTTTATTCATATCAAGATGCCGCTGGATCACGGCCGTTTAAAGACCTGGCAGAGTTGGTATTAATTTTACTTTGCATATCAACGACCAACGCTTGCGTTGAACGAGTTATTTCGGAAATGAACAGGGTAAAAACAAAAATTAGAAGCAAAATGCAGTACGAGTTGTGCGAATCTCTGTTGAGAATTAATATACATTTTAAAAGTAATGAAATTTGACACTTTTGAACCATCTCCAGAAATGGTCAAATTGTTTAATTCTAAGAGCATGTACCATGTAAAGAAGATTAGGACTCCGAACTTTTTGATTTTATCAGTCAACTTAACTAATTATACAAATATATACTTAGAAATGAACTACAGTGAAAATAAAGTATGCATAAGTTAATATATATGTGAATTGAAATTGAAGTAGTATTATTTTTAGTGGGAATTTTTGGGGATAGTATAAATTGCTTTTTGGGGAATTTCAGGGATGAAAATTTTCAAATTGGGGATGCGACTCGAAAGAAATATGGGAACCCTGCACACAAGGCAGATTTGCCTTGACAGCATAGCTGTCAGATTTTTTGAGGTAATATCGTCATATTTTTGGGCAAAAATCGTCAATATAGCTTCTTGAAATCGTCATAAAAACGTCAAATGAAAAACCGCTTTTTTAACAACAAAACATATTTTATCAGAGGCAAAATATAGCAAAACTTTTAAATAAACAAATCATATTAAAAAAAAACAGCATTCTTTAAATATAGAGATCAGATACTTCAATTAGAATTCACAATAAAATCACATGTAAATAGATTGCAAGTTTTTCACTACTTTGAAATATATACATACATTGTATGGAAAAAATTCAATCCTTAAGTTATTTTTTTTTTTGCAATGCAGTAAAATATGCATTTTAAATATCATTTTTGGAAACATTTTTTTCTAAAAATGTATAAAAACTACAATAAAATTTATACAATAAATTTATAATTGTTAAAGAAAACATACTTGTATACATATACATATATCACACTTGATCAACAAGAGTGTATTAACTCAAAATTTTAAAATTTTCAGTAGAGGCAAGAAACTTGTTTTTAATACTACTCTTCTGTCACAAAGAGAGATGCAACTAACTGTATTTTTTTTTTTCTTGGAAAGACTGGAGAAAATGGTGTAATATTTTTACAGTGGGTAGATATGACCATTGTACATCAAATTCTTGAAAAAATGCAATTTTAAAAATTTCGAGTTAATACCCTCTTGTTGATTAAGTGCGATATGTATAATATATTTTATAAATATATATTGCAATTAACCATATTGATTAATTCAGGTAAAACTGCTAGATCATAGCACCTACATTTGCTTAGGTTTAAATAATCCTTTGTTTTTGCTTCCAAAGACGACTTTTTCAATGAATTTCTTACTTTATTCTTATTTATGTTTACCTGACTAAATATTATTTCCACATTTGCTGAAGAATGTGGAAAAACTAGGATTTTTGTAATAAATTTAGTCAAAACCGGAAACAAAATACTAGAATCCCTCGTTTGCATCTCTGATAGTTTTTTCCAAAAATCCAATAGTTATATGTTTTTATCAGGACAATAATTTTAATTATCTGAACTCTGTTTTTAGCTCTTGGTTTTCACTTTCTTCAACCAAATAGAAAAATTCTTTTATAATTTCAGAAAACCAACTTTTTTTCTTCATTAATAATATTAATTGGATTAATTTGGCCAAGAACTTTATATTTATTTTCAAAATCAAATCGTGATACTATCTGATCACAAAGCTCTATATAAAAATTAACACAATTATTACTACTATCATATTTTTCTTTTGCATTTATTTGAGATTTTTCCAATACGTCTCTGGCAAATATGTCTTCAAAATTTAAAAAATTGTTTTTGTTTTTATAATCAATTAAATAAAAGTTTTCAGTTTTAAGCAAACTAGTTTTTAAAATGTTTCTCATTACAATTTTCAACAGTTCAACGTTGCTCTAATAGTACAAATATATATTGCAAACTTGAATTATTTAAAATCGTCAAAATTAGGGTATAAATCATCCCATCGTCACTATGTCATATTTAGGACCCAAAATCGTCAAAATGACGATAAATCGTCAAATCTGGTAGCTATGCTTGACAGATACAATTTTCGAAGCATCTTTCAGTTTGTTCTGGACATTGAGCGGGAAACGAATAACTTCGTGTTGTTAGGAAATGTGTGTCGGCGAGTTTTAAAGCGGTAAAGAAGTGTTGTATGATAAAAATGTAAGATGCCCTTGTTTGTTGTATTTATAGTTTTTTGTGTGTATGGAAACTTTTTGAACAATATTATTGAATCATTAGCAAATTGATGATATTTTATTGGGAAGCCGTGTTAATAGCTGTGTATGTACTTACGTATGTATGCATAAATTAGTGCACTAAAACTTTATTTGCATATTTTTGGAAATATGTATGTTTGTGCATATGTATGGATGTGAATTTTTGAGCTCATTTCACTTAGGTACTTTGGAGAGAAATTCTTTTTGTATGTACTCGAATGTGACAATGTCGGAAATCGCTAAACACTGTAATAACAGGTACACGATTATTCTCCAAATTTCTCATTTCAAACAATGTAGTGCAAAAATCAGTGCTGCCAATTTGAAATTGTATTACTGTATATAGAGTGAAAAACAAATAAATTCTTTAGATAATAAGTACATGAGTAAGTGGAACCATTTTGTGGTCTCTTCTTAAGCTGAAAGTCCATAACACGTTCACCAACCAAATGGCTATTGATAACAGCTGACCGTTTTAAATGATGCACTGATGTTTACAAAACCCTTTAAACATTCTAGGCTTTGTGCTGTGTAATTTGTCACATACAATTTCACTGAATCAACTTTTTCGACAACCGTGTAAATAGCGGCGCCGCGTAAGAAGCGTAGAATGGACTTTCAGATTTAAACTGGCGGAAGCAGAAACTGTCTAAGCTTTGTAAAATTGAATAGCGACTGTGGCAACACTAGCAAGAAAAAACGCCTCAATTTGTACTCTTCTACAGCGCTGCGATATTTTTTTAAATTGCAAATCCAGAAAAATAAACATGATTTTTAACTAAAAAAGTGAAAAAATAAGTATAGTGTGTTTCATATACATATATTTTGTTAAAACAGAATACAATAAATTTATAATTTTAATAAATAAAAAACAGGGGCCAAATCACCGCATACGATATCGAATTAACTATCGTATCGAATAAAATTACGATACGTGTCGAATAAGCAAATTATGGCATACGATGCGTCAAATTACGATACAATTCATTCGATATCGTATGCGATAATACCAAAATGAAAAATTTCGATAAATTCTGTTCGATATCGTATGCGGTGATTTGGCCCCAGACTAATTAGGTTTTATAGAATATGTGTATTACATACATGAAATCACCGCATACGATATCGAATTAACTATCGTATCGAATAACATTACGATACGTGTCGAATAAGCAAATTATGGCATACGATGTGTCAAATTACGATACAATTCATGCGATATCGTATGCGATAATACCAAAATGAAAAATTTCGATAAATTTTGTTCGATATCGTATGCGGTGATTTGGCCCCTGCAATTACTGATAAATCTGTACATTTGGCAACACTGGGGCCAAATCACCGCATACGATATCGAACAAAATTTATCGAAATTTTTCATTTTGGTATTATCGCATACGATATCGAATAAATTGTATCGTAATTTGACGCATCGTATGCCATAATTAGCTTATTGGACACGTATCGTAATGTTATTCGATACGATAGTTAATTCGATATCGTATGCGGTGATTTGGCCCCTGCTCTCTACATAAAAAGTATGTTTGTATATACATATATTGCAATGCAGGATGCAAATATGTATGTAATTATGTATGTAGTATGTGCATATACATAAGTAAATCTAACCGGCCAAGAGGCAAAAATCTAATTTCACTTAAATTAGAAAAAAATTTATAATATGAAATATTTCGTGCATATGTAAAACAATACAGAAAAAGAACTAGTAAACACAAAAATGACAAATAAGTATGTACATACTTACATATGATTATTACTAAGAAATATGCACAAAATATGATTAAAAAATAAATAAGAAAAATGCAGTGGCTGCCATCAATTATGTTGTTTGCCAACCGGTTCATGTTGCCGGATATATGTATGTATGTACATATGTATATATTACATACATACATACATATTCGTATATAAAAGGCTCTCACAAAATGTTTTCCGGATAAATATCGCCGCCTAAGTAAAATTTTGTGATTAATAAAAAAACCTTAATTGTTGCAATCACAATCAGTGTATTTTATAAATAGTGTAAAGAATTGTTATCTTATGAATCTTATGAAGAGATGCCTCTAAACGGTTAAATTAAAAAAAATCTAATAAATGTTTTGTGAAAAATAAATTGTGTGCGCATGTACATACATACATAGGTACTTACATACAAACATATGTATATATGTATGTACATACATATGTATAATTTTTAAGTGATTTAAGTTTTCGATATTATGAATTAAGCATAGAAATGCAGTAAAGACTTCTGCCTGGTTTTTATTTGCATGTGATTTTGTATGTGTAAAATAATTACTAAAATTTATTGTGCGTTACATACATACATACATACATACATATGTACAATGTACATTGTACATACAAACAAACTTCTCTACACAAGTCTACACGAATATTTTTTTCCTGAAATTGGGATATTATTCCACAAATTTTGAGTGTTATAAAAAATGCATTTAATAAACAAAATGAAATTTTCCTGAAAAAAGATGTGTTCTATTAAAAATTCATTAATTTTGAGATAATTGTTAAGTCAAGAAATACAAATTTTCCATTCGATTTTAAGGGCGCAAAATTTAAAGAAATACTTATGTACATTGTATGTATGTATGTATACCGGCTTATTCAAACTAAAAATCAAAATATTGGGTTTTGTCATTGGGTATTGAATACATACATACATACAAACATACGTACATAAGCCCTAAAGTAAAATTATAAGACAGACGTAATACAATGTTCACACGGACAGAAATTATAGAGGTTCGCGCTCTCATTCTTGGTTCGCGGGCCAACCTTGATTGAACCTACATATGTACATGTTGCGCCATACAAAATTTTGAGAGCGAACCTACGTGTTTCATTTTGAACCTTGTTGCGAACCCTTATAATTTAAGCTGGATTCACTCATTGTTTCCGAACAAAATTTTTGTCCGGACAAAATTTTTTGTTCTGAAACATTTTTGCAACACGATTCACTCATTTCGAACAATTTGTCCGGAAAATCAAAGCTACCGTATCAAATACATGTGTTTTATTAATTTTACAAGGTGGCACTACAGTGACATATGAATTAAATTTGGTGTTTTATTTGTCAAACGCACTTATTTTTTTATTGTTTATTAAGAAAATTACATGTTAAAAAAATTAATAAAACTCAGTTAGTTTTTTTTACTGGATATAAGTTACTATGTGCTTTTATTATACATACTGCTAACATTATGTGGCATCTCATTTCAACTTTGGCTGAAAAAATAAAATAGCTGGCAGCTCATTTCAACTTTGTCCGGACAAAATTTAAAATTAAACCAATTCAACCAAAAAATGTTCCGAACAAATTTTGTTCTCTTTTTCTCTCACTCTCAAAAAGAGAAACCTCAAACTTCATATAAAAAAAATTTTGTCCGGACAAAAATTTTGTTCCGAAACAATGGGTGAATCCAGCTTTACTATCATCTCTAATTTTGATAATAAATTATCGCTAGTTTGACAAAACATTGAACAAATACAAAGCATATATTTATATTTATGTAAATAATTAAATAAAATGAAATAGCAATAAATAGTCAATCGTATTTTAAACAGTAAAAGATAGTATTATACTATGTATGTTCACACGACGAACTGAAACACAAGGTTCCCTAAGTGAACCTCAATGGCGAACCCATGTGTTCACACGACATATTCTAGATTGGTTCGAACTTCGACATTCTTTTACTGTTTAAAATACGATTGAGTATTTATTGCTATTTCATTTTATTTAAATATAAATATGAATGTATTTGTTAAATGTTTTTTTAAACTAGCGATAATTTGTTATCAAAATTAGAGATGATAGTAAATTATACGGGTTCGCAACAAGGTTCACAATGAAACACGTGGTTCGCTCTCGAAATTTCTTGTGGCGAAACATGTACATTAGGGGTATAACCAATTTTTGGCCCTAGCACCACGCGAAGGTTGTGTTATTTACGAAAAAATAATTTTGGGGTCATTTCGGATAAAAAACCTCACCCACGAAAACGATTTTCTAAAATCTCCCAAAAAAAAACATTCATTTTAAATAAAAAATTTTTTTTTTGGGTTGGCATTTTGCTCAATTCATGTAATGGAATGACGATATCTGGAATGTTTCTCGACATTGTTGTGCTATCTTTAAATTTGGTCAAAGCCTTTGTCCAAACTTTTGCATTTTTCAAAACGCTTAAACGACTTCTTTTAAAATCCATTGTTTTTAAGTATTAAACACAAACTCGGAATATTTGAAACACATTAATAATTTTCTTTGAATAATAAAAACAATTAAGGTACATAACGTAATTTTCAATGACATACATTCAGCTTCCTAAGTATTTACACAAATGTTAAATGCAGGTTGATATATTGATAAAAAAACTTGTTTGCGCCTTTTAGGTAAATAAATAAAAAAATCATTTAAAAACTTTACCGCGTTTGGTGGGTGAACTTTTTTGACAACTGCGAAAAAGTAATAGCATTTTTTTATATAATTTTCAATGGCCTATTCGACTATGCTAGGGCCATTATGATATTTGCAAAAAATTGCAAAAAGTTATATCCCTAATGTACATATGTAGGTTTAATCAAGGTTGGCCCGCGAACCAAGAATGAGAGCGCGAACTTCTATAATTTCTTTAAAAAAAATTTAGTTAAAACTCGATGAGTTATTATTTGGAAGGTTTTATAAGATTTTGTGTGTAACAGTTAGCTGTGTTCAAACTACAACAATGTAATGATATAAGTAATTAAAATTGGACGAAGCAAAGTAGCGAGTGCAATGCTCAAGACCTTTAGTTATTTATTCGTTAGAATTTGTGTAATAACTCCCACACAAGGGTGAAGAAAAACGGAGTGATACAAATCCTAACGAATTGCCTATTATTATAAACAAAACATTAAATATATGAAATCTAACTTAAACACTCTATAATTTCTGTCCGTGTGAACATAGAAATAATAAAAAGTAACAAAGAGAAATGGAAGAAAAGTCTTGAAAAACACAAATCAAGACTTTTTGTTTACCCCTCTTTCTTCCCTACACCGCTCACAAACAAGCAAAAAGAGACGTCGCAAAAGTCATCATGTAAATTGGGTGTAATACGCCTTTGAAAATCATAAGGTGTTTCATACTTACACCCAATTCATACCATGAAATAAAACTCACGATTTTTCTTTAGTTCTCTTCAAAAGTTGCTTCTAAAAACTTTACAGATTCATACGATGATTTTTTCCCATGATTTAAATGTTGATTTTTTTCTCCGTAATCGGTTATTCTTCTTTACTTTATTATTTGTATAAAAACAATATGACATGTGTGTGTATGTATGTACATCAATTTGTTATTTCCGTACAAACTTCGTGCAAACGAATATGCGTATTGCCACATGAAAATGAAATATGAAATAAAGCAAAATAACAAAAAACGAATATGTGTAAAGAAAAATATAAGAAAAACTCACGGAGAACTGAAAATGTGAATTTGTTGTTACCCCTTTTGCTTCTCTACCCCGTTCGCCGTCAAACACAAAATGTGAAATAAAATTCATGTAAAATTTCATGTTATGAATTGGGTGTAACACTCTTGTTTAGGCATGCGATTGTAAATGAGCAATAAGAACCAGCGTTGCCAAATGTGCAGATTAATCTTTATTTTAGGAACATCTACTTTTTGATATATTTTTCGATGAATTTGTTATACAGACTGTAAAAGTGACTGTAAAAGCTAGTATGTAACCAAAATATATTTGAATAACAAAATTGGAACATATTTGGTTTTTACTCTCAGTTCTGTTTTTATATATACTAGAATCTCGCCCAGTGGCCGAAATTCGACTACTTGATCCGCAACAAGGCTTAATTGTAACCGTTGTTTCTAAGCAACGAAATATATTGTGCATATCTAGAGGAAAATACCATAATAAAACCATATACATATGTATGTAACATAAATATTGATGCTTAAGTACATTCTTAATATTGTTCGATAGGAAATCGTTAAGTCTATTTATGTATGTATACATATATATTTATACACCGCATCACCCTGCCTGTTTTTTAGATCAAGTCAAAACTAATCGATTTAAAAAAAATCAAAACCTTTAATAGCAATTCTTAAAATGTTTTTACATTTAAATTTTTATACCTACCTGGAATTAATTTACATAATTTGCAATATGTACATCATTGGTGGTATTGTTGCCACATTTTTAGTAGATTTTCCTATATTCATACATATGTATTTACCAAAATCGGAAATAAGAGAATAAGAGAGTTGACGTGAAATATTTCCCATGAACAAAAATTACGAAAGATGGGTGATTACATAGTATGTATGTATATTAAATAGAGTAATGATAAAAAAAACTCGTAAAATCTTTTACCATGAAATCTCCAATGTATGAAAAAGTCCAAACATCTGGTTATACTGTTCAAAAAAGAACTGAAGGCAATAGAAAATGTTGTTTCCTCTTTATTGATTTATTTGTTTGTATTCTCAATTGAACTGTTTTAACTTAAATTGTAAAGTATTCCAATGGTAAGAATTTTTTCTTTTCGCCGATGCCGCTAACGTGAATGAAGAGATTTAGTTGGATTGTAAAAAAAGAAGAATTAAGATTTAATTGGGAAGGAATATTTTTATTGGTAAAACCCCGCTCTGAGATAAAACAAAATATAAACAAAAACTAAATTTCTTTTTAGGAAATGTGTTGTAGTTTGAAACAAAAATGTATTTGAACTCATCCCTATATGAACAACTAATAAGGGATGAAAGGAATATTCTGTGTGTTCGGTGTTTGGCGTGGTTATTTAATCGAAACGTTTTGCCTGTTCCAAATATTAACAAAAGAAAAGTAAAATATCAACTTAGATATTCGACTGGTAAAATTTTATATTTTACCGGCAAATTTCTGATTTACCGGTTACATTGGTAAAATACTTTATATGTATGTTTGTATATTGAAAGCGACGAATAGATAAATATGTATGTACATAGATATTTATACCAAAACCTTCATATATGTATATACATATGTATATATGTATGTAATTATGTACAAATATAAATCTAGAAATATTCATTTTTTGGGCTCGCCCAGTTAGAGACTAAACGTTTTTCATGAGTAAAATAAAATGTATTAAGAAGTGTTTTCTATGTATGTTAATGATAAATTTTGAAATATGTTAATTAATTTTTGTTAATCTCCTAAAGTGTTAATTCATCTAATTGATAATACTTCATGAATACAAAAGATAAATATGACAAATTAAGAATGTAGAACGTTCACGTGCTTGGTTTTAAAAAATCCTGAAATAAATGTAGTGCGTGTGTACTGAGCTGAAAGACTTTCTTCATACTATTTTATAGAATCATGCCAAAAATTATTTTTAAATGCTCATAATTTTGCAGAAAACGAATACCTATAAAGTTTTATGGCAATTGAGTTACGACTCTATTGCAGTAAAGAATCGATATGATGATTTTTATTACACATATATACATATACTATACATATAGTATATGTTTTATAAACCTTTCTTGAAAAAGGATTGCAGGGCGTCTATAATGTTAAAATAATGTTCCCGGTAGTTTTATACCTAAAAGTTAAATAATACAAGATGTCGTAGGCCGGTAAACTACACATTGAACAAAAGGAAAGATATGAACGGCGGGATTAACAGTCAAAAAACCGGCCGGCGCACGTACATATAAAAAGTAGTTTTTAGCTACACGATTTCTTTTAGTACACTTTTATGTATGTATGTATGTTATTAACCACCAATAATGCTGGATCATTAGTATTTTTACTATGAAATCTAGTTACAAAAATTGATTACGATAATAAATACTTAAAAAGGTAAATTGATTCTGATTCTTATCTATTCGATGCAGGTTGTTTAAATAAATGTTGGAAGACGAAATGAGAAACTAAGCATCGCTGACGTATACACAACATACAAACATTTATTCAATAAAATAGTTTCAAAATAATAATAAGAGACAAGCTTTTGGAACCAAATAGGAAATGTCTGTTGTAGCAAATGTGACAGGATCTGCAATGAGGCCGCAACAGCTGCAGAAACACCAACAACAACAACATGCTAAGGCACAACAAACAGGTACTTATCCACCCCAGATTAAGAAAAACAACAACAATAATATATCAAATTCTAATTACGCAATAGTTAGTCCGAACCAGACGGCAGTAAATTGCTTGCAACAATCATCAGCACCAACACCACCAGCACCACCAACCTCTATCAAGACTTCATTATCAACATCGCCCATTGCTGCCAACTTCATGGGTTCTGCAGCACTGTTCTCTTTTGAAAGTGGTGTAGTTTTAAGTGGAAGCTCAGGATGTTGTTCATTGTCAAACTCGCCATCGTCGTCTTCATCATCAAATTCGTATTTGACGTCGCAGACACTAGAAAATACGTGCAACAAATTCGCAACTGCTTCTGGAAATCAAACGTGTTTGAATTCATCAACAAACTTGGAAGACTCTTTCAACTCAGCTACTTGTCAATTGAATGCTTCCCTATTGGCAGCAGTTAACGGCGACTTGGAGGACGATTATGTTATGGCCAAATCTTTAACAGATACTTTACATCAAACTGAGCAAAATCTTCATACATCAGAATCTATACAAAATCACAACGATAATAGTGAGAATGGGCACAGAGTTTTGGTGGAGAATGGGCACAATCAGCACGCGCAACAGTCTACGCCAGATAATTCTAGTTTAAACAATGAAGATGCAAGAGCGCTCCAGCTTGCTGTCGAGCTAACTATGATGAATTTAAATCAAATTCCATCGCCAACACTTGGAATAGCACCATCTACATTATCGCCCACACCAACCACGTCAAATCATTATCAACAAACACAGTCTCATCACATACAACAACACTCTGTACTGGAACATCATCCACCATTTTCGTCTCCTTCAGCATATACGTCCGGTAGCAATCCGTATCATATGACAACAAAAGTTTTTCTACAAACACAATCTCAAGTTGCTGCAACATTATTAAATCAAAAATTTTTACCCGAACCTAACCAAGATAATATTCCACTAACGAATCTCAATCAAAATTTGACCACAGTAACACCAACAATAGATGAACGCTCCAAGAAATCCCAAAATATGACAGAATGTGTTCCGGTGCCAAGTTCCGAGCACGTTGCAGAAATTGTCGGACGACAAGGTAAATATGATCAATCACCTTGCTTATGTTTCAGTTCATTTATAAAAACAAGCTGAACGGATTATACTAAGTTCACACTTGTGTTTTTAAACGTGTTTAATACTAAGTTCACACTTGTGTTTTTAAACGTGTTTAAGGCAAATGTTTTAGAATCTAAACACAACCGTTCACATTACATTTGAGATGTTTAAGATTAACGTTTCGTCAGCTGATTATTGTGTTTTTGTAATATTGCGAGTTTGAGGAACTAATATTATATTACAACTGGAAAGAAATATCAGTAAAAAACTATTATTTATATTATTATTTTCTTTCTCATGAAATTTGTAAAATTGCTAGCCTATTAAAAGGTGAAATATATGTTATATGCATATGGAATTTTTATTTTTTTGATGTGACGTCATATAACAGCATGGAAAAATGACAGAGTTGGTGAAAAATTTTTGACGTGGCGCCATTTAATAGCAATACAAACATTACAGAGTTGTCAAAAAACGCACTGAACATACTCCAAATATATTTGTAACCCTGCCTTTTGCGTGTTTAGCGAGATGTTTAAATCTAAAACTTGTCATTTGAGATGTTTAACAAAACAAAACATATCAAAATCGAAGTGTTTAAGCTCTTAAACACGAATGAGACGTTAAACACATAAGTGTGAACATAGTATTAGATTTGTTTGTTTGTTTGTTTGTTTGTTTGTTTGTTTGTTTGTTTGTTTTTTTGTTTGTTTGTTTGTTTGTTTGTTTGTTTGTTTGTTTGTTTGTTTGTTTGTTTGTTTGTTTGTTTGTTTGTTTGTTTGTTTGTTTGTTTGTTTGTTTGTTCCGTATAGGAGTCCAAACCCTTGGACCGATCTTCCTGAAATTTTCACAGTATTTAACTGGAACTCTCGGATGAATTATGGGCTATATGAAGTTTTGATTGGACAAAGAGGCGTGGCACCGCCCATATAACCAAAAAATTTAAATCGCCATATTTTGGGCATTTTTTTACCTACGTCGATGATATTTGGTACATATGGTATTGGCATAATTTGGAATACGTACCAGGAGAAAAGTGGGTGGAACCACGCCCCTTTTTAGGAAAACCAAACTCTTGGACCGATCTTCCTGAAATTTTCACAGCATATTACTGTGACTCTGGAAGGAATAATAGGCCATATGAAGTTTTGATTGGACAAAGAGGCGTGGCACCGCCCATATAACCCAAAAATTTAAATCGACATATTTTGGGCATTTTTTGACCTACGTCGATGAAATTTGGTACATATGTTATTGGCATAATATGGAATACGTACCAGGAGAAAAGTGGGTTGGACCACGCCCCTTTTTAGGAAAATCAAAACTCGTAATATAGTCTTAACTACTGGAGCGATCATCATTAAATTTTCTTAATAGGATATATAAATACTTTTAATTTTATTTTATAACGAGGGGGGTAGCAAAGCACACCGGGATAGGCTAGTACATGTATATAAAGAAAATCGTGTTAGTTACACTATTTATAACTCATGAACAGATTTGGCTGAAAATAGGTGGGCAGGTAGCTTAGAACCAGGAGAAGGGCATAGGATACTAAGGTAAGGCATTTTTCACCTAGGGGTGGGGTGCCCTTCTTTGTATGGGGCTCTTCCAGTATAGCTAGAAAACTGAAATTGAAATTGCATAAGTTGATAAAAATTGCTATGCAATAGCTTTACCGCAACAGTCCCCGAGTGCCACACGTTTTTTTATATGATTTGCTAAACCGGGCGTAAAATAAGTATTATAAGGTGGCTAATGTAAAAATTTGAATGTTCGTTATATCAGATTTTCTTTAAAGCGAGTATTTGTTATACCGGGTTCGAATGTAGTAGTTTGTTTTTTATTTCGTTGGTGGTAATGTTTTTATATGTAGTGTCATTTAAATTTAATGAAAATTAAATTTGGATTATGACAAAGGCGATCCGATGCGCCAGCATTGCAAATTTTCATATTCTTCGGAAAATCTAAAAAAAATCTTTGTTTTTAGTGGATTGAATTAAGAAAATTTATAATATAAAAATGTGGCTCAATGTCCTTCTATGCTACACTGAGCAGAATAGAATAGGAACTTTACTCTGTGTGATATTTTTAAATTTTAATTTCACTGAGCACTTGCTTACTTATGTAGTTCTTTTCAGGCTTTGAAAAAACTAATATATTTACTAAAAATTCCCCTCGTATTTCATAATTTTATGTGAAAACTAGAAAAATATTTACCTGATAACAAATAAATTTACAGTTTTCTAAGAAAGATTTTATACTTACAAACTAAATAAAATATTAAGTAGTTTACATGCCAGAAATATTTGCATATTAAATTTTTTTAGGGGCACACAAAATGAAAATAAATTCTCTGTAATATACTGTTCAGCAAAAATTTCTTGTCAATGAAAACTAGCTATTCACACAAAAATGCAAAAACATACTTACACAAAATATTTTTTTCAAATAATATGCCGCTATAAAAAATAAACAAAAAAATATATGCCATTCCAACCAAACACAACTTCGACTACTATGATAAACATGGCGATCTTAAAATGAGTAATATTTAAAAATTTTTCTTTTTGCATCAACAACTAGCATCCCTAAAAATTACTCAAAATATTCTTGGATTCAAGAAAAAAATTATTTTGAACGCCAAAAAAAATGTGTTGATAATTGCAGCTTCAAAAAATTTGTTAACGACTACTTAAGAATTTATGTTTTCAAATGGCGCATATTCTTAAATTATCACTCAGTGGTAACGTTTTTTAGTGTCAATTTAAGTTATTCACAGTTGGTTACTTTCAGAAAGAGAAGTTTCCACTAATACATTTAATGATGATTGCTGATTGCGCCCATTTTTATTGCGACCAAACAACATCAATACAAAAAAATTAAAATAACTAGAGATGTGTTTTTGGTCCACAAAATTCTGTTGAATAATTTTATTTTTACACGCCGTTATTTTAAATGATTTATATACAAACTTTAAACAAAAAATTACTTTTTTAGAAATTTATATGAATTTTTTAAAGAAGAAAATTTGTTTTAAAATAGCTTTATAATCTTTTTAATTATTAATTTACTGCAGTCGTTTAAAATATTATCGATATTTTGTTTTGTTTGTTTTTTGTTTGAATATGCGCTGATGTATTTATAATGGGTTAGCTAATCTAAATATATGCTGCATTTCGTTGGTTGCTAAATATGATTTCATCAGTTAAACTTTACTTACCACCATTAATTTATTCATATCGAATAAAAATTATTTGCTGTGTTGTTTGTATAAGTTTTTAAACTATTGTGCTTGTTATTTAGTAATTCTCATATCTTAATTGGGAGTTTGTGTATAAATGAATGAGTTTGAAAACTTTTCAAGCATGATGAGTTGGTACTCGTATGTAGCAACCGTAACAAATATATTAATTTTATTAATTTTTAAAATCAGATAATTTTTTAACGTAAATTTTAAAGACAAATATATGTATATATAAAACGAAAATATATGTATGTACATATATCTATATACATAAAATACAAAAAATGTTTGTACCCATGTTCGCTATAGACTCGGAAACTATCCAACCGATTTGACCCAAACTGGTGTCATTCAAAAGGGAATTTATAGAGGATGGTTTTAGGCTTTTAATATTTCAAGTGGGCGTAGCCCCTCCCACATAAATTGAATAACATCATATATCTTGACTATTGTGATAGCAAGAGTTTTGAAACATTGCAATAGTTCATATGTTACTAATGTGAGTAATCAGGACAAAAATGGGCGTTATCGGACAAGTGGGCGTGGCAGCTCCCATATAACCCAAAAATTGAAATCGCCATATTTTGGGCATTTTTTGACCTACGTCGATGATATTTGGTACATATGGTATTGCCATAATTTGGAATACGTACCGGGAGAAAAGTGGATGGGACCACGCTCCTTTTTATTAAAATTAAAAATCGTAATATAGTCTTAACTACTGGACCGATCGTCACAATAGGATATATAAATACTTTTAATTTTATTTTATAACGAGGGGGGGGTAGCAAAGCACACCGGGATAGGCTAGTACATGTATATAAAGAAAATCGTGTTAGTTACACTATTTATAACTCAAGAACAGATGAACAGATTTGGCTGAAAATAGGTGGGCAGGTAGCTTAGAACCAGGAGAAGGGCATAGGATACTAAGGTAAGGCATTTTTCACCTAGGGGTGGGGTGCCCTTCTTTGTATGGGGCTCTTCCAGTATAGCTAGAAAACTGAAATTGAAATTGCATAAGTTGATAAAAATTGCTATGCAATAGCTTTACCGCGGCAGTCCCCGAGTGCCACACGTTTTTTTTATATGATTTGCTAAACCGGTTGTAAAATAAGTATTATAAGGTGGCTAATGTAAAAATTTGAATGTTCGTTATATCAGATTTTCTTTAAAGCGAGTATTTGTTATACCGGGTTCGAATGTAGTAGTTTGTTTTTTATTTCGTTGGTGGTAATGTTTTTATATGTAGTGTCATTTAAATTTAATGAAAATTAAATTTGGATTATGACAAAGGCGATCCGATGCGCCAGCATTGCAAATTTTCATATTCTTCGGAAAATCTAAAAAAAATCTTTGTTTTTAGTGGATTGAATTAAGAAAATTTATAATATAAAAATGTGGCTCAATGTCCTTCTATGCTACACTGAGCAGAATAGAATAGGAACTTTACTCTGTGTGATATTTTTAAATTTTAATTTCACTGAGCACTTGCTTACTTATGTAGTTCTTTTCAGGCTTTAAAAAAACTAATATATTTACTAAAAATTCCCCTCGTATTTCATAATTTTATGTGAAAACTAGAAAAATATTTACCTGATAACAAATAAATTTACAGTTTTCTAAGAAAGATTTTATACTTACAAACTAAATAAAATATTAAGTAGTTTACATGCCAGAAATATTTGCATATTAAATTTTTTTAGGGGCACACAAAATGAAAATAAATTCTCTGTAATATACTGTTCAGCAAAAATTTCTTGTCAATGAAAACTAGCTATTCACACAAAAATGCAAAAACATACTTACACAAAATATTTTTTTCAAATAATATGCCGCTATAAAAAATAAACAAAAAAATATATGCCATTCCAACCAAACACAACTTCGACTACTATGATAAACATGGCGATCTTAAAATGAGTAATATTTAAAAATTTTTCTTTTTGCATCAACAACTAGCATCCCTAAAAATTACTCAAAATATTCTTGGATTCAAGAAAAAAATTATTTTGAACGCCAAAAAAAATGTGTTGATAATTGCAGCTTCAAAAAATTTGTTAACGACTACTTAAGAATTTATGTTTTCAAATGGCGCATATTCTTAAATTATCACTCAGTGGTAACGTTTTTTAGTGTCAATTTAAGTTATTCACAGTTGGTTACTTTCAGAAAGAGAAGTTTCCACTAATACATTTAATGATGATTGCTGATTGCGCCCATTTTTATTGCGACCAAACAACATCAATACAAAAAAATTAAAATAACTAGAGATGTGTTTTTGGTCCACAAAATTCTGTTGAATAATTTTATTTTTACACGCCGTTATTTTAAATGATTTATATACAAACTTTAAACAAAAAATTACTTTTTTAGAAATTTATATGAATTTTTTAAAGAAGAAAATTTGTTTTAAAATAGCTTTATAATCTTTTCAATTATTAATTTACTGCAGTCGTTTAAAATATTATCGATATTTTGTTTTGTTTGTTTTTTGTTTGAATATGCGCTGATGTATTTATAATGGGTTAGCTAATCTAAATATATGCTGCATTTCGTTGGTTGCTAAATATGATTTCATCAGTTAAACTTTACTTACCACCATTAATTTATTCATATCGAATAAAAATTATTTGCTGTGTTGTTTGTATAAGTTTTTAAACTATTGTGCTTGTTATTTAGTAATTCTCATATCTTAATTGGGAGTTTGTGTATAAATGAATGAGTTTGAAAACTTTTCAAGCATGATGAGTTGGTACTCGTATGTAGCAACCGTAACAAATATATTAATTTTATTAATTTTTAAAATCAGATAATTTTTTAACGTAAATTTTAAAGACAAATATATGTATATATAAAACGAAAATATATGTATGTACATATATCTATATACATAAAATACAAAAAATGTTTGTACCCATGTTCGCTATAGACTCGGAAACTATCCAACCGATTTGACCCAAACTGGTGTCATTCAAAAGGGAATTTATAGAGGATGGTTTTAGGCTTTTAATATTTCAAGTGGGCGTAGCCCCTCCCACATAAATTGAATAACATCATATATCTTGACTATTGTGATAGCAAGAGTTTTGAAACATTGCAATAGTTCATATGTTACTAATGTGAGTAATCAGGACAAAAATGGGCGTTATCGGACAAGTGGGCGTGGCAGCTCCCATATAACCCAAAAATTGAAATCGCCATATTTTGGGCATTTTTTGACCTACGTCGATGATATTTGGTACATATGGTATTGCCATAATTTGGAATACGTACCGGGAGAAAAGTGGATGGGACCACGCTCCTTTTTATTAAAATTAAAAATCGTAATATAGTCTTAACTACTGGACCGATCGTCACAATAGGATATATAAATACTTTTAATTTTATTTTATAACGAGGGGGGTAGCGAAGTACACCGGGATCAGCTAGTCTATATATATAAAAGAAAGTCGTGTTAGTTACTTCGCTTATAACTCAAGAACGGCTGAACCGATTTAGCTGAAAATTGGCAGGGAGGTAGTTTAGAGCCAGGAATAGGCTATAGGAATGGGCGGGATTGGACATAGGGGCGTGGTACCTCTCATACAAACCACAAATTAAAAATCTATTATTTCTGCTCCTGATAATGGTATTTGAACAAAATTTGGTATGTCGGTTTGGTGTAAATTTCTTAAGTGCTGCTGCAAATATGGGCGGGATTGGACAAAGGGGCGTGGTACCTCTCATACAAACCACAAATTAAAAATCTATTATTTCTGCTCCTGATAACGGTATTTGAACAAAATTTGGTATGTCGGTTTGATGTAAATTTCTTAAGTGGTGCTGCAAATATGGGCGGGATTGGACGAAGGGGCGTGGTACCTCTCATACAAACCACATATTAAAAATCTATTATTTCTGCTCCTGATAACGGTATTTAAACAAAATTTGGTACGTCGGTTTGGTGTGCATTTTTTTAGTGCTGCTGCAAATATGGGCGGGATTGGACAAAGGGGCGTGGTACCTCTCATACAAACCACAAATTAAAAATCTATTATATCTGCTCCTGATAACGGTATTTGAACAAAATTTGGTACGTCGGTTTGGTGTGCATTTTTTTAGTGCTGCTGCAAATATGGGCGGGATTGGACAAAGGGGCGTGGTACCTCTCATACAAACTACAAATTAAAAATCTATTATTTCTGCTCCTGATAACGGTATTTGAACAAAATTTGGTACGTCGGTTTGGTGTGCATTTTTTAAGTGCTGCTGCAAATATGAACGGGATTGGACAAAGGGGTGTGGTACCTCTCATACAAACCACAAATTAAAAATCTATTATTTCTGCTCCTGATAACGGTATTTGAACAAAATTTTGGTACGCCGGTTTGGTGTGCATTTTTTTAGTGCTGCTGCAAATATGGGCGGGATTGGACAAAGAGGCGTGGCACCACCCATATAACCCAAAAATTTAAATCGCCATATTTTGGGCATTTTTTGACCTACGTCGATGATATTTGGTACATATGGTATTGCCATAATTTGGAATACGTACCGGGAGAAAAGTGGATGGGACCACGCTCCTTTTTATTAAAATTAAAAATCGTAATATAGTCTTAACTACTGGACCGATCGTCACAATAGGATATATAAATACTTTTAATTTTATTTTATAACGAGGGGGGTAGCAAAGCACACCGGGATCAGCTAGTATGTATATATAAAACGAAAATTTTATGCGTTTTTTGGATACTAAATAAAAAAAAAACTGAAATCTAAACTTTATCGCGTGTTACCGCAAAAAACTAATATAATTTATATACATATATATATATATGTATGTATTTTTTAATGGTGGGCCTATGCCTATGGGCATATCGTATACCTAAGATCCACTTTTTATTTCTTTACAGGATAGAAGCTAAATATTTTATTTTATTTAAGTACGTATTTAAATTCGGTTAAGAAAATCATTATTTCTAAATACATACGAGTAAAATTTTAACGTAAGATGTATTCTTGTTAATTACATCTCCAAACATATAAAAAAGTCAATGTTAAATTTTTTGTCATTTACGGTCGTTTGGTTTTTCGGTGACGATATTTATATAAATGAGAATAATAAATGAAATAAAATAATATTTAAATGATTTTTTTATATATAATTTTTTACTTAATATTATTTTAGGTTGCAAAATAAAAGCACTACGCGCTAAAACTAATACATATATAAAAACCCCAGTGCGAAATGAGGAGCCCGTATTTGTAGTGACTGGTCGCAAGGAGGATGTTGCCAAAGCTAAACGTGAAATATTGTCAGCCGCTGAACATTTTACGCTTATACGGGCAACACGACGTACAAATGACGGAATAAATAGTTTTTCATCGGGTTTGGGTAGCGGTGGTGGTGGGGGTAGTAATAACGGTAGTAGCCATTTAGTCTCATTAAACAAAAATTCACTATCTTCGACAACGCCATTGCCGGGTCAAATAACAATTCAAGTTCGAGTACCATATCGTGTAGTTGGCTTGGTTGTTGGTCCAAAAGGAAACACTATAAAGCATATCCAGCACGAGACTCAAACGTATATCGTAACACCATCACGTGACAAGGAGCCAATTTTTGAAGTAACCGGAATGCCAGACAACGTCCAAATGGCTAGAAAACAAATTGAGGCACACATAGCTACGCGAACAGGAAATTCACTCGCTGTACCAGCACCACCGCCGCCACCGCCGCCCCCACCAGCACCAGCTGGTGCCGCTAATAGTTTAACTGAGACTTTAGCCTCAAATCAAACTTCCACTTTTCACTCATTGAACTCCTTAAATCAAATGTTAAACGATGATTTGCATTCAGAAATTCTATCGTCAATTTACAAAAATGGTATAGGATCAGCATTGGAATACAATCAGATCGGCGGTGCAAGCATTTTGAATTCTGGCAACAATTGCAACACCGCTGCCAATTCATTTAATGGTTATATTAACAGTGAGCTAAATCCGAGCATATCATCTGTCAGTGACATACAACGAAAAGTGACAATAAATTCAGGCAACGCAACTATTGGCAGTAACATGCCACTCAACTGCACTGATTTTATAAATACGATTTTGGATTCTAATACTGCTTCAACTACGACAACACAGTTTGCTAATGAACAAAATACAAATTTTAACCAAATAGGAAATAATGCCAATAATACGATGAGAAATTTAAAAGCAGTAATGAACACAATTAATTTGATGGAGAATGCAAACAACACTGGCTCCAGCGGACCCATGCATCAGCAAAGCAATTTGACAACAAATCCTTTATTTACACGCTCTTGTTCTTCGGCTTCGTCAACAGCTTCTTCGTCGAAAAGTTACAACAACAGCGGCAATAGCAGTACCAATCAATTCTGGAAATCGTTGCAAGGTGGTTCATCAGCGTTAACATCAGCAGCAGCAGCTAATAATAGTGCATGTAGTGGTGTTGGTGGTATTAATAATGATAATATTGATATTGATGAGGGTATTGGAGAATCTCCTTTGTATAGCTGGGGCCTACCTAACACCCTGGCAGCTCTTACTAGTTCTTATTGTTCACCGACATCGACATCCATTAGTCCTACTGATTCTCTTTTTGGAGAGCATGCAAATAATAAAATAGCAATACAAGAACAACAGCAACTTAGAATCTCATCGAAAACAAAATTATTAGAAAAACTCAAGCGTAAAAATTGTTGGATGTGTCATGAAAAAGATATTGTTGCCACTTTAATACCATGTGGCCATACAATATTTTGTTTTTTGTGTGCAAATCGTTTATGCCAACAGAATGATGCAAGTTGTCCAGTTTGTTCCACACAAATATATCAAGCGATAAGAGTACACTAAGTATTTAATTTTTTTTTTTAGTGTAGCATCTACATTCTTCACTAAAATAACAAAAAATTTATAGCATTTATAGCCAATCTTCTTAGTATCGTATTGTACATACTTTTCTGTACAAATGTACTTGGTACATAGGCAGTATGGTCATTTATCAAATCATTACGATACATTTAAATTATTTACTTACTTATATATTTTTTAATATACAACATTTTTTTATCAGTTTAAGATGCTCTCAAAAGTATTTAAACAATTTTGTATGTATAATTATAATTGCTTCGCGTATATGAATTTTGGGTTAAATTTTAAAACCAAAAATAATAATAATTTTCTAGTAATTAATCAAAATGAAAATTAAAAAGGAAGAAGAAGAAGAAGACATAGGTTTTTATATGTTTTAAAATTACAAATTGTTAAACATGTTACTTTTTTATATTTACATACATACATATATGCGATATCTAAATTAAGTTAAACTATAATTTTACATTTTATTTACTTTTTAGATTTTGTTTAAAATTAATTATTGTTGTTTTATATATATATATTAATTATTGAATTTATTTGATCATTGATATACTACGCCAAATAGATAAATTTTTACATTTAAAATGCAGCTCTGTCACAATTCCATGATACTCCGATCGAAAACACGTATCATGGTTGAGGTTAGTGCGAATTTCCAAAAATTAAATTTATTTATTTATTACAATCAATGCAAAGAAAACCCTATAGCCAGTAACATACGTATATATATATATATATATATATATATATATATATACATATATAGTAAAACTCACTTATAATAAATCCTCGGCTGCAACGAAATAATTTCAAAGTCCTGAGTTTTTGGTTGTCAATTTCATTCATAAAAGAAAACTTCATTATAGGGACTTTTCGTGTGTATCGAACTAACTTTTACGGTCCCACAAAGTAAATTTCGTGAGTTTTTCGCTTGTGCACTTTAGTGCAATCATTAAAATATATACCAATGACAACACCAATTGTCAAATCATATTAGCCGAGTTTGACGTATGTAAATCTGGGTGTAAAGTCCGGTAAGATGAGAGTAAGCCAAACAGATGTATTGATTTGATTTGATTGATTGATTTAGTAATCTCTCAAGATCTGCAAAAAAAATTTAAATAATTGGTCTTAGTGCGAGATAAATAAAAAAAAAAAAATAATGGAATCTATAGAAGCTAAAACAAATATTTAATGACGAAAGAAATGTATAACAGAACTGATAAGCAACTTTAGATTTATTGTTTATTCATAAACTATGTGGATTTATTGTAAAAAAATCAAAGAATTCGAAGTTTTGTCTCTCCTCGACTAAAACTTTGTTTTTTCTGCTTGAAAAAAGAATTTGCGAAAAATTGGGCTGTTCGGTGCATTGAATATTTAAAAAATTTTGGAGGCTGGTGTACTAAATAACCCAGTTACTAACTACATACATATATATATAAGTCATTATAAAACACACAAGCGTCCATATTGGCACTAGTTCCTCTTGCTTCCCGATTATTAATTGCAAAACTTCAAATCGTTTTGCTGATTTTTCGACCTTCATTTTCGCGATGTTAATTATATGTACATATGTACATAAATGATGGGTTTGAGTTCACTTTTTCCTATAAAAAAAAAAAAAAAAAAAAAAAATACATAAACTTTAGTACCTATATCGATATTTTTATACTCCGTTGTATAGCTGCTTCAGGATGACAAAAATTAATAAATGACGACATCTTGATAGCAACAATATATAAGTATATCGTTACATAAGACGCTCTAACTAACATTTTCATTTATTTGCAGGGTAAACAAAAAACGTTCTGAAAGTAGTTTTGAATTTGGAATGAGTAAAAAAAAAGATAAAGTCTAATTAATTCCACTCTGGTGTCTTGTTAATAAAATCGAAATTTTTGTTCAGTGAAGTTTATTTTTTGTTTTTTTTGTATGTGCGTTAGTGAGTTTTATATTATGCAAGAATTACTTGCATCAAAAAGTTATTAAAATCTTCTCTTGTATGTTAGTTTTAAAAAAATGTGGTCTCAATCTCATCATAATTATGTACATATGTAGATTTAACTTATATCATTCCATTCCTTCATTGGCTGGTTGAGAATTATAAATGAGCTTTGTACCCAATACCCCAATGCTGATGTTAATAAATATGCATACAAATTAAACCCTACATCAGGCAATATGTAACATCTTGTGCTAAATGAAAGAAATTTGGTAACAATAAGAGTTGACGCAAATTTTGTGACATCAGCCACGTGTTACTCGTACACATCAAGCTACCAGAAATGATATGATGGAAGTTGTATATAGTATATTATATAGTACATAGGTATATCTAAATAGATATAGATTCTCACTGCGTAATTCATAAACGAGATTGTTAAGTTATTTTTTGTTTAATAAACGATTTTTGTATGGGCAAAACTGGTTTTATTGTGTACTTAAACCTTAACAATTGTTTATGAATACGACTGTCAGTATATAAAATAAATAAAAGTGTGTTCAGTCATATTGAAATGATTCAAGGCAAAGCAAGTATATACTCGTACTCATATTAAGAGAAACAAAAAATAATTATAATATAAATATAAAATTTTTCATAATGAAAAAAGAAAGTAAAAATTAACACAAAAATTATTAAATTTTAATTAAATATAAAACCTGCTAACAGGCTGAATCTTCCAGGAATATGCATTTAAATAAAAATAATAATGAAATAATAAAATAAATTAACTTATCAATTATTAAAACCTTAAGATTTCGTGCATGCGTTATTAACATACCGACATACATACTTACTAGTCAGATAATCCAAATCGTCACTATACATACATATATAACATATGAAAATGAAAACATTTATATAAGAAATAGATTTATTTAAAACAAACAAAAACAAAATAATAATATTAATAATTAACAATATACAAAACATATATTATCTCAGTTTTTTAAACACTAAGACTTTAAAAACAAATGAAAGACTTTTACAAGATATTATTAATTTTATGTTATAAATTTAAATTATATATGGACATTTATAAATATACATATATGTATATAATTATATATTTTTTTTAACGCAACAGTTTTATTTAATTTGTTATATAATATTATATTGTTTTTATTATTTTTAAAAAATTTTTGTAATGAAGTTAAATTAAATACGTCTTGCACCAGGGCGCAATTTTTATGAATTAAAATATCTAAAACAAAAATTTATTTTCTCTTTTTTTTGTAATTATTTTGTGTAACTTTATGTTTATATACAGTAGAGAAATTCCAATTGATTATTTCGAAACTTGCGTAACAATAATGCATACATATTATACATACAGAAAGGGCATGTCTCCATAACGAGCGTGTAAATATAAAAATTGCTTCATAACATTTTTAAAATAGTTTTGTATATAAATAGAAATGATCGGAAAACCAATAAGCCCAATGAATATCTAGTACGCAACGTCGGAAAAACTGGTAGCCCGAAGGCTTTTGAGTGAACCCATAATCCAAACACCACTGTGGAAACAGTTAGCCTAAAGACCACAAGGTGAACAGCTAGGCGAATCGTAGTGAATTTACATTTATAGAAGGCTGCTGGGGAATTTCTTAGAAGACTATATGAGAACTGATACTTAGGTCTATGTTTACTAGGTGTTCACTTGATCTAAAAAATTACTGGAGAATAACTGACCAAGATGCCACTAAGTAAAAATTTATTAATCGGGAAAAATTCTATCTTAAAACTTACATATATATCGTGAAATGATTTAAGAAAACTCCCAAGTCAAAAAAATTTTTCTAAATCGAATTTCTTGAAAATTTTGATTACTATGGATGTTCCTGCAAAACACTCCTACAATTAAAAGAACAATATCAAGTCTTTAATAAAAAACTAAGTAAGTTATGGTTAATTTTTCATATTACAGTTTTTAGCATCTCATATAAAAATGGAAATTAGGGCTTTTATGTATTCATATGACGATATATGTACAAGCTAATAAAAAAAAGTACGGTACATAATCATAAGCATACGATAAATTCGGTTAGTATTTATCTTAAATCTGTTAACGATTTTGTTACTAATAGTTAAAAAAGTAAGTATGTTTTAACATGAACCAGGGCCCAAATCGTTACATCCGTGAACGTAGGACTCGTCACGTAATATTTGTATAATTGGATGGGAAATTACGTGACGAGTTGTACGTTCACGGATGTAACGATTTGGGCCCAGAGCTTTAAGTGGGTGCATCTGAGATCAAGCAGCTTTTCACATTATTAAAAAAAAGGAAGAGAATATAATAAAATAAAAACAAAACAAATTCAAAACGCAAGAAATAATTTTTAATTTTAAATCATAAACGTGCTGAATTAGAAAAGTATATTAAAATACTTACGTGAGAGTTATTGAAATTGAAAGCAGTGCAAACGATAATATTATTCACTGTTTAAAAAATTCCGTCTGGTATAAACCCCCGAATTCAAATAAATAAATATCTAACTAGGGCTATGCTTTCAAAACTTGTGGCGTATATACAGTCGAATTCGGTTAAGCGAAAATGTAAAATTACCCAGCACTTTGTTTCGCTTATGCGAGATTTTCGATAAAAAGAAGTTCGGATGAGTGAGAAGCGTTTCAGTTGAACGAACTCACTTCACAATTTCTCTGTAAAACGAAAATATGGATGGTGTTGGCTGAAGTGGTTAGCGCGTTGACTACTAAGCAAACAATGAATTAGGTCGTGGGTTCAATTCCTGGTCAGGGCAAGTCAAAAAACGTCACTAATTTCTCTAATGTACATTAATGTGGCATTTATTAATTGTTATCGGAGTATTTAAGTGATTAAGGCCTATGCACTGGTCAACAGCGATTAATACTGTTCCAAGCTAATTAACTTAACAAGGCCATCCTTTTTCGGTAAGCAGAAACGTGGGCGAAGTAAAACAATTAATAAAATGCCTGTTAATACATCTTAAGAAAAATAATGTATATACTTAACACCAGAGACCGCTGCAACACTGCTCAACAAAATAACGCGCAAAGCAGAGTTGTAAAGGAGTTAAGCCTTTTAAATTCCCATGATTAATATTCTCTGCCCTACCCCTTTCCCTAATTTCTAGCACAATGCATTGCATAAGACCCCTACTTACACTTATTCCCCTAAGTGCTGGTCTTAAAAAAAAAAAAACCAAAATATGGCATTGGAAGTAAAACATTTGTGATTTGTTTTTCATATCATATTCGTTTTAAAAATTGAAATATAAGCTAGCTGTTTTATATAAATTAGCTTATTTATTTGTAACCAAAATATGTTTCAAATAAGCGGGTTTTCTTTTAAGCGTAAGTGCTTTGAAATTGATCAACAACAATAAATGGGATTTTTTATTTTCAATTAAGCGATTTTTTCATTTAAACAGCACCCTCTTATCTGAATTCGCCTGTATAGTGTGAATGATATAGGAACGAAAGATAAGAGGACTCAATAAATTCTAGTAGCTCTCTGGAAAGTGCTTTGTGTTTTACATAACTCATCTTTTATATTTTTAATATAAGTATGCAAATTCATGCAAATGACCATTAACTATTTGTGGTTGTTGTATAGCTCTTTTCTAAGAGAATTTTTATGACGTTTGGATAATGTCTCTATGAATATTGATAGAATATGGTCGATTGTGTTGGCCGTTGGTTATACTACTCTTAATTATTTATTCAAATCTTCTTATTTTTATGCATGCAAATATTTATTATACAAAAGCTGTTCCGTTAGATATTTTAATTTTTAATTTTTCTGAAAAATATAAATACGACTGACTAAATAAGCAGTAAATTAATAAAAAAATATATATTACATACATATATACATACATATATATGTATCGACATAATATGTATATATATATATATATGTATAAGTATATATGTAAGTATATAAGATATAAAATACTTTTATTAAAATCTATATATTTATATAAATAATATAAAACAATAATAAGTAGATGTACACTTATTAAACACAAGAAGAGAATGAAGATAAAAACAAAGTGTATAAAGAAGACTAGAAAACTAAAGACATACATACATATGTATGTATGTTCTTTTTTAATATTGAATAAGATAAGCTTTTCCATTAAAACTGAAATTAAAATAAATAGAAAATTTACTCTCCTGAAAAATACATACATACACAAATAGTATCTAATTTAAGAACAAGAACTGTAATAGTATTCAGAGAAATAGGCTTTTAAACTTTAGCTGAAAAAAAACATTTTTTTAATCCTCTAGCTAATATTGATTGTTTCCCATCTTTGTATTTATAAGGTCTATGCACCTCTAAAATAAAAATATTTGCCGTTATTAATTGGAAACACACTCTATATATGTATGTACATATGTAAACATTCGACTGGCTCGAGAGAGTATGAGATTTTCAAACGTATATTTTTTCTTATCACCACAAGGCCGCCCCGCCCCTCTTCCATACTTCAAAAGAAGTGTGCATATCGAACCATATTTAGAGATCGCTAGAAATTTCGAGCTCTAGTTTAATTTACGGCTTAATGGTAAAAATAAATTTTATAGGACGATAGAAGCCACCCCTAAGAAAATTTTGGCCCGCCGAAACCACAATTATTATAAATTGAATTACTGCACAGTGGGGACTTTTGCCAAATAAATGGTAATAAATCTGGTACTTTTTAGCTGATGATTGGATTTGATGAAATTTGAAACAGCCCTAGAGAAGAAGTCAGACTTTATAACGCACGTCTTTCTGGACTTTTTGTGTAAGTAAGCAAGACAGGAGCTAAACCTGGCCAACAATTACTACCTGGTACTGAAAAAACTAATGCGGCCTGTAACTTGTTTAAATATCGTTCGATTTAACTGTAAAGAACTATTTATTATCCAATCACAAGTTATACCTTGTCTGAAATTTCTACACAATTAAAAATTTATTAGCAAATAGAGGCGAAAAGAATTTGAAGTAATAATTATTTACAAATTTGGGCTGTCAAAAAACGGCAGAATTATTAAAAAGAAGGACAACACTGCACATCGTTTGAAAATTGCAAAATGTAAATGCGCTCCTAAAATAAAATAAAATAAAATATTCAAAAGATTTAAATAATTTATTATTTGAGATATTCTCTAAGTGTTATGTAAAGATTTTTAAAAAGTGTTCATGGCATTTCAAAAGCAGGGTTGAAATCTGCTGATGATATTGTAATGCACAAATGACAAATAGACATTGCTTGGCCATCAACAGCTAATGGCTTCATTATGGATAGCAACCGAACTTCAGTTGCGTTGTTAGCCAGCAGCTGAAAATTAGTGGTTGGTATAAAACCACTAAATAGCAACTGAAACTGGAAGCTCTCAGTTGCTTTTCAGCAATTGGCAAAGCAATAGAGGTTCTGTTGCCACCCATATTGGAGCTATAAATAGTGCAAAAAAGGTCGATTTTAGAACATTGCTTACGAACATGCGAATGACGCAACATGCTGCTTCATCTAAAATTATAGATGATATAAGTATAGGGTAATTAGAATCTGTGTTCTTGACATAAAAATACAATGTGATGTTCGTTGGATTGATCACATTTTTCATGTCGCAAAAGTAGTATTCAAGTGGGTCGAGTTTTTAACCGGTGTAAACTACTTCACTCCATCTGATCTCCTTACTATTTAAACCACCTTTATCCGACCGAAAATGGTATACAAATCTCATGAATAGATAGGCCGGTGCTTCAAAATTTATTCTGAAGTTACTCGATCGCGTATAGGAGTGGGCGAAGAAGCTTATCAGTGACAGAAGGGGGTAGCCAACTCTATTGACTTACTTATGTTATGCATCGTCGCAATGTGGGGTGTGTTTCACTGTTTTGTCGTTACTACAACGGTATGTGTTCTATTGAAATCAGGGAATTCGTTCTCGAAACCCGAAATTTTTTACGTAAAACATGCTCTTCATTCATTAAGAGCGGACCCGTTTGTGGTAGATATGCTTGTAATCCATTGATCGTCAAGATAGCCCCTACGAGCCGAGCACCAATCGTCTTTTTCACATACACAACACGAACCAAACAGAAAAGACAAACTAAAATACGAAAAATACTCATTTGTATGATAGCAGTCAATGAATGAAGTTCTTTGTCGCTTTATTTTAGAATTTGCAACAATAAAACACATGAAAAAGAGGACAAGAAAGTATTTATTTGTTTTAGTCTCTTTATTTGTTATTCACAGTAAACTGTGAATATTTTAATGTAAATATATTTTTAATTATGTAAATTCATCCATTCGTTCATTCTTTCGTCCATAAAGACGCTAAACCAATCCAGTGTGTATGCATACAAACTTTTAGTATGATATTTGGCTACAGTAAAAAATAAATGCAACAATCAATTTCTACAAGTGTAAAATCACCAATACATTGATATTTCCTACATGTCCTCTTTATGGCAAAGGCTGCTGTAATCGCACTACGCATTAAGTAGAGAATTTGTACGTTAGCCGAAACGTTCGTATGTAGAATAAACTCCGTCTTTCCAGTCGACTTCACTTAGTTCAAATCGAATGTCAATAAATACCACTCCCTCTTCTCCATACCACTACCAATTTTTCTAGTTCCGGCAGAACTGAGCGCTGATCCTAAAAAAAAAAATTCAAAATATTTATAATTTTGAAATCTTGTGTTTTTTGTTCAAAAAGTTTTTATGGGGAGAGTGATTAATAAAATATACATAGATACATTTATACAAACTTATAAAATATATTAAACTGCCAAATGTTAATAAGACCGAAAAACAAACAAACAAATAATAATTATTTTTTTAACTCCAAATAATTATCTTAACTTTTTTAATTTGGTAATAAAATTTTTTAAATAAATGTTATCACGTCTTACCATTACCGTTTAAGCTATTAAATATGTACGAAAACAAATATACATATATACATATATATATATAAATAGATATATATATATATACATTTATATAAGTATATGTATATATGTATATGTATATATATACATAAGTATTGAAATTTTTTTATAACAACCTTAAAGAGTGAGATGAATTGAAAGCACAAAACCAAACAAATTAATAAATTAAAAAAAAAAAACAATTTAATAAATCAAAACAGGAAAAATAGCAATACACATATAAGTTATTCAAATATTATAAAGAAAATGAAGAATTAAAAGAAAGAGATAATATTTCTAAGTAAAAAATATTAGAAACACAAAATATATTATTTTTTGTACATTTGTGTGTGTGTGTGAGTGTGCGTTGTTGCGTGTTGAACCAAAGAAATACATTACAAATTTTATATCTTTTATATTATGGAAAAAATTAAAAATATGTAGTAAATATAATAACAAAAAAAATAAAAAAATATATATATATAACAAATATAAGTAGACCATTTTAGTTATAAAAAACATACATACATATGTCATGGTTTCAAAAGTAATCAAGCTCTTGCGCAGAAAATTCTGTTGTAAATTTTCAAAAATTAATAGAAAAAAACTATAGACACATTCAAGAGAGAATTTTTTAAAAGAATAAAGAAAAGTAAAAGTTGTTTTAGGATATTTATTACTTTCTCTAAAAGGGGCTGCATGCGGCAGCGATAAATGTGAAATATGTATTAAATTAACAAATTGGTGGTTGTTCAAAAATTACTCGTATTAACTACTAAAGTTGTGCAGCTTTTGCACTATGTATGTGAAAGCTCGGTCTTGATGTTTTTTATTTTTGTGTTGCAGTGTACTAATAAATTTTGTATTAACAGTATTACCTCTGTCGCAAACTGAGTTAACTTTAATCTAACTTTAAAGTATGGCATTAACTAACTATATTAACAATGCGATGTCCTAGGAAGTAGTCAGTTTGACTTTGCATTACTTGTAGCTAACTTTAATTAGTTGGAATAAGTCAAAAAGTAGTTATTTATTTTTCATATTTATTTTATTTTCTCAATTCTTTATTCAGTAGTTTATAGTAACATTGCAATAATCAATTTGTCTTAAAATTTTATTTTTTCACCGATGCTGTGCTGGGACTTGAACCACATGTCATTGGATTAACGCGCTTACCACTCAGCTAAGGTACCATTTAAATTAGGGATGCAACCGATACCGATATATCGGCGATACTTCCGGTTTTCCGATATATCGATATCGGCGATATTTTACTGTCGATACGCCGATACTTCTTATATTTTTCTTTAGAGTTTTTTGAACAAAATATTAAATTTTCAACTCAAAAAACAGAGTACATAATGAAATTGTTTCTTCTATTTTGCTTTGCACCATAGTAATGAAGTGTTCTCTCAATGCTAAATCTTGTATGTGTGTGTATGTTTATAGATTTTTTTCAAGGCGCATTAATACAAGTGGTGGTAATTCTACAACAGTTACAACTTAAAATAACAACTGACATCTCAGCCCCTATGTCAACATGTACAAATTTTGACATACGAACCTCTAATTTGCGCAAAAAAAGAATAAAAACTGTGCTTATAATATCACCAATTTGAATACGTCTTGATTTTCTTTTATTCATTTATGCATGCGATGGTTTAGTTCAGCTATGGAAAAGTTGGTAAAACCTATTATTTATCTACAATTCTTGACCCTCGATACAAAGCTCGAATATTTCAAAGACAATCGACTTCAATCCTATCAAAAAAAAGTCTTATTGAACTGCTTAACATGACTCTACATTCCGAAAGTGTTGAAGACACAGTCCTCCCTACACCTCGCAAAAGTTCTGATAAGTCTACGAGAAGTACTCGCCTTTGGAGAGTATGTGAAAAAATTATAAGAGAATCCGAGGAGGATGAGCCTCTATCCATCCTAAGCTATGGTTCTGCTAACGAAGAAGTCGAGAGATACCTAAGATCTCCTAATATTCCTAGAGACGCAGACCGTCTTGTTTACTGGCGCAATGACATATCCTACCCAAACTTAAAGAAAATGGCGCTGAAATACTTAAGTTTTCAAATGAGTTCTGTCGCATCTCAGAGACTATTTTCCGCTGCAGGTCTGCTTCAAACGGATTTGAAAAATCGTCTATCTCCGCAAAATTTGAGAACACTTTGTTTTTTAAACAAAAATCTTATTAATATCAATTTTAAATATTAATCTTTTGCAATGTTGTTTTTATAATTTTAATTTAATTTTAACATGATCTCAAATTCAATTCGTTGTCTTTTAAATCTTATTAATATCAATTTTAAATCTTGAGCCAATCTAAACTGAATGCCATCGTTTATTTTGTAAAATCATAAATATTGCAGAAGTTTTTTAGTTTGAAAATTTGAATTTTAGAAACTGAAATGTATTGAAAATTTTGATGATTTGAATGGCTAATAAACACTGTTATTTTGTATAATGGGATAATTGCTCTACTTGAGTTTTGTTAATATTTACTTGAGCTCAATTTCAATATGCGTATCGGTATCGGCGATATTTATTGTTGAGTATCGGTATGGGTATCGGATCGGCGACATGGCGTATCGTTACTTCCCTAATTTAAATCTTGATAGCAAGAAGTTAGGAAATACTTGAAATAATTTTAAGAGTTCCTATATGAGTAAATTTGTTCGCGCTCACCATATCCAATTATAAATGAGATTATATATATATATACTCAACCTACTAATTGATTTTGGTTAGGTTCTGCATTGCATTGCGGTTAGCTTTATAGTTAGTCTAAAAAAATCAATTTAAAAGTTGGCTTTTCTTGTAGTTAGCTACTCATTTCACGACAGGGCATGTACATACATATACATACATACATATGTATGTTTTACTACGACTATTCGCAAATAGAAATTACATATTTAAAATTAACGAAAATCGCAAGAAAACAAGAGCTTCATCGTCATCAACAAAACAAGAAAAAATGTTTTACATAAAAAATAAAAAAAAGTAAAGAATTTGGTATTCTCTAACGACGACATTGACTCCCTCTCTCAAATGTCAAAATCTTTACGGTGCTGGTATGAATTTAAAATTTTGTTTTAAATATGCTTGACATACCGAAATTTTTTACGGTTCTAAAATAGTAACCATACTCTCATTTATGGCATCTGGCCAATTCTTACTTCATATTTCACTAAAATCAAAAGCAACAGACATACCATATTTAAACTTGAATATATTTATTTAATTGTTTTCCATTGTAAGAACGTCTGTTTGGTATTCCATGCGTAGTGAAAATGTTAAGAATTGTTAATAATTTTGTTACTATAAATAAATAAATACTAAGATAGTTAATGCGTCTACTTAGCACCAGATGTGCTGGAACACTGCACTAAAATTAACAAAACGCGCAATAGCAAACTTGGAAGATAATTAAATCTTCTTCTAAATTTTCACTATCTTGTTTTCTACCCTATCTCTCTCTTTTCATAGTTCTGGCACGTTGCACTGCATAAGTACGGGTCATCTCCCGAATGGAATGCAGCATATGTACTCGTATGTCTGATTTTTTTTTGGTTCATTATGAACAGTTATTATTTTGCAAAAAAAAATAAAAATAAGAATACTTTCTAAAAGAACACTTTTAAAATTTCATTTCATTTTGAATTATAAATACGTTATGAAATATAGTTAGTTTTTTGGAGAAATTGCATGAAAAAATATTGGAACCTGGGGCCAAATTACGGCATTCGATATCGATCGAAATTTCAATACAATTGATATGTAAATTTCGATCGAGATCGAATGCCGTAATTTGGACCCTGCTTTTAACACCAAATTAAAGGAAACATCAATCTTGAACTGGTTTTATGATGTCCCATCCCATCAGATGTTTGGTATATGTATGTATGTATGTGTATGTATGCATGTGGATACATAGTATGTACTTAAAGATCACTTATAATAGATTACAATATAAAATGAATATGTACATATTTGCATACCCTTGCCAACGAAAAGTTCCCAATTTGGATTTTAAAATACCAAACTTTGCCCTTTTTAAACTTCGTCACACATTTTATACTTCGACACATAAAATTATAATATTACACGAACCCAAAACATACATATGCTAGAACTATAACAATAATTACAATAATAATAATATTAATAATAATAATAATAATAATAATAAGAATGTAGACATCAAATAAAGAGTGTTTGAAATGGAAGCGAGCAAGCAGCAAGCACAAACCTACAATATCCTGCAGCACACAGAGTGACAAAAAAGGATAAAACCGCATTGTGTTCGTAAATAAAATAACAAATAAAACAAAAGTTATTTATATATGTATTCATATTTGTAATATTATGTACTATTTACTTTAGAGTTTTATATATAAATAAACAATATATGTATAGTATATGGACATATATGTAATTACATACTTATGTATGTGCATATATATACATACATACGTATATATATACAAACAGTCTGATCCATATTAGCTGGAAATACAAATATTTTTAGTTTGTAACATAAAGAATGAAACAAAAACAATTTTTTTTATCGATATTTTTCGATCAATAAGAAAATAATAATATTTTAGTCGAAAATAAGTGTTGAATATTTTATGCTTTCCTTTGCAAAATAAAATATGAAATAATATCGGAAACTCATTTGCTTGGTGTCACTTCCTCGCTACCCAGAAAAGTGTATTTATATATATGTATATGTATGTGACAGCGCATAGAGAAAGGAACCTAAGGGTAAAAAATCAATTTTCACTTTTTTTTTTTTGATGTAGACAACATCTGAGCATCGAATGAGACCGATCCCATGCCCCAAAAGTGTTCCCTCCCAGAGATATGCGCGTTTTATGAAAGTGATGGTACACCAAAGATACACGTATTTAAATCTTTAAAATGGCTCTCCTGAACAAAACCGGTTTTTACCCTTAGGTCCCTTTCTATTTTGCGCGTCACATATATATATAAATGTAGCAGTAAAGTTACTTACATATATGTATTATATGTGTAGATATATGCAAAATTTAATAAATACCGTATTTACACTATGCAACTTTGTTGCATGCAATTTTCATATTAAGTGAGAGTGCTGCAGCAAATATATACACATATTAGTTTTCTTCTCTGCATTTTTCAGTGAAAAATTTAATTTGCATGCGACAAATTTTCGAATTTTAATAAAGCTCTATCGACAATGACAACAAGTGGTTGCAATATTCATATAACCGACCAAAAAAAAAATCGTTAACTTTGTTGAATCGGTGAAATTTTAGCTTATCTTTTTTATCGCAAAAGTATCGAAGAAATCAAATTTTCTTTTGAAATTGTTTAGCAAAAATAAGTATTTCCTTTACTTTTTTGAAAAAAGTCATAATGGTTAAAGGCCCCAGATATACATATGTATGTATGTGTGTATCTCTAATATATTATATATACATGTTCTGAAACTCACAAGACCTCAAATTAAATGTGAATTCAAATATATTTATAATTTCTAGCTATTCTTAAGTCAAACGAATTATGCAGACGGCCAAAGCCATGCGATTTTCGACATATTGTACATACATTTGTATACACAAAAGTTATTTAATTTACAGAGCAGCCAAAAATCACGGCTATGATTAAAGAATCGAATGTGATTTTAGTCTTGTGACTTTTAAAACATGTCTGATAAATTATTATAATTTTTGAATGAAAACCAAAACAAAGAGAAATATATAAAATATCATTTAACACTTACATAAATCTATATATAAAAACGAAAATCGAATATTCATCTATATATTTACATGCAATACATACATACTTACATAACATAAAATAAAGAAATGTGAGTTTTGGTTTGTTCTTATATACATACATGAATATATTAAATGGTAGAAGAAAGAACTTATAAAAAATTTATTAAAACAAAAATTTTTCACTCATGATTAAAAACCAAACATTCATAAATGCTAAATTTCATAAAATATAAAAATAAATTCATAAATCAGAACTTATTAAAAATTTTGTTTTAATATGATCGGTGCAATTGTAAGATATAATATGTACTCGTACGTAAGTTTGTTTTTGTAACGAATTGTGGTCTTAAGCGACCTTCCCACGCACAGTAATAGCGCCAGCGCCCAATATAAAAATTGTCGAAAATCAAACGAAATAATCTGATCAATTTATAAAAAATTTTTAATATTACATTGGCATAAAATTTGTTCTATTTTTCTTAATATTCTGTATTTTTAATCGATATTCCAACAGAAAAGCTGAGTTCACACCAAATATTACAGCTGTTCGATTTTTTTTTTGTCGGCCATTGGTTATACTTTAGTATTCTTTATTTTATAAGAATATTATTATTTGCTTTGTTTTTTAACTTTAATTTGTTTTAAAACTTTTTATTAACTATTGGTGTGGTCGCATTTGGCAAATATTTGCCAAAAAAGGCGGTAACACTACTTACCAATGAAAAACTTTTTGATTTATATATGTACGTATTTTCCAAGCTAAACAGTTTTCAATAATATTGGATTCTATGACATTTTCTATAAGTTATGCATGAAACTGTTTTATCTAATTAATAAACATGTGTAAGAATGAAAAGGTTTTTGATTAGAATTTAGTGGTTATGTTTTTTTGGGCAAATGTTTGGCAAATATGCCCGTAAATACCTTAAGTTTAAGTTTTGTCTTTACTACCGAATAATCTGATTTATATTGTTGAGATTTTTAATTAAAAATAGACGGATAAGAAATTATTTATAAAAAAAATTTATTTTATTTTCAAGACTGATTGTCTCTTCGTTTGTTAAAATTGCATATTAGTTTATCAATTTAATAAATAAATTGTTTAGAATCGATTAAGTTCAAGCTTTGACTTTTTTATTTGGTACAAAGTTTGAAGATTTAATGACACACTTGTGTTGAGCATGAATGCCATGAACGGGCGTACAGCGACAGTCGGTAACTATTTCAGTTTTGAAGAGTGTATCTGCTAAGGAAGTAGTGATCTGGTTAAGAGCTTTCTTCTGATCTTGGGGTTTGAATTGTTCAAAACTTGAAGTTGTGAATACCCATCCGCCATTGTTCAAGACGAAATCAATTCCCATATCATTATGGAACTGCAATTTTGCACGTTTTTTGGCATCTTTGCCATCGAGAGTGGCAACCAGACGAGAATTAAATCCTTAAACAAATATTTTAATATATTATAAAAAATTCGTTTAAGACAACAGATAGCAGTTTTATCACATACCAATTATTTTTTCGTTTGGCACACCTTCCAATGACAAATCCTTGACAGGGGCAATAACATGTAAAAGAGCTGCATCAAATTCCGTTATAGCGCCAATCAAATGGGCTCGTACGAATTTCATCTAAAATATTAAGTTGAAAAATTATTCAATAAAAGCATTAAAAGAAAAACACCGTACCATATTGTCATATTCCAAATTGGTACTACGCACAGCAATAATGCTTCTTGCAGCTCCGGCACGGAATGGGAAATTCAAGGCTGCACGGAATGCCAACTCATCAGGTTGCGAAACAATGCTCTTAATTATGCTCTCCAATAAATCGAATATATCTAAAACTTTTTTTTCGGTAAACATATGTGAGATGCTGGACTCGAAGAGAGGTTTGGGACCAGCAAGTTTTACTTCAGCCAGGTTTCCTTGATAATTAAGTTTACCATTGTCGCTAGTCAAAATAGCTGGGTAGCGCTGATTGGCACTATAGGCTACAACGCCAACTTGAACATCGGTAAAGCCGCGACTCTTGAGTGTTTCACGAACCTCAGTAACAATGGGAGCGACCAAGTTTTGCATAATATTAGGACTGACATCCACATCAACGACAAAAACAAGATCGGCCTTGTTAGTGGGCACTTTTACAGTAAATTCTTCACCGATTTCACGTTGTCCACTTTGACCGGCACATTTAAGACATACATTCGGTAAAATTACGAAAATTTCAATCAAGTTTAAGGCAGAGACATATGCTGTAGCTATCGCACAGGCAGCTTGTTCCTTGTCCTTTTCTTCAGCATTTAGTACATTTTGCTCACATGCATTACGGTATGGTTCTGGGTCTATGAAGAGATATCCGACGGCTAAAGATGACTCGTAACCGAAAAGTTCATTACAAATTTCTGATCGCTGAATATTTGCATCATCGGGCTGTTTGTCAACTGTAACTGGATTACATTTGGCCAAACCGTAGCCATTTATAAAAGTGGCTAGATCATGGGCTATACTACCATCGATTTGAATAAAGTCGTCATAGGGTTCAGAATTGCCATTTCCCAATAAACCACGCATCTTACTAGTATAGAAACCATTCACATCAATGTGGCACACTTTAAGGTCGGTGGTACATGCGATTTGCACACCATTTTCAGAGAACATATATACGGTATAGTATAAACGCCATGAATGCATACCATTGACATGTTGGGGATACTCTACGGCATTTCCGTTCAATTTCAAAACACCAGCATCGTTAATTTCCATAAATTGACCTTCGCGATCTGTTAAGAAAATCGATTTGATCTTGCCATTATTAACTTGAGCAACAACGGTGAAATTGTTGTCCACCGAATCTTGAGCCAAAATGTATTTGCAATTGCCGTTAAAATAGAAATGTTGACCATCATATGTAAATATATGTCGACCATCGGCAATATGACCTTTAAGATTGAAATCGTCGTAGTATATCCAAGATTGTATGACATCCTTGGTAAACCAATTCTCCCAGTCTTCGTTAATTAGGAAGTTAACAACACTAAAACGGAATGTAACTAAAGCTGGTAGTTCGGTGAACAAATCACTGGGTACAGCAGCATTTGAAAATAGTTCGCTTAATGAAAAGCTATTAGCAGCACCAACAGGACCTGCTATCTCAAGACTAGCCCACACTGAACGTACAGCTTTAATAAATTGTCTAGCAAGTTCTTCGATCAGTTTTTCGTCATCCACTTGTTGATGTTTCAGTTTGGCCACAAAATATTCGTGAACCTTTTGCAAGAAATCACTTGTTTCCGCTGTTAGCGGTAAAACGTGCAACTGATCAAATATGTTATTGATCAGTTCCAGGAATTTTTCGCCCAATTTTAACTGTTCTAGTTTCTCCTTTATTTCGACTTGGATCGACTCAAAAGACGGTAAGCTTGCCCAGTACTCGATCCATTCATTAACCAAATCTTCAATAGTAGCTGACAAAGCCTTGTACAATTCTTCAACAGCTTCATTGAATGGTTTTAGTACTTCCATAATAGTTTTACCGAAATTTCTCAAAACTGGTTCGTATTTTTTCAACTCATCCAATACCGATTTAAATATTCTTGAATGTAATTTAATAATTTCGACACGCAGTTCGTGTACGATTTTGCTGATTTTAGTGAATAATTCCTCCCATGCTGGTATCAGAGTCTCCTTTAAAATACTTTGGTATTTTTCATACAAAGACACAAATGAACCATGTAATTTTTCATAAGTTTCACTCCACAATTTTGTTAGTTCCTCGGCTAATTTAGCCACCTTAGCATACAGGTTTTGTCTGAAAGAAAAATAAGCAAAAAGCTAACTTCAAAAACCGACTTCAATACCAAACTCCAATGGAACAGACTATAAATTTGACGCAAGTATACGAAAGTTCAAACGCCGATATAATTTTTTTCTAGTCTGTATATCTCGAAGAAATAAAGTTCTTTCAGACTCTTATAAGCCGATTTATCTATTAAGCAATATTTCTGGGACACACTTAAATTTTTATGGGACCAATAATTCGGCGGCACAACTGGACTCTCGGATGAAAAAAATGTGTGGAACCAAACTGCAAGATGTTTCATACATATTTTTAAAATCGGTCAATAACTCACTAATCGGACCGGTTTTCCCACAAAACCGAAGTTTGTTCCATAATTATTTTTTAATTGTGGGTATATTTGTTGTTCTAAATTATTGTTTTTGGCAAACCTCCTCTATTTTCTTAATCCAAGTACAAGTTGTTATTGCCTCCTCTACCCCTCTACAAAAAATTGTATTTATCGTACAGCTCGTCAATTAAATTAGCGATTTTTTTTTTGATTGGGGTTCCGACAGTTTGGTCCCATATTTTTTTTATCGGATAGAAATGTAATTTATTTATAGACCGATTTAAACGTTTTTGTAAAAGAAAGTATGTACTGTAGTCTTTCCTGGGAGTAATATATCAACTAGAAATTAATTGATTTAATTATATCAGGTTTTAAACTTTTGAACAGTTGGATCGATTTTGAAATCGGTTTGATTGATTTTGGTTCGGTTTTTTTTAATTTTTTTCCTACAGTTAATATTTTAAAACTCTCTCAAGCAAGACTTACAAAATTTCAGATATGTGTTTCATTGCTGGATCAACTTCCAATTCCTTAACAATTTCATTCAGATTATTTTGATAGCTATTCTTCAATTTACTGAAATCTGGAACACTATCCTTAGCCAATTGTACTTGACGATCGGTGATATCCTTCAATTTCTTAAAACGTTTCTTCAATTCATTTGTTACCTGGCCTTCTTGTTTTAGATCATTTTCAAGTATATCCTAAAAGAAATTTTACAAAAATTTATATATGTACACATAGTGCTTGTGGTTGTAATCATTCAGGTTAAAGTTGCTTGGCTTACCGTGAATTCTTTAAGATTATCTTCGTTAGCAGTGTAAGTAGTGTGCAAGAAGTTGGCTGTATCTAAACCAACACGAACGTTTATTAATTCTTTGCCAGCGCCTTCAACTTGGAATTTGAATTCTTTGCCTAATTTCACTTCAGTTTCAGCATTTAATAAGCCATCTCGTACAACTTTAAGTTTTGCCGAAGTTGGATGTAGTTCAGCATTTATGTTCAGTTGCTTTCTACCTAAAGCTTGTAGCACAACGGTAAAACTTGTAGTTTTCTTTTGTTTGTTATAATCGGCATCAAGCTTGAATACTTCTTCGTTTAGAGTGTAAACTAAAACTTCGGCACGTTCTTTATTGCCGAAGACGAAGGCAGAAGCCTTCAAGTCTGACTTTCCAAAACTCAGATCAACACCCGAGCTAAATTCGTAGTCCTCAATATTAAGACCAGCGTGGCTATTAAGAATATATTCAAAATCTTGTCCAGTAGAACGTATAACTTGGTTAGAGGTTATGTTGAAGCCATTGTTTGTTCGGATATTTTTGACAAGGCTAGTTACTATAACTTGTTGTTCGGGCAATTTGAAAATGTCAAAAGCCATTTCAGCATTTATGGTATGTTGGTCACGGTTTCCATCTAACTTACCGGATATGCTGAGCGGGCGTATTGTAGGATGTTCTAATTTCAAAAGACCTTGAACATTGACTGCAACGCGTTCTTTACCGCTAATATCTGCTTGAGCAACGAATCTAGTCACATCCTGTGGCTTGTTTGTCTTGTCGATAAAGAAGGCCAGTGAGTGTTCATAGTGGCCAAATATTTGACCATTTGTCGGATATTTCTGATGAGCCTCCAACAGGATCTCACGTGAAGGAAGCTTTACTTGAACTTTAGCATTGGTGGCTTCTATGTTGGCCACTAAGTTATATTTCAAATTGTTGTTGGAATTGATGCTGGAATCTAAGATATATTGTAACTTAAAACCTTCGCGTACATTCCTCGATTGCAGTTCAAACTCATATGGGAATCCAAGCTCACGCAAATCGAAAAGCACTAAAACTGAATGTGTAGATATTTCGTCTTGTGTTAAATCGTTTGTTGCGGAAATCTGAACATTCATACATTGTTTCTTTTCTTCACAAATGGAGAGTTTAATGTTGAAATCTTTGTTGGTAATCTTAAGAGTGGAAACGCCATTTTTCGTTCCAAAGTTTCCATTGAAGTTGTAAGAGAAGCCCATCTCTTTATCGGTGGCCAACTCATATACTTGTCTAGTTAAACGGAAGTTGGTATTTTGTGCGGTACCTTTATATTTGATTTGACCTTGTCCTTCGAGTATATTTTTATTGCCTTCTTTTTTGAGAGCACAAGTGGCGGTACCCGAAAATATTTCTCCTTGAACATTCTTCAGTAGCAACGACAACGATTTACCTTGGGTACGCACATCTAATTCATAATTAAGCAATTCGAGTTTTGCAGAGTTCCATTGTGCGATAACATAAAAGTCATCGATTGCATTGTAGGACGATTCACCATTCAGCTTCAAGTCCAAATCGAAAACGTTTGTTAATTCGGTCATAATTTTAGCTTTTCGCCGTCCCATAACCTCAAATATAGCAATTACCTTAATGGGTTTGCCATTGGGTAGACTAACTGAAACTTCCACTCCCTTCTTGTGTGTACCACGATGTAGGACAGTGTCCAGATTATAGGAGTGCTCATTGTGCTTACCAACCACATTTAACTTGTAGGAATCGTTGTCTATTAGCTTTCCTTGTACTTCAACTTCCAGATTTTTAGCACCTTCAAAGCTGCTGGATACAGTCAAATGGTTAACAAGAGTTGCTTTGCCACTGAAAGTCAAATCGTTAGTTGATTTTATAAATTTATCGCCATGCTTGAAGTTAAACTCATATTTGGCTGATCCACTGGCATTGTCCTCTTTAACGGAGCCTTGGTGATCGCACACATAGGATCCATCAATCTCTAAGGGTGCCTGCATCTTGTTGGTATGTAAGTTAACGCTGAAAATGCCATTCTTTTCGGAACTTTTCACGTTAGCATTCAATTTAGCATATTGATCGTTACCAGCCTTCTCGTCAACAAATAATTCAAAGATATAGTTTTCACCCTCAGTTTGTGGTTCCACAAATTGACCCTTCGTTGTTAGCTCAAGTGTCTTAAATGTGGTGTGGTGTGGAATTTCAACATTGGAGTAAAGTTCATATTTCATGGCATTGCCACGTTCACCCAAATCATAGTTGCCATTTGTTTTGAATGTGATTGTATCTCCGTATTTGGCGCCAGCATTGAAAATTGCATGGCGAACGGAGTATTCATCGATAGCAACTGTAACATCTAGTGGGGATTTGGCTAACGGTCCTTTAACGGTTGCTGCGAAATCAAACATTTTATTTTGACCTTTTGGTAGTTTCTTAATGTGCCAATCGACATCTAAGGTTTCGCTTTCAAAGTTTGTATACATTAATTGAGATGTAGCCGCAAACTCCTTTGTTTTAAAATTCAATTTCTCGATTTTGCCAGTTAGAGCCAATGACCTCTTGTTGCCACCATTTGCTAACTGGTCTATTAATTGCACATCCATGTGACCTTGACCGATGCCACTTTTTGCATTTGTATTTATTTTACGCTTAAGCGAGCCTGAAAGTACACGACCCTCAGGACAAGTGCATGTAAATGAACCCTGTATTTCACCATTTAAGCGCCAATCACCCTTAATCAAACCGTTAGCATCAAATGACAACTTTTTCTCCATAACATCTACTTCGTTTTTCGTATTGAACTTTAATTTTTCTACGATATTTTCAGTTCTTACATGCAGTTTTTGTTGACCATCCAAAACGATATTGGCCTCGACATCATATTTGGGATGTTGTATTTGGAATTTGGAACTCAACTCAATTTTGTGTTTCGGATCAGTTTTAAGCGTTTCTACCACGGTTGTAATTTCTCCCTTGCCATTTTTAGCCAACTTAAAATCACCTTTAGCAGAAATAATATTTTTGATCACAACATTGCCTTTGCCCGAAGTTATCTTATCTTGGGGGTGTTGCGTTTCACCTGATACTTTTATAATTTCGGTGTTATCACGTGCGACGTTAAACTCTATGTTTGTTTTTTCCGGAGCTCCAGTTACTTTTAGTATCCACTGAGTTGGTTTATCCTTACCACTGACTTGAGCCGAACCGTGCAAATCCATGTAAATGTCTTGGGGTGAAAAACGTTGACCTAACTCACCTTTCAATGTCAAGGCCGATCCCCAGCTAGTGGTTAGAACATTATCTAAAACATAGTGATTACCGACTACATCACACTTAGATGCAATATCTACAAAATGTTGATTAAGCTTAGTACTGATAGATAATTGATAGTCATTTTGGGCCTTCTGGTTACCGGAGTATTTAACTGACACAGTACCAGTTTTCTTACCGCTACTGGCGTCAACATTTACCTCAAATTTGTTTTGACCCTCGGTAAGGCCATGCAGTTTCAATGAACCAACATTATTTTGTTTGTTTTTAATACTAATGGCAGCAGTAAATTTGCTAGATGCAATTGGATTTGCTCCTTCTTGTTTTACATATTGTACTTCGTTAGTAGAGCTTGCTTCCCATTTTCCGAATTTGCTGACTACGTCTACATTAACCAACTGATCGCTTACATGAACTTTAGCTGAGGCCCCGTAGATATTTTCTGGTTTCTTGGCGTCATTAACAAACAATCCAGCAGCATATTCTCCCCCGGTAACTTTAAGGTTGCTCTTAATAAAGACAGTGTCCTCATTTGATGTTAATTGCAGTTCGGTAGCAAGTGACGAGGGTCCCAAATCGGCCCAACCATTCAGTATGGCACGATTATTGTCCTTATCGGTTATCTGAAGATTTTCAAAATTAAGCCTGCTTTGATCGCCAGATTTTTGAACCAAAACCCTACCATCCGCTTTATAGCCATTAATTTCGTTGCTTACTACACCATTTCCGTCTTGTACTTCAATAACCGGTCTATATTCATTGCCATTTTTAACAAAACCAAGTTTACTTTTCCTTACATCCTTGTCCTGCTCATATTGGGCATACCAAACTAATTCTTTGTCATCATTGTTTAGACCGGCTTCAACCGCAAAATGATAGCGAGAATTGTCCAAGGAAGCGCGACCATAATAACGTGGCTTTGAGCCCAATTCAACAGTCAAAGATGTATCGTGTGATTCCTTGGAGCCAGGTGTACTATAGTCCAATTTCCATTGAACAAGATTTTCTTTTTTGTCATTATAAAGGCCTTTTAAGTTAAAATGACGCTCTGTCATTATGTAAACGGACAAATCGAAAGGCTGTGATATCGTATCATCAGTTTTCGAATCGAAAATACTGCCAACAATACAAGGTGTAAAACCTAAACTTTCGAATTGATTGTAGCAATTATCAATAGCAGGAGCATTGTCATTAGCCTTATAGCCCTTTAAGGGAATCGATTTAACTGCTTTATCCTGTTCAGCCACATAGAAATCATTTTGCAAATTCAAATTAATAAATTCGATCTTTTCTCGTGGTAATTCAATATTCATATCGAAACCGGCACCTTCATGGGTAATTGTCACATCAACCGAGCTGCCAGAGGCGGTGTGCATTGTGAAAGCGCTGCGTAAACCGGATGATAAAACGAGTGCATTGAAGCCAAACTTAAGATTTACATTAACATCAATGCTGGGCACAAATTTCAATTTATATTTTGAATTATACCAGTTGGACTGCATTAAACTGTCAACATCAACGCTAACACCAAAGTCCAATTTATTTGCCATGAAGCCATCCGAAGACAATTCCAATGGTACACCGACCCCAGTGGGATAAACAATTTCTGTATCCAAAAAGAAATTATGTGATGTCAGCTCCTTGTTGTAGTTGGTTAAATCTTTTTTAACTTTGTCAAAAGCATTTGTAAATTCCCTGGCGATTTCATCAAAAGTGCTGGGTATGTTATCGCCCAAACTAAGGAATAAAATTTCCGAGCCAAAAAGTTTCAGAGACAGATCTAAATTCAAGTCGTTTACATTTTTAGTGCCATAAGATTTGTATTTCTTAGCTATTTTTGTGGTGTCATCAGCTATAGAGCGACGAGATCGTTGGCTCTCACTATCATCTACTTTCCCTAAGATTTCACCCAAGTCCTTGTTAACTAGACCCTTAGGACCCAAGAAATATTCTAAAACATTTTCTAAATTCTCTTGACGAATGCTAGCATCTAAAATATTCATACTGATACCATACTCTTCAGCCTTGACATTTAAACGAGCTGAACGTGGTAAGAAACCATTTTGGGAGTATATCAATTTATAATCAGCACTAGCACTCACGCCTAATGCATCCATTTTATAGGACACTTCGTTGTTGTAACTGTAACGACGGAAGTCTTTGGGGAACTTTTTAGTGACACGAATATTACCAAAATAACGGCGCTGCAGCTCTTTGTCTTCATCGGTAGAGTCACGAATAGCTCTTAGAGTGGATGTAATGAAACCACCAACTTGATTAACCGTTTCACTATTAACAATTTCCGCAATCTGATTGGCCAATTCACCAGAAGGGCATTTAATGGCTGCCAAAAATGCTTCTATCCGTAGTTCGGAATCTTCATTGCGATCGGCCAACAGCTCCATGGCCTTCTTTTTCAAGTTAGGATCACAGCGTGCCGCCGAAAAAGCTTGCAAGGCTGCAACACGCAAACGATTGGAATGTAGTTGTGTAACACATTCAGTTAATGTGGCAGCAACACCGCTGGCCAAATGTTGTGTATTTCCAATTCCCTTCAATACATACAGAATACGTTCTTCGTCTCTTTTGGTGTTTGCCTTGCAGTGCTTTAGCGATTCGGTGAATTTCTTGGAGACAGCATCAACTTCACCATTTTGGCAACCACCATTTCGTTCACAATATTTTGAAACTAAGCTACCAACTGCTAAGTAAACCTCCTTAATAGCGTTTGAATTCAAAAGATTCTGTACAAAGAGAATTTTTTATTTTTAATTATTGAAGAGTTTTTTTTTAATGAGTGAGAAAAAAATTACGCTTACCGCTGCTTGATTTAATGTATCTTTATCAACCGTTTGCACCAGATTTAGGGACATCATAGCGATAGTTTTTTCCTTATCACTCATTTTATTAAATTGCTTAAGGATGGCACGAGCTGACTCTGATGTAGCGGTACGGAACAAAGCATCCAAATAGACCTTGCGTGTCAACACTTTATTGGGCAAAGGGAAGGCTCCTAATTCCAGCAAAGTTTCTGTATCGGAGTTACGCATAAGTCGTATCAAGTCAACAAACCCCTTGGCACTATCTTTTTTGACATACCCATCCAGCTGTTGTACCAGCTCGGTTAAGCTGTTTTTAAGAGCTGCTATATTCTTAGTCGTATAAGTGTCAGGCTGTTGGAATATAATCGATACAGATCGTGCACCAGTAGCAGGAGCAGGAGCGGCAGCACCTGCTGGATTTCTCAATTTCAAATTGGTAACAACCTTGGCATGCATACCAACATCGGATTTGGTAATTTCAACGTATTTATATTCTTCAGTCAACTGTACATTGCTAACGAGACCCTTTTCAATTTTCGACTCTTTGGTATAGTCAGCCTTAAGAACACTGGTACCTTCCATACCGGGTTTGGTTTGTAGGGCATTTGTTAGGAGACCACTGTTAATTATTCGCCGATAATTACATCTATTTAACTTGCGCACCTTATTAACAATTTCCGCATTGCCTATTTTAGTTACAGTTGTGTGAGTCGGACATTGTCCAAAAATATCAACTTCTTGGACAGCATCAGGTTTGGACTGCAACATCGATATAACGGCTCGTTTTATATTCAAAGCATATACATTATCACCTTGATCGGCACATAATTCAGGCTCTAGTTTACCACCATGCATAGTAAAATGTACTGGCTTTTGTATGCTTTGCATAATTTTCTTTTCAACATTTTCCTTAGTGGCTGTTACTTTGACAACTCCCAATTGTAGGGTGTAACCGCAATTGCCTTCAGCAAATAATTTCGCGTTACCAGTTACTTTAAGGCTAGTATCATCAGAGTTGCTAGTTCCATGGGTAACACCAACAGTCATAATACTATCGAAGTTATAATCATAAACATTTCCAGGCGCATAAGATAAATAACCATCATCAGCTAAACATTAAGAAATTGTTAGACACATTTTTAAATTATGGATAAAAAGTTTATGTTTCACTTACATTCAGGGCAGCCACGCTTGCAGCTATTTTCTAAAAGAAATTACATATTTTAAGAAGAGAGAGAAAGAGAGATCGGTTATTTACAGTAATTCTTCAAGTAATTACAATTAATCGAAAAAAAATATATATCTATCTATCTATATATCTCAGCGGTGGCCAAAAAGAGAATCTAAGTAGTATAGTAGTGTTTACGTGTATGTATTGGCATAAAAACAGTGAAGAAAAGTGATGAAAATGCATGGGCAAAGCACAATACCGACATGGAATAGGTTTCTACTTGGTGGGATAAATGAAGAAAATTTTAAATTTAATAAATTACATCATTGTGTTTTAGAAAACATTCCTTTCGTGACTAAACGGAGAATATTTCAAAACGAAAACCTCTCTGTGGAAAACAAAATGATTGAGAAAAAGATTATGTTTTATTTTTATTAGGTTGCACCATGCATGGCCACTATAAAAATCCAACTACATAATCTCTGTGGCAAGGCAAAAGTGCTTAAGTCGAGATAAGTTAATTTGAATTATTATCACCATTGTATTCTCCATATTAAAAAGAATCTCTGGGCACATTGGTATTTATATATAACGAATTGTAACGAAGTTCTGCACACAATTACTTGGTTCTCTTCTTTTTCTAACTAATTATTTAATAGGGAATAACGGCTAAATTTGCGATTTAACATATTAAATTTCAAATTGAATACCTTTCTTATGATGGGCAGAACCATGCGTTAGTAAATCACAACAATCAATAAACTACTGATCAACTTTAAGTACAATGGGAATAATATTATGAAAACCCACTCAAACTATTAAATGAGTTTTTCTACAAAACTGTAAAATACGACTTAAGCACTTTTTCCTTATGGCCACAGATATTGTATGAATCGTCCGATAAAAAGATCGTGTAACAAGTATGTATACATAATTATTACTTTTTTAACCGACTTAAAAACAAAATGGAGGTTATAATTCCAAACACCAAGTTACTGCATTTTGCAAACTGCTGTTACACTACCTTTACACATGTTGTTGGTAAGAATAAAAATATTTTTTCTATCTTTTTATATTATTATTATTACGAATAAACGTAATTATTATTTGAACTTATATTGATTTACATATTGTAAAGATGGACAATTGAACGCTGATGAGAGGTGTAGCGGCCTTGAAATCAGTACTGGTACGTTCTGCTAAAAACTGATTGGATATAAATAATAATATTTTCCAACACAAAAAAACTCTTAGTAATTTTGAATTTTCATTAATTCAATAAAACTGAACTTGAGCCTGATAATATTACTTTTCATATTTTTTCTATCTTTAAAATATTTTTAACATATTTTTAAAGCAAACTCTTTTAAACCAAATAAGAAAAAAGAAAATTTTAAAATCGGTTCATAAATGATAGAGTTATGGAGGTTCAAACATTAAAAATATGTATATAGTGATGTTACGAATATCAATTTTTAGTATTCGCGAATACGAATACGAATATTTGAAGCAGTATTCGCTGAATATGAATATTCCTTTTAAGTTTTAGAGCCACTTACTTAATATTTCAAATTTAATTAAAAAAAATTCCTCCCTTTGTGTCAGTAACAATAAATTGAAAAAACCTATCACACTACTTTAGGTATTTAACATTATTATCACATTGAGATGCCAAATTTGAAGACCTCTACTAAACATTTTTAAATTATTTTACTTATATATACATACTTTCAGATTTCATTTTTCTTACTCTGTTTGCGCTTTTTTTAGCAATTCAAAGCTGTTTGGAAGAAAATATTTTCGCAGATGACACAGCCACATGTGTCGGTGGACTTTCACATATTAAATTTTAGTTCTTCCATTTTTTGTCTCCAACAATTCTCTACTGAGAATTGGCTACTAACTTAGCATGATATGAATATACTAAACTTTTAAGTGCTGGTTCAAAAATATATATTTGTGTCTGTTTTTATCTTCGTCTCGCGTCAAAGATAAAGGGTTTTCTTAAAATAGAAATGATTAATAATTAATAAATGTTTGTACATTTTATGTATTTTGTGCATGTGCATGTGTATGTGCAAATTATTCGAGAAATGTTCGCCTGAATTTGTCGAGTAGAAATACGAATATCTTGATATACATAGGTGAATAGTCGAATAATCGAATACGAATACGAGTATTAGTAGCATCACTAATATGTATAATAGGGCGGGTCGATTTAAAAATCGCACAATTTACAAGGAAAATCGTATTCTAGGGATCAAAATAAGAAACTTTGCCGAAGGAACCATACCTCACAATGGATTTTGATGTCTCGACTTTTGATCCGAAGGGTCAAATTTTGAAAAATCTCACTTTGACCCATTTAGAGTGCATAAATCGAGTCAAAATGTATGACCGACTCCCACTAAAATCAGCGAAATGGCTATGTTTTTTTTTATTAAGTTAAAAAGTTATATATACAACCCTTGTTTACCTGATAACGAGCTAAAAGTTAACAAATATCTTTAAGAAGTGTAATTACCAATAGAATAGAAAATGGTAATTACTTTTAATTGTGTCGTTCTAAAAATCTTGTGTTATTTTTGGGTTAAATACTGGTAATCCCTGATAGCTAGGTAATAAAATATATCTTCCATGTGTTTACAATATGTAGCTATATGCAGTAAAGAGCATGCCCAAAATCAGGTACGCATATGTACTATTAATGGCGTTTTCTTTTCTAAAAATAAAATGTTACATATATGTTACATGTGATTTGGCAACATTTTTAAATGTTCCCACGACTTTTAGAAAGTGTTGCATATTTTAAGTTTACAAAAGAACATAAATGTTAGCAATAATCAATAAAGTAAAGAAACAATAACAAAATCAGCTGTTAATATAATGCCCCTTTAATTAAAATGAGTGTTGAACATGTAACATTTTTTTTTTCTTTTTAAGGGTAACATCATGAGAAAAGAACTCGTTACACTTTTAAAATAGCACATATTTTGCAGAAAAGAACAGAAAGATATGTAGAAGGCAGAATAAATGCAACATATTACTCAGAAAAGAAAACGCCATTAGTTTTAAGGTTCTCATTTTTAGTATTTAAGTCCAATTTTTTTAAATAAAAATTCAGTATTATAGAACTACTCAAGGCGTAAGCTACATAGTTTATTATTTAAACAATCATCCTATTACAATGAATCCACCATCCTGTACACCGCAAGATGAAGCCACAACAACTATCAAAAACCCAATGAGTCATATTTAATTTAATTTACCAACCCATCTGGATATCTTGTGATATTATTTTTACTTGAGCGAACGTGCTAAATCAGACCAGGAAAAGTTTTCCTACAAATCATTCACTATTGAAGTACAAAATAAGTTGATTGGAATTTGGGAAAAAATTGGTATGGAACTAATGGCGGAAAATTGTGTATATATTAAATTGAATAGATTGCTTGACAAATATCAAGACCAAATCAAGAGCAAAAAGAAAAACCTAAAATTTCCAGAGTTTCTAAAAAATTTTTTCACCAATTAACTCCAGTAAACAAATTAATAGAATCAATTAAATTTTTATACTAAAATTAATTATTACAATAAAAAATTTAATTAAATAAATTAAATATTTAATCAAATCTTTTTATACTTTTAAGTAAAGAGTTAATTGGTGAAAATTTTTTTTCTGTGTGTGCATGCGGCTTGGTTCCAGAACGCCTCAAAGAGTTTATGCACGACAACATAATCAACATAATCAGAGAAGACTAACAGTGGCTGCATTTATGATGGAAATTGAAGAGCAATTAGCAAGGTCTATGTCACCAATGTCAACATACCAACATCCCGATGATTTAACATACGCACCGCCATCGGTTCAAGAAGATATGGATACAAGCACAAGTTCACAATACACAGAGAGATACGATTGCTTTAACTTTGCCTTGATATGTGACAGATTTGGTGTGCCTGATAGAGTGGCATCAGCATTAGGAACCGCTCTTTTCCAAGATTTAAAAATGAAAGATAAGCATGGCGAACCTCTCATCATGGATAAATCGAAAGTTCGCAGAGAAAAAAAATGCAGACAAGAAGTGCTTCGCAAACGGTTAGATGACACCAATTTGTTAGCGTTTTCATTCGATGGCAGAAAAGATGATACTTTAACGAGACATAAAATTGATGAGAAGTATCATACTAGGATGCTAAAAGAACCTCATATTGTTATTTTGAGAGAACCGAATTCTGAATTGATTGGTTACGTAAGACTGGAACATGAAACCGCTGAATACAAAACAACCAAATTAAATGATTTTTTCTACGATAAAAATATATCACTGGATGCATTAATTGGCATATGCACTGATGGAGAGCCAACAAACACTGGCCCACACGTTGGAATTATACGACGATTCGGGACATCAAAATACATTGTAAAGGTATGGTTCCTTCGGCAAAGTTTCTTATTTTGATCCCTAGAATACGATTTTCCTTGTAATTTGTGCGATTTTTAAATCGACCCTTCCTAATATATATATATATCGATAACCTCCTTCTTTTGTCGCAGTCGGTAAAAAATTAATGAGTATGGAATGGAGCGAGCAGGCCTTTTGAATTCTAAAGAAGTAGTAAAGGTGCCTACTAGAGGAATCCATAGTCAAAGCGGCATTCAGTATTTGGTGCATACGGTCTTGCGAAAGTATACATATTTGCAAAATATTGTTTTTATGAAATCCATAGGTAAACCTAAATATGTGTGTTGCTGCTGCATTTGATCAAAAACACCAAATACCGCTACTTGTTTTTTTTTTTTCTTTGATTAATAAGCATTTGGGCTTGAGAGAAAATGTTCTCCACATCTCTGCTGAAAGACCAAAATCAAAGAAAACCGTATACTAAATGCTTTATCATATTAAAGACATGTCATTTATTTTATTATTGGCTTATTATGCGATCCATGTTGAAATCTATTCAATGAACGTCCATCCATTTAGTATTGCTTATTAAAGTTATTGTTATTGTGAGTTTTGTTTGTTATTTCCACATTTTATTTTATTTATTTTTTAATTAATTGAATTATTTATTATAGCTCAATTGTACTTACAGATTTCTCAGAACATAATAAACTAAAAGGAATTGATAGTGTACGTTTATGCTCTGGTGAGGGGCGGGGTATGGGGTATTAGGTAATATGTTTGATATGGATGTTAGACATCATTGTAAAATTAAAAAAAAAAATTATTTATTAGAAAAAGAAAAATTTGTTTATAATTCACAAACCACTTTTAAAATTCAAAATGCAATTTACAAGAGTTTTTCTACTAATTTGAAGTAAACAAAAAAAAACCTGCATACGTTTTGGAGCATCATTAAAATAAGCTATGTATGTTATTGAAATTGCTTAATGTGAGCTTTGCTAGTAAAAAAATTTAAACAAACGCCTCTAGGTATAAAAAAATTTATCACTGTAAAATCTTCATACTTCATACAAAATAAACGGAATATGAAGACTGTAAATCAATAAGGATCAGAGCACAATAATGGAATTGAAACCATTCCGATCGGAATGTGAGACTTGTCCCGATTTTCTTGTTGTAAAGAAAGACATTTTCAAATCATTTGACAAGTGGAAAAGAGTAAAACTTAAATTCTATACTTGCGTATTTAAGAGATCATCTACGATCTCATCATCAGAACAGTTCTTCTTATACAAATACAGTCCGAACTTTAAACCGATTGGCTTAATATATAAATATATTTGTTGGCGATACTCGTAAAGTCGGCAATTTTAATTTTTTAATGAAATTTATGAGTGACTCATAATCTCATAAATTATACACTTTGGGACATGAGGTCAAATTTGCCAGACTAGTAGTACTGTCGGTATTTTTGCAACACGAATTGTACTCGTAAAAGTACAATTGCATTTTCAGGTTTTGTGTTTTCAAAGACTAATAGTTGGTAGTTGCACGTTATTGTAAATATTTTTGTGTAGAACATTTCAGCTCGCCGCATTGTTCCTTAAGGGGAAATAATTATAGTGTTAGGATATTTCGCAAAAATATTACTGCCAGTGTAGTCTTTACATAATGTCAACCTCTTTTGTATCCATTTGTATTTCAAAACACTGGAAAAGTATGTATGTATGTATATATGTAGAATTGTTTATCATAGTCAGTTGGTATAACGTTGGTGTAAAAGTTGTGATCAAGTTTGCTAGCCGATTCACTGTGACAATGTTGTAATTTAACTCCTTTTATAACAAAGTCAAGACTTTCGCTCTCTACCAGAATTGTTGTACAATTTTTTTTCCAATCAAACATTTTAATATTAAAAATACTAAAAAATCCCTCAAAGCGTTTAAAATTACTTGAAAAAAATAAAAACCAGAATAATCAACACAGAAAAATACATATTTCCAATTCTAATCAAATATCTGTGTGTTATTATGTTTGACATTCTTTTCGGAATATTTTTAGGTAAATGAAAATTTTTAATTGAAAATAAAAATCAAAAATATTGTGATTACCAACAAGTGGTGCCATTTCATTACAATATTTAGTTTTACTTAATATTTTTTTTTCGTTCAATAATAAAAAGTATTTTTCTTACCTGCATTTGTTGCCAATAAAATGCACATAAGCGCTAGTGCTTGCACTGCTACGCGCAGCCGTGAACGACAAGGATTTTGCTCCCTCATCATACGTGTTGTTGTTGTGAGTACTAATTACAAAATTTGTATAAATATATATAAGATAAAAACTAATTTCACAATATTTTTTTTTTTATTTGTTTATTATTATTTAATTTTTTTCTAATTCACTTAAAACAAATAACACTTATTTTCTTCAAATATGCTTCATACCTGATCAACCACAAACAATTTATTTTTATAATTTTCTCTATGCCGTGTTAAATCCAAATAATAATATTTTTTAAAATTTATTTATTAATATTTGAATATTTTTTTCCTTTTTTTTTTTGAAGTTAAACACTCAATCGAATTTCGCTTTAGGAGGACGACGAAAATTTCCGGCCGCACTCGAAGAATGCATCGACAAATCTAAGTCGTATTGTGGAAGATGTTGAAACCTTTTATAGAATTATCAAGTGGAAATATGAGTATACAGAGGAGTACTAATATATGAGCGCAGATTAATATTCATTAGTTCCTGTGTTTGTGTTTTCCCAGCCGCTTTTTATGTGACTATCTCTCTTAATCTCTACCAACTGAAATAATATCAGTGTACACTACAGTTTGTCGGCGAAGTCTTTAGAATTCTTGTTATATGAAATTTTAGTATAAAATAATATTAAATTTTGTATGTGTACATACAAGTGATGTTACGAATGTCAATTTTTAGTATTCACGAATACGAATACGAATATTTAAAACAGTATTCGCCGAATACGAATACGAATGCGAATATTTCTTTTGAGGTTTATATTTCAAATTTAATTGGAAAAAATCCCTGCCTTTTTGCGTTAGTAACTATAAATGAAAAAAAAAATTTAGTGATTTAACATTATTATTGCATTAAGATGCCGAATTTGAAAACCTCTACAGAACATTTTTTAATTATTTTACTTACATACTTTCAGATTTCGTTTTTCTTACTCTGTTTGGGTTTTTAATTAATAATTCAGTGCTGTTTATCGAACATAATTTTGCAGAAGGCGCATCCACCTGTGTCAGTGGAATTTCATATATAAAAAGTTTTAGTTTGATTCCTGTAGCTTCCCACCCTTATACATTTACATATAAACAGAATCAAAACATCTCACCGAGATTCTTTAAATATCATGCATTTAAGTTATACGAGTATATTCCAATTTATTTTTTTTTTTTTTTTTTTTAATTAGGACCAGCACTCAGGGGATGACCCCTACGTATGCAGTGCATTGTGCCGGAACTCAGAGAGAGGGATAGAGTAGAGAAGATAGATGTTGAAAATGTAGAAGGCTTAACTCTTTCAACTCTGCTTTGCGCGTTATGTTAATTTTCATAGCAGTGTTGAGGCGCCTTTGCCGATAGATGATGTACTTTGTTCAATTCACTGCTGCGAAAGCATTTTTAATTTTATTAATACATTTGAGAGAACTTAAATTATAATTTATATATATTTTTGTTTGTTTTTTAAGAAGGTTATTACTTTGCGTGAAATACAATGGGTTTTTTTTTATAAAAATTAATATATTTTTTTACATTTTATGTACTTTTTTTAAACTTTTGTATGATTTTTTTTTGGAAAATGTATGGGAAAATTATTCGAAAAATATTCGCTTGAATTTGGCGAATACGAATACGAATATCTTAAAACAGGCGAATAGTCGAATAGTCGAATACGAATACGAGTATTCGTAACATCACTAGTACATACATATATTATTGGTAATTTTTGTAATTTCTACGAACTGCTTATTAATATTTGTTGATATTTTTTTAAATAAAGTTCGAAAAGGTAACAATCAGAGAAATAATATCACCAGCTAACATCAATTTAGTAGCTAGAAGTCTCGTTTTCTATTTGCATTCGAGGTGTGTATAAATGGGATTTATAATCACGTTCAACAGATCGATGTACCCTCATTGTTTCTGTGCGTCAATAGTTAGGTTATTATTATTGAAACGCCCGAAACGTCTGAATTGTTCTAATTTTACGTTTTTTCTTTTTCAACCAATCTTTTTATTGCAAATGAAAAGATATTTTCAACAAATTACCACGGTGAACAGAAAGGGACAACAAATTCATTCATATATTTAAATTTATAACATTTATATTTTATATTATTATTACGGATAAACGTAATTATTATTTGAACTGTAATAATATGTATAAATGAGAAGTTATTATTATTAGGCATAAGTTCAGTTTTATTGAATTAATGAAAATTCAAATTACTACGAATTTTTATTTTTTGAAAAACATTAGCATGTGCAATCAGACTAGCAGAACATATCAGAATACCGATTTCATGGCCGCTACACCTCTCATCAGCGTTCATTTGTCCATCTTTACAATTTTCGTAAAGTGGGTACTAATTGGGAAGAATATCAACTATTTAAACAAGTGAAAAAAATCAAGAAGGAAACTTATGGTTTTTATTAGGTATTCTTATTGATTTTTTCAAAAAGGTTTTCCTTAATAAAATAATAAGACTTCCTTCTTCAAAAAAATCCGTAGAGATATCTTTATTAATTTTGTTCTATTTTATTAGGTACTTATTAGGCACTGTTTTCTCTGTGTGATGTTAGGATATACAAATTTGATGTCATCAGAATGTCGTGGTACGTCCGAAATGCTTATTTACAACATGAAGTTGTATTATCTGGATGGGGGGTACTGAAAACATTTTTATAAAATTTACGTCTGTTGGGATTCGAACTAAGGAGATTCGGTTTCGTAAATAGGCACTCTAACCACCACACTACTACACCTTGCTACATGTTAGCAGCCAGTTTAAGAAGATGATTTACACATGATCATACAGGAACCTAATGAAATCAATAAGGAATACCTTTTTGAAAAAATCAATAAGATGGTCTAATGAAATCAATAAGAAATCCCTTTTTTATACAATTCATATGAAAACCTAATAGAATCAAAATTTTTTTTCTATGGATTGTTTTTTTGGTGCCAAAAATAATGGAAATTGGGTAAAACAAATTGCGAATAACAAGTTTTCTTCTTGATTTTATGTATTTTCCTTCTTGATAAAATTAAAAAGATTTACCACATAAAAATAATAAGGAATCTCTTCGGAAAAATCTTTGCTTCTTTCTGCTGGGACACCCCTTAGCTTAAAAACGTTTCATAGAAAAAATCTTCTTGATTCTATTGGGCAGTTTTGGATCTGTGAAGTAGCTCCGATTAATTTTTCACCTACCAAAACTCTATATCTCTGTAAGTAATGAAGGTTTTAGGGATTTTTTTTATTAAACAGTTATGATATTTTAAGCTTTTATATAGTTTAAATTTTTTAGTTAGTTATTAAAATATCAAAGCTGAAATGTGAACTCTTTAATTTTTATAGAAATGTAGGCCCTTTAAAGAAAAAATAAAGATTTTAATATAAAGGGTAAAGTCAGCAGAATAAAAAGGTAACTGCCAGCAAACCGTAACAAAAAAATAAATATTTTGAAAGTGCGATCATTTAAGAGGCAGTTATGTGATGATCAATATTTCTTTGCATGAGAGTACACTTTTTTACCCTTCTTATCACGTTCAGATTTTTCTGTAAACAGTATTTGGAGTTAGGAGTAACCTACAGCAAAATTTTATGACATTCAATAGACTTCTGGATTTTAGATGACGATTTTGTACGATTATTAGGATTTCTTTTTTTGCCTTACAAAGAGCCAAAACTGCCTAATATAATCAAGAAGATTTTCACTATGAAAAGTTTTTAGGCTAAGGGGTATCCCAGCAGAAAGAAGGGAAGATTTTTCCGAGAGATTCCTTCTTGAAAAAAATGTGTAGAGATATCTTATTAATTTTGTTCTATTTTATTAGGTATTTATTAGGCACTGTTTTCTCTGTGTAATTGTTTGCTGACAGACTGTCCACACAAAATACACTTTCAATACACCAATTGCCGTGGTTGGTGTGTAATAAAATAGTACTCTCGGCATATGTTTGAATTTTCCATTTTAGTGGGGAAATATAATGGTACAGAGAAGAGTGTGAGTGCGTGTAGTTTGTTGCTTAATAATCCATTAGATGATAATTGTATCTTAAGCCAATATACATACTTATGTATTAAAAACTTCTTAATAATTACAATTTTAAGATTACTTGAAAAGTGTACATAGGGTGGGTTTTTAGAAAATATTGACCCCCTGGACAAACAAATACTCAAGATACTCGTATATATGTACGTTCATTTATACATACATATGTACATACCAATGAACATTTGAGTATGTTAAACATGTGTGTATGTAAATATGTACACACACATACATAAATACATAGTATGTAAATATTTTCGATGGCATTTTTAAAAAAGTCCTAGCTTAAGATATGTCACTGTCATGTGTCACTCTATATACTTATGTATGTATGTATGCATGTTCAGTTTAATTAATTTTACAAATATAACATTTTATTCTAGCAAATAGTCAAGAATTTATGTTTTTAAAGGTTACAAGAAAAGTAAACAGATTCGTATCGAAAGAAAAATTTTTTGTTCTGATGTTTTGAAGTTTTTTAAAAACTATCTTGCTTTGGCTTTAGTAATTCGCAGATATTATGTGCGAGTTCATGTATGAGTAGATGAGTTTTAAAACTTTTCAAACATGAATGGAAAAGATCTACTGATGAGTTTGTATTTGGCTATCATTGAAATGCATATAGATTAGCTAAACCATAACAAATTGTAGTTTTTAATTTTCTTATTTGTTTTAAATTTTACATTGTTAGAACTTTTTTTATTTTGAGATACTTTTCGTACTACATAATCGTCTATATTTCATTTTAAATGTTTAAAGCAATTAAAAACAAAAACAAAAAAAAACAACGAACTCAAATTCAACTGTAATTTTTTCTGCTCCATGTTTTTATTTCTTATCAAACGACAATTTGCTATTTTCGAAAAAAAAAAACAAGATGAATATCAAATAGAAAGTTGTTTATATGATCAAAAATTTAGTCTTATCAAACATACACACAGTATTTAGGTTGTTTTGTTTTCAGATTAATTAAAATCAAACTCCAAAATGGTTACAAAATTTACATAATTTTTAAAGACTAATCGTTTAACAATATTGCTGCAAATACATATTTTCTATCTACATATATAGTTTATGCATATGTATACGAGTATATAAAAGTAAATGTTTGTCTGCTTAAAACCTATGGACTCTCCTAAACCGGTGAAAGAATCTTGCTAGAATATTCACATTATGTACATATATTTGCGATGGCACTTCCCATGCAGAGAAAATGTTTATTTATTTCAGATTTGCAATTTTATTGGATGCAATTCTTTAAAATTCTCATTTGCATCAGTCGCCCACATTATAAAATTCTATTTTTCCAATTTTTGTATTTGCACCACCACCGAAAATTTTATATCCAATATTTTTATTTTTTTTATTTAGGACCAGCACTCAGGGGATGACCCCTACGTATGCAGTGCATTGTGGCCGAACTCAGTGAGAGGGATAGGGTAGAGAAGATAGATGTTGAAAAGAGTTAAGCCTTCAACTCTTTTAGAACTCTGCTTTGCGCGTTATGTTTATTCTTATAGCAGTTTTGAGGCGCCTCCAGTGTTACATAGACGCATTAACTTTGTTAAGCTTGTTTATGCTTTGTTTATTCGATATCGTATGCGGTGATTTGGCCCCTGTATTGGCAGACATTTTATTAATTGTTTTACTTCGCCGATGTTTCTACTAACCGACGCAGGAGGGCGATGCTGTGTACTTTAGCTTGAACAGCATTAGTCGCTGTCGGAACAGGTTTTAGTGACCAGTGCTATGCCTTCATTACTTAAATAGTCCGCAACAAATAAATAAAATTTTTAATTAATTTTAAATAAAAAATATTAAAATTTTCAAAGGTTTATTCTACTTCTCATCACAAAACAAATTTTTTTTGCGAAGCGAAACACGACAGCTCTCAGCTTGTATAATGAAAAAATAAACGGTCAAAATAATTATATGATTAAAGCTACGTAAAAAACGTAACCAACAAAAAACCTTATAACTTATTTCTTTTAATTTCAATATTTTTTTAATTATGGGTTCGCATTTTTTAAAAACTATACAAAATTAATTTTTTTGAAGAATAATTCATTTTATTTTGCAATATAAAAACAAAGTAAAATGACACTATTTATTAGCAAAACTAGTGGTTACGTTTTTTTGGACAAATATTTAATAAATGTGAACGTAGCTTTAGTCATCTTTAATTATTTATAGAATGCGAAAAAAATGTATTTTATTAAATTAGACCTAAGTAAATTGATGATGGATTTTGGACATATGTGAGCACACATTTTTTTGTCCTTCATTTGGACGAATTAAAAATTTTGGCAAAGGATCTGTTTAATTTCGAAGCAATGTCGTTCAAATTAAAATGCCTAACTACAATAACAAAAGCGGATTGAAAAAACTAAGGATTTCCCTTTTTGGTCGAACAAATTCAACTTAAGCTTTGGAGGAAAAGCTTACGACTTGGGAATTGTGGATATTAAAACAAAGTATAATTTCATTAATCTTCAAATAGAATTCGCTTTGTATTTTTATTGAGAAAAAACGAATTTTCAATTTAAGTAATTCAGCTTAGTCTATCTTACTGTACGGTTAAAAGAGAAGAGATTTTTGTAATATATATACGGTGACCATCCGTCCTTTTTTTAAAAGGACAGTCCTCTTTTTTGACACAACGTCCTTTAAAATTTAAACAAAATAAATTGTCCTTTTTTAATTGAATTGTCCCTTTTTGTCCTTTATTTTTGAAGGCTAATGTTGTTCTTTAGTTTCCAAAATTAAAAGTTTTATTTCCTCAAAATACCGAAATTTTAAACTCAATACAATATAAATTTATAACCACCCAAGACAGGAATTGCCTATCAACACTGAAAAGTTTATGTTCAATGTGTCAAATTTTCTGTCGGCTTTCAAATGGACTGTGCAGAATTTAAATTGTTTTTATCAAATAACATTGATATAATAAAAAAAAATACATTATTCAGAAAAATATCAATAATAGATAATTATCTATTAGGTTTTTAATCCTTAAACTATTGTTTTTAGTTATTTTTATTTATTGAATTTTGTTATTTTTGTGTTATTGGCTAAATTTAATTTCTTTGTTAATTTTGATTAATTAATTAATTTTTTGTTTTAACAACGTGTGAACTTCTAGGCATGTATTTAATTTCTGTTTTAAACATTAAAATAAATACATACATACATATGTAACTACTTGTACTAGTCACTAATATTACATTGTTTCAATTATATTTTTATTTTATTGATATAAAATATATTTATGTAATTAAGTTAATACCAATAATTTTTATTTAATTTTAGTGTCCTTTTTTTGTCGAAAAATATGGTCACCGTAAATATATACTTAAACTTAGCAAGTCAAAGTTTCATTAAATTCTGTTCACAAATGCTAGCAGTTACTAAAAAAAAATATATATAATTCACAATATGTAATTACTGTCCAGGGCTGGGCGCATAGCATTACGAAGAACTTCGTGTATATATACATATATATATATATATATATATATATATATTATATATATATATATATATATAAGTATAAGCAATTAGCTTTGAATATAATTATGTACGAATAATAAATTCAATAAAAAAACAATTAATCAAATTTGCCTGTAGAACATTTTCCATGCTTAAGTATTTTTAAACAGGATCCATAATATTCGAGGGTATAAGTCTTATTTCTTTATTGTATTTTTTTTTTTTTTTGCAAAATTAAACAATATATTTTTTTATTAGAACCCGCACTCAGGGGATAACCCCTAATTATGTAATGCCTGTAGAAAATTTATAGCAGAGTTGAGGGAGGCGCCTCTTGTGTTAAGTAGGCGCATTAACTTTATTAAGCTGCATTAGTAGGCATTTTATTAATTGCATTACTTCCCCGATGTTTCTGCTAACCGACGAAGGAGGGTGATGTTGTGTACAATAGCTTGGAACAGAACAGCATCAATCGCTTTCGGAACAGTTTTTAGTGAGATTAATTCAATTTTGGTGATTTTTAAGGATTTTTTCTATATGTAAGTATTTCTTTATTTAAAATATGTACATACATACATATGTACTTTGTTAAAATTTCAATATCAAAATTAATAAAGTATTCGTTTTAATTATTTCATCTCGAACGACTTATTCAAAACTCAAATAGTTTGCAGACCTTTCCAATGATATACAATACGTAAATTAGTGCCTTCACAAAAGACCTTAGATAGAACATTGTTTTCCTTACTTTGTGTGCATCATTCCTTCTTTTCATTTTCAATGTGAATGTGTGTGTATGTTTCTGTGTGAAGTGATATAACAAATTTAATTTAACCAATTTTTCCGATATCAAGGCTATATTTTGTTCTTTATAAGGTACATATGTAAGTAAAAGAGATACAATATTATTCTTATTTATTGTTTAAATAAATATGTGGTTTTTATTCATTTAATAACAGTCAATTTATATAATATATTGACCTCTAAGGAATCTAAGAACATTTGAAGATCTAAACTTTTTTCTACAGGTTATACAGGTTATCATGGGCGCAGTAAAAACTTTTGCAGATTAATAAAAATTTTTATCGGTTTCTAAAAAAACCTGAGCAATTCAAATTCAAATTATAATTTTTTTGCTAAACAAAAGCTTATTAATCTGCAGTGCAAAATTTTCTTATCACATTAATTTTTTGTTTCTTTTTTTTAAATAAATTAAATACATACTCAGAAAATCAAACGCAAACAATATTGTGGAGTCAGCTAACGGCCAATTATACCGTAACTGTTTTAAATTTATTTTTTGGAGTTGTTTTAAATGAACATAACATAAATATTGCCAATATAATATTCTGTCATCATATAATAAATAAATTGTAATAAAAATAATTTTGAAATAAGGGGGGTTACTCTGTATTGCGATGCGAAAGCAAATGCGATGCGAAAACAATGTAAATAAGATACAAATGCGAACAGTTTTATTATCGCATCGCAATACAGAGTAAGAGTCTGAACACAATGTAACGATATTTTATTGCGGTGCGGTTTTTCATACGATTTTAAAGTTAAAAACCACAGTGCGGAACGGCATAAAATTAAAATCTATTTTATTTTCATTGCGGACTTTCTTATTCTCTCAATTTTTGATACTCTTTCTGATGTTGCCATAGTTTTTGAATAAAGTAAACAAAAAAAAAATAATGTTTTTGAAGTATGTTTGAATTAGAGTTGTGCGCGTGAGTAAAATTGCACTCACGAAACATAAATATTTTTCACGCACGCTCACGAACGCAATGTGTTTAATCACGTACTTTCACGCACGACGGGAATAATTTTGCACGCACGCTCACGGTGAAATACAAATTTTGCAATAAAAGATTTAGCATATGCTAAAAAATTTTATTTTGTAATTAATTTCTTTATTTACTTCAAGATTTCAATTAAATAAAAAAAATTAATGAAAAGCTCGCAAAATTAGCAATACAAAGGACAAACTTAATATAAAAAATCTAGCACTGTGTGACAAGGCAGGTTATTTAAATTTTTTACTTATATGTAAATGAATTCAAAAGGAGTACTAGTGTTGTTAGGTTTAGGTTAAAGTAAGATTTCCAAGGCTGTATGTATGTATATACTACATACTACGGTTCAAGATAGTGTTTTATTGATATGTACATACATACATTTTTTAACACCAATGAGATAAAATATGTTTTGAGTGCGCGAAAATTGTAATAAAAAATCACGCACGGTATTATCCTTTGAATCACGATCACGCACGCGCGCGTGATTTTATCAATTTGTAATCACGAATTACGTGATTCACGCGTGACGCGTCACACGAAAAATTCACGACACTTGCACATCTCTAGTTTGAATGTATGCACATATAAATTAATAAAAATGTAAATTTATTGCCGTCGCCGTCTTCCGTTGTATTATGTTTACTTTTCTCTCCCGCAACGAGAAATCGCACCGTTCCGCAAACATTGTGTTTATACTCTAATCCCCGAAGTTTTTTTTACCTAAATGTTGTAAGGAAGAAAATAAACTTTATACGAGTATCAAATCCATCTATATTATTACATTATACTACTTATTTGATATAAAAGCTTTTAGCGAGATTTTCTTAATACTCTAAGTGCTGCGCCAAAACAAATCGTCTTCAGTACAAAAAAGAAATTAAAATTGGCCAATAAATAGCGGATTAACTTACTAAATAATATTTCGGGACCCGCTTGCATAATATTATCTATAGGTCCAAAAATTCTTGGGCGACAGCTTGCCTCTCCTAAAAAAGCGAACTGCAATAAACCCCGTCTAACAAAAAATGATTTTTAAAATCGGCCAATAGATTGAGGGTTATACGAAAATAAAATAAAAAGTTTAATGGCGGGTGGGGGATGGTGTTAACATCGTGCACCGAAAAAAAACAACTTTCCCCTTCATTCCAAAAAAAATTGTTATGCAAACTTTGGCAACATATTAGTTTTTCACCTTATTACTTTGTAAACTACGAGTTGCATGGACGCATTATCACGAACCTTTATAATACCATCGAAATTGCGGTCTTGTCATTTGATTTGAAATTTTCCCAAAATTTAATTCAGTTCAATTTTCTATAAATTTTTTTTATTTCATAATCTTTTTGTTGTTGTTATTTCTTATAAACAATTAGAATACGAAAAGTCATACAAAAAATAAAATTAATTCGCTCAAAATTTTTTTAAAGGCCGCGATTGTTTTTAGGAAATATTTTTTACTAAACATTCGATAATAATTCGATAATAGATAAAACATATTATGAATTTGGCAACTTTTATTAAAAATGTATCATAAAATTGAGTAATTTTTCATTTGAAATTAATTAATTACAAATATTAAACTATAAAATGTTGATAAATTTTAAAACATTTTTACAAGCGCTCATCAATATAAACACACATATTTATATTTATATATAAATATATATACACACACACACACCTATATATTTATATATATATATATATATATATATATATATATATATATAATTACAGATATACATTTATCGATATAATATAAATTAAAAAAAGTTAAGATCTGGAAATATTTTGTTTTGCTATTTCTATTATTTATTAAGTATAAAAAGCAGAAGAATAACTATAGTTTATTTGTTTTTTTTATATTATTATTAAAAAGAGAAACAAGGTTATAAAGTTAAATTATAAATACGTACATAAATATATGTACATAAGCATATGTACATGTACGTATGTATAATCCAAAAGTGTCAAGCCCAATTAGAGTGGCGGCGGAAATTTGGCTAAATTAACAATTTAAAAGTGCATAGTAAATACAATCTTTTGCGGAAGGGAACAAGAGATAGAGACACCAAAACTTTACAATAGTGCAAGGAAAATTATTCATATTATTAGTTTCTTCTTTTATGTATGTGACGGTAAGGAATACTCGTAAAGCAGTGAGTGATGTTATTTGGGGCCATTTATAAGTTTTAGATTTTAAGTATTGAACCATTTTTCGTTTATCATAAAAAAATATATATAATGAACCTAAATTCCCCGGGAGTGCTTTTCCCTGCTCCCTGCTTCCCTCTTCTATATACAATTTCCCCGGGAAATTGTCATCCTTTTTTTTATTTTAAATGAGCATCGATAGTAGCAATATTTTCCCCGGGAAAAAAGGATGGAGGGAAATATTTTTTCGATTTTTTCCCCCAAAAATTTTAAAGGGGAAATTAGTGTTAAAATTTCAAACTAAAAAATTTTGTACATCGATGAAATTAGTATTTGTTTAGAAGAATGAACTTTAATAATTATTTATAATTACACAGGGGAACAAAATCGAAAAAATTTTAAAGGCTTTAATAACCACTATATAGATTTGATGCATCATAGATACGAAATTACGAAAATGGTAAAATTTTTCAATTCTATGGATAAGTTTTTTTCTAAATTTTGGAATTTTCGAAGGGGCTGATTTACCAATTTTATCATAACTATGGAACGACTTGTTCAATTTTGTCACAAAACATATTAATAAACTTGAAATGAAATTACTTTTAAGCCATGCTAATGTTATTTTTCTATAAACTCAACGGTTTCGGAATTATTTTATTACATGATTAGAAAGGTATGTATATTCCAAATAAAATAAACTATACTTCATGAAAATCGATGCATAAATGTTGATTTTATTCAAAATGCAGTGAAATTAACCGATTTTGAGATTTGACTACGTTGCAATAAATGCTTGATATGTACTCCACCACGTATTAGTTATATTATGTTATTATATATACATAACTAATACATGGTGGAGTACATATCAAGCAATTATTCATAATTGGGCAGCTTATATCAGTTCGCCGTTGTATGACGTTTAACATGTGGTTCAAAGCAAGAAACCTTGCAATACTACCCGCAACAATTTAACTTCATATGTACATACTATATTTGGTTTCAGCAAAAAAAAAAAAAAAGGAAGAAAAAAATAAGAATAACATTTATTTTTCTGAACTACTTATTTCACACCTGCTGATGCTCTCAATGGAAAATCCCCACCGCAGCTCTAATTGTGTTTTTTATGTGTTTTACGTACTACTCTGGAAGAGGGAATCTTAGAATATTAAATATTTTATAATACAAAATTACAAGGTTTAGTATTAATAAAAAAGAAAGAGCTAGAAATAAATAATCACAATCTAGTAATTACTAGTTATTATAAATATTAGTAGTTAAGTATGTACAGCTCATACATGTTTCTTCATAGTTTGGTTATATTCGCTTTAGCGATTAGCAGGCCGGAGCTTTAAGAGATACTTTATGGAACTATCAGTTGAGACAGCAATTTTTGGCTGCATCTTTCAATGTGGCACCATTTCGGGAATATGATTTTTGGTACTATCATTAATAATATTATTATTAAAATTTTTTTATTTTTGTAAAAACGGATGGAATTTTTGGGCATTAATGAAAAATGTGGAATGAAAGCTATATGAGAATGGACGTTATCTGTTATTTTATAAGGGTTTCTTGAAAAACACCAATATCATGGACACCCACATTCATCAACCACCATCTTGGGTAGATCTCTTTTTATAATACCTTCGTCGCCATAATATATTAGTGACATGCTGGAAAATTTTATGGGTGCACAGCAGGGTTGCATACCATTTAAAAGGCCCATTTTGCGATATTCTTCAATAAAGTGAGCATGAAATGTTTGAAATGTGTCTGGTGTACGATAGGGACCAGTACAATCGCCACGACAATAATTGGCAAAATAGCCACGTGGTGCTATGATCCAATCATCCCAGCCCAAGGCTTTAAAAGAAACATAAAATGATTCTTTGCAACACTGCCCATGTAATGCGCCGTTACAATTTATAGCACGCCGCCGAACACGTTTTTGTCTTTTAGCTTCAGTATATAGAACTAAAAACGGACGATTTGAGTTTAGCTCATCTTCATCATCTCTCTTGTTATCAATATTTTTACTATTTCTTCTGCGGCTATTCTCATGATCCGTCACCACAAATGTTTCATTATATTGCATTTTAGTCAAATCATCATTGTTGTGAGTGACATTGTAAAAATTTTTACTATTTGCGTCCTTCACATTATTTGCATTACGCTTTTCGTTGGCCATACGATGCTCTCCAATTCTAAATTCTCCTCTGGCACTGCTGCCACTAAACAAGTGTACCGAATACAGCTTGCCGCAACCGGTGCAGTCAATGAGCAATCGAAGTTTTTCACCTTCTCTTCGTGAATACCATTCCTTAACGGTTGGTGTTATGTCAAATTTTTTCCACCCTAAACGTGAAGTGTCAACCTCGAAGGATGCACAGAATTGAGCCACATGATCGAAGCCCTGAAAATATGTTTAGCTTTATTAAGTATGATTGTTTTTAAATTAATTTAATTATTTAAATATTATATTGAAAAACTATGTATTTCACAAAAAAATTAATGGTATACAATCAATTTAATATATGTTGTATGTATTTGATGAACCCTATATTGGTATACATTTTTTGTGTTTTAGAAAGTTAGAATATGCCTACATCTCGTACAAAATATGAAAGTGATATACTCATATAGACCTACAGTTTTAACTCGATATTAATTTATAGCAGAGTATAATAAAAATAATGTGTATGTAGGAACATACTTTTCCCAACTGGACATGGAACAAATTTAGTATATTGGCAGTCATTAAATTTTAATAATGTTTTTTTTTAGTTTAAGCACTTATTTGTAAATCATACATACCTTGTATGTGTAATTATTTTCAATCAGTTGAAATATCCATATTTTCAGTCTTTTGCGTTTTATTCCTGAGCCAGCTCTGGATTTATTTTTTAAAGAGATTTTATCGATACGTATGTGTATTTCAGCATACCGAACATGAAGGTTTTCTTTTGATTTTTCGCTGCTTTGATGAGAGAATTCTACTAGCCGATGGTTCTTGTACATTTTACCTTAATTATAAAAAAATAGAAAACAATTTTCAAATTAAAAATATCAAATTATATTACAACACGTATTGAATGTTAAACGTTTTATTTGATTAATGAAATATTTGCCTGGTTAATAATTAATCAACTACAAACTAGTAACGTCCCGTTACAAAAAAAATCAATATATTTTACCTTTTTCAGCGAAAGTAATTATCTCCTGAGTACTACCGAAAAAGTCCTCATTTTCTTCGAAAGTCTCCAATTTAGAAAAATAGTTATCATGCTGATGCTGATGTTCGCCATATCGAAAATATCGATCATGTTCTTCACCATCATCACTCTCAGCCTCATCATTTTCGTGTACAGCTTCAGGTTTCACATTAACATTACCATCCACATCTACAATGCCGTCGTCAACGTCGTCAATATTTAGTTGCTGATGATTTTGGGTTATTTTTTCATGCTTTTGCGGCATATGCAGTGGTTGCACATTAGTACGATCATGATCGTTATGATGATTATGATGTTGATGATGATGATTCGGCTTTCTTAATATGCTATTATTGTCATCAGAGTCAGGACTTTTCTGCTCCTCCATAATATTTAAGCTATCGTCACTACTGTTGATATCCGTTAGATATGTAAACTTTTTTTCTTCTTCAATATATTTATTGTTGTTGCGAAGGTGTGTTTGTACCATAATAATGTTGTTGCTGTTTTTGTTGTTACTATTATTAACATCATTATTATTATTATTATTACTCTTATTATTATTACTATTATTATTGTTATTATTATTATTATTTTTTATACTATTTTTATTGTTGCTATTGTTTGTGTGTTGTTGGTGTGTTGTTATTGGATTTTTGGCTGATGTAATTGTTGAGTGTGGTGAATTTTTATAAAATTGTTGGTGTTTAGATTGTTTCAATATCGTAAAATTGTTAACCGTTTTGTTTGTGTGATTTATTAATTTGTTTCTATTTGTTGTTGTTGTTGTGTACAAAAGTTCATTCAATTTTTTTGTTGTTGAAGTTGTTGCTCCCTTTCGGTACATGATATCATTGTTGTTCTTGAAGGGTTTAGAATGTGTTTGGTGCTGCTGCAGCTGTTGTCTATTTTTACTGAACTTCTTACGTACAACATTAATACTTTTTAGCGATCGTTTTATATTGTCTGCGACATCATCAGAATCGTTTGAATCTTGAGTGCTATATTCATTCTGTTGTCTTTGCTGATGGACATTCACGGGGACTACAATGGCACTTTTAATTGGTGTTCTCCACCAATAAGGATAATTTTGCTGAGGGTTAAGGTGTTGATGATCTTGAAAGTTGTTCGTGTTGGAAAACTCATGAAAACTCCTAATACCATCAGCTCGATAAATTGTGTCCCAAATAAATTGCTTTGGTAATGGATGCGATACGTTGGGCTTTCGCGTTAGGCCCAACTTGAATAAAATTTGGTGTTTTATTGATTCCAAACGCATAAGATCGCTTTGAGCATTGCTTTCTGTTGTTTTTGTTGGTTGTAATGTTGTTGTGTAGTAAATATTTTCATAGTTGTTGTTTTTGTTGTTGTTGTTGTTGTAGAGGAGTGTTTTATTAGAGTGTTAGATGTTGATAAGTTGGTTGTGTGGTGAACAGAAATACATATTTGAATGTGTTAAATATTAAAATACAAACAAAACGAATAAGAGTATGAGAATATTAAGGAATATCGTTTCAGGGGCTACACCAAGTTCCTAATTAAATGCAATAATAGCGGAAATCACACTTGGTTGAAAACTGCTCTTGCATTCGTTGCAGATCTTGGAGGTCTAGCTTATTTACAAATTTTGTTATTGCATTGCTTATTTTTGGCAACTATCTAATAAAATCTTGAATATCCTAAAAAGAAAAAAAACTCTGAAGAACCGCTAAGCGTGGGAAAATCGCAAAAAAAAAACTGTAAAAACTATTAATAGAGCCAGCAAACACGGGAAAAAGGTCACTCGAAAGGAAACGAATCGTCTAACCCGATTATAATCGCCAAAAATTAAGAAATATTGATCATCGCGCAACTCCTTCATATTTGCCGGACTTTCAAAATTATATTTTTGAAAGGGTTTGCTGGTAGTTGCAATTTTATTCTGCTTATTTCGTCCATAGTATTTTTTTTACAGATTAAAAAACTGTAATTTAAAACTATTTATAAAATTCATCCCTGGTTTATTCGTATGAAATAAAACTAAAAATTTTTTAAAGGAGATAACAGCGCAACGAAATGAATATTAAATAATATTAAATCAAATACCATTAACACCCTAAAGAACATTTTACGTAAGCTACAGTAAATGCCGCCGTTTTGGGATAAATACCATGGAGGAGATAATTTTTAAGCCCGGCCGGAGTCAGGCTCACAGAAAAAATCTTTAGTAATAAAATTTACGTTTCGTTATTACTACATATATCCTGTGTAGCCTTCAAACATTTTATCCACCATAGTTTATCTCGAAACGGCGGTAAGACTTCCCAACTAACACTTATTTTACATATATTACGTTTTTGTTATAAATTTAAAAATAAATTGAGACCCCAAATATTTTTTTTGTGTATTTCTTTCATGATTGATTTTTTATTTGTTTCTTTTTGCTATAAAAAACTAAAATGTTTCCTTTTATTTAATTAAATAAAATGGCAAAAATGTTACGTACCTTCGTTTATAGTTTGAAATGCAGATGATAGATCCGAGTCCAAATCATCGTTAAAGTTTTTGTAACTAAGGGAGGCACTTGAAGTTATACTTGTATCCAAATTTGAATTTGTTTTTAAGGCACGTTGAACACGTTGCGTTGATCGTATAAGTTTCTGATGATAATTACTATTGCAATAATGTTTCATATGTATAGTGTTGATAATAGGAATGGCATTAACAGATAAGCGAATGTTGTTGCTGCTGCTGCTAGTTCTGCTGCTGCTGTTGTTGTTGGAGGAGGTGGGGGGGCTTCTATTGCTATTGTTGGTACTGTTACTATTACTATTGTTGCCGTTGCTATTATTTTTATGCTTGTTCTTATTATTATTATTATTGCTATTATTATTATTGTTATTATTATTACTATTATTGTTACTGTTTTTAGTCTTCATTTGATTGAAATTTTCAATTTTGTAATCAAAATTGGAATTAACGGTGTTGGTTGTTGTCTCCTTTTGAGCATTATTCCCAGCTTGTTGTTGGTGTTTCTGTTGCTGCTGCTGTTCGGGTTGTTGCTGGTTTTGATAGTTTATAATGATATTACAATTAACTATCTTGGGTCCTTCGAACCATATCAGCCCAATTAGTAACCATACAATATTTGGCTTTGAGCCACGAACTCTTCTTATGGCACGCACCATTGTTGTTTTCGTTGATATCACTGTTGCTGCGGCCAAAGACTGCTCATTGTTTTGCGTTGTAGTGGCCGCTGTCGTTAATAGTTTGGGCGATTTTTCATGCAATTTATCCACAAAATTTTTGGGTAATTTTTTTGTTTTTTGCCTCTTGACACATTGCATGAGTGCCGTGTAAAAGTAATGCTGTGGCCTATATGCCATACAATACTGATACCGGCGGCGGCGACGCTTTCGTCTTCTTTTGTTTTGTTGACATTTGAAAAAGTGTTTATTACATCTTTTCAAGAGCGATGAGTAGTAGTGATGATGATGATGATTGCAGTTAGCACAGCCGCCTCTAGAGGCGCAAATGACAATTAAAGCCACAACTACGATGGCTACATGCATTCGCTTCCACTTTAATAGAGTTTGACAATTTTTCATGTTCAACAAATATTGCGGCAAGAGGCAATTAAATGCGTCAACTGCAAACTGGTAATAGCTGCTGCTACTACGCTTATACAAAAAATTAGATTTGGCATCTTTTACATGCAGCAGAGAATAACTTTGTCCATCTATTTGACGTAGTATGGTATAATTTTGATTATTCCATATCAACTCCCAGCCCCAATAGTTATTGGAGTTGCTCGTTTTAGTGAGCAGAAACCGGTTAACGGTACGAACAGGAGTTTTGTTGGTTGTGGTTGTTGAGCTGTTGCAAAAGCAGCAATAAAAAAGGCAACGACAGCAGTGATAAGTATTAGCATGTGATGAACTCAATTTACTGAGGTGGCAAACATCCTCCCAACAGCACAGGTAACAGCAATACTGATTGTTTGCATCATATACCGAATTAAAACTTTTATAGAAGCAGCAACAATAGATGGTATTACACAAGGGTATATAAATAGAGCAACGATGATTCCAACGACAGCAATTGGTACAACAATAGCAGCATAATCGGCAAGAATATTGACAAAAACAGCAGGTGCACCACATGAAACTGGTGCAATGGGTCAGGTAAGGAGGTATCTTGGTTGCAGTTACAAGTTTGTTTGGAGGCCATTTTCGTTCCTCTTGTTGTAACGACGAAATTTGCTGATACATGTTGCCACAGAAATGTGAACAGCGTTTATTAGAGCCACCAGCAACACCACGCCTATGCATAGGAGAACTTGACTCACTGAAAACGTTATTGTTGTTACTATTGTTTCGCTTAGCATCGTAAAATTTTTGATTAGCCCTACTGTTTTTCTCTTTGTCCTTGTTATTGTTGTTGTCATCGACTTTCATTAAATTTTCTGGATCTGGATTGGGGGGATCAGCAGCATTAATCTCGTTTTCAACAATTTGTTGCAAACGTTGTCTTTGATAATAGACATGAGTAAATAGTATGAGTAGCAAAAGGTCGCCCACTGTAGTAACATGCCCATAATTTATGGCATTTGGATTAGAGTCATCTCTTAAAGTTTCTTCCGTTGTCATGCCATTCTTAGCCGTTCTCGAAGCACGCCAGGTAAGTATGGCGAATATATAGGACAGAGTGCGTTTTTCGCCATTGGCCACATTTCGATTGCGTTGTGGATCGGTTTTATTAGATGACAACGTTGTTGTTGTTGTGCTGCAGCTACCACACAAGTTTTGTAGGCTTGTATTGAAGGCTGACCAAAATCCAAAAAACGCCAAACTAATGTTACGCAAATTGCGCAACACCAATAAGCAAATTTCAAACGCACTGGCCAACATCATGCACGCCAGCAATTCAAAGATCCAATTGAAATTGTAAAAATCTCCACTTCGCGGTTTCTCACGAACATTATGTATGCTGCTCGAGTTGTTGTTCTTGATATTTCTTTTGGTGCTGCTATTGATGTTTGGTTTAAAACTATTTTCTGTTGTATTGGTTACACCGACCTGTGGCATCCAAGTAACTACAATTTCATTGCCAGTTTCTTGTTGACTGTGCTGCTGAAGAAAATCCTTAATGGACAAAGATAATTTTTGTTCAGCAAATATGCAATTTGTCTTTGTGGTAAAGTTGCAAGGAATTTTGGCCAGCCTTATGTTCGCCTCGGGGGCTATGGCATCGGCCTCTTCTTCTCCCACAAACTGTCCGCCATAACTTTGCTGTTTACTTTGGCGATCGAGCTGGTCAAGGCTGTTACTGCTACTTATGGTCGAAATAAGTATCAACAATACCACAAACAAAAGTTTATCGCATTTAATATAGCTCAATGAAATCACTCCGGAAGCGTTACATATTTTCAAACCACCAATCGATCTTATTTCTATTATCATGTTCTGGAACAAAAAAAAAAATCAAAAGCAATTTTTACTTCAATTGAACGTGATGTGAACGTGATCGTCAACGCCAACGCTAACCCTTGTACCACCGTTAACTTTCCTCATCAATTGAGATTTTTTTTCTTGGTAAGACACACAACTCTTTATTAGTATGATAATCTAATGAAACAAAAAAGGAAGAAGGGAAACGCATTACGTAAGAGTATAATTAAAATGTATGTATACTAAGAGATTAATTTATAATAACTGGAAATTTTTGCTGCTGATAATGTTCATTGCTATTGGAAATATTACAAAATTTTTTAAATAAATAAATACATACATATGTGTGTATTCTCTTGTGTAGTGACACATGTACAATATACATACGTTTATATGTATTAGCAGCTAAATTATGAATAAAGTATTTAGTATTTTTCCCATTTTTAAAGTTCGTTTAGAATAAGGGAAAAGAGAAGCATTTCCCAGGGAAATTTTATTTAGAATAGGGAAACAGGGAGTAAGAAAGACGCCCAAGAACGACGAAATTCGTCGAGCAGGCCAAAATTCGTCACCGTTTGAAATACAATTAAAGTGTGTGGAGTTAACAGTTCCAGTTGTCATTGATGTGTTATTCTGGGTTTTCAGCGTTTCTACTCGATTGTAATTTTGTTAATTGCCAACTTAATTCGATAAAGTTTCAGCGATTTCTTTATAGAGCTGCAAAACTATCGATAGTATATTTTGATGCCATCAATACTATCGATAGTTTTTGATTCCTAGAAACTTGTCAATTGTGTATTTTTCGAGTATAAAATATTAAATTCTTTAATCATTCCTTAAATTAAAAAGAAAGTTGATTTTTCAAAACTTGACTTTAATTTCCAATGCTTTTAATATACATGTACATACATATATACATACCAGAGCTGTAAAATAATGATTCTGTTTTGAATAAAACTGAGAATCATTCAAGAATTGAATTAAAAGTTTCTTAATGCATTCATTGTGCCCAAAAATTAATTGACTCAAAGTATACATATATGCATTCATCATGAAAAACTAACTTAATTTAATTAATTTTAAAAAATAATGAATTGAGTTAACGTTTTAGAATTATACATACATATATCTTGAATCCATTCACTTCATATAAATAAAAAAATTGAATTAAAATTTGAATGCATTATCGATGATTTAAGGGAAAGGATTTGTAATTTATTTTTTCATTCACTTCTATAGTTAGGATAAATATTCCAAATATTATCTCTTCATCTCATACACTATTCTGCAATTTTTTTATAATTAAGGTACTAAATTTATAGATTTTTTATTCATGCATTCCGACAGTATTCCGCGTGGAACTCTGAACATAATACTGGGCTTTAGATTGAGTTTGTTGACACATAGTAAGTAGTTTTTCATAATAGCAATTGGATACACGCTTTTGGACAAGCTTTTAAATCGTACAACAGTTTTTGTTTGATGATCCTAATCCATATTAAAATAGTAAATCAAAAATGACTTACAGTTTCTTTCCCTTAAATCACTGATGTCAGCGCCATACACAAAATTGTGGAAACAAAACTCACATGTACGCTTACGCTCTTTTATTTTGCGAGCGTAAAATATAATTGTTTACTCTCATTCAGCGGGAAATATCGTAAGGCTGGTTTTTATGCCTTTAAACCAGTGATGGAAAAAATGAAAAATTGAAATGGTACTGTCCGACAACAAAAAGAGTACTTTTTTCAACATTGTGGTACTTTTTGTGAAACATATATTTTTATTCAAAAATAAAATTAAAAATCCATTTTATAATAAAAAAAATATTAAATGAAGAAAACAATGCAGCTTGGTTGGCATAATTTTTCAACCAGGTTCAACCCCGCATTAGCAGAACAAAACCAATACATGTACATTAAAAAAAAAACAAATGTGTGCAAAATACACTAATCCACACATATATGTATATTTTTACAATTTTGTGCCAGATTATTTAGTCTCGTGTGTTTTCGAAAGAACAAAAGTTATGCGAACTAAAAATTAATCTCGTGTAAATTGGACCAATAACATTAAAGGGCACTATACATTCGCCAAAATCACATCAAGCATTTAAAGTTGTAACAGTAAAAATTTGTTTGTATGTCGGTGCCACGACGACGCTTGATTTAAAATCAAAAAATTTAGATATTGGGTATGCTTGATATCAAGCATACGTACGCGCTTGATGTCAATGACAGTGTATAATGCCCTTAACAACTTTTGCAAAAAACACACACTAACAACAACATTAATAACGAATTTGTGCCTGCCTTAGCTCTTGTTTTGAAGCGAATGTTATCAATGATTATAAAAATAACGCAGATTTCTAAACAGGGAACAAAGCAAAACAAAAAAGTAGTACTAAACTTGACGTAGGGGTACTGTGGTATTTTTGTTGTGAAAAAGTACTGAAAATAGTACAAAAGTACTGCATTTTCCATCACTGCTCTAAACAGAAATAATATATATATAAATAAATATACAAAAATATAAAGAGGCTAGTTGAAATAAGCTGGAGCCACTGTATGAAGGTACATCTTTTCGAAAATTTCTTAAAAAATGCTGCATAAAATTAGCTTTGAGCCCCTGTATGTTTTTATTTGGCTATTGTAAACTTTTAAATTATATATATTCATCATTTAGACAATAACGGTTAAGTAAAATTTATTTAATAATCGTGTAGACTGCGATGTTTCTACATGAGAAGGTCATTAATTAGGCCTCGCAACCGCACATTTCTCCCGCTGGGAATGTAAGAGATAAGAGTAATCTCACCAACACAATCGTAATTGACATCACTGTAGGCTTGCCAGATCCAATTTGCCAAAAACTTGACATTGACCAAAAAAAAACTTGATTTTGAAAAAAAAACTTGACAAATAAATACACTCATACTATTGGTTTTTATTTAACTTTTTATTATTTTTTTTTTCATAAAAATTATTAGAATAAAAACAAAAATATCATAAAAAGTAAAAATAACAGAAACAATGTAAAAGAAACAAAAAACAATATAACAATAAAAATTCAGTCTTTATATATTTTAAAGAAAACTTAGGCGTTATTTAAAAAAAAATATAGGTACTATCTTAAGAAAAAAATATAGGTTCTATTTATTTTGCCACATATATTTCGTATTCTTAGATACAGAATTAATTAATTAATTCTCTACCATCTGAGTAATGGGGTAAATATCATTGTTGGCACTTTTATTATAATTGTACATACCTAAAGAGAACTATATTTTTTAAATTATAATTGCACAGAAAAAATTATGTATCATATTAGTCCTTAGTTGTATTGATAGTAAAAATATGCTATTTCGATGTGTTTTTTAGAAACTTAAATTTTTTTTTTTCAGTATTATTACATATGTAGCTAGAATAAATTTGAGAATAAAATTAACTTACAAAAACATTGACAAATCACTTTTTCACTTGACACTTGACGCGCATTAATAAACTTGACAATCAGGCCAAATCAGGCCTGTCTGGCAACCCTACATCACTGCCTTAAATCATCGATAATGCATTCAAATTTTAATTCAATTCTTTTTTGTGAATAAAATAAATGAATTTAAGACTTTGTTTCATGTTGAATTCTTTCACACTTTAAATCAAGTAATTTTTTAAGTGATGTCAATGCATGCAAGAGTTTTTAATTCATGAGGAATGCTTTCGTGTTTCAATTCAATTCACATTTTGAACAAAATTAATTAATTAAATTTTCTTTAATTCATTGTGAATTAAAAATCAGAATTGAGTCATTCTTTTACAGCTCTGATATATACATATGTACTTAAGTATATTATATTTATCGACAGTCGAGTAGTCGTCAAATTTAACCGCCGTCAAATTTAATGATATGCCACACCCGTTCGTACACAATGTCTCATAGTTCTTAAAAACCGACATCTTATGTTGAAAAAAATTAAAACTAATTAATATATTTCCCCATTTATGTATATACATGTAATGATAACACTGGTCAACAAAAAAAATTGCTTGTTTCCTGTATTTTTTTTGTTTCTATCTCAAATTGTTTCTATCTAAATATGTAACAGCTTTTGTTTTTGAGTTATAGGTTGCTAACTACCCACATTTACTATTTACTTATACTTTCGTTTTTAGTTGGGCATTAAAATATATTTTGGTGATGTTTTAGATATGGCTTCCTCAAGAAGATGTGTATGCTTAGTCCCGATTGTTTTTGCTATATATCTGGTGAATATATATTTGAAAATTTTAGAAAATCTATATCGGCCTTTGTGAAAACAACGTATCAAAAGTGGCGAATGTTTAAATATTCTTTTACGCAAGTTTTCAGTATTAGGTACAGAAAAAATGAAAGCTGGTATTTTTGAAGGGCCACCGATTAGGCAACTCGTGAAAGATTCTAATTTTGTCAAATCAATGACTGAAGTCGAGTCCAAAGTTTGGAATTAATTTGTTTTGGTTTTGAGTAATTTCTTAGTCAAAAACATATCTGACGAGCATGGCGAGCTAGTGCATGATGTCGAGCTTGCAAAAGGTAGGGTGCAATATGAGTATAAAAATTCACTACCGGCACTCACATTTAGACCGATTTACACAAAATCTGGGAGATTTTAGTGAGGAGCAGGGTGGAAGATTTCACCAGAATCTTCGGAATATGAAAGAGCGATATCAGGGAAAGTGGGACTCACATATGATGGCATACTACTGCTGGAGTTTGCAACGAGATCTACCTTAAGTCGTTAATTCAAGGAAATCTTATAACATATCATTTGATAGTGTTCGATATAAATTTTGTATTAATTTATTGTGTATTTTCGTCAAAATAATATAACTGTATTTTTCAAAAACTAAAGCTGTTAGCAATTTGCTACTATTTTGTCATAGTCAGGGCCAAAGAAATGCTTGATAGCAGTAAAAAATAAAGGAACAAGAGTTGTGTTGACCAGTGTAATCATTGTTATAAAGGTTGACAGGCGGCGAAACTTTCATGTTTAATTTTTTTACATCAAAGTCGCCGTCATACCGTTTTTATTATTGTCTTCGTTCTAACTTTTTTAGTAGAATGTTTTTGCCGATAGTATCGCTATCGAAAATAAAATATCGATAGTGTCTTATGGCGTTTTCTTTTCTGAACAAAAATGTTGACCTTTCAATGTGTAACACTTTTTACAGTTTGCACCTACCTTGCCACAATGGTACAAAATATTTGAGACTTAACATTAATTAATTAATTATCGTTTTAATTGTAAGTTTTTTCGCTTAAGCAAATCGAATGACAAAAATAAAAGTTCTTACTTGTATAAAAATATACTTACCAAAGTTGTAAAAATGGGCAGTATATCACCCCGACTTGATAGTAGAGGGCAAAATATGTTGCATATTTTGCCATTTATTGGTGCAACATAATTAGAAAGGAACGAAATCGCTTTTAAATATGTTACATATTTTTTAGAATGGATCACGAAAATTAAAGAATGTAGCATAAGTGCAACACTTTTTTCAGAAAAGAAAACGCCATTAAATTCAAAACTATCGATATTGTCAATAGTATCTACCATCGATAGCTTTGCAGCTCTATTTCTTTATTACATTTAACAACTTTGCGCAAAATGCGATATTTTCGCGTTCTTTCCATTTTTGGTTTTTTTTTTCTTCATTTTAATACTTTTTTAATTAAAAATTTTAATATGAAATATTTCGCTATTTCGGCGACAAGAGTAATTTTTTCTATAATTTTTGGCTTTCAGGAATTTTAGAAACTTGTATTGCTACTCAGTATTCTTTAAAATGTTAGGCAAGTTTTTGGAAAATTTTTGTATTATTTTGTTTAGATTAAAATCCTTATTCAAGTGCTACACAAAACAAAATCAGTTGTTCGAATGGTTTTATTTGAAAAAACTATTACTCTTTGACGTTTCAATGCCAAAATTGCTGCGAAGGAGTGCTTGGGTCGAACTAGCTCCGTGGCTTCATCATAGTTTATTCTTTAAAATGAACAACTGAACATATGTATGTACATAACTGGAATGCGGTGATTCGTAATGGACATCCACACAAAAACATAAATGTGAAAATAAGGCCAAGTTCGTATCCAAAAAGTTTCGGCCGCAAAAAGTACTGAGATCAAAATAAGGACCAAGTTCTTGATAGGTACATTTCCATCTCATTTCTAGGCAACCTGTAAACTTGGCAATATTTGTTTGCCTTTCTAATATGGGAAAGAATTCTTGGAAAAATATTGCCAAGCTTATAGGATGCCTAGAAATGAGATGGAATTTTACCTATCAAGAACTTGGTCCTTATTTTGATCTCAGTACTTTTTACGGCTGAAACTTTTTGGATACGAACTTGACCTTATTTTCACATTTATGTTTTTGTGTGGATCTCGCTTCTTTTTTCTAAGTTGTTTTTGTATAAATATTTATATGTATTGCTTATCTGGGCCTACCTGTGTAGAAAATTTCAGCTTTCTAGCTATACTAGAAGTGCCCTATACAAAGAAGGGGCACCATAATCGCACCAGGTGAAAAGTGCCGGTTTAAAAATCATTTTCGTTAATTTCTTATCAGGACCTACCTGTGTATAAAATTTCAGCTTTCTAGCTATACTGGAAATGCCCCATACAAAGAAGGGGAACCCTAGTCCCCCCGGGTGGAAAGTGACCGTTTTCAGATTTTTCTGGTTATTTTCTCACCAAAAACCTACCTGCGTACAAAGTTTCAGCTCTCCAGCTTTACTGGAAGTGCCCAATAATATTGATGAGTGAGTCAGTGAGTCAGTGAATATGTACTGAAATATGTACTTTTCACACTTTAATATCTCGGGAAGATTTTATGGTAGAACTTTCAAACTTATCCTGTGAGGTCACCTCTGTGGGGAGACTTTATGTTTCAAGTTTCATGATATTACGATCAGGGGGAGCAAAGTTATGAGGGTGGTAAAAACAGCTCGAATAGTTTCGTGTAAATATACACACGGTGTGGCCGAACTTGGCCTGATATGTAATTATGTACTACATACGATGAGCTATTGTTAGAACATCAATAACGTAGATTGAAATACATCAAATTAATTATTTTTTTCAATTTCTTAAAAAATTTCAAATTAAGTTTTTAAGGATGAGTCAATAGATGTATGAACTGTAGCTTTATACATACATACATACGTATGTATGTATGTGTGTCCGTGTGCTTTAATTTTCATTGGCGTCTACAATTGTTGGTGTTTTTTTAATACAGCGACTATTAAAAATGTAACACTATATTTTGTAGCCAAAAAGTCTACAAACGTTAGAACAGAAGACGGCAGAAAAGTCAATATGACAAGTCATTTAATGCTTGCTTATATACAGTATGCATACAGACACTTATACATATACGTATACATAAATATATATACATATATAAGGGTGGCCCGAAAACTACTCAAAAACCATTTTAAGATGTTGCTTAAAGATTTTTTTCGAATCAATGCATTCAAGCTAACATTTTGCTCCCACGAAATGGTTGAGCTACGAGAAAATCAATATTTTAACACTCCGAATTAAAAATATTAAGCGAATCAAACTGCAACAAAACAACTTTCAAAAATAGAGAAAAATTTGAAACTTGGTGCACAAATGTACGCAAAAATCAAAGCGATTCGAAAATGGGCGAGTTATGCGATTATTAATATTTTGCCATTGATTTTCAAAAAATTTAAATGGGACCAAACTGCAAGTAAGCCTGATCAAACTTCAACATATAATTTCGATAAATCGGCTATAAATGGAAGAAATAATATATATATTTGGAAAACAACTTGACTCCCTTTCAACCAAAGTGATTTTGAAAATCGACTCACAAAACATAGAGTTGTGAAGGATCAATGATTAAAAACATTTAAAACTTTTACAAACGAGTTGATAACGTACGTCTTTTTTTTAAATCGGTTAAAAATTACAAAGACGGTGAAAACTTCAAGTCAATATTTTGATTTTGAACGTGGTTGCTCAGGGTTTACGGAATGACAAATCTATAAATACCCTTAACATTTTTGCTGATAAAAAATATATTTGCAGAGGAGACTCAAAAATAAACAAACTATCACCATTATCGGTATAAAAAAGGTTCACATGAAATGTGTTCCTTTTTCCTGGAATTATAGTCGTCAAATTTTCCGTTCTTGTTGTGTCGGTGCACTATTTTCGAATTTTGTTCATGGGAAATATTTCACGTGAACAAAATGTTCGTCTCTTACTCGCCATAAGGGCGAGTTTGGGCCAGTTTGGGCCACTCTAATAAATATGTATGCACATACATACAAATATATATGTAATCATACAGACATTTTATACATGCTTCATTATATGTATGTGTGGATATATTGTGTGCTTGTGTTGTTAAGGGGTGAATACATAAGCATCATCCCATTAATGGAACTGTGGTGGTTCATCTCGAGGATTTTTTTGTGTGTACGAGCATATTTAGTTTTTAAATGATATATAAAAAAACTGAAGTTTAAGTAATTTACACGATTTTTCACCAGATCAGTAGACTCTCGATAATTTGCAAATCAAAGTACCAGAAAAAAAGTTCATATAATTGAGTGTTTAAATAATATTGCGAAGTGCAATCAGGGGCTTTATCATGGGAATTTAGTGGGTTTATGGCAGATGATAAGGCCTCTTTTGTTTTTGTTTAGGCATAAAGAATGTTAGGAAAATTATCCAACTAAAATTCCATTTTGTGGAATTGTATTAATTGTTGTTCGACTGTTTAAGTGATAAAGGCGCTTAAAACTGTTCCGGGAGTGATTGATACTCTTCCAACTTATGTACACCATAGTGCTCACATCCGTCGGCTAGCGCAGAATAGTCGGTGATGTAAAATAAGTAATAAAAATGCCTGCACACGCTTAAGTATGTTAATCCGTCTACTTGAAACGAGAGGAGCGGCAACATAACGCTAAAAATTAAAAAAAAAACACGCTACAACAGAGTTGTAAAAGAATTGATTCTATCACCATCTATCAACCTTACCCTATTGTTTTTGTTTTCTTTGCTAATGCTTTCAAATGTCAATCCCAAACTCTCATGTACTGTTAATGATACTTCAATTTGTACCCCCAGAAAGAAAAATATATTAACATACATATGAATATTATTTAACTTAACCCTTCAATTAAATAAATATAATTATTAAAAAAATAATTATATGTATATGTGACTTGCTACACGTAAAGGGACCTCTGCCCCGAAAAGAAGTTATTGAGAAAAACGCGTTTAAAAAAAGCGCTTCGTTTTTCCGTGATGAAAATAACAAAAAAAAAAAAAACTGGAAGAAATTCCTAAAAAAAATCAGACAAAGGTGAAAAGCAGCAAAATACAAAAAAAAGGACCAAAAAAGCGTGTTAGGAGTAAAAAAGAGTAAAATTTTAATATTTTTGTATATATTTTATCTGTTTATATCACATTTTTCAATTTTTTCATTAATTATGTTTATCTTTACAGGTGATTTGTAAAAAAACTAAAAGACATAGAAACTTGCGGTTTGCGGTATTTGAAAGAGCGTTTTTTTCCTATAAGAATCACTCAAAAAGTGAAAGAAATTTTTTCGGCGCAGAGGTCCCTTTTCGTGGAGCAGGTCACATACATATATAATAAATATGTAGACAAAATTGAATTGTAACTATCATTTAATTATGACATGAACAAATTATGCCAATAACTCTAAACAAAAAAATCACATTTAACCTTTAAATAGTTTTTTAATTTATTAAATAAAATTTTTTTTTGCTTACCATGGCAAAATTTTTTTAATTAATTAATTAATCAATATTATTAAAACTTTAATTGAAATCTTGAAATTATTTGAATTAAATTATTAATTAAAGCTATTGTTATTTTATTAAATAACAATTCAATTAAATCCACAATTAAAATTTAATTAGTATGTATTATTAATTTTTTTATTGGTGCAAATTTCAAAAAAAATTTAATTAATTACAAATTTTTTAACTGATCCGCTTACTTAAAGCTAACTGTATTAACAAAGCCATACAGTTCAACAGCAACACACATTAGGAGAGTTAACGTCGTTAAGTACGTCATGATTAATCACCCTATATGTACATACATGCATACATACATACATACATACATACTTATGTACATATATTAAATCCATTTACTATGTAGACAGAATTTTGTCTGATAGTAAGTATGCCTCTTTATCTTGCTATTTAATATTCCTTTAATACAATTTAAAGAAATTGGTTTTTCCATGTTTATTTTATTGTCATACACATACACATATATATGTACATATATATATTCAATAGACATACAACATACATACATTGATATGTATGTATGTAGGTAGTATTCTGTGCAAACTTACTTACATATACATACATACATATGTTATTTAATAGAAGGACTTTTGTTTGTTAAATACAGTAACGTTTCATTAGCAGAATAATAAACTCTTAAGAGGTTTATTTACCATGGCATTGAATAATGTTCAGAAGGATTGGAGCCATGTTATTAATATTCACTGCTGACATTACCGGCTTTACTTCCTAATACACCCAAATGTTTTATAGGTATACATTTTTAATTCGATATAACGTATAGGTATTACTTATAATTATATACTTATATTAGTATACATATATATATGTACATACATATTGTATGGAGATTATACATACATATGTTTATATTTAATATATATATATATACATATATATGTACATATATGTATATACATATACATATAATTTCATATATTTATATATATGTATATATGTATGTGTATATATATACATATGCATATGTATATAAGTACATACATATACTATATGTATATACATATGTATATGTATACATATATGTACATACATATCTATATATGTATTAATATGCATCTTTGAACACATTTACATACATTTTATCGTTAACTATTTTTATTTTTTTCTATTATTTGTTAGCTTACTATATTAACACTTGAAACTTTTTATTTATATTAATATATGTACATATGTACTTTGGTTTTAATAAAAATAATAATATTTAGAAGGACACGTTATTTTTACTATTTGAAAATTTCCCATGACTGTTTTCTTCTTAGAGTTCGCAATTTTCTAGAAAAGCTTTCAAATATGTGTCGAAGTTGGTCGTTGTTTTAATGCGGCATATGTTGCGATTGTTATGTTTACGATATAAAACTGTTTTGACAATTTGCCAAATACACGAGGATATTTAGCCAGCATTGCCACATAGTTTTAATATATTTTACGGTCAAATGTGTCATATGACTTTATTGTTGAACAGTTAAAAAAATGTGGTTTACAATCAACTTTATAGGTTTTAATCTGTAATTAATTGTAATTTTTTAATTACTACGAACTGCTTTTTATTAATATTTGTTGATATTTTTACACACTAAAGTTCGTAAATTTAATATTCAGAGAAATATTGGATATTGTTAACATGTTAATTAAGTTATTGTGCAATAAATACGAAATTGTTATAAATATTGAGTAAAACTTGAAATGCAACACTGCTTACAAGTATGTTCAGTGGTGAAAATTACCAGCAATTTATCTACATTGACAAATGTCAAGAAAATAAATTAAATTAAATTTTAAACTTAAATTTTTTAAATTTAATTTATAATTTATAACAAAAATTAAGTTAAACATGTTAAAAATAACCAATTTCTTTTCTCAAGTGGCTAATGATACTGTTCCAAGCTTTGATGAAATGTCTCCTTTCGGGTTTAATTTTAGGCACATTAGTGTGCACGAGCTTAATATTGCCTTTTTTGAGGTAAAATCAAATGCAATGGGTTGTGACAAATTGTTGCTCAAATTCTTAAAAATTATTTACCCATATATAATTAAAATTACTTCTACACGTTTTTAATTCAATAATAATGACATCCAATTATCCTAGTGTTTGGAAAATTCAAGAGTAGTTCCTATTGAAAAAAGGGAGATGCACGACTTTGGACAATTTCCGTCCGATTAGTATCTTACCCTGCTTGTCAAAAATATTTGAAATCATATTAAAGAACCCGATAAGTGATTACTTGGACTCTAACAACATGCTCAGCAATTGCCACTTCGGTTTTCGGACTGGTAGTAGTACTTCCATTCTGCTACTGAACTTAACTGAAAATGTCCGACAGAATTTTAATGAAAAGAAAATTTCCACTCTAATATCGCTTGACCTTAGTAAAGCTTTCGATACTGTTAACTATACTATATTAATAAACAAGCTTTCTACTGAATTCAAGTTTTCTTCCTTATCATGTAAACTTTTACACTCATATTTAACTGATCGTAATCAATACGTAAGTGTGGGTTATTATAGTTCCTCTATTTCCCCTTGCTTGAGTGGTGTTCCACAAGGCTCAATACTTGGGCCGCTTTTATTTTTAATTTACATGAATGATCTGGTTAGTTTTATCGGTTCTACGCAATGTAAGTTATTTCTTTTTGCGGATGATATTAATATTTTATTTAGTGGTGAATCTCAATTTCTGGACTACCACGAAGCCAATATTAATTACATTTTATCGCCAGTTTTGGACTGGTCCCTTCACAACAAACTCAAATTTAACTCTAGTAAAACTAAGGCATTAGCTTTTGGTCCCCTTGATACTACGACAATCAATATAGTTTTTGACGTTGTTTGTGTACCCTTTGTAAATATTATGAAATGTCTGGGATTGACACTTGACAGTAATATGTCTTGACACTCATATATCTAATGTATCTGCCAGAATTAATAACTTATTAAGAATATTATACAATCTTTATATATATTTACCTCTTAAAACAAGGATTATCTTGGCTCATTCTTTACTTATGACTCATATTCAATATTGCCTTGAAATTTATAGTGGGTGTACTTCTTCTAATTTGAATCGGCTGAGACTCATCTTTAATCGCATTATAAGATTTATTTTCAAATTAAAAATTTTTCAACATGTTTCTAATTACTCAAAATCATTTTTAAATTGTTTATTTTATGATTTTGTTAAAATTAGAACTCTTTCCAGTTTTTTCCTTATTGTTAAATCCAATTCCAGATTAAAGCAATTCTTCAACTTTTCAAGATCAACACGAAACACACAATTAATTTTGCCAAGAATTGCTAATTCTATTTTCGAAAAATCATTCGTAGTACGAATATGCAGACTTTACAATGATCTTCCCATTCGCCTTAGAAGTTTTGAATATGGTACCTCAAGTTTTAAACGCCTATTAATCATTTTTTACCGATAATCATTTCTTACCAATAACTAAATCATTTATTCACAGAAAAAAATATTTAAGTTTTTTTTTTTTTCAATTAACCCTTTAATTAAAAATATAAAAAAAAATTTGATTAAATATTTAATTTATTTAATTAAATTTTTAATTGTAATAAATGATTTTAGTTAATAAATGTATACAAATTTAATTGATACTATTAATTTGTTTACTGGTGCAAATTTAATTAAATTTTTAATTGATATCACAAATTTTTTAATTGAAATCAATTTTTATTTTTTTCTGTGTTGTTACGTTAACTTCCCCTACAAGAAATTGCTGATGGAAACTAACACATACAAAACTTATTTACTAACACTCTTGCATCTATGACTATGTTTACATTAGATCTGATTAGTAAAATACTGTGGAGTGAGCAGAGTTCAGATATATGTTTTACTATAGTTCACGAAATTCACAAGTATGAAAGAGAAACAAAATCACACGTACACGAATGTTTACATCAGTTTTTTCATATTGCCCTTAATAAAATGATAGAGAATACTGATGGGTATACCCATCAGCAATGCCCATCAGATGATGCATCAAATGACCGTCATTGTTCTTGTAGGGTTCTATTACTTTTATATGAATACACAGGACTTTTGTTCCTACCTCCTTATTTATAAGTAATATATGTAAGTAATATTTATATGTATATACATTTTTTTTATTAACTTTTAATATTATTTACTTAATATATGTTACTTCATTACAATTTATACCAAATGAATTAATCAAATATGGCCTTATAGGCTCGATTAAATAAATAAATAACAAATACAAAAATAAAAAAAAAATAAAGATATATATGTGTGTAACTTTAAAAACAAAGAAAAGAGGCCAGTTTAAAATAAAAACAAAGTTATTTTCCAACTGACAAAGTTTATTGAGTTAGCTTAATTCTGTATGTCTGAACAGTAAAATAATATTGTCAATTAACTAAATATTGACTCAATAAAATTTGTATATCTGAACATAGTTTAAGATGCATTGCATATTGCCAAAAACATTTGCAATCATAAAATATTTGAGTTTTCACAATTGTGGTATGGTGAATTATTTTTGACTTAAGTACCGTTACCGATTTTATGTACCGCGAATACCCCAATTATAAATATTTAATTATGCATTTAAATTCAGTTAAAAAAATCGTTATTAAGTAGAGAAATTTTAAGACAGTATAAAATCATGTTAATTACATTATAACCTACCTAAGAGTTGAATTATTTGACAGTTACGGTTTTTGGAATTGTAAGTGACAATCTAAATGACATATAAAATGTGAAAATTTCGGATAAATAACATAATACTACGTTCACACGGAACATGCTTCGCTCTCTATTCATGCTTCACACCCCAATCATGAGCGAAGCAACATGCTTCGCCATACAAAATTTTGAGAGCGAAGCATGTAGATTCATATTGAATCTACTTGCGAAGCATGAAAAATTGCTGTCTTCTCTAAATTTTATCGTAATTTATCGGAAGTTTATCTGAACTAGATGCAAAAAACACAACAAAAACTTTAATTAAAAGTGAAAAATTTAATTAAGACTATAAAGATAAAACAACAATGAAAGCTAAAAATATGTTTGTGCATTTTTAAAAATGCGTAATAATTTTAACTTATTTTTTTTGTCTATTTTAGATTTTATTTGTTATTAAAAAGAGAACTATCAAATCGAAGCAAGTACATGAGTCGTGTGAACAGCTAGATTCATAAACATGCTTCAGAGAGCGAAGCAAGTGCTTCATCTTCTCGTGTGAACATAGTATAATATCAAATTCATTATTGATGTGGATGAAATTGCGATAGCATTTTGGGGATATGGCATCATTTCCTTTCACCCTGACGCAACAGAGTTGTGTGTTATCGAAAGACATATTTTGAATGAGAAATTTTTCTTAATGCGAATATGATACACTGTTATAAACTATATAGGTACATACGTACAACTTTGCCTAAATGTTTACATTTTAAAAGTGGCGAGAAGTTCTGAGAACCCAAAAGAAAATTATTTAGTAGTATTGAGTAATTAAAAGTAGCAGAAGCTGCCAGCACTAATGCTAAAAATTACATATTTATTTGCAAATACATACTTCATACATATGTTTTGCGCAAGACGAACTTATGTATTTTACCAGGTGGCAAGGTGGCGGTAGCTATTCCAACAATATGATGAATTCTTTAGACATTTTTGTTAAATACAGGCGCTTCCAAAATACAAATAGTTTTCACTAACATAGGAAACACATACATACGTATAATTTCTTGGTAGGAAAAACTAGAAATAGTAAAATTTCCTTTTCTTTAGTTATTGCTAGAATATCCCTCTAACAGAAAAAAAGTCCAAAAATAATGTTAAACAATTCTGACATGGAGTTTAAAATGTTTAAAAAATTCCAACATATTTAAAAATGTTATTTTAGTTTATTTTTTAAACTGACTTCAAGAAACGATTGAAGTTATTAACTCTTTTATGTTTTTTTTGTTGTGTTTTTGTATGCACCCTCATAGCACGTAGTCGGTATGTGTATACATATATACATATGTATGTATGTATGTCCATACATAGATAAATAAAAAAAAAAAAAACAGGGAAAATTCGTTTGAGAACCAAGGTTCACTATTGCGATTCAGAGAGCGAACAAGGTTGTTTTGTCGAAAAATTTTCACTTAGAAGCTTTTGTTAACTGAAGCTCCCTTCCGTTGGTGGCACGATGGTGCTAAATTGGTGCACAATAACAATATTGTTCCATTCAAATACGCTGCAGTCACACGATTGCTCAATTTTATATAAAAATTTTATTGCCGCAAATTGTTTATTCTGTTTTTGCTCTGTATATTTTGTTATAATTGAATATATATTACTATGATTTATTTACCAAACTCCATCTTAACGCTTCAAATAACATGATAACTTGCAAAAACAATTGGCACATGTGAAAAATGAAATTGAATTAAGAAATTTTTGCGTATTGGCTACTTTGATTGCCGCATGAGAACACAATAAATATTGGTACATTTTCATAATTTATATTGGCGCACAATTGCCGATCAACCGTTCAGACGATTGACGCACCAGAGCTGCATTTGATTACAGCAAATCTGCACAATATTGTAGCCGATTCTTGTGCGGGGCAATAAGTTGTGAAATCACATGATTGGATTAAAAAATATACCAATAATTGGTCCATTGTGGCAGTTGTGTGTCGGTGATGTCTTCAGTCGATTTGTATCGAGCTTTCTCAGAGGTCGCACTATACGAGTTGTTGTAGATGGGATCTAATGAAACGAGTTCAAGATAAATTCAGGGGTACCACAAGGCTCCATTCTTTCTCCTACCCTTTTTCTAATTTTTCTTAATGACCTCCTATGTCAAACTTTTAATCCTATCTTCTCGTTTGCAGATGACAACGGCATCGTTCATTCATATTCATTCTCCCGCTCAGCCCAACAATCCTTTAAACAACCCATATATACCTCAACCGTCATCTAGCCATAATCAATAATTAATTGTTTTAAAGTCTAACACGACTTTTACTCATCAAAAACCTAATAGTAAAATTTCATAGGCTAATATTTTAAAAAGTAACCAGACTACGGCGCAAAAAACTGTACCAGGAAATGAAGAATCGGGGCCTAATTTTAGTCGTATTGAATCCTCGATAGAGAGCCTAATACAAACAGTATATACTTTTACTCTCAACATGTCCTGTATGATGCAGGAAATGTTGAAAATGCAGTCTACTTTGTCGCAGGCTGTATTAAACAAACCATGAACTTAAGAATCTGTTTTTGGAACGCAAACGGCATCTGCCAACATAAAAATGAAATATAATATTTTCTTCTGGATAAACAAATCGATGTTATGCTTGTCTCAGAAACTCATTTGACGTCTCGAAGATATTTTAGAATTAGTGGATATAATTTCTACGACTCCAATGATCCTCGAGGTAGAGCTTTTGGTGGCTCTGAAGTCCTAATAAAAACTCGAATAAAACACATAAATGACCTTCATGAAGAATACCTTCAAGCAACAAATATCTGTATTGAAAATTTTTATCAATAACTTGTGATATCATCTGTTTATTCTCCTCCCAGGTTTTGAATTAAAGAGAGTCGATATACCGCATTTTATAACATACTGGGCCACCGTTTTCTAGCAGCTGGCGACTACAATGCTAAACACACATTTTGGGGTTGACGTTTAATCAGTCCTAAGGGTTGTGTTTTGTTTGACGCAATCTCAAAAATGGGTTTGAATGTAGTTTCAAGTGGTCAGCCAACATATTGGCCAACGGATCGACAAATTCCTGATGTTATCGACTTTGGAATTATGAAAGTTGTGCCCAGCGAAATGATTGAAGTTGAAGCATCTGTGGATTTATCTTCTGATCACTCGCCTACTATTTTCACTATTTACTCACTCACAACTGCAACACCAACATGTGATTTACCGTTGATACCTGCACGTATTAACTGGCTGAAATACAAAAAAAAAATATGAAAATATGCCGTTGAAAACACCTACTGACATAGAAAATTCTATAAGCTTGTTTGAAGCACATGTTAAACAAGCTGCTGTTAATGCTTCTTCAAATCAAGCAACTAAACAAGTGAGATTCAGCAATATTTTTCGTAGATATAGAAAGGCTATTGACTGATAAACGGAGAGCTCTACGAGCAAGTCAATCAACATCATAAATTTCTCTAATGTACATAAGTGTGACATTGTATTAATTGTTGTCCAACTATTTAAGTGATGAAGGCATAGCACTGGTCACTAAAAAACTGTTCCGACAGCGATTGATGCTAATCTACGCAACATCGCCCCTTCGTCGGTTAGCAGAAACAGGCGAGGTAAAACAATTAATAAAATGCCTGCTAATACAGCTTAACAAAGTTAATGCGTCTACTTAACATCGGAGGCTCCTCAACACTGCTATAAAAATTAGCATAACGCGCAAAGAAGAGTTATAAAAGAGTTAATCCTTCTAAATTTTTAACATCTATCTTCTCTACCCTATCCCTCTCCCTGAGATACGGCACAATGCACTGCATTCGTAGGGGACATCCCCTGAGTGCTGGAACTAATTAAAAAAAAATATTATGGAGATTGAAAAGGCTATTACTAGTCTTAACAACAAAAAAGCCCCAGGTGTCGATAAAATAAGCAACAAAATGCAAAAATAATAATACTATTCATTTTTAATAGTACTCTACGCCTAGAACACTATCCAACTGAATGGAGGTTTAGCTGATTAATATGATACCATAGCTGGGCAAGGATCATACGAAGGTAGAATCGTATAGCCCTATTAGTTTATTGCCCAATATTTCAAAACTATTTGAAAAGCTGTATATGAGCAAGATGCCGCCTATAGTCACTAGTAAGGGATGCATTCCAAATCATCAATTCGGTTTTCGGAGGCAACATAGCACTATCGAACAAAACCCACAGACTTGTGAATGAATTTAGTTAGAGACACTTTTGGAAAAAAGAAATATTGCTCTGCGCTATTTATTGATGTTGCACAGGCTTTTGATAAAGTATGGCACGAAGGTCTTATCCAGAAATTAACAAAATATATACCTGCAAACAATGTCAGGCTTTTAAAGTACTTTTTTTTAGAACAAAAATTTTTAGTTAGGGAGGGCAACTTTTTAAGCCATCCGTGGTTTAACACGTAAGTCGCGTATAGACCCAAATCTAATCCAAATGAAATTAAAAGCAGCTTAAATGCATTGGCTTATTGGAAGAAATTCTATACTAAGCCTAGACTGTAAACTTCTATTATACAACGAGATCCTGAAACCAATATGTTCCTATGAAATCCAGCTATGGGGCACTGCCTCAGCATCGAATGTACAAAAAATATAAAGGCGACAAAACAAAATTTTACGTACAATTACAACAGCCTCCTGGTATGTAAAAAATCATCGAATTCATAAGGATCTAGATCTTCCGTTGGTGAAGTCAGTATTTTCACAATATGCGAAAAAATATATTAAAAAACTTGAGTTGCACCCATATCTACTTGCGCGCAATATTTTATATTATAGAGGCCACACCCGGCTGAAAGGGAGGGATAGCCTTTTTCTCAGCCGTAACGAGAGATGTAAAACAACAAAAATAAAATCGTTGAAATTATAAATATTGTTTAGCATTGGCTAAATAAATATCCGCACAAAAACATAAAGGTGAAAATAAGGCCAAGTTCTAAAAAGTACTGAGATCAAAATAAGGACCAAGTTCTTGATAAGTACAATTCCATCTCATTTCTAGGCAACCTATAAGCATGATAGATTAAAAAGGTCAGTTAAAAAATAACTTTTGTTAATTGCTCGTCAGGACCTGCCTGTGTACCGAATTTCAGCTTTCTAGCTATACTGGAAGTGCCCCATATAAAGAAGGGACACCCTCGTCCCCCTCAGATGAAAAGTGCCCCTTTAAAAACAATTTTTGTTATTTTTTATCAGGACCTACCTGTGTACCAAATTTCAGCTTTCTAGCTATACTGGAAGTGCCCAATACAAAGAAGGGGCACCCGGTCCCCCTGGGAGGAAAGTGACCGTTTTCAGACATTTCTGGTTAATTTCACACCAAGACCTGCCTGTGTACCAAGTTTCAGCTCTCTAGCTTTACTGGAAGTGCCCAATAATATTGATAACTGAGTCAGTGCGTGAGTGAGTCAGTGAGTGAATATGTACTAAAATATGGACTTTCACACCTTAATATCTCGGGAAGCTTTTTACGGTAGAACTATAGTGGGGAGACCATATGTTTCAAGTTTCATTCTATTATGATCAATAGGAGCAAAGTTATGAGGGGGGTAAAACCAGCTCGAATGGTTTCGTGTAAATATACACACTGTGTGGCCGAACTTGGCCTAGCGCACTACCGTGCGCCTAGATTAAACATTCTTATATTTAAGTTTTGCATACTTATTGATTATTATGATTTTTTTAATTTACAAGGATGATAAAATTAAAAATTTCTTTGATTAATCATGACTCAGTTCGACTAAAAATTCATAACGCAATTAATAATGTATAAATGGTATAATATTATTATATATTATTTGGGGTATTCACACTGTAGTCATAAAATAATAGCACACCAAAATATGACAAGTGTGAACACCCCTGCTATTTCATAATTGTGCCAGCTTCTAAAAACAATAACATTTAAAAATACTATTTAATATCAAAATGCCAAAATCAAGTGAAACAAATAAAATATGATGTGCTTTGAAATTTTCAAATGATTTTTATCTATACGAACTTGCTGAAATAAATACTTATAAACAAAAGCAGCTGTTGCCGGTAATATGAACTTAACTATATTTTTTGACGGCGCACAGAGTGGTATTTGACCCAAGAAGCTGGCCAAAATGCCAAAAATGAATTTTTAAAAATGAAGTATGCAGGTTGATAGGCAACAAAATTCTATATCATATCACGAATTTTCAAGACATTATGTTGAGATAAGTAGTTCTGGGACACTTTTAAAGTCAGGAATGTGAAGGAAAATTCATGCTTTTTCATTTAATTTCTTAGCTTTCTTGATATTTATATGATATTTCTTTTCTGACTAAATAAGTGGAGGTATTGCAATGATTTTTTTTTATGTGCAAGAATTTAATACTAGCTAATTTCAGCATTTTATAAAATTTTGCGAAAAAAAAAAACTACGGTATCACTCCGGGAGTGTTGACAGAAGTGAAAACGTTTTGCGATTACAATAATACACGTGCTATTGCCAAAAATTTTATGCGTAGATATAAACAATTATATAAATACATGCAACAAATTTAACCACTTATCAAGGCGTATGCAACAGGTGAGCTTTTTAGCACAGCTGACTGAGCTCGCTTTATAGCAAATTTTCATTTTGATATGAAGCGAGTGCTTTATACCAACAAAATACATGTTGTTTTTGTATTGTTGTACTTGTTGTCGAACTGCGCATCCTGCTAGTTTTGCCATGCAACTTATTGTAAACGCAGATGCAACTTGAATAAAAATGGCAGCATCTTATCTGTCAATTGTCAAATGTCCAGGCGTTACTACACCTGTAATTTGTTTGCAATGCATTGGCACATACAGAGTGGCTACAAAAGTTTAAGTAAAATATCAAGGCGAATTTATTAGCAGGTGTATGTAGTGGCGAACTCGGGCGAAGTTGTAATTTAGTACATATTTCCCGACGACATTTTTATGTAAATTTTGATAGCGTAGGATATGAATTAGCCCTTTACACAAGTAAATGCCTGTTGTTTGTTTTGTTGGCGAATTGTTGTATTTTATTCTAGTTTTGTTTGTTTATTGTGATCGAATAGTTTTGTTTTATGATGTCTAGTTTTATTTCTATTTTTTTATTCTGTAGTTTCTTTTTCTATTTTTTTGGTGCGTGATTTTCTTTTGTTTTGGTATTCCCATAATTCATACATATATATGTATGGACTTAGGTCGTTGGTTATGTTTCTTTGTTTTATTTGTGTTTGCAAGTTTTCTTTTATTTTATTTAGTCTTTATATTGACCGATGCAATTATGTTCGACTTGTATCTGTGTTTGTTATCATCAAAAAGTTGTTATTGGAAAATTGTCTTAGTAAAATTAAGGTTGTCTATATGAAGGCAAATTCATTACCAGGAATATGCACGACTACAACAATTCACCAACAAAACAAACAATAGGTATTTAGTTTGTTTACCGGCGAATTCATATCCTACGCTATCAAAATTCTCCATGCATAAAAAATTCCATAAAAATGGCGCCGGAAAATATGTACAAAATTTGACAGACGCCACTGCATCCACCTGGTAATGAACTCGCCTTGGTCTGTAGTCTATGTAATGTGCGTATCCAACAGGTGAGCTATCACGGCGTATCCAACAGGTGAGCTTACTAGCACAGCTGACTGAGCTCGCTTCATAGAAAATTATCATACAAACTGAAACAGTTTTAAAAGTAGACATAAATAATGGTTACAGGTTGGGATGCATACGTAAGAAAATGTTTTAAATTTGTTTGTGTATTTTGATATGAAGCGAGCGCTTTATACCAACCCAACAAAATATATGTTGTTTTTGGATTGTTGTACTTGTTGTCGAACTGCGCATACCTGTTAGTGTTACCATGTCTGGTATGTAGTTGACTGTTAAGTGTCAAATGTTTGAGCGTTACTACACCTGTAATTTGTTTGGTAGGCATTCGCACAAACAGAGATGCTACAAGTGTCAAAAAGCGTGATGGTGTCGCGAGTTCTGAGGTTTTGTCTCATCCAAAACCTTCGTACCGCGCCAATAGAAGTTTTCACTTCAAAGATTAAATAAAGTTTTTAAAAGTGAAGGTAGCGACTGTACAAATAATCTTAAACACCTCAAAAATACTATATAAAATTTCTTCTTTTAGGTGCAAAAAAAGTTGGCGGATGTTTGCGCCTCTAATTTTGTTTTGTTTTTTTTAATATTTAAATAGTGTACAGTATACATCTATAAAACATTTTTTGCTTACCTGTAGTCTATATAACATTCTTTGCTTAAAAATACTACCTAAAAATTACTTTTAAAAATTCCATATAGGTACATAAAAATACAAAGGAGACCCAGGTATCAGGTTATTCACTACCTAACGCATAATATTTCATATTTATTTATTTATTTATTCATGTAATATAAGCCAATATGGCCAAAAATTTCAAAATTACAAAGTTTCTTACTCCTGAGTTTATACTAAATATCTATAAGTATGATAATAACAATAAAAAAAAGAATTCAACAATTGTATAGCAGTACATTAAAATAAATCTCATATACATGTATATTCATATGTTTATTTGTAAATTTATCTATCTACTGGCCCCCCAGCCGTCATAGTTTGCAGTTGTAATTAGAATTTGTAGAAGGTCCCATTTAGTGGTAAGCTAAGCCAGAATTAGAATAAAGAAAATACAAATGCAAAATATTGCAAAACGATAAAGTTTTTAAATTACAATCGTAGCCAAGTACAATATTTAGGCACCAAAATGTCTAAGTAGTTTGAGACGGAAAACATTATTCGAATGCGAAAAGATTCTCAATTCATAAGGTAAACGGTTCCAGCAACGAGCCACTCTTATAAGAAAAGATTTCTCAAAAAGGGAAAAGGCAACTCTAGGAATGATTATCTGTGGATTTCTGCTCGACCGGGTAAAAGAAAATAATTCGTACAGAGTAGTAGGTCGGCAAGTCCTTATAATTTTGTAGAAGGAGATAGCACAGCGAATAAGTATAAAATTGGCAAACGAGCAGCTTAAGAACGATAAAACGTGATTAGAAATATGGTCACGTCTACCTAAGTTATAAACAAACCGTATAATCATATTGAAGGTACAATAGAGTCTGTTCAGGTTCCGAGACGTCGTGCCAGAAAAAACTTCAAGGCCATAAGTAATGTGAGGTATTAATAGAGAATAAGCTAATTTATACTTGACATGAAGAGGCAAATAAATATTCGTAGCAAAAATCTTTCGTAAAATAAGAATGATACGGTTCGAGATAGAATCGATATGGGAAGCAAAATTCAACTTACTGTCCAAGATAATACCCAGGCATCGCATCCGCTCGACAAATTCAATACTCACGCACCCGAGAGAAATATTTAAGTCTATAAAAAAACGGTCAGTAGGTCCAAACATCATAGCCTTAGTCTTGAGTCCATTTACAGCCAGCGAATTTCTAGCTGTCCACTCAGAAATAGCATGGAGAGAAAAATTAATATTACTTTCAAGTATATCCTGAAAGTCTCTATGACAGGAGAAAAGCAGAGCAACATCGTCTGCAAAAAGAAATGTTTCACAGATATTAGAATTTAAAAGGCACGGGAGTTCATTAATGTAAAGGTTAAATAATAGGGGACCAAGCACCGATCCCTGTGGCACACCTGAAGAAAGACCAACTATGTTCGAGACCACATTATTCAGGGAAACAAACTGATATCTACCTGATTAGTAAGACAAGACAAGTTTACATGCGGACCTAGACATGGCAAACTGTTTATTCAGCTTGTATATCAGTGTAGAGTATTTAATGCAATTAAATGCCTTAGAAAGATCCAATGATAGAAGGACACTAAACTTGTCCATATTAACATTTCTGCGGATTGCTTCAGTAAGGCCTAGAAGCAAAAATGTAGTGCTATGGTTACTGCGAAACGCATACTGGGAGTGGTAAATCTTACTAGAAGTGATTTCTATGATTTGGTCTTTAAGAAGATGTTCCATAACCTTAGAAAGGGCAGGAAGAATTGAAATAGGCCGAAGATCCTCAAAGGAATTAACGATCTTTTTTTTAGGAATAGGAACTACACGTGCTGTTTTCCAACTAACAGGGAAACTAGATTGCATAATAATGCTATTTAAAAGATGTAATAGGATTTTAGAAACATACGGAAAAATAATCTTGATAAATTTCAACGGAAGGTCATCAACTCCAACTGAAGAAGACTTAACTTTATTTAATGCTACCAACATCTCACCCTCATTAACACATCTAAACGACATCGTATTACCGGAAAGGTCTAAATTATCCAGGTTACACATCCGATCATCGGCTCCACTTCCTATATTTGCAAAGTAATTATTAATGGAGTTAACATCCCCTTCCCACTGAAAATCATTATCTTTTAAAACACCAGACCTTTTAAGTATGCCCCACATACCGGCAGCATCCGTATTATTAAAAAGTTTGGAAAAGTAGATATGTCTCTCTCTCCGAATAACTCCTTTGGCTCTATTGCGATATTTGCAGAAATTTCTCCAGTTCTCAGCTGACTTATTATGTTTGTATGCTAAAAATGCTAAGTCTCTAAGGGATTTAGCCAAGACAATGTTGGTAGATTTAATCCATTGATCATTATGCTTTTTAACCCTTTTGCGGACAATAGGCACAAAATTATGTAAGCCATACAAGAGCTGATAAACATTGGTTGCTATAGAATCAACATCGGTATTATTAAAAATAACTGAAACATCAAATTCCATTAAGTATGCAGTTAAGTTACTCCAATCTATATTCTTGTAATCACGATAACTAAAATATTCAGTAATAACATCAATTCTGAATTTAAAGCAAGCATAAATGAGGGCATGACGAGAAACAGCAGGACAACAAAATTGACCAGAAAAATCAAGAAAAGATAAGTCACTAATCAGCATAAGATCAATTAGGGAAGAGGAGCCATGGGTGATATCAAAATGCGTGGGTCTAGAATTATGAACTAAGCATAGATTGAGTCTAACACAGAGTGAGCGAAGATTGCATGAGTTAGAGTACTGGAACAAATTACAGTTAAAATCTCCAACAATTATAATATTGGCATATTGAGACAGAATCTGTAGATGTTGTTCTTCAAATGTGACTAGATCCCCATAGGGAAGATAAACAACCCCACAAAGAATCCTAATATCACCCATAGAAATCTCCAAATATATCGACTCACAAGAACCTGGAACTAGTGATCTAAAGTCAAAACGAGTTTTAAGGTTTTTCGTAACATAAATGCCCACCCCGCCACCTCTGGAGTACTCACGATCATTCGTAAAAAAGTTATACCCTTGAATGCTCACCGCTCGATTAGAGATATAAAGTTTGAGCCAAGTTTCAGAGATGGCAAATACATCTAGTAGGGAATCATTCAAAATGCTGTTTATTTCGGCGAATTTGGTCTCATACTTTGACAGTTTAGATGTCCAACTTTAAGCTTATCACTATGTGCACTAAAGATTGAATTAAAAGATTTACCACTAAATAACGGACCTAAAATATCATCAAAAGACATCGAAAACTGAAATTAACATAACAGTGGGGAACCAAGTATAATAAATATAAAAAGGTATTAAGATCATATTCAAGAAGTTATTTCAAAAATTCAAGTTATCCGATTAGGTATAGAGATAAATCAAGATACAAAAAAAGAAAAATAAAAAATCTATATATATATAAATAATATGTAGCAATGTGAGGGTCTTATAAAACCAAAAAAAAAGGTAAGAATTTACACTATACACTTGCAGCTAGCCTGAAGTAGTATTGGAGTTTAAAAAGCAACCACCCAATTCATGTCTGATTAACAAAGTTATTGCGTACTTAATGCGCCAATTTAGTATGTAAAAAAACAGGTTAATTGTGCACTTTAACTTTACTACTGACAACGCTAAGTAACCTTGATTCTATTCCCATTCATGCGAAAGCACTTGATACAAAAAAAGATAAACAACCATTTAGAATTTGCTACTGTTTCAAATGCAATTACAAGAATGAAAACATATTGAAAAGCTTCCTCAACGCAGCGATATAGGCAGTTAATCTTTCATGAATTAGGCATTGAGAATATAGTGTGTACAAGTCAGTAAAAACGAAAAACAAAAAAAAAGAAGAAATCCAATACATATTGGTATAATCAAAAATTCACAACCTTACATTAAACTATAAGTCAGCTCCAGGATCCATACCAAGCAACGCCATACATTCCTTCAGTCATGCACCACCTCGTTCCCATTTGGCATAGTAATTTTCACCCTAGGCTTATCCGATTTCAAGACTTTGTACTTGCTAATAATTTTAAGACGAGAAAGGCGTCTACATAGGGCATTTAGTTTACCAATAGCAGGTGTGTGGTGATCATTTAGGTAAACACGATAATTAATGTCACCACCAATCACATCGCAAATCTTCAGCGTTCTGGTTCTAAAATAACACTCCATAAGCCGATCTCTTAAAAATGTATTGTTAAACTTGACCAAAACAGATTTATGGTTAAACATGTAACAGGCATAATTAATATCGCCCTGAGTACAAGCCACATTATAATGTTGACACAGTTTGATAACAGGAGTAACCAAATCATTAAGACCATCAGGCAAGCCAGTTATAACAATATCACTGCGGTTTAATCTTCTATACAATATGTTGTTTTCATCCACCAGTTCAGATATCTTCGCAGAAGTTGATATGTTAACCTGCTCAACTAGCTTCTTACAAGACGAGACATTAGTCAGGAATTCATTGCGAAACAGTTGTAGTTCAGCTTTAAGGTCCGTAACCGCATCAGAAAAAACCTTTTTCATAGTGGCAAGGTCATCATAATTTTTCTGCAGGAAACTATCAATTTTGCTATTAAGTTGACTCACTTCAGCACGCAGCGATTTATCAGATGTCAGATTTTCCTGACATTTAGCACATATTAGTGATAAAGACTTCATATCGCGGAGAGCCGTGATTGCCTCATCAGGGATTTTAGCACATTGGGCATGAAACCAGACATCACACGACTTGCATAGCACACTCCCTTGTGACTTACCTATGTTAAGGTGGCAGTCTCCACATTTAAATACTTTTGGCACAGGCATAGTCGCTTGAGAAATATGAGACACCGACCAATCCAAAAGCAACACAAAAATTTTAGGTAGTTAAAAATCCAAAATGGCCACCAATGATCCTTATGTATAATATAATTAAGGAAATGTATGACAAATTACATATATGTACGTGAAATATTTTCTGGAGGAATATTTTGATAAATTCCGAGTATATTATAGCACAATGCAAATGCAATTAGGTAATTTAGTTAAATTACGACAATAAAGCACAATCACACCATATATTAACTCCAAATAATAGTTATTAAATATTTTTAGAAAAAGTATGAGGCCAGCTGTATAAAACGCACGTTCACTCAAGCAGGGTTGCCATCATTTAATATATATAAATATAGGTTATTGAGCCAAAATTTTTTCATTACCGTTTTACAACTTCGAGAGACAACATGGAAAAGCTTTACACAAGATTTCAGTTATTCAAAATACTACAGGAATCTAATGCTAAAACCATTGATCAGAAATTGCAGTTTTTAGCTACAAAATTATGCGAAATTTCCAAATGCCGAGCAGTAAAGCAATGTGTAATTAATTTTAATAATTGTTTTAGAAGATATTGGCGTTCAGCACAACGAAAAGAGCACAGATTTTTAGGTACGTATGGTAAATGGCAGAAGGAATGTATTGACGCAAGTGAAAGAACAAACCAAAGGAAAACGGAAGGAATTTGTCATAAATTCATAACAGAGGAGATCACATTTGCTGAATCCATGAGCCAGAGAACTGCTGGACATAATACTACGGCTAAACTAATAATGGATATAACGCGATGTCCAAGAAAATCTACAATTTGCAAGCGATCTCTACGAACTTCTGAGTTCAACCCGGTAAATGAACTTTCATTAGAGGGAGCCTTAGCACTGTTTATAAATGCTGAACTCACAAAAAACCAATATGAAATTTTGTATAATGGCAACAAAAATGTGTATCCATGTAATTCATTCGTAAAAAAGGCCGACAGAAAATGTTATCTTAGTGAAGATGCCATAATCGTAACTGAGACATTAGCGAAAGTGAAGCTGCAATCTCTCCTCTACCACACATCAACAAGATTATGTACTTATATACCTTGATATGGTTTTACTGCAATTAGATTATGAGGAACTTAATTTTCTAGAGCTTATAAGTAAATGGGGCTGTGATGTATCGCACCAATCATTATAGGAAATGACGCTTATATATTTCAAAGCAGTTGCGTGCCAATTAAATTAAACACAAATGCTAATGGAAAAATAAAAACAATATGGCGGAACCCAACACCTTCCTCAACTAGGTTGTGTAGACCAATACAAATCCGTTTTGTGCAGGAAACTACTGAGGTTACAATAATCATGTCCTATTATTAGAGAAAAGTGAAGTACCATGTAATTGTAGTATAGCACAAGTTAAACACACTATGCTGCTGTTCACAATGCTCGATTAAAAAGTCTGCAATGCTGCATTGGAAATAAAATCCACAATGAGGTGTTAAATTTGAGGCCAAACTTCAAATGATTTCAACACATTGCGGAAGAATGTTGCTCAAAATTCTGATGCTGTGAATTTTGGACTATCAACTTTACACGCGCGTATACGCTTTTTAGAACCGATAATTCATCTTTCCTAGAAACTGACGATTTTAAAGTGGCAAACAAGGAGCGATGAAGAGAAAGCACTTGTTAAAGAAAGGAAGTCCATCATCCAAAAAAGGCTTAAGGACGAAATGGGGCTACTTATAGATATTCCAAAACCAGGATATGGTAAAACTAATGATGTCATCGCATCAAGAAGGTTTTTTTCGGACCCGGAAACTGTTTCGAAAATTACTGGCATAAATGAAGAATTACTTAAACGCCAGAATATAGTATTGGAAAGAAAAACTAGCGGACATCGCATTAATATTGACAAATTTGAGGAATATGCGCATAAAACTGCCGAAATATATGTGCAGCTCTACAACTGGCACCCTATGAGTCCAACGATGCACAAAATTCTAATTCATGGCGCTACTGTAATAAAACAAGCAATCTTTCCAATCGGACAATTGTCAGAAGAAGCTGCCGAGGCCAGAAATAAGCACTTCAGATTATATCGTACGAATTATTCCAGAAAATTTAGCAGAAGTCCTGAATAGGTTACTTTTAAGCAGTGACCCTTTTTTAAGTTGCAGTACATAAAAACCACGAAAGATCACCAAACAACATTTTTCATCAGATACTATTAAACTGCTTCCTTCTGATACGGACGATGCTGATCGTAATACAAATGACATAATCACCCCTATCGTGAATAATTTTCCCCATGAAATTTTTTCACATTCCACATTATTGCAACCGTGAATAATTTGCCCCGAAAAAAAAAACACTTTAAACAAAATTCCCCTTAGGGAAAAATCGGTGAATAAATTCCAAAGTGATATTCTTCTCAGATCCATTGCCTTTGAATTTGTTAAGATTTCTAAGGACGTGGTGGCAGATTCTTAGAAATGTTTAGCAGAAGAGCTTAATAGTGCCGGCCCTTCTATTAAAAATGTCACTGAATGGAAAATGTAGTGGTCTGGTAAATATATGGAGGTGTGATTTAGTGTAAGTGTGTTTCAAAAAAAGTTTAAGTATTTGCTGAGCACTTCTGCCGCATTATCCTGGCATCAAAATGCCCTTTTGTTGAGAAATAAAATAGACAATCAAATTTTATGAATGCTAAAATTATTTCTGATTTTATTAAAATTAATCAATGGCTTATATACTAAATTTTACCTATCATCAGCATTTACCCAAATTGATTTTGTTTACATTAATTGAACTTAAATTTTTTAAACCGTGGGAAATTCTGATGTTGCTTTTTTTGTTTTTTTACAAATTTGGCTTGTGACAATGAAAAATAAAAATACTTAAAATAAACAAAGTTCTTTAATTACAAACTAAATAGTGGTGTGCATAAAAATAGCACACTCACTACAAAAAAGGCGGAGTATTGTTACTAATATCATATACTTTTTTAATATTTTTGTTTTCAATTTAATAGGTGTGGTCAGATCAGAAGCGTTATGTTCGTTTGAAAGCTGCAGCTAATATGAAAAACCAAAGAGGAACAGGAGGGGGACCAAACGTAACACAATTTTTCTATACAACCGAACAGTGCATCTATGACCTTGTAGGAATGAGAGAGTCGGTGGAGGGTTTGGACAACTCCCTAACTTTTGAATTGCGAATTTGTGTTCAAGATAATGAAAAAGAAAATGAGCCGTCGACAGATAAAATTACCTCTCATGAAGACGTACATAATGAAGCACCAGTCTGCTCCAAACAACTAACAACACCTCCACGAGATGTCACCTTAAACAAAGAAGAAAGTGCGAAAAAAGTCTATTCTTCTAAACGAAAAATAGCTGATCAAACGGAGAAACTAAATACAGCTGACCACATCGCTCGAGAAGTAAAGGCACAGGAGAATCTGTATTTACAAAATCGTGGGAGTAACTGAATCTATAAACTGCCACAACAAAGAAATGCAGGTGATAATGAGAAGAGTATACCGGTCGTTGGAAAAAAGTAACGAATTCGAGGCTAAAAAGTTGAAAATGCTGGAGTGGTATCATGCGGTGTGCGAAGAACTACGGTTGAAAGAAGCTAATAATAAAATAGAGAAAACCCAAAGATTATTAGAAATTGAAGAAAGAAAACTTAAATTATTACAAAAAAAAAAAAAAAATAGCTTTTGCTTTTATAAAACGTAAACAAATATATTAACAAAAATTTCACTTCTTATTCACGATAGGGGTGAATATGATTTTGATGATTTTCATTAGTATCATGTTTTTCATGTGTAAAGTATTATAAAATATAGAATAAATACAGAACAACAATTTTTTTAGACTATTGTAATATAATAAGAAATTATGACAATATGAAGTACATTGGTTGTTAAAGGTTAGGAAAAAAAGTACACAGTATAAAAATAAAGTACAATTTACCTATTTTTCTTTATTGCTATATTTGAAAACGTATTTTATATTGCTTTTCGCAAATTTTATCAAATAATTATCATATTTAAATTAAAGTAAATAATTAGTTCATTTTTTATCAGATTCAGAGACGCTTTGTTTCTTTCGTCTCGCCATTTGCTCTTCATTACAGAAAAAACTCTCTCTGTGAATGCTGAAGTGGCAGGAATAGAAATTAAAAATGAAATTACTTTATACAAATTTGATAAATTAGCATCAGTCTTATTAAATAATAGCTGCCATTTACTTGCTGTAGATAATTCCGCAAAACCTTCAGAACTGTATATCTGATCATAAATTTTGTGTAATGACGAGTGATGGAAAATGCAGTACTTTTGTACTATTTTCAGTTCTTTTTCACAACAAAAATACCACAGTACCCCTACGTCAAATTTAGTACTACTTTTTTGTTTTGCATTGTTCCCTGTTTAGAAATCTGCGCTATTTTTATAATCATTGATAACATTGGCTTCAAAACAAGAACATAATTCACAAATTCGTTATTCATGTTGTTGTTAGTGTGTGTTTTTTGCAAAAGTGTTAAGGGCACTCACTATACACTGTCATTGAGATCAAGCGCGTGTACGTATGCTTGATATCAAGCATACCCAATATCTAATTTTTTTGATTTTTCATCAAGCGTCGTCGGTGCCACACATACAAACAAATTTTTACTGTTACAACTTTAAATGCTTGATATGATTTTGGCGAATGTATAGTGCCCTTTAATGTTATTGGTCCAATTTACACGAGATTGATTTATAGTTCGTACAACTTTTGTTCTTTCGAAAACACACGAGACTAAATAATCTGACATAAAATTGTAAAAATATACTTATATGTGTCTATTAGTGTATTTTGCACACATATGTTTTTTTAATGTGCATGTATTGGTTTTGTTCTGCTAATACGGGGTTGAACCTGTTTGAAAAATTATGCTAACCAAGCTGCCATGTTTTCTTCATATAATATTTTTTTTATTATAAAATGGATTTTTAATTTTATTTTTGAATAAAAATATATGTTTCACAAAAAGTACCACAATGTTGAAAAAAGTACTCTTTTTGTTTTCGGACAGTACCATTTCAATTTTTCATTTTTCCATCACTGGTAATGACGCAATTTCTCCATAAAGATCATCCATATTTATATTAAGTTTTTGCAGATTTAAATTTTCGTTTATGCTAACAATATCATCAAATTCAACTTTGCTCTTTAAATTTTTATTGCTAATTGTAAATAACCAGTTTGTATTTTTAAAATCGAACCATTTATTCAGGTACTCTAAGGCTTTATCGATAAATAATAAAAAATTCATGTGAATTTCCCTGGTCAGTTCCGGTGCAGACAAAAGGTTAATTTTTTTGCTTGTTTCATATCCAAATATCCAAATTGCCATGACATAGTCTTAAGAAAGAATCGGCACTGTAAAAAAACGTCAACAAATGACTAATATAACCCGAATCTATTTTGAATTGTAGATAAATCAAATCATGCGAAATAAAATATTTTGGTGTACTTTATTGTTTCTATAAAGTATAGAGTACAATTAATCAAAAAAAACGTACAATACCTTATTATAAAGTACGGGTGGCAAGCCTAAATATGACTGATATGACTAAAGTGTGAACACCCCAATTGACCATTTTCTTAAAAGCAAAATCATCTATCATCCACAAAATGGACGGTGATACATACACACATACACACTATATAAAAAAATTATTATTAGTAGTCAGTGTTAATAAATATTGTAGAATAAACAATTTTAATTTTCTTTTTTACAAATGTAGGATTGATTTTTGTTGACCTTTTTGAGTTTAGCTTTTTTTTTATAAGAAATATAAACGGTTTTTTGGCTCTACTGAACAACTGCGATTTTTTTTTAAATATAGTTTTGAAGCTATGCTGTCGATATGCTGAAATTTTAAAACAATAACTATCTTGAACTTGAACTGTTCATATCATAAGGCGATAAATAAAAAACAAATTATATGCAGTCAGTGGTCAGACAAATATTTATTTTCCTTTTTATTCCTAACCATTAAAAATCGCTTAGTAATCGCCAATCCAAATTAAATTATTGGGGATTTTAATATTTTCTATAACAAATTGTCATAGAAAATTTTAAATTGTGTTTATTCAGTTGAATAGTTGACTGTATGAAAAAACGCACAATGAAATAAGTCCCAATGAAATATGTAACTCCTAATGATATAGAACCTGAAAAAATGAAATAACTCAAAACAAATGTAATAAAACAAATTCAAAAAGGATTAAAATTATTCAGTAACTTCAAATTAAAAAAGTTCCAATTTTTGTTTTTTCTTCATTATGAAATAAGTCCCACACATTAAAATTAATTAAGTCCCAAAGAGATAGAAAAAAATTCAGTAAATTCTTAGTGAGCGTGCCTGCCCTGAAGACTATAAAAGTTTTCATATAAATTGTTGTAGAAAACAACTTTTTAAAAAATTAATAAAAAAGGATAGTGCAGGTTATGGAAAATATTAAGGAATTGTCCTATTATTAAATGGAAAAAAAATGTTTAAGTAATGGAACAATTCCTGAAGAATTTTTGCTGTGATGATGGAGAAGGGCTATTTCTATTTAAAAACTCCTATAGGAATAATAAATGGAAGTAGTAATTTTCCTTTGTCGTTTATATTAAGGAAGAAAAGACACTGAAAAAAAAATAATTTCTAACCCGAATATAAGAAAGGTAGTGCAGTAACCTCAAATACATTTCACATCTAGGTTATTGTGAAGCTCAGAGCCATCTAGTGTCTGATTAGAGACGACACCAACATACTGGTTGAAGCCCAAGCTGTATATAATTATAGCACCACAGATAACAACCCAACATAAGCTACAAAAAGCACATATGAAAAATAACTTACACACAAAAGTGAGTACGGAAAAAAATGAAAGACGTAAAGAAACCATCAACCTTCGCCTAACCTCTTTTTGCCAGTGCGGTTTAACATTTTTCAAAAAGAAAAGCACGTTTCATAATTTTCTCGGAAAAATTCCGCATTTCCACAACACTAAGTCTACTCAAAAAAAAAAAGAGAAGAAAGAAAAAAACCGTAAAGAAAACAACAAAATTAAGACCGCTATTGCAGCCAAAATACGGTAAATTTCCGTCGTCCCATCGATCTTTATTTGACCTCCACGACTTCAAAATCACGCCTTATACTACGTTCACACGGAACATGCTTCACTCTCTATTCATGCTTCACACCCCAATCATGAGCGAAGCAACATGCTTCGCCATACAAAATTTTGAGAGCGAAGCATGTAGATTCATATTGAATCTACTTGCGAAGCATGAAAAATTGCGGTCTTCTCTAAATTTTATCGTAATTTATCGGAAGTTTATCTGAACTAGATGCAAAAAACACAACAAAAACCTTAATTAAAAGTGAAAAATTGAATTATAACTATAAAGATAAAACAACAATGGAAACAAAATATATGTTTGTTTTTAAAAATGCGTAATAATTTAACTTATTTTTTTTTTGTCCATTTCAGATTTTATTTGTTATTAAAAAGAGAACTGTCAAATCGAAGCAAGTAAATGAGTCGTGTGAACAGCTAGATTCATAAACATGCTTCAGAAAGCGAAGCAAGTGCTTCATCTTCTCGTGCGAACATAGTATTATACGTCTGATAGTACACCGTTAGAAAGTACAAACAATTAACGATATTAAATTAATTAAGAAAAGAATTATTCCTATTAAACTTTAATCACTACCCCTAATTTAAGATTACACATTTACCCTTGGAAATAACACCATGTTTTAGTTATTAAACAAGGATAAGTGTGTACGTAAACAACCATCATATTTCCATTAAAATGCTAAGAAAATTGAATAGACTTAATTATCGTTACCCGAGTTAGTAACATAAGATTAATTAATTGCTCATACAAACTCATAAAAAGATAATCAAATCACTCCGTAGTACCATAAATGTATTAACAAATAAATTAATTTATTGAATAAATTTATTAATAAATTAACAGTACATGGACTGTAAAGAAAATAATAACCAAAAATAAATCAATAAATAAATAATATAAATTAAATAAATGCTTCAATAATAAATAAGTAAATAAATAAATCGCTAATACTATCAAATGAACTATCAGCTAAAGCACCTAAATAAATAGATAAATAATAAAGAAATAGATGAATGATTATGGCACATATTCATTTTTAAGAAGTTTATTTATACTTAGTTAAATCACCTAAAAAAATTATATAAAATTAAATATTTATCCAATTTTCCTCTTTATTAGGTATTAATTATCTTAACAATAATAACAATAAAAATTTGTATATAGAAAATTTGATGTTTATAAATATGCATTCTAAAATTATGCAAGGCTAAAGAGCTAGAAGTTGATGATGTGAATCGTTGGTGAATTGGTAAGTTAAACTTTGGGGCTCCTAGAAATTCATATTGCAGGTGACTAGGGGCCAAGCATAGCTGGAAAATGCTATACTAGGGGAGGGCGACCTGAGGAGACTAAATCCATCAAGTCTCCTGGAACTTTCATGTGTCCGTCCGCCCTACAGTCATTTCCCTTTTGCGATGGTCTCTATGTTTAGTGTTCAATGTATCATTTAAAAACCTGGCACGATGTGGAAAAAACCTGGTGAAAAGATCCCCCCCATTTCCGGTGAGCTCATGCCGTGCCTCGACAAGCGTGTCATCTCCACCACTACCTAAAGGTTCGTCACAGGTACAAAATAATATTATGCTATTAATATCGATATTATCCTTGAGATATCGTTCGTATTCTAGCTTGTTTTTATGCCTGACATATAAAATGTAAAGTATTAAAACTATAAAGTTTTTCTATGTTGGTTTGCATAATTCATTAATTTTTTTTTGATCGACAGTTTGGTTTTCGGTCTGGATCCAGCACGACTGCTCTATTGCTCAGTTTGACAGAAAAAATTCGTGGAAATATGAACACAAAGAATATATCTACTTTAGTATCTCTTGATCTAAGTAAAGCATTCGACACGGTGAATTATAACATTTTAATACAGAAATTATGTTCTAGATTTGGTTTTTCTTCGTCTTCGTGCAAGCTTTTATACTCTTTTGTATTTGGTAGATATCAATTTGTAGGTTACAACGGAAATAATTCATTGAGCAAGTTGTGTTCGAGCGGTGTACCTCAGAGGTCTGTGCTGGGTCCGTTATTATTCCTTTTTTATATGAACGACCTTGTCGATTATGTAAGCTCTTTACAATGTCAGACATTTTTATATGCCGATGACATTAACCTACTTTTCACTGGTGATAAACAGTTTCTTGACTGTCATGTGGAAACTATAAACTACATTCTCTCAAGTGTTTTTAACTGGTCAACTCAAAACAAACTTAAATTCAATCCTAATAAAACTAGTGCTATGGTTTTTGGCTTGGTTGGAAATATTTAAGATCTTATGCACATTCAATTCAACAACGTTCGTATTCAGTTTGTAGATACTGTAAACTACTTAGGAGTGTTGATTGATAGAGATCTTAGTGTTAAAAGCCACATATCGGCAGTTGCAGCTAAAGTTGGAAGAGCTCTTCGTTCACTATATAATATAGACTGTTTTTTGTCCACGAACATCAGATTAAAACTATCGCATGCCTTGCTCATGCCACATATTCTCTATTGCCTTGAAGTTTTTAGCTGCACTACTGGTATGAATATCAGGAATGTACAGCTAATATACAACCGAATATTACGCTACGCTTTCTGTCTTAAGCTTTCAGACTCTGTGTCTAATTACTCACTTCATTAGTTACAGTAATTAAACAGAGTGATATATTATATTGAAACATATCATTTACTATTGTCATATCTATGTAAATTAGAATAATTATCATTACTTTTGTATCACATTATATTAATCTTATATGGCCCATATGGGCTCGATTAAGTAAATAAAAATGAAATGAAATGAAATGAATTTTTATTAAATTAATTCATATATATTAAAATATAGACGAAAATTTTTGTACAACGTCGCTTGGTCATTGACGACTAACTAAAAGAGTATAAGACTGTGTGTGAAGAATACGTGTGCATTGAGTTTGCTCAATTGACTTATGGGCTGAAAATCACTGAATAAAATATAACATTATTTTAATAATTATATTTATCTTTTTATTTTTACAGCGTGGTCTATAAAATAATTAAACCGAATATATTAAAATAGATAAGGAAAATTAATGTTTTGTTTCGTTACTCATCTTGAATTCTACAGGATGTGTTTTCCATGATGAAATCAATTAATTGCATTTAAAAATTTTCACAATAGTTACAGAAATGGGTACACCTTAAGGCCGTGCTTCACTATCCTACACAATCGTACGATTCATTCACAGGAAAATCTTGCAAAAATCTGACCGACTTTAAAAAATCGTTTCAAAATGGAGTTGTAGGTGCCACACTATCATACAAATCTGATGCTAAAACATCTGGTTGACAATAAAAACTCCTCTGATCGCATGAAAGCTATCATTTTATGAAAATTTTCATAAAATTTTACAAATCGCACGACTTGCCAAAAAATCTGGCACACAGTTGCATTTTTAGTCCACACTACCATACTTTTTTAGCTCACATGTCATATTTGGCATATCGCGCGACTGTGTAGGATAGTGCGGCACGGCCTTTATCAATACATCGTGTGAGTTAACACAAAATTAGCAGGGACATTGCACCATTATGAGCCCAAACTTAGTTGCATTTCTCACAACTAGATGTGGAAATAAGCTAAAAGTGGCAACAGATGTCGCCGCGAAAATTATGTAGAAAACAGAGAGCTTTGGGGGCGTTTTTCGTGTTAGGGGCACTGTTGCCAATTTAGCTTTTTTCTCGTCAAATCTAGCTATTTTTCATTACATTTTGCGGGATTAGCTATTAGCGGGAAATCTAGCGATTTTTAGTTTACTTTTCAAAGCTTGTTTTTAATAATATAATTTTGATCAACATTGTCAAAGAGTTGCTACAAAGCAAGATGTATCTGGCAAGTTAACACACTAGAGCAGCTGACAGTACATACTTAGTCGATTGGTGAAATTATCATCATATTATCACCGCCTTTCAACGATCAAACTCTTTATAAATATTCCCTTCTTTAAGGCATTTGACATTTTTTACACTATTTCAATGTTTTTTGACAGCTACAGAGTAACTTATAATACAAGTTTTTATTGTTGTAGAAACGGGTGTTCCTGTTAGTTGTGAAATTCCACAAAGTGAGTCTGGAATAACGGTATTTAAAAAATCTGTAAATAGGTGAATTGTGCTAGTTTTTTGCATTGCAATCTTTTACTTAAAAAAATATCTATCTTCTCTACTCTATCCCTCTCTCTGAGTTCCGGCACACTGCACTGCATACGTAGGGGTCATCCCCTGAGTGCTGGTCCTAATTAAAAAAAAAAAAAACAAACATTCCAATATTAAACATATAATTGTTGTAAATAAAAATAACAATTGTATTAAAGATATAAATGGTTGTTGTAAAAATGATATTGATATTAACAGTGTGCCGTGTGCAAAAACGATAATACTAACAGTATGTGTAATAAGTGTACTAACATATAAAATAATGATAAATATAATAATTGATTATTTAGGATACACTACTTTTGGTGATCAAAAACGGACTTTGTAAATGACTCGCGCTAAATGGTAAAAAGAGTTCGATTTGTAATACAATAAAAAGTTGTATAGCAATCGCAAATTAATCACCCAGACGTTCAAACTGTGACTATTATTTTCGCATTTCGCAGTTTACGCATTTTGGAAGGCATTGGAGGGCTAATAATAGTTAACAATCGTGTTTCACTCTTCGAAGAGATACTCTTGCAAGTTACTTAAACGACTGTTGGAAAGGTGTTTTGTTAAAGGGTCTTAAACGATCCGTAGGCCACTAATTATGATACATCGTAGACAATTCGTTTGGAAGAGTCGCCATCAGGACACAGGTTCTCTCGTTGTCTTTAAATTCTGCGATCGGAATGCGTCATCATGGACGATCGGTTTAATCGTCTTCTCCGATCGCGGAAGAGTGTTTTACGATTAAAAATGCTAGCTGGGCTAATTAATTACTCATTACCAGTGTACGCGTATATTACGTACGTACAGCGCCGCCATACTTTTCTTTATAAACTAGGTACAAATTTAGGAAAAAAATGCATATTAAAAAAACAGCAAAACATAACACAACAACAAAATAAATACATATAATAAAATAGCAAAATAATTAACGTTTATAAAAAAATTTGGCAAAACACTGAACCCGACGTACAATGCATTTTTCAAATACAAAATATTTTAAAATGGCAAAAAAAACTTTATTTCCTCAAATTTTTTTTATTAAGTTTCACTCAATATTTAATTCGAATTGAACATTTCTTTGATAAATATTATTGCAGGAAATGGCTGCAATTACTGCTAATTGTCTTAAGAAAGTTTTTAGTTCATAAAAAGTAACACTTTTATTCTTATTAATATTAATTAAAATTCTTTCGACAGGTAGCTTAGAAATTGCATACTTATACCGATCTAGGTATTTTCTAAATATTTAAAAATGGGAAAAAATTCAGCGCTATCTCTACGTTTTGTTAAAAATATGACTTCCCAAAACATTTCAATATTTGTATAATTGTAGTTCTTTACTAATATGTATGTACGTACAAATGACACAAAGTGATTTAAAAATAGTTTTGTTGCTATTATTTAAAATTTGTATTAACAGGTGCTCAGAAACCTGAAGCAAATGAAGAACAATTATGGGTTCAGATATTGGAAATAATATAGCAAAATTTAGATTTAAATGTTAAAAATGTAAAAACTGCAAATGCTGCACAATTTACAGAAAAACAACGCTGGCTGTATATCAAAATCAACTAGAGCTGTGTAGCTCCTGAACGAACTAGTTCAACGGAACGATTCACACAAATGAGACGATCACCTTACTGAGCGTTTTTAGCTCAGTACTGAGTGCTCTTTGTAACCAAGCAATTTTTATTTCATGTATTATGACACTCAGATTTCATGTAGCTATTTTTTCCTATGGAATATGACATTTGACACAATACAATACTGGCCATTGAAATTCATATTGTATTATATGTGGGTTGATTTTGATGTACACCCAGCGTTGTCAAATACGCTGATTTATCTATGTTTTGCAGTTTTTCTAAGCATTGAACAGTTTTAAAGGTTTGAAATTTTTATGTAAATTAATTTTTTATACTTTACCTTATTATTCTGAATTTCGTTTTAATAATTCCAACTTCTGAATCCATAATTTTACTGCATTTGCTTAATATAACAGCAAAAACTGGAGCCAATCTGACACTTCCAAATGTACTTTCGAACTCAGGGGACTCCCCCCTAATAGTTCGAAAAGGATTCATCGAAGTTCATTTTTCGACTATTACAGTGTTATTTATGAAAGTTGTCTGTAAAGTGTTATAAAATTTTAAGGAATACACACAAGTTTTTCTTTTTTGGTTTTATGACATAAAAAAGTTAATTACACTGTGATAGTTTTTGACCTGAAAAAAAATTAACTTCGATGAATCCTTATCGAACTATTAGGGGAGTCCCCTGAGTGCGAAAGTACATTTGGAAGTGTCAGATTGGCTTCAGTTTTTGAGAAATCGGTATATACGCATGAAAAATGGATATATACCGATTTCTCAAAAACTGAAGCCAATCTGACACTTCCAAATGTACTTTCGCACTCTGGGGACTCCCCCCTAATAGTTCGAAAAGGATTCATCGAAGTTCATTTTTTCGACTATCACAGTCAAAAAAAGAAAGAAAAGTTAAAAGAAATACGTGGGTGAGAGAGTGGCTCACAAAAAGAAGCACTGATGGTGCATATGAAAAAAAGGTAATGGAGTTTCTTCAAATAGAAAATCAAAACATTTTGTTCAAAAATTTTATTCGGATGATTTTTTTTTTTTTTGATAACTTCATTATTTATTGAATCTTATATTATAAATTGAAACATCAATAAGTTTTTCAAATCTTAAATCTAAAAATGTTTAGCCAAAATTTTTAATTTTAACGGTTGATTTTTGTTGATTTCCATTTCTCGTGTACGGCTGAGAAAAAGAGTATCCCTCTTCTCAACCTGGTGTAGCCTCAATAATTTAGACTATTGCACGCATGTGGATTTTGTGCAACTAAAGTTTTTTTATGTATTTTTTCGCATGTTTTGAAAACACTATCTTCACAAACGGAACGTCCAGGTCTTTGTGAATTCGCTGATTTCGGATATACCAGGGGGCTGCTGTTATTGTACGTCAAATTTTGTTTTGTCACCTTTGAATTTTTTCTACATTCGATGCAGAGGCAGTCCCCCATAACAGGATTCCAGAGGACCATATTGGTTTCAGGATCGCGTTGTATAATAGCAGTTTACAGTCTAGGCTTAGTATAGAACTTCTAGCCATAAGACAATTGATTTGGGCTGCTTTTGATTTAATTTGGATCAACTTTACATATATGTTCGATTTCCAGGTTAAACGACGATCAAGGTGAACGCCTAGATATTTGACTACAGTGAGTTGAGGTATAGTCTCGGTGTTAATTTGCATAGGTGGGCATGTTTCCCTGCGCAACGTAAAAGTGACGTGTACACATTTCTGCTCGTTTACTTTTATACGCCATTGTTTGAGCCATTTTTCTAATTTGGATATATACCCTTGTAAGTTGCTGGAAGCTACTACTGGATTTTCATGGACGCTTAGAAAAGCTGTATTATCAGCAAATGTTGACGTGTGAATATTAGTGCTTAACGGTAAGTCAGAGGCGTATATTAAATAAAGTAAGGCACCGAAGATACTGCCTTGACGGACTCCGGCTTCAATAGACTGCGGATGGCTTAACAAATTGCCTTCCCTAACTACAAATTTTCGTTCCTTTAGATAGCTTTTTAAAAGCTTGACGATGTTTGCTGGCAGCTTTTGTATTAGTTTGTTGATAAGACCTTCATGCCATACTTTATCGAAAGCTTGTGAGACATAAATGAAGAGCGCAGAGCAATATTTCGTTTTTTCAAAAGTGTTTCTAACAACATTCACAAGTCTGTGAGATTGTTCAATTGTGCTATGTTGTCTGCGAAAACCGAATTGATGATCTGGAATGCATCCACTTCTAGTCACTATAGGCATCAGCTTGCTCATATATATATATATATATATATATATATATATATATATATATATATATATATATATATATATATATATATATATATGTATATATATATGTGTCCTTTATTTAATTAAATACAATATAGATACAGCGTTGTAACATAAAAATACTTAAATAAATTGTTCACGAAGAACACAGGGCGTCAACGAATTCTCTCCATCTAATTCTGGCTCTGGCAAGTAGTTTAATTTCGTTCCAGGTTATTCGAGCTGTTTCATGTTCATGCTCTAGCAATATCACTTGCAGGTCGCCTTAGAATTTGACCGATCCATGTCCATTTACGTCTCCGTATATCAAATTCGATGGAACAACAATCTGCCAGATTCCAAAGATCCTCATTTGATATCCAATTAGGCCAGTATACACGTAATATCTGTCTCAGGCACCGATTCACGAACGTTTGAATTTTCGTCAAGGTCAGTTTTGTAAGGCTCCATGTAGTGCAGCCATATAGTAGGACAGATTTAACGCTACAATTGAATATCCGTAACTTCGTTTTTTGTGAAATGTTGTTAGCGCGCCAAATTTTGTACAATTTTAGGAACGCAACACGAGCCTTGTTGATTCGGTTACCAATATCGGCTGCAGAGCCACCGTCTTTCGCAATTTTACATCCGAGATAATTGAATGATTCAACATCTTCCATAACCGTACCATCAACAATAAGTGGTGACAAAATATTGGTACCAATACGCATCAGCTTTGATTTTTTGAAGTTAATTCTCAATCCTACGTTATTGGCATTTTCGGAGAGTCTATTTATCTTTGCTTCAATGTCTACAAAGCGGTGGGCCATATGACATATGTCGTCGGCGTAGTCTATGTCATTAAGGTACTCCATCATGTTCTATCGAATGCCGGTAGGAGCCTCCATGTTGGTTTTTTCCATAAGACAGTCTAACAGAAGAATGAATAATGTAGGGGAAAGTATACACCCTTGTCTAACGCCTGTAACGTTTGTGTATGGTTGGCTTTCTCTTCCGTTGAATCGGACCTTGCACTTGGCGTCTTTGTACAGCTCGCGTATTAGAGTGACGATTTTTTCCGGTATTCCTTTACCAATTAACGCAGACCACATAGAACTTCGGGTTACTGTATCAAAAGCACGTTCAAAATCTACGAAAAGCATGTATAGCGGTGTGTTGTACTCTGCCGATTGTTCAATAACTATGCGTAGAGTATTGACGTGATCGACACATGATCGTCCAGGCCTAAAACCAGCTTTACGCACAATTTGCTCAACAACTGGTGAAATCCGCTGTTGTATTAAAGTTGCCATCACTTTCCCTATTGAGTTAAGCACAGTAATACCACGCCAGTTTTTACACTGAGTTAGGTCACCCTTTTTAGGAATTGTGACTACGACACCTTCTTTCCATTCTGCAGGAATTTGGTTGTTAAGCCAAGCAGTTCTTATCATAGGGGTGAGAACTTCTGCTAATGTATCGGAGCCATATTTTAATAACTCTGCAGGTATGTTATCGGGACCAGGCGATTTACAAGATTTAAGCTTGTTTAGTGCCGCTGCAACTTCAGAGCAAGTCGGATGAACAGTTGGAATATCTCTTCTTGGATTGCGTCGTCTACAGCATTACCGGCTCATCGTGGTTGGTATTGTTTACAGTTGAAGGCTGTGATGAGAAATGTTCGCGCCGCCGTTCTAACTGTTGCTCAGTTGTTGTTAGATCTGAACCATCAATTGCTTTCTTTGTTGTTGCCACTCATCTGTTTTATAGCAGAGTAAACTCCGCGTAGATTGCCTGCATTTGATGCTTTTTCGGCTTGTTCCGCTATATTGTTAAAATATTTTTTACGGTCGGCCCGTACCATATAATTTACTTTGCGAGCAGACTGGCGGTATTCTGATTTTTCTTGCTCTTTTGCATTAGTAGATTGAGCTTGCATCCGTGCTTTGCGAAGACGTTTGCGGTTTTCAATCTCATCCCATGATTCGGAGCTGATCCACGGTTTAATATTATTTTGTTTAAGTCCAAGAGTTGATTTTGCGGTATTCTTGCAGGCTGTAACTACGTCTGACCACGTATGTTGGTCGTTTTGTGCCAGGTTGGATCTTAAGTTTTGATTAAATACGGTTGAGAAGACGCGATATGTTGTATTTATCGACTTTTTCTCTTGCACCAGTTACGGCCGCAGGTCGAAGACGGAAAATACCTACGAGTAAGGAGTGATCGCTGGCAACGTCGGCACCTTGCCTAGCTTTAACATCCATAAGAGAGCCCAAGAAAAGCCAACTGACAATAATATGGTCAATTTGGTTAAAAGTTTGACCATTTCGAGATTCCCGTGTATATTTATGGATATTTTTGTGTGGAAATTTGGTTCCGCCAATAAAAAGTCGATTACAAGCGCAGAAATCAACCAATCTGTCACCGTTATTATTCCGTGAGGATCCCAGGCCGTGCTTGCCCATTGCCGCCTGTAGGTTGTCGTTGTTGTTTCCTACTTTGGCATTGAAGTCACCCAGAAATATCTTAATATCTCCTGCGAGCAAAGAGCTAATCGCATAATCAAGTTGACCATAAAAATCATCTTTAACACTATCGTCGTCAGGGTCGGTTGGTACGTAGCATTGCACAATGGATATTTTACGAAATTTGCAGTTGAACCTTGCGGTTAGTATACGTTCGGAGACTGCCCAGTATTCTAATAGGGCATCTCTAGCCTTTGGTGACAGCAACAGGCCGACTCCGTTTATCTTGTGGGTGGAGTTTCCGGAATAAATGAAACGGTGACCAGAAGGCAACTGCGTTGTGCCATTGTTCAGCCAACGAACTTCACTTAACCCCAGAATGTCCAGTTTGTATTTTTTTTTTTTTTTTTTGATAATTTTAATTATTTATTGAATCTTTAATTATTTATATTAAATTATCAATAAGTTTTTCAAATCTTAAATCTAAAAAATATTAAATGTAAGTTTAGCTAATGCTAAACAAAATTTTTAATTTCAACGGTTAATTTTTGTTGTTTTACATCTGTCGTGAATAGCTGAGAAAAAGAGTATCCCTTCTTTTCATCCGGGTGTGGCCTCTATTATGAAGAATATTGCGCGCAAGTGGATTTGGGTGCAACTCAAGTTTTTTATATATTTTTTCGCATGTTTTGAAACTACTGTCTTCACCAACGGAACGTCTAGGTCTTTATGAATTCGATGGTTTCTGACATACCAGGGGGCTGCTGTTATTGTACGTAGGATTTTATTCTGTCGCCTTTGAATTCTTTCGACATTCGATGCTGAGGCACTGGATTCCATAGGACCATATTGGTTTCAGGATCGCGTTGTATAGTAGAAGTTTACAGTCTAGGCTCAGTATAGAATTTCTTCCCATAAGCCAATTAATTTGGGCAGTTTTTAATTTCATTTGCATCAACTTTGCGTCTATATGCGATTTCCATGTTAAACGGCGATCAAGGTGAACGCCTAGATATTTGACTACAGTATGTTGCGGAATAGTCTCGGTGTTGATTTGTATTGGCGGGCATGTTTCCCTTCCCAGGTTACCTAGAGCTTTCGCCATAATACCTGATGAACCATCGGCACCGGAAGAAAACCTTAAGATCCTTCGGTGGTGCAACCCTGATCTACCAACCAGTGACTGGAAGGTAGCAAAGGTGTCTGCGGCCGAAGGGTGCAAAAGGAAAGTGATTCTGATCCTGAATCAGGAGTCGCTGGCGCTAGTACGGCAGAGGCAGAACAGGTTGTTCTATTGCTTTAGTACAATCTTGTTACGCGTCTGCCGGACTGACGCCAGACGGAATCGCGATCCGGGCCACGGAGGCGTACCGCCAAAAGGCGGTACGATAAGTGATGTTGCCGCGACCTCATCCGACAGAGAAGACGCTCAATCAACCTCCTCGTTGGTTGGCGGCTTCTTTGAACGGTTGAACGTCGCGGATGGCGACGAAGACGACCTGCTGGCCTCTGATGAGGACCAGGAGGACGTTGACGTCACTCTCATTGAAAAAATGGAGGATGGTGAAGGTGACTCAAGTCAACCTACACCACTCTAAAGCAGCATCTGCTGCAATGCTCCTCCGGGTGGTGGAGAAGGAGGAGGAGCTAATCATGGTCCAGGAACCTTGGGTCCATAAAGGACGGGTTTGTGGACTAAACCTCAGAGGCTATAAGCTCTTGGTTGCCAATGGTACAGGTAATATCAGATCTTGTATATTGGCTAAAAACTCTTTACGCATCTTCATTTTATCTGATTACAGTGATGAAGATACTGTTACCGCAGCAATGGAGACCGAATCCGGCATCATCTGGGTAGTCTCCAGCTACATGGCCCATGACCACGGTGAGCGTCCACCAAACAACTTGGTACGTGGTATAGTGGCCAAAGCTGATAGCACAAGGACGCCTATCATAATCTGTGCTGATGCGAACTCGCACCACATCACATGGGGCAGTAATAACACCAACGCACGAGGTGAGTCTCTTTTCGATTTTATTATCAATAATAATCTTGAAATAGTAAATAGGGGTTCAGAACCGACTTTTATTGTCTCAAACCGAAGTGAGGTTTTAGATATTACACTGATTAGTGCACACCACAACAGTTTAATTAGCGACTGGAAGGTCTCGGACGACTGCTCCTTTTCTGACCATCGTTATATCGATTTCTCCATAGGGTTTTGCGTGGATAGACCAAATCCTCTGATAAACAGAAGGAAAACTAACTGGGAGTTGCAGAACAATCTCCTCCGTAACACTCTAAGCTCCGTCCCCGTTATAAACAACACGACGGATATCGATACGGCAATAGATCTCTTCAATGAATCTTTCTGCTATGCAACAAATATGTCTTGCAAAGCCACGACACGCAAAGGTAAAAGTAAACCACCATGGTGGTGCCCTGATATCGCACACTCGCGAAGCGAGTGCCGTCGACTTTTTAACGAGGCTAAGCAAACAGGTGACTGGTTGCGATATAAGTCCTCGCTAAATAGGTTCAAGAACCTTGTTAGAAGCGCAAAAAGGAAGTCTTGGAGGAACTTCTGCAGTGGCGTAGAGAGCTCCTCCGAAACCAACCGATTGCGCAAGATATTAGCTACCTCACCGGTGGTACCCAGCTACATACAAAAACCATGTGGTAGCTGGACTCTAAGCAGTCATGAAACGCTCAGCGTACTTCTTGACACTCACTTTCCCGGTAACGCCCCGGTTTCTACTACAGTCACCGCTACCGGTGATACAACTACTTCGCCTGAGCCAGTTATTGTACCGCTGGACAATGACAGAATCAGATGGGCGATCAGTACCTTCGATCCATTCAAATCTCCTGGACCAGACGGAATTATTCCGGCGGACCTACAGAGAAATATGGAACTAGTCGTGCCCTGGCTCTCTGGAATCTTTACAGAATGTCTGAAAAGGGCATACATTCCGGCTTGCTGGAACCTGTGTAAGGTCGTCTTCATCCCCAAGGGGAGCAAGACGTCTCACACTAAACCTAAAGACTTTAGGCCTATCAGCCTGACGTCCTTTCTGCTCAAAACAATGGAAAGAGCTATAGATATACATCTTAGAATGTCCATACCAAAGGAACTTCTATCCCCCTCACAGCATGCCTACACAAAGGGCAAGTCTGTCGAAACTGCTCTCCACTCCCTGGTCAGTCACATAGAGAAATCTCTCGTACAGAAGGAATTCACTATGGTGGCTTTCCTGGACATAGAGGGCGCCTTCAATTTTGTCAAACCGGACTCGATCATCAACAGTATGATAGAGTTGGGGATTGACATCAATATCTGCAGGTTCGTCCAAATCTGCTAACTAGAAGGGTCATAAGTGCATCTTTTGGATCTGCCACTGAATACAGAGCAGTGAATCGGGGCATCCCACAAGGGGGCGTCTTGTCACCGCTCTTGTGGAATTTGACCATCAACTCTCTACTGCTAAGCCTAGAGCGGAAGCTGGTTAAAACCGTAGCTTACGCTGACGACGTGGCAATAGCTATCTCTGGCAAATACCTGAGCACAATATCTCAGTGTATGGAATCTGCTCTGACACTCCTCAGCAAATGGAGTGTCAGCTGTGGGCTTGGCGTCAATCCGGCGAAAACCGAATTGGTGCTATTCACCAGGAGGCACAAAATCGGAGATTTTGCGCCCCCCAAACTAAACGGGACCACACTGAAAGTCTCGGACAACGCTAAGTACCTGGGCGTTATCCTAGATAGCAAACTATCTTGGAACCTAAACACCCAGTATAGAGCAAACAAGGCCCTCGTGGCTATTTACACCTGCAAAAGAGCAATTGGTCGCAGCTGGGGCATCGAACCCCGAGGGACCAACTGGATCTTTGAGACGGTAATTAAGCCCATAATTTTCTATGGGGTTATAGTCTGGTGGGAAGCGGTAGAAAAAGACTCCCACCGACGAACTATAGAGAAAATTTTTCGGCTAGCGGCGATCCTGATAACGGGAGCGCTCAGGTCTACTCCAACGAAGGCATTGTTCGCTATGTTGAATTGGCTTCCGGTGGATGTTCTGGCCAAACAGCTAGCTTTGACTGCGGCGATCAGACTGAACGCTACATGTTCATGGACGAGAACCGATCTTGGTCACTCCAGGATTCTCAGGCAGCACCAAGCGCTCCATGACTTCACCGACTACTGCCCACCGGAACCTTATTTTGGCGGGCTTTTTCAATCCATTGTTCCCAATAGGGAATATCACTCCCTACCCCCTGCCACCGAAGGGGCCATCAGAGTTTTCACTGATGGCTCCAAAAGAGGCGTAAACACTGGGGGAGGCTTCTATGTGGAAAACTTCAACGTCAAGGTTCCATTCAGACTTCGGGATGGCTGTAGCGTCCTGCAAGCCGAAGTCTCGGCCATTACAAGGGCGGCAAGATGGCTTAGGTATTATAGGATATCGGAAGACATCCATATTTTTACCGACAGCAAAGCGGCCATTGCTGCTATCAATGGTGTATACACTACATCGACGGTGGTAAACGAATGCCGGAAGTCTCTAAACGAGATAGCGAGACATTCAAGAGTAACACTAGTCTGGATTCCAGGACACTCAGAGTGCACTGGAAACGATATTGCGGACGAAACTGCCAAAAAGGGAACATCATTGAGCAACTCGATGATATGCCACTTCGTTGGCATTCCTCTATCTTACTGCAAGCGATTGATCCAGCAGGAATCATACAATCTTGCTCAAGAAAGGTGGGAACAAGAGCACACCTGTCGAGTCGCCAGGTCCACTTGGCCCCGCTACAGCCTGCACAGAACTCGCGATCTGCTCAGGCTTGGTAAATGTCACACAAGACGACTAGTAACAGTGCTAACGGGGCACTGGTGTTTCGGTACTCATGCCAAAAGGATGGGTCTAAGTTACAATGACTACTGCAGAAGTTGTAACGATGAGGAGGAAGAAGAAACAGTTCTTCATCTTCTATGTCAATGCCCCGCGCTTAACAGCATTAGGGCGATTACCATGGGCTCCAACACTCTGCCAGACCTCGACAGTCTGGCGAACATGGGGCTAACCAACATATCCTCCTTCTTGCAACAATCAGGATGGTTTGACTCGGCGACAGGGCAACTACAGGCAATTGAATAACCAACTGACTGAGCCCTGTCTGCTGTAGGGTATCACAAAGGGACCGAATTAACGGACCCAAGTGCGTCACGTCTCAGATGTGGCGGCCCTCGAAACCTAACCTAACCTTCCCTTCGCAACGTAAAAGTGACGTGTACACATTTCTGCTCGTTAACTTTTATACGCCATTGTTTAAGCCATTTTTCCAATTTGGATATATACCCTTGTAAGTTGATGGAAGCTTCTACAGGATTTTCATGGACGCTTAAAAAAGCTGTATCATCAGCAAATGTTGATGTATGAATGTTATCGCTTAACGGTAAGTCAGAGGCATAAATTAAATAAAGTAAGGGACCGAAGATGCTGCCTTGGGGAACTCCGGCTTCGATCGACTGCGGAGGGCTTAAAAAATTGCCTTTCCTAACTACAAATTTTCTTTCCTCTAGATAGCTTTTTAAAAGCTTGACGATGTTTGCGGGGAGATTGCGTGTTAATTTGTGGATAAGACCTTCGTGCCATACTTTATCGAAAGCTTGAGAAACATCTATAAAGAGCGCAGAGCAAAATTTCTTTTTTTCAAAGGTGTCTCTAACTACGTTCACAAGTCTGTGAGTTTGTTCAATAGTGCTATGTTGTCTGCGAAAACCGAATTGATGATCTGGAATGCATCCACTTCTAGTCACTATAGGCATCAGCTTGCTCATATACAGCTTTTCAAATAGTTTTGAAATGTTGGGCAATAAGCTAATAGGCCGATAGGATTCAACCTTCGTATGATCCTTGCCGGGCTTTGGTATCATAATAATCATCGAAACCTTCCATTCTGCAGGATAGTATTGCAGCCGTAGAATACTATTAAAAATGAAGAGTATAACTCTTTTTGCAATATAAGGCAGTTGTTGCTTATTTTGTCGACACCTGGGGCTTTTCTGGTGTTAAGACTAGTAATAGTATTTTCAATCTCCGTCATGTTAAATCTCATCGGTATTTCTGGTAAAGAGACGACTGGTGGCAGTTCAAAAATATCAGCAGAAATATTCGGGGTAAATACTTTTTCTAGGTGCTTAACAAATAGATCACCTTTTTCAGCATCAGTTCTTGCCCAGTCACCATTAGAGGATCGTAATGGTGGTTTGCAAATCACTGGCCTTTTAAGTCCTCTGGCTGCACGCCACAGCGAATAATCTGTTGATGGTGTTGCATCGAGTTCTTGCAGAAATTTTTGCAGCGAAGCTGTTTTTTGTGATTGTAAAACTTTTCTTAGCTGTTTGGTACACTCCTTAAGCCTTAATTTTAGCTGAGGCGATTTGTAACTTTGCCATTCTCGTCGAGCTCTCCGTTTTTCAGTCAATAGCCTTTCTATATCTGCACAAAAAATATTGTTAAATCTCGCTTGTTGATTTGGTTGAATTGAAGAAGCATTGAGAGCAGCTTGTTTAGCATGTGCTTCAAACAACCTAATAGAATTTTCTATGTCAGCAGGTGTTCTCAATGGCATATTTTCCGTGCAATGAGCAATCAAATATTTTTTGTATTTCAGTGTGTGAGTAAATAGTGATAATAGTAGGCGAGTGATCTGAAGACAAATCCAGAGATGCTTCTACTTCAATCATTTCGCTGGGCACGCCTTTCATAATCCCAAAGTCGATAACACCAGGAATTTTTTGACGATCCGTTGGCCAATATGTTGGCTGACCACTTGAAACTACATTCAAACCCATTTTTGAAATTGTGTCAAACAAAACACGACCCTTGGGACTGATTAAACGTGAGCCCCAAAAAGTGTGTTTAGCATTGTAGTCGCCAGCTGCTAGAAAACGGGACCCCAGTGTTGTATAAAATGCGGTATATTGACTCTCTGAAATTGAAAACCTGGGAGGAGAGTAAACAGATGATATCACAAGCTTTTGATAAAAATTTTCAATGCAGATGTTCGTTGCTTGAAGATATTCTTCACGAAGGTCGTTTAGTAGGTAGTGTTTTATTCGAGGTTTTATTAGGATTCCAGAGCCACCACAAGCTCTACCTTGAGGATCCTTGGTGTCGTCAGAAGAAAATATTCAATTTTATTTTTATGTTGGCAGATGCCGTTTGCGTTCCAAAAACAGATTCTTAAGTTCATGGTTTGTTCAATACAGCCTGCAACAAGGTAGACTGCATTTTCAACATTTCCTGCATCATACAGGACATGTTGAGAGTGAATGTATTTACTGTTTGTATAAGGATCTCTATTGAGGCTTCAATACGACTAAAATTATGCCCTGATTCTTCATTTACTGGTACAGTTTTTTGCGCCGGAATCTGGTTACTCTTTAAAATATTAGCGTATGAAAATTGACTATTAGGTTTTTGTTGAGTAAGAGTCGTGTTAGACTTTAAAACATTTGAGTATTGATTATGGCTAGACGACGGTTGAGGTAACTGTGGGTAGTTTAAAGGAGTGTTGGGCTGAGCGGGAGTAGCATTTGTTTTTCTGTTCGACGAATTTTTAAAAAGAGAATAAAGAGGGCAGCCCCTATAGTTGGCAGTGTGGTTTCCGCCGCAATTACTACATTTTTTTGCTTTGGTATCACCTTTTATTTTGTCACAGTTAGCGGTACTGTGTAACTCGCCACATACAACGCAAACGGTAGGCAACTTGCAATAAGTTTTGGTATGGCCAAATTCTTGACAGTTCATGCATTGGATAGGTCCAGTTTTTTTATGTGGCATCTCAACGGTTACTCTTCGATGCAACAAGTATTTTAAGCTATAGATTGGGTGCGATTCATTTTTTTTAATTTTCAAGTCGCCTGGCTGTAGCTCGACTCTAAAAAAAGGTTGGGGGATTTTTTCCCTGTTTTTAATGTTTGAAACATTTTTCACTTTGAAGCCACTATCTTCAAGGCCAGACTTTACCTCTTCCGGATCCACGCTTGAATCTATTCCTTTTATAACTACTGTTAGGCCTTTAGCACTCTTCAGTTAATATGTATAAAAGTTTTTGTTTTTAGTCTCAAAATCTGAGACAATTTTCCTGTAATTATTTTCTCGTGTTACCTGAATTTTAGTTTCGTTGATTTTGCCACCCTTATTTGGAGTTACATAGAACTCATTTTCTCCAATTAATGAGATAAGGCTTTTTACCAAAAAGTTGGAGTTCTGTTCTCTTAAATATATCGGCGGTGGTTTAGTGGACCTTGTTGTACTTGTATTTTCATCGACTTCTTCATTCAAAATCGCAAAACGATTTTCAGAATGTTTAATATTATTTTTCCCATCTTTGGGCATTTTCGCCGTTGACGCTATTTCAGCAGATTTGGGACTTCTTCCCCTTTTCAGCACGGTTATGTATCTATCCATACCTGTTTGAATTGTATTATCACTATTTTCACTCACTGCATTTACAATTTTGTGCACGTTGGTCACCTGGGTATTTATTGTTTGTTTGTTTGTTTGTGCAGCTATGCTGACGAGTTTGTTAATGCGTGCAATTGTTGTTGCTTCTTGATCACTATTTAACATGTACGGAGAGCATGATCGCGCACGAGTATTTGTGTTTTGTGTAAAGTTTAAGTTTGTGTTTAAATTATTTTTTTCGTTGTCCTATCGAATATCACGCAAAATAACCAACGGGTTAATTAGAAAATCAAAATCGGAATACTATACCTCAAAGTTCTCTACTGCCATAGACTCGAAGAAAACTTGGAGAACTTGGCATCGGCAAACCTGGTAGCCAAGAACCCTGTGCTATCGACTGTGCTAAATAATCAATTTTTAAATATTCCGAATGTGGCACCAGATACGTATTACTATAATTTCGCTAATGATATCCCACATGATAGTTTCAAGTTTACCAACGTAAGGCCATGTTATGTCTTATCCAGTCTGCTATCAATAAAATCCAATGCAGTTGGTGTGGATGGAATAGATCCAAGGTTTTTGAAGACTCTTATTCCAAAACTTCTTCCCCTTATAACTTTTGTTTTTAACAAGATTTTTACCACCAACCAGTATCCAAAAATTTGGTTATTCCTATTTGTTGATATAATTTATATTTTTATATTATTATTATTACGAATAAACGTAATTATTATTTGAACTTATATTGATGTATATATGAAAAGTAATATTATCAGGCTCAGGTTCAGTTTTATTGAATTAATGAATATTCAAAATTACTAAGAGTTTTTTTATGTTGGAAAATATTATTATTTATATCCAATCAGTTTTTAGCAGAACGTATCAGTACTGATTTCAAGGCCGCTACACCTCTCATCAGCGTTCAATTGTCCAATTGGATATAAATAATAATATTTTTAAACATAAAAAAACTCTAAGTAATTTTGAATATTCATTAATTCAATAAAACTGAACTTGAGCCTGATAATATTACTTTTCATATGAAATAATTTATTTTTAATATGTTTATTTTTACTTGCTTAATATTCACTTTATAATTTAAATCAATAATGCTTTGTTATTTTAATATTTAAAATAATTTTCAATTAAATATTTTTCTTTATTCTTGTTTTTGAATCAGTAAATAAAAGTTGAGTTTTATTTCGTCCAATAGGACTACATTTCTAAATTAAATTAGACATTGGATATAAGCGCAGAAAGAAGAAATTTCAACATGGAATCTGAAGGCAAGATTGAAAAACTAAATGACGCAAGTCAATGGTCAACATGGAAGATCCAAGTTAAAATAAAAATGATTGCTGCAGATGTTTACGAATTGACGACTGGGGACGAAGAATGTCCGTTAACTTTTGAAGCTAAAATTCGTGCGTGGCGGAAAAAGGATGCTAAAGCTCAGCAGATTATAGGAATTTCGGTTGGTAGCAAGCAGATTATTCATATTACAAATTGTGAATCAGCTAAGGCTATGTGGACAAGGCTGCATTATGTTTTCGAAAGGAAAAACGAATCCAGTTTACTAATGCTGCATCCATAATTTTTTAATTTTGCGAAAAATTCTGATAAGAATATGATCACTTATATTGCAAGACTTGAAGAAATACTTCAACGTTTAAGAGATCTTAAGGAGACTATATCATTTGATATGGTTATTACGAAATTAATATTATCATTGCCATCTGAGTAGTGCGTGGGAGTCAGCAAGTAAAGAAGAACGCACTTTCGATAATCTTAGGGCATGGCTGGTAACTGAAGAAGAGCGTTTAATTTCTCGTGGACAAATTGAACCAATGGAAGCTTTAACTGCATCGAAGGGGATAAGAAGAACTACCATTAATAAAAATATGATGAAAACCAGACAAAATGATAATTTCCGTAATGCAGGTAATGTTAATAATAGCAACCGGCCAGAATTAGGCCGATGTTTTATATGTGGTGATGATGGGCACTGGAAACGAAATTGCCTTGAACGTAATTTAACCAAAAATTTTACTGCTTTGAACTTCGATGCTTTCGACTTTTTAATCACAAAGGATAGTTGGGTATTAGATTCTGGTGCAAGTCATCATATGACAGCTAATCGTGACTGGTTTCATACCTATCGTTCAGTGGTAAGGAGTGTTAAAATTGCAAATATATACAAATAATTGATGGTATTAATTGGACCAATGGTATTTTAAGAGATGTACTTTTTGTTCCTCAAATTGAGACCAATTTATTTTCACAAAATCATGCGTTGCATCAAAATTTAACTGTTGAAGGTAACAGCAAAGAGACAAAATTTAGACGAAAATCTGATAAAAAGGTTGTTGTTGTTGGTCAACATCATGGAAACTTAAATGTCATTTGTATAAAGGTATTAAACACGATCAAAAATAATCAACAATCGTAATAGCGACATCTAGTTGTTAATTCTCCTTGAGGGGCGAATATAATATTCCATTTATATTGGCCAAGGCGAATTCATTACCAGGTGGATGAAGTGGCGAATTCGGGCGAATTTATACATTTCCCACACTGTCAAATTTGTTACCAATTTTCCGGCGCCATTTTTCTAAAAAAAAAAAATTGTAGTTAGGGAAGGCAATTTTTTAAGCCCTCCGCAGTCGATCGAAGCCGGAGTTCCCCACGGCAGCATCTTTGGTCCCTTACTTTATTTAATATATGCCTCTGACTTACCGTTAAGCAGTAACATTCACACCTCAACATTTGCTGATGATACAGCTTTTCTAAGCGTTCATGAAAATCCTGTCGAAGCTTCCCGGAATCTACAAGGGTACATCTCAAAATTGGAAAAATGGCTCAAACAATGGCGTATAAAAGTTAACGAGCAGAAATGTGCACACGTCACTTTTACGTTGCGCAGGGAAACATGCCCGCCTATAAAAATTAACGCCGAGACTATACCACAACACACTGTAGTCAAATATCTAGGCGTTCATCTTGATCGCCGTTTAACATGGAAATGGCATATGGACGCAAAGTTAATACAAATGAAATTAAAAGCACCCCAAATGAATTGGCTTATTGGAAGAAATTCTATACTAAGCCTAGACTGTAAACTACTATTATACAACGCGATCCTGAAACCAATATGGTTCTATGGAATCCAGTTATGGGGCACTGCCTCAGCATCAAACGTCGAAAAAATTCAAAGGCGACAAAATAAAATTCTACGTACAATTACAGCAGCCCCCTGGTATGTCAGAAATCATCGGATTCATAAAGATCTAGATGTTCCGTTGGTGAAGACAGTATTTTCAAAAAACGCTAAAATATATATAAAAAAACTTGAGGTGCACCCAAATGTACTTGCGCGCAATATTTTAAATTATAGAGGCCACACCCGGCTGAAAAGGAGGGATACTCTTTTTCTCAGCCGTACACGAGAGATGTAAAACAACAAAAATTAACCGTTGAAATTAAAAATTTTGTTTAGCATTGGCTAAACTTATATTTAATATTTTTTAGATTTAAGATTTGAAAAACTTATTGATGTTTCAATTAAATTGAATATTCAATAAATAATAAAATATATCTTAAAAAAAATAAATAATTTTTCTACGGCCCCTTTAAAGTGATTAAAGCTTTAGTTCAGTGTACTTTAGAATAAGAATAATGTGTTTAAGGTTTAACTGGCTGTTTATTTTATAATCTTACTCGCTTTCCAAAAGAATAATAACAAAATTTGTATTTTTAAACTGTTGAAATGTTCTTTCTTTTTCATTCATAACAAATTAAAGTCTTACAGTGTTATTCACAAACGTTTTATTAGAGGCTAATAAGCAAAATGCGCTAAAGTAGTATTCACAAACGTTTAATAGCACTATGACGCGGTTATTACACGCTAATAAACTCGAAAATTTTATTGTAGGCATCACGCTACTTTAGCCGTTTAATAAGTTGACATTTGCATTTTTTAAAGTAAAAAAATCACTATTTACTTCAAAAAGTATGGAAAATAAAAAAAAAAGATTCGAATAAAGTAATGATTGTAATAAATATAATTTCGACTTTCGTTAGTATTATACAAAATATATGCATATAGTACATAAAACTATAATTTTTTTATTAAATTAAATATTTTGCAGATAATGTATATCAACTCTCCCGATTCTTCCAGTCCTTCTGCAATGTTTACATACATAAGTATGTATGTACGTAAAGTAAGAAAATTCAAGAAGAAATACATAAATATGAATGTATGTGAATATGTACATACATACATACATATGTATGTATGTTTACGTATCTATGTACACAAATGTGTCTGCATGTACTTATATGCATGTACATGCATATTTGTTCACATGCGTACATTACTTAAATTCTACCTGCTCTTTGAAATATTAATATTATTACATCTTTTTTTTCATGATTTTGTGCATAATTTGTCACAGTTCCACCACAACAAGATTAAACATATTTCCAAATAAATAAAGCAAACAAATTAGTGGTGTGTAATCAATTGTAACGAACTCGGTATTTGAATACTTTTGTAATAACTTATGAATACACATTGCTAGCAATATCAATACAACACATATTAAAAAATTTTAATATTTTTTGAAATATTATAAGCAATACTCTATTACTCTAACTTGTTTAAATAAAATTTATATGACATTATTTTCACATTTTCAAACCATTAGAGACTACTTGCTTATCGAGTATGTTATTGTACACAACACTAATCATAACTTGACAATTGAAATGAAACAATGTTGCTAACACAGAATCACAAAACTGAAAAAATCACACAATAGTTAATTTGGCTTTATTAAACGTTTGTGAATAATGTTTATTATTACCGGGTAATAACACAAAAACTGATTATTAACTAATGTGTACATTATCTCTACAATAAGATGTTTTTATGAATAACACTGTTAAAATTTAATTCTAAAAAGTTATTTTTTATTAAGCAATTTGATTTGACTTGTTGATAATATAACGAAAAAGTTATCAAGTTTAGTTCGATGCTTACATTATAAACAAAACTTCTTTAAATAATTTTTGTTTAATATTTTGCAATATTTACACATACAACTTGAGTTTGTTTTTCTTTTTCAATACAATAGACAATAAAAATGTTGTATTGAAAAAGAAATCTTAATACGTTTTGTTTCGTTTACTAAAGTAAAAAATATGCTTTCATTTTCATTAAATAAATAATTAATTTGGGGAAATTTTTAGCAATTTTGTAAAAAAACAAAATCAAGCTATTAGGATTTCGAAACACCAACTAAAGCTGGCCTTATGACACGGTCATGTAGTTTGTAGCCCAATTTTGTAACTTTAACGACAGTATCGGGTGCAACAGTGGTATCGGGCTGTTAATAATGAAAGAATGAAAGAAATGGATATTTTTTTCGATTTGGTCGGATGGTCTGCACAATTTTTAGATTTTGATACTGGCAGCATGTTTTGTAGTTAGTGCAGTAATAAAGAGAATATGATTTCATCCGAATATTGACATATGGGACTAGATTTTTATTGTTTTCATTGAACTAATTTTTTTTTAACTCTCTTTATAAAATATTCAGCGTGATTACGGGTGGCGTATTTCGGCTACGCCAAGTACTAGATTAAAGAAAAGTTCAAGATTTTTCTTTAATCTATTACTTGTCGGAGACGAAATACACCACCCGTAATCAGGCTGATTATATATTAAGATTATTCAACATATGTAATTATGTATGTACGTCGTACAAGTTGTAGGTAAAGTAAAACACAAAAACGTAAAAAGATTACAAACGAATTCATGCTACTTTTTTTATCATGTATAAAAATGGTACTCGAATAACGAGCCTCTTTCCATTCGTTTTGATTGAATGTACATCACTCTAAACGCTTATAGCCAAGACTTCAAGGCTTCTTTTAAAGTATGTATATCATGCATTCCTATGTGGCAAATTTGCAAATACTTATAGTTGAATTTAAATTTGAAATTTCGATGCTACAAAATTATTGAAGGTTTATAATAGGAGCCTATCATTCTTATTTAACTCATGAAATTTATTTTATGTAGTTATATACTAGTGATGTTACGAATATCAATTTTTAGTATTCGGGATTACGAATACGAATATTTGAAACAATATTCGCCGACTACGAATACGAATATTACTTTTAATGTTTAGAGCCACATAATATTTCAAATTTAATTGGAAAAAACCCCTCCCTTTGCATCTGTAACAATAAATTAAAAAAAAAAAAACTACGGGTAGCACTCCGGGAGTGCAGACAGAAGTGAAAACATTTTGTGATTGCAACAATACACGTGCTATTGCCAAAAAGTTATGCGTAGATATAAACAATTATATAAAAACATGCAACAAATTTAACCACTTATAAAGGCGTATGCAACAGGTGAGCTTACTAGCACATCTGACTGAGCTCGCTTTATAGCAAATTTTCATACAAACTGATATAGTTTGAAGAGAGTACATAAAAAATGGTTACAGTTTGGTACTCATACGTATTAAAATGCTTTTAATTTGTTTGTGTGTTTTGAACGAAATCAACAGCTTATCTCGTAGTCTTGGAAGAACTTTCAACACCATCGGAGAGCTCAAAGACATAGCCGTCCGCCGACAAAGATGGAGACAACTTGTAGACAGCCTATGCCCAGTATAGAGGGAGCTCGTAATCAATTGACGACGAGCAAGGCAATATTATTATTATTATTCCTCTACTGAGAATTGATTACTAACTTAACAAGGTATGAATTACATAAAAGACTTTAACTTTTAAATGGTAGTTGCGAAGTATAATTTTCGTTTCGAGAAGGAGTTATAATCTGCTAAAGAACTACATACATACTAAAAAAAACAGAAGTTCTTCATGTTCGAGTGAAGTAACTACTTCAGGTAGTCAAATTAGGAAGTCGTTACCAGCATTAAAAAAGATCTGCTTACATTAGAAAAAGTAGAAGTAATTTTGTTTCGATTAAAAACAGTTCTTCCAAAATGAAAAATATAACCAGTTCCTGCAATAAACGAAGTAACTATGTACTTCTCAAGAATCGATTATAAAAGTCTCACGCTTTGTTAAAATCATTAAGTTGGTAATTCAGTTGGGAAGAGCTTCCACTAAAAATACTTAATTCCAAACTAGATTACCTTTTTAAAAATTTTTTGCTGGGACTATATACTTTGCTCGAATACAGGTAGCCGAAATTATGCAAACAAAACTAGATAATATTGAGTTATTTAAAATTTTACATATTGCAAATGATTTTTCTGTTTGAAAGGAGTTTGCAGATGGTTTCATATATTTTTTTTTGGAAAAATCGGAGAAACTTGTTATGTGTGGTTATTATTTTAGGGCTATTTAATCATTGATTTTGTTGTACCATATTGTTTAGCTATTATATATGGTACAACAAAACTTGTTTCATTTTTTTTTTATCTGACTTGAGTATCTAGTAAAAGTACTTCAACCGTGTCAATTCAGTATATATTTTTTATTTCAATTTCTATTTTGTAGTTCTTGAAAACTCTCTTTTGTTTCTTGATTTATGTGCCAAGCTTTTGGAGCAAATGTTTGTTTAGTTCATTGGTGATCAAAATCAAAAATCTTTTGTATTGGTGAGAGAAAGAGATAAATTTAGAGGTACAGTAAAACATAAAAGTAAACGAAAATATTATTATACAAATGTAATCGTAGCAAATTGTTTTGGTTTCAAAAATCTGTTTAATACTTCAGTACACAATTATTTTGCTATTTGGTAAAACAAAATATTTTTCCTTATGTTTTAAAGTTAAAAAATTAAACAATTTTCAATTTATTTAATTAAAATACATAAATTTACATAGAAAAATATGAAGAATTCAAATTAACTGCACATATCAAACATCCAAAATTTTATTAAAGGTCAGTTTGAGTATAGTTCTTGTGAGAAAAATAAAAAAAATAAATATTCATATATATGTATGTTACATATGTATGTATATGTAATTTATGTATATTTTTTTTAATAAGAGGAATTAAGGTTTTAACAAATACCGTTTTAATACTTGTTTTCATAGTGATACGAATATATACTCGTATATATTATATTTTTATTATATTTTTTACTTTTAAGGAAGCAAGAGCAAACAATTAAATATATCTGTCTATGATAATGCTTTTGTGACAATTTCGCAAGAGCAAAATATGCTTTAATTGTTCGGAGCTGAGCTTATTCCTTTGTTTTGAACAAATGAATTTCAAATCTGAAAAAATTTGTTCGCACATATAGGTTGAAGGAAACAGAGACATTATCTTCAAAGCATTATTTTTTAACTCTGGATATGTTAATTCATCCAAACTTTTCCAAAACGATAGCATATCATCGAATGGTTGCTCTGTTATTTCACTTCGCAAAATAATGAGTTCCGTTTGTATTTTGAACTCATAATTTGTAACGTCGACCTTAAAGGGGGCTTCAAAATGCTCAAGAAATGGTTTTAAGGCATCAAAATCTTTAAACCTATCTTGAAAGTTGAAAAAGAGGGTTTCAAAAATATTGATATATTCTTCCGTACAAATATTTTTCTGTTGGCTTAAAATAAAATATGTTTTCGAAAAGTTCGTGTAATCGCCCATTTTGATTTCAGTTAACAATAAATACAATTTTGTTCTGAAATTAAAAAGAATTTTCGACAAATCATAAATACTGTTTTCTTTACCTTGCAGTTTTAGATTAAAATTGTTAAGAAGAGTAGTGATGTCCGATAAGAAGGCTAAATCTGAAATAAATTGACAGTCTTTCAGAGAATCTGAAAAGCCTTTATCTATTTGTTCAACTTCTAGAAACTGAATAACTTCTTCCCTCAGTTAAAATAATCTATTAAGACAATTGCCTCTGCTCAACCAGCGAACTTCGGTGAACATTTTGAGATCATTATGTAAAGCATTTTTGGTTTTTAAAAAGCTAACGAATTTCCTATGTGAAAGAAAACGATGTCCTCCTCGTATTTTATTTATTATCTGCTCTGCAGTCTTCATTACTGGAAAATCGTTTATGAATTTTGATGCTAAAGCAGCTTGATGAATAATGCAATGAAATGTATTGACATCAAAACCATGCTTTTTTAACTGTCCAACAAATCCATCATTCTTACCCGACATAACATTTGCTCCATCCGTACAGACCCCAACAAATTTTTTAGGGTCTACAATAGACAGAAGTTTGTCGCATACCAAATCAAACAACAATTTTCCTGTAACGTTTCCGTAAAAAGTTTCCAATGAAAACATGGTTTCGAAAACGTTGTATTCCTTATCCACGCAACGAACGCAAATAAAAAGTTGACATAAATCGTTTATGTCAGTGGTTTCGTCAATGCAAAAAGAATAAAATTCGCAATTTTTAATTTTTTCCTTTATCGCAGAATCTACAGATATTCCTAATTGAGCCGTACGTCGCGCAATAGTAAAACGAGACAAGGGTATAATTTGAACTAATTTAATACTACAATTATGTTTAAGTAGAATTTTACTTAAAAGTTCTTTAATAAAAATACCATCAGAAAATGGTCTGCCGTGCTTCACAATATCTAAGCTTACAATGCTTGAAATCTTTTTTATCAAATTTTTCTTCATTATTTTCTTCCTCTTCAATCCATTCCTTCAATTTTTTCAAATATATATTTTTCATTTTGACAAAAAGCTCTTTTTTATCATCTTCATTATATTTTTGTATATCGCTATGAAAAATATCGAATCCCAGTGCCCTTTAAATGTTTTATAACACAAAAGGCATTGAGGATTACCAATTGCATTATTTACCATGAAAAATTTTCGTAATGGTACGAACATTTTTTTTACGCACTTTTTTTTAAAAACAACTAAAGCATCCGCCAAGCATGTGCACTTTTTGCCGTCTGAAAGACAACTGAATTAAAAGAGCATAACAAATTGATGGGTGTAGCCAAAAAGCAATTGCTCTATGAAACGATCACCACTGGTTTAGTTATAAATTGAATGAAAGAGTTTCCTTGACTTCCTAAATGTATATTTACAATATATCAATACAGTATTAACACCATGTTGATACATTGTGTAGTTACTTCTTTAATCCGTTACATACTAGCAGTAGATTTTATTCACAAATTATTATTAGCTTAATTTGCAGTCTTTAACACCGTATTAAAAGTTGAAATTTTAAAGTACGTGGACCCCTTAAACCTAAATTAAAGAAAAATTACATTTCTGTGCTGACTATTTATTTGTTTACATGTACACATTTTTTGGATTATTGTGCAAAATATGGAAACATTAACTGTGTTATTCATCTGAAAATTAGTAAATTTGAGATTTACGCTTAATATATGGTTATTAAAATTTCCTATTCAAAAAACGCTTATTAACTAATCAGTACTATAAGAAGTTTTTTCATTTAAGACCGGCAACATAATTTCAATTGCATGCTACTTAAGTTCTAATGGTTAAACAGGGGTGAATACTTTTTTATCAGTAACCACAACTGGTTAGTTGTTTTATTTATAAAGTAATATGAAATGACTTTTAGTAAGAAAATATTTTGCAAAAGTCTTTAAGCAAAAGATTTTTAAATATAAAATTATATAACAATTATAGTAATTCTCGTATTCTATATCTGTTGAAAACTTGGTTAAATTGTTGATATTCTTCCCAATTAGTATCCCCTTTACATTAATTGTAAAAATGGAAAAACGAACACTGATGAGATGAGCGTCCTTGAAATCGGTATACTGATACGTTCTGCTAGTCTGATTGTACATACTAATGTTTTTCTAAAATAAAAAACCCAAAGTAATTTGAATTTTCATTAATTCGATAAAACTGAACTTAAGCCTAATAATAATAATTTCACAATTATACATTAATATACATACGTAAGTTCAAATGATAAATGCGTTTATTCGTAATAATGATATAAAATGTTATTTTTTTACAATATTCAAAAAATTCACAAATGATGGATCACAATGGATGGATGATATGCTAACGATGTCAATTAACGTTTGTTGATGATTTTAGCACATCGTGTAGACACCATATTTTTACTATTTAACTCAATTCCTACGTATGCTGACAAATATGTATGTTGTTTATTGAAAAGCGTATGCAATCTCACCAATGGAGGTGATTTGTAGGAGTGATCGTCAGACTGGTGCTAGAGGTGGTGGAGTTGCCATGTATGTTGCGGAAGGCATAAAATTCAGATGTATTTACAAATCTGTTGAATACTTTTCATTTCAGGCGCTATTTGTTGAGATATTGTCTGGCACTGACACTTTGCTCATTGGTGTTGTCTACCTTCCTATTTTTGAACAGTCGATTAGTGATTTACTTCTTCGCTATCTTAATATTGTAATTGTAGGTGACTTTAATGTTGATATGTTTGACCTTAATAAAGCCTATAGAGTTCTTATGTTATGCAGCAGACTTGCGTTGAAATGTCATCACAACTGTATGTATACCCCCACCCACTTTGATTTGCAGCATGGTTTTACTTCATTTATTGATTACTTCCTGCTGATCAGAATATTGTTTCTGTTAAGTCAGCACAGTTTCAATTACCTTTTGCTTCTCGTCATTCCATGATTTGGTCTTCCTTTCTGGCTCCCATTGTAAGAGCTTATAATGTTAGAGATTATAATAATTTGGATCAGATAGGATTGGCGAGGTACATAACGCATATTGATTTTTCTTTTTTATACATGACCAATGACAGTGACGAAATGTTAAGATTTCTTAATCAGATTTTTAATGACGCCTTGGAGTTCGCTCCTGTGAAACGTGTTACACTCTCAAACTGCCGTAATGTAACCAGATTTTCGAATCATATCAATTATTATAGATCAATGACGGGAATTGCATTAAGGGATTATTATAAGAATAGGTGTGATAGGAAGTGGGAGGTCTATAGACTCCTTCGTAATCGCACTAAGTCACTAATAAGAAAAGCTAAATTCGAGTATGGTAGACGCGTTTTTCAGGGGTGCAACACAAGGCTTATGTGGAATAGATTAAGGAATGTTGGATTCATTGAGGATACAGATAATCCTATAGATTTTGCCTACGTTGTCTAACGTGCTGGAAAATATCATGAAGTTGCAAATGGTAAATTTTAGTATGTTGTTAACTGAACTCACAGACTCGATTAGGAATGACTTCAACAAAAGTATGGATAGTCTACTAGTCTCAATTGATCTCTCGAAAGCTTTTGATCAGTAAGCTGAGTAATATTTATAGATTTTCGAGCTCTGCTTGTCATCTGTTATTATCCTATCTAAAGGTGAGTTTACATGGTAATACAAAGTAATAACATTTTGTAGAATCAAAATATTATGAAATTCTCTTTTTGTATGAGATGAGAAAACAAAAGTCTGTTTCAGGTATTTTTTATGTTTACACAGATAATATAAATAAATTCAAAAGTCTGCGCTACGAAATAGCTGGTGGTTACAGTTCTACAATATTTACAAAAACATCATGAGTTTGCTTTAGTTGTTTTTGTAATTATTGTATAGAAATGATGCCACCTTCAATGTATACTCTTAAAGCTGCCAATGTTTACTTAAAAAGACGCCTCTGATAAAATGAGTATACGTAAGTTTCTAAAATGGTTTAGAAAATAAACACTTAGCGAACGCTTGTCAGATTTTTTATCCGTATTCTCTCTTACTCATAACAATTTGCGTTTACATGATAAGACTTTTTTCAATTTTTGACATACCGATATAGATGTATTACCATGTAAAGAGGCCTTAAGAGTAAACAGTATGTTGTACTGAACAGCACATATTCTACTTTAAAAACCATTCGATCAGGTGTTCTACAAGCATCGGTGCTCGGACCAATATTATTTTCCTTTTATCTAAATGACTTTTTTGAATTTGTGGGGGACTATGATTGTAAAGCTTTTGCCTTTACTGATGACATCCAGGTAATGTCCTGTGTATTTATCCTGACAAGACGAAAGCAATGTTTTTTAAGGCGACTAGGTTTTTTAGTTTTACGAATGAACTAAAGATTTCGAATGCAACTATTGAAATGGTTTCTTCTTTGAAGCGCCTTGGTCTAGTACTTGACGATAAACTGTCGTTTCAATCCCACATTGATAATCTTTTGACTAGGGTGTTCTTAACTCTACGAAGGCTATAACGTCTTAATTTGGTTTTGCCCTTACATGTTAAAGTGACAATGGCTAATGCTCTTCTAATGTCACAATTGAACTATTGTTTAGAGATCTACTCCGGTTGTAATTTGGGAAAAAGAAATAGAATTAAATCCATGGTTCATTAAGTTGTGAGTACTTAGAATCAGACCACATGTTTCTAATTATGTAGGTTAGGAAGGGTAGTGTAAAATACACATCCACTCGGAGACCCAATTGGATCCATTGTGATTCCCTTCATTTATAATTTACTGACTAATTAGTCTCCTTACAGTCCAAGGAGAAACAAAGAGCCGTTATCATCCATCATTCAGCCATTTAATTCCCATGATAAAGCCCCTGATATCCTCAAGTTTGCACTTCGCGATATCACTAATGCCCTCATGGAAACGTCTGCTCAGCCATCTTTGCCTATGGCGTTGCAGCCTTGGGCAATGACAGATGATATGATCTATAGTTTCTGGTTCCTCTTCATCCCCACACATCCTACAGAAATCCGGAGTGCCATTTTCCCATATGCTGGTCCTCGCTCTAACCGAGCAATGGCCAGTCAAGGCGCCTACTAAGACTCTAAAAACCTTTCTATTCATATCAAACAGTAGATCAGATTTAGCTGAGTCTAGTTTTGTCCATATGGACCTCGAGACTCTACAATCTTCTCTATTCCTCCAGGAATGGTTAGTTCTGCTAATTACCCAATTACTGAGTTCTCTATGATAGTGACCGATTGGAGGTTTAACCGACCTGTCACTAACTGACACATATAATGCTGACCCTATTCTTGCCAGCTTATCAGCAATTTCATTTCCCTCAATATTGCAATGTCATGGTACGCAACATAGCCTAACGCTAAATTTGTCCATAAGCAAGTTGAGATATAGCCTACACTTGCTGACCAGCTGCCCCTTCAAAGCTTTCAGCGCCGCCTGACTGTTAACGTAGAATGTTACCTCCACGCCTTCAGTTACGTGTTCTTTCACTAGTTTCGTGGCCCTGAGAATCGCTAGGATCTCAGCCTGAAATACACTACATTCGTTCGGTAGCCTACAAGACCTACGAATGTCCGTTCCTAAAAAACAGACGCCAGAACCTGTGCCTATTTCCATTTTCGATCCATCTGTAAAGACCGCGTACAGTCTATCAGATTTGACTCAAAGATCCCTATTCGGAATAACTAGTGAAGGTGTTCTAATAAAATTAGTCTCAACAACCTTGGAGTCCGTAAAACCAGAGGATAATTATGTTTATGACTACTTGAGCGTTAGTTTTTAGGATTACCTTAATTTTAGACTATTAATTTATCTTTTCAGACTTTTTAAATATCAATATCCGGACAGCTTGGAGGGAAGTATTTACCTCTTACACTAGGAATCCGCAAATTCTAAGTGGCGAGGTAATGGAATATTCTACCAAGAAACCTTCGCTCATTCTCCATGTCAGTTATATTATTTAAACGTAAACTCCTCGAGTTCTTTAATAATAATCGCTAATAACTTAGTATATAAATTAGGGTGGGTCAATTTGTTCGGGTGAGAAAAAACGTGACAAGCGTATAGCAAAATCGAAATCTACACAAAATTCTAAGAAAATTACCCAAAGAAAGTATGGATCTAAAATGAAAACCTAGCTCCCGCCGAGAGACATGAAAATTTCAGTTTAAGGCATTTTAAAAAAATGCATAGATTTTATGGAAAAATTTTATCACTAAATCCAAACATAATATACTATTAATTTGGGATTGTTTTAAAGAAAATTTTATGAGGTTTAAGAATCTGCTTTCATTTTGTTAATATTTTGATTACTATCCCGTGTTTTATTAAAGGTTTGATTATGAAAAATAAAAAACTAGCAACTTCTGCTATATCTCTACAAAACACAAATATAGTTGCTCTTTTTGGACCCATTACCCCATTTTGTCTTAAAACTTATTTGATTACAAATAAATTATTATGTTCCCACTAAGTATGGTTCAAAAAATATGGCATATTGGTCTTGCATCGATATTATGTTTAATTTTTTATACAAATTACGTAGCTTTAAAAAGAGAATGATTTTGTTAAGCTCCGCTCTTCTCTTTTAAAAAGTATAATTTAGTAATGTGCTTTTGAAGTTATCAACGAAGAGTAATTAGAATCCAATATTATTAATAGTTCTAGTCATTGTAGAAATTTACCGTTAATGCATTTAATAAAAACGTGGTGTTAAACATTTGTTTTGATTGATTTATGCACTTGATAGTTAACTTTCAAAAAGTAAGCGTGTGTTAATTTCTCTTTTAAAAAAACTTTTCACCTTAAATTATGGAATCATCAGCAATGTCAATTGACTCTTCCGGATCAAGTTTTCTGACTAATCAGAACGCTAGTATCATTGGCATGCCAAGTGAATTTAGTGAATTAAATTTGCCAAGTTATCGTGATGTGTTATGTGATGATTTATATTATAAATTGAAATTTGTACTGAATTGGTAACATTCTTGCATGATTATATATGATTTAATATAAATTTTTGTATTTTATAAGGAATTATATTAAATCCACTACTCTTAATAAGAATTTATATGTATAAAACACACTTGATCTCATCTCATAGTGCATTATATATATTTTGTGTAATATATCATATTGGCCAATATTTGTAATTACAAATGAATTAAATAAATACGAGTAAATCTTAATATATAAAACCGAATATGTGTTTGTTTATTTGTTTGTTTGTTTGTTCCTTATAGGAGGCCAAACCCTTGGACCGATCTTCCTGAAATTTTCACAGTATTTAACTGGAACTCTCGGAAGAATTATAGGCTACTTTTTTTTCAACCACACCCACTTTTACGCCCACTTTTTTAAATTATGTTACTCCTACCACGTAGTTTTTAACAGATTTTATAATGTAAAGTGAGCATAACTTCGCCATTTGTGGATCAATTTTCAAAATTCTTTCAGCATATGGAAAAGGTGCATTAAATTTTTTTGTTTTTAAAAATTGGGCGTAGGGGCAGGGTGTCGCAAATGGCCCGCCACAATAATTGTTTATCAAATAACTTCGCCATTTTTGAGCCAATTTTCAAAATTCTTTTTGCATATAGAAAAAGTCCATAATATTTTTTTGTTTTTAGAAATTGTTTATTGGATCGAACGGGGGGGGGGGGCGGTAGGGCGTTGCAAATGGCACTCCACAATAATTGATTATCAAATAACTTCGCTATATTTTGGGCATTTTTTGACCTACGTCGATGATATTTGGTACATATGGTATTGGCATAATTTGGAATACGTACCAGGAGAAAAGTGGGTGGGACCACGCCCATTTTTAGGAAAACCAAACCCTTGGACCGATCTTCCTGAAATTTTCACAGCATGTTACTGTGACTCTGGAAGGAATAATAGGCTATATGAAGTTTTGATTGAACAAAGAGGGGTGGCACCGCCCATATAACCCAAAAATTTAAATCGCCATATTTTGGGCATTTTTTGACCTACGTCGATGATATTTGGTACATATGGTATTGGCATAATATGGAATGCGTACCAGGAGAAAAGTTGGTTGGACCACGCCCCTTTTTAGGAAAATCAAAAATCGTAATATAGTCTTAACTACTGGACCGATCATCATTAAATTTTCACAATAGGATATATAAATACTTTTTATTTTATTTTATAACAAGGGGGTAGCGAAGCACACCGGGATAGGCTAGTAAATATATAAAATTTATTATTAAGCACGAATATTTTGTGTTACTGCATGAACATTCGTCCGACAACTTAAAAGTATTTCTTGATAAATGGTGTAAAAGATTCAAATAAAATAGTGTATGATTTTTATACATGTATTATAAAACAAATAAAATAGCCTTTGGTACTTTGAATGCCATTTATATGCAATTTAAGCATTTGTAAATTAATGAAATATCATCTACTAGTAGCCTGATTATTCCACCACATAATGACCACAACTTAACAACATTGATTATTTTCTGAAATGTTACTGTTTTCCCATGTATCTAATAACACAAATACTTTAAACTCCATTATCTCGAAAAGGTAAAAAAAAATTATACACTATGTTTTATTAAGGGGACGATTTGTATGTTTATATTTACATACATACTCGTATAACGATCTAAAATCTCTTCAAATTATTTTATTAAAATCATAAAGGATTCGTTACATAAAATTCATTTTAGTTATTTATATATATATATATATGTTTTGTTTTTGTTATTTTATTGTTTGTTTCTTCTATAACTAATACTTATAATATGCTTTACTATATTTTTTGTCTTTTCTTTATGAATAATACAGATTTTGATACATAAAATGAGCACTAATTTTCTGATTGGTTGTTTTTTAAATTTTTTTATGTAGTTTATTTTAACATTTATATAAAAAATTACATAATCTTTCGTCGTACTTAAATATATGCATAGATATATAATATATATGCATATAAACATATACATACATACATGAATACACATACAAAATTTAAAATACCAAATTTTTCTCATATTATTAAAATTTTCTAATTTTTCAAGTCATACTCAAATTTAAATTTTTTAATTTTTTTAAAAGATATTAATAAATTTACAATATACTGTTGTTTAATTAGATATATTCTTATATTTTATATAAAATTTATTTTTAAAAATTTATTTCAAGTGGAGTTGAGGTTATATAGCAATCCGCTTAGGCAGTAAAGCAACTTCTCTGTATTTCATTTAGCAGGTGTTACCTGGAATTAGCGAAATCTTTTCTTACACAAAAAATTTAATTTTGAAAATCGTTTCATAAATAATTGAGTTATTTGCAAAAATAAAAAAAATATCCTTTAAAAACCTTGTTCTTTTTTTAATTGTGTTAAAAAGTTAAAAAATTACAAAACCGAATAAATCCAGAAGACGAAAATAAATCGTCGAAACTGGGAAAAACACCCAAGATTAAACTAAAATTCCGAAACTTAAAAAATTGTCATACATATATAAAACCGTATATATAACCGTTAAAAAGGGGTTTTTACCACTATTTCATTCACTCTGCATTTTAAATGAATGACATTTACACTCTTTCCCAAAACTTTTATTTTCAAATTTAATAAACGTTTTGGTTGCAAAACGTACGTCTTGTGCGATATCTTTAAATAAATCCCCTCTGAAAATATGGCAATACAGCAGGAAGTTGCATTTTCTTTCTCACTCTAATTCGAAATAACTTCTGCTTAAGTAAAAAGTTGCAACTGGAGACGTCGCAGAAACGATAATATTTCGTGCTTTGCTTAAAGGAAGCAATATTGACTCTTTCATTCCCACCGCTTGAAAAGTTGACTTTCTCGACTTTGACGATTTCTAATGTTATGTAATAAATGCAATCATTGGCAATTCTTCTTCGTGAAATTTTACTCAAATCGGCGGCAGGCACTATCCGCCAAAAAAATAAATGAAATAGTTCCTCCAAAGTAATGTGCGAAGTCCAACAACAACAACAATTATTGGGGATTTTTTTTCAATTTTTGAGGTGTTATTTCATTTATTTTTTGGGAATTTATTTTATTTAAAATAATCAATAATGAAATAAAGCCGCAAATATTTGTTTGTTAATTCATTTTTAATTTACAGTGAACTGGAAGTAATGTGAACTTCCACAATAGTGAAGTATCCAGTAATGCGAACACTCATTTTCTTATATGAACTTCCTAAATTGTGAACAAAGTTTGATAGCTTTAAATAGTGAACAACAGTTTTTTTCAGAAAACCAACTCGCAACAGTTAAATAAGGTCATGGGACACATGACATGAATATAAAACCGAACATTTCTGTTGATATTAGTTACTTTCAAATATTTTATAAACTCTTCACAATAATTTCTCCTAGTTAGTTATGATGTCCCGTTATGATTTTGTTATTTAGTATTAAACTAATGTCGTCTTCTTTTCTAACAAAAGTGTTGCACTTATGCTACATTATTTAATTTTCGTGATCCATTATAAAAAATATGTAACTTATTTAAAAGCGATTTCGTTCTTTTCTAAATATGTTGGACAATAAATGGCAAAATATGCAACATATTTGACCCTCTACCATCAATTCGGGGTGAGATACTGCCCTTTTTTACATCTTTGATAAGTAGCTTTTTATACAAGTAAGAACTTTTATTCTTGTCATCCTATTTGCTTAAGCGAAAAAATTAAAATATTATTAAAAAGATAAAAAGTGAGGAAGATTTGTACAAAAAATTTTAATAAACACTTTTACAATAAAATTTTGCCGCTAAATTTTTGCAGGTGATTTTAGGTAATAGAGGCTGATGAGAAAACAATGTTGTTGACGTCTTTTATTGATAAAAAAAAACCGTAAAAACATTTTGTACCATTGTGACAATAAAAAATGAACCACTTTTTAAAGGTATTGGCAAACTGTAAAAAGTGTTACACATTGACCCGGCAACATTTTTGTTTAGAAAATAAAACGTCATAAAAGTGAATATATGAAAATTTTTAAGTTTGAAATAAATTTAATGTTATTTTACCAACCCGGTCTTTCTTTTCTCTGTGAGCTTTTCTATTATACTAACTAAATAAGCTAGTGAAGTGGTAAAAATTATTGCAATCGAAAATGTGAACAAATTCAATAGTTTTTATAAGTTGACATTACCGCGTGTTCACTGTATAACGAAAACGAAAAATATGCATAATAAGTGGTAAATTCGAAAATCTTTACTATTCAACTCCCTTTCCGGATATGTCATGGTGGAGAAAATCTTTGATCTAGGCAGGAATCTTTAGAAATAACATAACGTAGACATTATTACTAAAGATTTCCCGTGTAGGGATAAAACTTTCTCCACCATGGTATTTTCGAAACGGCGGCATTTTGTAGAGATTCTCCGTAAATGTGTTTTAAGATGATATTTCATTAAAAAAAATGGAGTTTCATTTCATATGTAAAAATACCCCAATAATGTGATGTTATTCCGTTTCTGTTTGGGACATTATTTTATTTTGAAAATTGCCCAATTATTTTGGTATTATTACATTTATGGGGTTATTTTACGCTAGCTATTGCCTGCCACCACTCAAAACGAAATAATGCCCAGAGAGAGATGAAGCAAAGTAAAATATATTGTATTCTTACGCCTGATGATATTTTGGATTAAAAACAAAATGCAGTCGTCGTCGGTGACTGTGGTGTGGTTATAATTTGGCTGTTTTTCAAGCCTCTGCTTTCTTTCCTTTTTTAGTCACTTGCAACATCTTATATGTGTAAATTTTATTTTCTTTTATAATTTATTATTAATAAATTACATATATTTTTTATGTTGTTTTTAAAGTCAAAATATTAAAAAAAAAAAAACAACTTAAAAAAATTTCATGTTTTTTCACGTTGTTTGTTGGTGTTGTTGCTGTGTTGGGGCTTGTGCAGTATTCGTTGTGTTTGAGTTGCTGTGATTGTTGGATTGCAGATGTTGTTGTTGTTGTTGCTGCTGCTGGTTGGCAGATGGATTAAGGAAATTAAATGTCCTGGCATCGTTGTGTAGACGTAAGGCTTGCTCCAGCCGATGTTCTTGCAGGCGTATGACTTCACTAATGTCCTGTGTGTTTTGACTCAATTCAACTTTCTGAAGTGAATTCTCCTCCGTTATAGTATTTTTGGATTGCTGCTGTTGCTGGGCCTGATCATGTTCATTTTTGTCATTATTATTGTTGTTGTTATTGTTGGAATTGGTGGTGATATCATTAGATTGTTGTTGAACGACTGATGCAGCCATCCGAAAAGCGGCTTCTGTATGAGATCTTAATATAGCTTCGGCTTGCTGCTGCATATGTAAAGATGTTTCTGGCAAGTGTGATGATGAAGGAGTTACTGCTACATCTGGTTGCAATTGATTGTTGGCTGTATTATTGTGCTGCTGCTGATGCAAATGTTGCAACGCACCACCACTACTGGCCGTTGAGTTATGCTGCAAATGATGAGCCGATTGTTGCTGTTGTTGTTGCTGATGCTGTTGAGTATGATGATGATGATTAGATGGATGTGTCATATTTTGGTTGGTTGTGTGTGCATAACTGGAGTGGCCTGCTGACTGCAGCTGAAGTTGCTGCTGATGATGTGTTGCATCCTGCGTTGAAGTTTCCATCATTGTTGTGCGCATCATTGAATCGCGCATTGCACTCATAACAGCTGTTGAGGCTTCGGCTTGTAGACTTGTGTGATGTACAGGTGACATGGTTCTACCGTTTAAATGATTTTGAGAACCATTCAATTGGGACTTAACTGCGTTATGAGTTTGTTGGAGGTTCGCTTCAATCGACACTTCATTGGCAGTACCAGTACCGGTCGTTGATGAGCTAGAAGCGTTAGTATGATTTAGGCGCATAGCGGCAGCTAGATTAACTACGGCAGCCTGTACGGCGGCATTACCAGCTACAGCATGAGTGGAGTCAACACTAAACCTTTGTGGTGACGTTAAGCCGGCAACACTACTATTATTAGCACTGGCTGCCACAGCGGCGGCTGCTGCCGATGCAGCAGCCATTAAATTCATACGACTTTGTAAATCCGTATCTACGCCTGGCATTCCGCCGTAATTGTGGCCGGTCAACGTATGATGGTGGTTTTGATTGGAATGGTGTGCATGAGTATGGGAATGTGGTGGCGCACATAATGCATGACTACTGCTACTGCCGGTACGAAGTATATCATTTAGTTTGTTGCTCAAACTCAAGTTGCTATTATTGCTATTGCAGTTGTTATTAACATGGCTACTGTTGTTGTTGTTGTTATTATTGTTATTAGAGCTGTTGTTATTGGTGCTGTTTAATAAATTAACACCACTGCCCGGATCTGAGGCAACTGATGAAGATAGGCGACCATTTGAGGAACACTCTGAATTTGCCGAAGGTGAGGGACACAATGAATTCGACCCACCTCCTCCAACACCGCTACATTCGCCTATTAGTGGAATTAAACCTGTGCCAGTAGAACCAGAAGATGCCGCCAAAGTAGCAGCTAAAATATTGTCACGATCGCGCCTCTCGGCTGCCGCTCTAGATAAAACGTATTGGGCTGCAAATTGATGTTTTGGATCCATACGCATGTGTTCCATATGTGTTAGAAGTCCTTTATTATGAAACCAAAAACAATTTCATTTGTTATTTTTAATAAATAACGTGAAACTTAAATATTGCATATCGACAGGAAAAGCTTACTTTTACAACGTTCCTTTGAAATTTACTTTCGCATTTGAACAGAGAAACCTTAGGCTTTAAAATATTTTTGGTTTGTTTTTAAACGTCTTTTAACCTCTCTTCTCAAAATTTCGAACTTTGCAAAGTAAACTTCTCCAGTATCTTATAATATTATGTAAGATGTGCAAATAATATATTTGTGGGAAAAGGATGTTGGTTTGCACGGGTTTTGGCTTCGCTTAAATAAAGACCTAAACTCTTTAGTTTCCACTTACCATTTTCGTAGGTAAAAACTGCCTGACAAACAGAACATGGCCACATTCTCAAACTGTTCGTAAGCTGTGAAGTCTCAGCATGGCAGGCCAAGTGTTTGCGCAATGAGCCTTCGTTGACGTAATGCTTTCCACAGACAGGGCAGGGATGATTCGCTGTGCGACGTTTCGCTGAGTATGGGTCATTTGAAGAAGATGCTCCTGATGACTGTATACAGCTGGAACTGCCAGCATTGCTATGATTGTTACCAGCTGATCCGCATATGCTCTCAACAAAAGGATCTTCAAATTATAAAAAAAACAATTGAGCTTATATAGTAACAGGATTAAAAAACCTCCATTTTAAAAAAGTTCCCCAACCGTTTGATATTTTTTGCGAACAAAGTTTAATTTGGAACGGTATGCTTAAATAAAAGGCGTAGAATATATAAAAAAAAACATTTATAAAACTGGACAAAATATAGTCAACAGCCAATAAAACCAGAAATCTTAAAAAACAGATCAAGACGTAGACAAAACTAATAAAAAAATGTTACAAGAAATGAAAAAAATCGCAAAAAACGAAAGAAAACGCAAAAACGAAAATTGAAAAACAACAAGAGAACAAAACAAAGCTAAATAAAAAAAATAAAACGGACATATATCGTCAAAATGAAATTAGCAGACAAAATCGGATATAAGTGGCCAAAACAGTCGTTTAATCAAAAACAATTGGCAAACTAAAAATCTCAAAACAATAAAATTTTAACTAAAAATATACAAATTGCCAACAAAAAACTTTAGGGGGAAAATCACTAAATGCATTAAAAAAACGACGACAGGAAATACCACTGTCTCGTATAAAATCCGAAAGTGAGAGATATAAATTTTCAAAGCAGAATAATATGCTCAAAAAAATTACGAGAACATAAAAAATTGTCAAAACAAGATGCCAAATGGAAAAAAAACCTCAAAAAGTACCGAAATATTGAAAATTTATTTTAATAATACATACAAATTAGACGAAATGAACTTCATTCGAAACCACTGTTCCGCCATGCCCTGTTTTTTATTTGCTGAAATATACTTACTGTTGCTTGATTGAGAGCTTTTCTCTTTGTGCACATGTTTCATATGTTCCATGAGTGCATCAGTACCCAAAAACAGTTTGTGACAGACTGGACAGGATGTTGCATTTGGACCACCAATCAATGCCGCATGCTGCTGCAAGACGCCAAGATGCAGTTGTAGTTCCTATTGTTCATCGGCATTTTGTTATGTTAAATTAGAATATATAATTATAAAATAAAATTATTTTTAGTTTTTCTCAATAATACACGGTTTAATATTTTATTTTCTTATTTTATACTATACATTGTATATTTACAAACCTTTGAGGTATGTGTTCGTAAACTCGATTCGGTGGCAAAACCTTTTCCACAAATATTACAATGAAATGGACGATTTTTTGCTCTTTCTACTTGAGCGTCGTGGTTACGCAGATGCTGCTGTAAATTTGATAATTGTATAAAAGCGCGACCGCAATCAGGCAAATGACATTTGTAAGGACGTTCTCCTGCAAATAATATTCAAAACAAAATCATGAGAAAAAAATATTTAACGATAAAGTCAGAAAGATTTTACAATAGATCCATAAAAATCTCGTATTTCGTCACAGGGATGCAAAATCTGATTTACAAATCGTACTAACTTTCAAGAAAAATTTTACTTTTTTCAGTCGGATTTTACCAAATTCTTTTGCTATTTTTTTTAAAGATTTTTATTAAAAATTAACTGAAAAAGATCGCAAAATTGATTTGAATGTATGTACAATACATATGTACAGTGATGGACTAAACTATTCACACATCGTGCACTTCCGTTTAAAATCTTTTATGTTTTCGAATTGAAAAGAGTTAGCCCAACACATTATTTAACAAAATTGTTTATTTACTTCTTGGTTATTTATATGTAAAGAAAACTTAATACTAACTAGATTACACTATTAGAAAAAATAATTAAATAGTAATTCAGGTCACATATATGGAGGGGTAAAAAGAATTTTAACACAGTTATTTAGGCTTTAAAAAGCTTTAATTAGCCATAACTAGTACTTTGTAGTACAGCTTTTCTTTTTCACGACTTCTTATAAAATAAAAGGAGATGTGGTAATTGTGGCGGAAACCACACTGCTAACTATAGGGGCTGCCCTCTTTACTCTTTTTTTAAAAATTCGACGAACAGAAAAACAAATGCTACTCCCGCTCAGCCCAACAACCCTTTAAACTATCCACAATTACCTCAACCGTCGTCTAGCCATAATCAATACTCAATTGTTTTAAAGTCTAACACGATGCTTATTCAACAAAAACCCAATAGTAAATTTTCGTACGCTAATATTTTAAAAAGTAACCAGACTGCGGCGCAAAAAACTGTACCAGGAAATGAAGAATCGGGGCCTAATTTTAGTCGTATTGAAGCCTCGATAGAGAGCCTAATACAAGCAGTAAGTACTTTTACTCTCAACATGTCGTGTATGATGCAGGAAAATGCTGTATACCTTGTTGCAGGCTGTATTGAACAAACCACGAACTTAAGAATCTGTTTTTGGAACGAAAACGGTATCTGCCAACATAAAAATGAAATAGAATATTTTCTTCTGGATAAACAAATCGATGTTATGCTTATCTCAGAAACTCATTTGACGTCTCGAAGCTATTTTCAACTTAGTGGATATAATTTCTACGACACCAAGGATCCTCGAGGTAGAGCTTGTGGTGGCTCTGGAATCCTAATAAAAACTAGAATAAAACACTACCTGCTAAATGACCTTCATGAAGAATACCTTCAAGCAACAAATATCTGTATTGAAAATTTTTATCAAAAACTTGTGATATCAGCTGTTTATACTCCTCCCAGGTTTTCAATCTCAGAGAGTCAATATAACGCATTTTATACAACACTGGGGTCCCGTTTTCTAGCAGCTGGCGACTACAATGCTAAACACACATTTTGGAGTTCACGCTTAATCAGTATTAAGGGTCGTGTTTTGTTTGAAACAATTTCAAAAATGGGTTTGAATGTAGTTTCAAGTGGTCAGCCAACATATTGGCTAACGGATCGACAAAAAATTCCTGATGTTATCGACTTTGGAATTATGAAGTTTGTGCCCAGCGAAATGATTGAAGTTGAAGCAATTTTGGATTTATCTTCAGATCACTCGCCTACTATTTTCACTATTTACTCACACACAACTGCAACACCAACATGTGATTTATCGTTGACACCTGCACTGAACTGGCTGAAATAGAAAAAAAATATGAAAATATGCCGTTGAGAACACCTACTGACATAGAAAACTCTATTAGGTTGTTTGAAGCACATGTTAAACAAGCTGCTCTTAATGCTTCTTCCAATCAACCAAATCAACAAGTGAGATTAAACAATATTTTTTGTGCGGATATAGAAAGGCTATTGACTGAAAAATGGAGTGCTCGACGGGAATGGCAGCGCTACAGATCGCCCCAGCTAAAATTAAGGCTTCAGGAGTGTTCCAAGAAGCTTAGGAAAGTTTTGCAAACTCAAAAAACAACTTCCTTCAAAAATTCCTTCAAGAGCTAGATGCAACACCACAAACAGATTATTCACTGTGGCGTGCAGCCAGATTACTTAAAAGGCCGGTGATATGCAAACCTCCCTTGCGAGCTACGAATGGTGACTGGGCAAGAGCCGATGATGAAAAAGGTGCTCTTTTTGTCAAACACTTCGAAAAAGTATTTACCCCAAATATTTCTGCTGATATTGTTGAACTACCACCAGTCGTCTCTTTGCCAAAAATACCGCTGACATTTAACATTGTGGAGATTGAAAAGGCCATTACTAGTCTTGACACCAAAAAGCCCCAGGTGTCGACAAAATAAGCAACAAAATGCTTCAAGAACTACCTTTCATTGCAAAAAGAATAATACTATTCATTTTTAACAGTATTCTACGCCTAGAACACTATCCAAAAGAATGGAAGGTGTAGCTAATTACTATGATACTAAAGCCTGGCAAGGATCATACAAAGGTTGAATCCTACCGGCCTATTAGTTTATTGTCCAATATTTCAAAACTATTTAAAAAGCTGTATATGAGCAAGCTGATGCCTATAGTGACTACTAATGGATGCATTCCAGATCATCAATTCGGTTTTCGCAGCCAACATAGCACTATAGAACAAACTCACAGACTTGTGAATGTTGTTAGAGGTACTTTTGAAACAAAGAAATATTGCTCTGCGCTTTTTATTGCTGTTTCACAAGCTTTTGATAAAGTATAGCACGAAGGCACAAATTAACGCAAAATCTACCCGCAAACATCGTCAGGCTTTTAAAAAACTATTTAAAGGAACGTAAATTTATAGTTCGAGAAGGCAGATTTTTAAGCCCTCCGCAACCGATCGAAGCCGGAGTTCCCCAACGCAGCATCTTCAGTCCCTTGCTGTACTTAATATATGCAACTGACTTACCTTTGAGCAGAAACATTCATACATCAACATTTGCAGATGATACAGCTTTTCTAAGCGTTCATAAAAACCCAGTAGATGCTTCCCGCAACTTACAAGAGTACATATCAATATTAGAAAAATGGCTCAAACAATGGCGTATAAAAGTTAACGAGCAGAAATGTGTACACGTCACTTTTACGTTGCGCAGAGAAACATGCCCGCCTATACAAATCAACACCGAGACTATACCGCAACACACTGTAGTAAAATATCTAGGCGTTCACCTTGATCGCCGCTTAGCATGGAAATCGCACATAGACGCGAAGTTGGTACAAAGGAAATTAAAAGCAGACTGCAAACTTTTGTTATACAACGCGACCCTGAAACCAATATGGTCCTATGGAATCCAGTTATGGGGCACTGCCTCAGCATCGAACGTAGAAAAAATTCAAAGGCGACAAAACAAAATTCTACGTACAATAACAGCAGCCTCCTGGTATATCCGAAATCAGCGAATTCACCAAGATCTTGATGTTCCGTTGGTGAAGACAGTATTTTCAAAACACGCGAAAAAAAACATAGAAAAACTTGAGTTGCAGCCAAATCCACTTGCGCGCAATATTCTAAATTATAGTGGCCTCACCAGGTTGAGAAGGAGGGATACTCTTACACTCAGCCGTACACGAGAGATGTAAATCAACAAAAATCAACCGTTGAAATTAGAAATTTTGTTTAGCATTGGCTAAACATATATTTAACATTTTTAGATTAAGATTTGAATAACTTATTGATGTTTCAATTTATTATTGAAGAATCAATAAATAATAAAATAATCAAAAAAAAAAAAATTTTTTTCCTGCACGAATAATATTAATTTTTCGTCGTCCATTGCCACTTCTTATCACTTTGAAAAACACAAATAAAATACTCGTACAAAACAGCTGTTGCAAACGTTGATCGGAGTTCTAATATGTATGTTTACGTTATATGTGATTATGTGCAAATAGTACGATATTAATTAAAAGGTACCGAAACATATTATTACACCTTTTATTGTAATTAATTTGATAATTGGTTAAATTACAGTTTAACATTCATATCTATGTACGGCTGACTTCCAAAACGTTCGTATACAAAGTTTGTATACAGTATTGCTACTGTATTTAAATCACATACATATGCAAAGTTCTCAAACAATGTAAAAACTATAAGACCTATACCTTGCGTTAAAAATACTTGGCGGCGGCGTTTTAAAATGGTATACATTGTATAATTATTGTACTGCGGCGTTATGAAATGTGATACTTTGTTCAAACACGAAGCAATTGACGTTTTAGAAGTCAGCGTACATCATGGTTTTGGTTATTAGTGTTACTTATTTCTTAAACAATTTTTTTTTATGCTTTAATGTCTGTACATACATATGTACATAAATTGATATGCTTAAGGCCTCTTTACATGGTAATACATGTATATCGGTATGTCAAAAATTCAAAAAAGTCTGATCATGTAAACGCAAATTGTTATGAGTAAGAGAGAATACGGATAAAAAAATCTGACAAGCGTTCGGTAAATGTTTATTTTCTAAACCATTTTAGAAACTTACATTGGCAGCTTTAAGAGTATATATTGAAGGTGACATCATTTCTATACAATAATTACAAAAACAACTAAAGCAAATTCATGTTGTTTTTGTAAATATTGTAGAACTGTAACCACCAGCTATTTCGTAGCGCAGACTTTTGATTTTATTAATATTTATCCGCGTAAACATAAAAAATACCTGCAACAGACTTTTGTTCTCTCATCTTATACAAAAAGAGAATTTCATAATATTTTGATTCTACAAAGTGTTATTACATTGTATTACCTTTAGTTTGTAATTTCATACATATATAGATGTACTTATGTACATATGTACATATGTATATTTAATAATAACAATCATAAGTACCAGTTTTAATAAACGTGTGTTTATTGTGATTAAGTGATAATAAACGGTGTTGTCAAGAAGTGACGTTGTGAAATTAAATATCCTTGTTTTATTTTATTTATTTTATTAGCGAATCTGTAGAAAATAATAAACGCGTTTTTGCGAAAATGTCTAAAAACGTAATGATTGGTGTCAGAAGTGAAATTGCAAAAATTAAAACAGAACATTTTTAAAATAAAAGGACACTAATTAATTAAAAGTTAGAAACAGTCGCCAGCAAAAATGAATGGAACAACGAGAAGAAATTCATAGAACTGATTTTAACGCTGAAATGTGCTGCTGCAGAGGCATTCGAAACTGTACCAGTGCTTAGCAAAAACAATTTCGATGACATGATTGCTACGCTACAACGTAAGTACGGTGGTGAACATAAACAGGACATATACCGCATGGGCTTGAGATGCAGATCACAGAAGCACAATGAGTCTCTGCAGGATTTCACGATGGAAATCGAGGGCTGGGTACAACTGATCTACTTGGGTGAAAATCATCCATTCCTGGATGGCATGAAAACGGAGACATTTGTAAACGGCATTTTGATCTTGATGTCAAACTTGCAGTTTGTGCTACGCAAAAATTAAACTTTGCAGAAACGGTTGCGTTTGCTCTTGCTCAGGAAACTGCTAGAGTCTTCGTTAAGCCACAGGTGAGCAAAGTGCGAAATAAAGAAATCACTGCTAAGAAGAACGATCATCATCTAAGTAAAATAAAAGAGGCAGTAGCAGAGGCACTGGTAGCAAATCAAAGTAAAGAGAAGGCTAAGTGCTACAACTGCACAAAATTGGCCACTTCCAGCGCAGCTGCAAGGCACCGAAGAAAAGATCAAGATCTGGGAGGTTAGTCTGTAACTCGATTCGAAAAGAAAACTGTTCGAATTTGCATCTTATTTACATAAAAATTCGAATGCATTTGATTTCGATTCGAAATACAGATTAACCCCACTGTTTCACCACAGAGAAACTATAAACATGTGAATCAGCAAAAGAATCACCGTTAAACTAAAACGAGCTAGCACTAGGGGCAAGAGATAGCTCCCGAAAACAATGGCCTTACGATCTCCATATCAGTGATGCAGCAGAGAAATAGCAACCAACGGCGAAAAACACGTACTTACCATAGAAACAGGAGCGTTACAGTCAATAATCAGGCCGGATATAGTGAAGGGGAAATGTGCATCGTTATGCGACAACGTACAGCTACTAATGACCCTGCAACAGTCTATGGGAATGTTGAAGCCAAGGTGACTGTCACAAACATCAGTGTGAAGCATGTGTTTATTTTTGTGTCCGATATTTTTGACAAGGCCATTATCGGAGCCGACTTCATAATAAATCATGGCATCAACCTTCATATGGGGTAAAAATTGATGAGTTGGCACAACGTGGAAATACCTCTTGATGTTGTATATGACAATCAAACGCTATGGAAAAGCAGACAATACCACCACAGTCTAAGTCAGTATTACGGGCACGTATAGAAAGAGATTGTGAGGACATTTGGTTGTGGGTGGTAAAACCAACAAAGATTAAGAGTGAGCTTTTAACATCAATAGACCTCGTAAGAATTTGCAAAGGAGGAAAAGTGCCCATAACGGTACTTAATTTATCTGGCAACGAATAAGTCATCAACGAAATTTGTGATATAGGCCAGTATACTCAAGTAGGGAAAAATTAAGCACAGCTGAGCTCATTGCCTAAGAGTTGCTGGCTCAGGAAAACTTGTGCTCCAAAATTTAAAAGATGTCCGATGGTTTAGAAAAACATAACTATGAAATGAAAAACTCCATGAAGAGAGTTTACCGAGCGCAAGAAAAAATTATGATTTAATAGCCAAAAAATTAAAAATATTGGAACAGCATAATACCAAGCATAGGTACAAAGCAAAATCGAAAAACATAAGCAATTAATATATATTGAAGAAATGAAGCTGCAAATATTAAAGAAGAATAATTAATTAATTAATTGTTTTTTACATTTTTATTTTTATAGATTTCTGGTTAAAGTTTTAAGGATGAACTGAATTTTCTTTTATGATCTACATGAAATACCTACGAATTAAACAGTGAATATATTTTTTAAGAAATACGTACATATGTATGTCTGAAGTGAATTTGAATTATAATGTTGACATTTTTATATTTTTATTTTAAATAAATTAAATGTTTTTCATTGAGAATTTGCTATATTATTAAGAATTCTTTTAGCAGTAGCCAGCTACCTTTCCTGTTCGGTTGAATTTACATAAACTGCTGGAGTGACTTCAATTTGATTGGAGACCAAATTATATCCGCATTTATATGGTATGCAAATATTGTACAAAGCTACACAAACATTCACGATTTTGACTGCTTTCTTTGGCTCATAATAAAGCTTTCAGGTGCCAAGTAAACACCTTCATCTGCCTCTTAAACGCCGTTTATTCGCTCTATTATATTCCTACATTTGCGATGTACATACATACATCGTTAAACTTTTGTTCAACAGAGACCGATGTCGCAGTTCTGAATGGCGTTAACAACCATGGATGTAGATGATATCCGGCTTCACCTATAAAATATTTATACTAAATTTATTTACACGTGTGCATACATACAGCTATATATATATATGTGTGTGTTTGTTGACTTGCCTAAGAGCCATATTCGAAGTCCTCTTTGTAAATAATTTTGCTCCATGATACTTTTGTAAGGACTCGTATTCCACACAAATGCATTGTGTCAGGCTCCTGCATATGTAGCATCTACAACTCTTATTTTCATTTCGCTATCACATGTCTGCAAAACAATTTAACAATTGTAACTAAAAACAACATACATACATAAATATGTAAATAAAAACCTACAAGTGTCGCATTCAAGCTATAGTTTCCTTTCTGATTATAGTACAAGTGTTTATTTTATTTTGGGCCTACAATATTGATGTGAGTTCCATCGATACATCCCACATCAGGTATTCCGAATTTGTGATGGAACTCTTTGGCTATCTCTGCACTTTCTTGCTCGGTCTGTAAGTTATCCGTATACAACAAAGTTTTTGCTCTAAAACATCTAATACTTGTGATAATACTTCGCAGAAGGTTGATTGTGCCAGTCCAACTTCGTAATCCCTGGCTACACCTTTCTGATATCCGACTTCTGCAAAGAACCGCAGGCAGGAGCAAATGTTTATTATTGGCGTAATACCTAACGATGTTTTTGTAGTTGGCAGGTTATGGTCAAGCACTTCCAGAATATATGTATGTAAATGCAGCTTTATTTACCCTATAATGTTGAACATATCTAATAGAAAAGTTATTTGATAAGCAAAAATTCTTAAGGGAATTAAGTAACTTAGAACGTATCGGATAGTCCCAAAGGCTTAGAATCATCCCGCAAACGTCTACGAACAATACGTTGTTCTCTAGATTCTTCTTCCTGCAGTGAAATTAATGCTCTGATTCTAAAAATTTTTGTTTGTTTATAAGTTTTCCTTAAAATATGCATATATGTATGTATGCCCGAGTTTTGAACAAAAATTTCCTTGATTTTTTATTTTTTTAATCTTCTTTCTTTTATACATTCACTGAGAACTAATAGCGGGAATAATTTTTCGCGATACAACTGAACTTCACAAAGCAATAATATAGCTAACAGTCCACTGATCAAACTTCGTTAATACTTTTTGCCAAAAAATTGTTTTTTGGTGAACATTTTTTGCAGAAATTTTATCAGAAAATATTTTTTTTTACTTTATTTTTATTATAAATTGCTGGGAATCCTGATTTTTCACTAACAATATTGAGCAAAGTTGTGGCAAAGGTAAAGCGGAACAACTCTTGTGAACATGCCAATCCAATATGAATGTGCCTAGGAGTTATGTATATTTTTAAATAATGTTACATATACATACATATGTATTTGTATAAATATAAGTTTTATTTCTTCAAAAAATAAAATAATAATGAATAATATATCAATGATCAAAAAACTTAGAAGCAAAAATTATGATTAGTAAAAAATTAAGGTGCGATTTATACAAGCCGAACGAGAGATTTGAGTGTAAATTTTGTATGGAAACCACTAAAAAAACTGAGCGCTTTTCATACAAAATTTACACTCAAATCACTCGCTCGGCTTGTATAAACCGCACCTAAAACTTAAATATGTAAACAAAGTAGAAATCATTATATGTAGATATATACAATAAAACATAATATTAAAATAAGCAAAACATTGGAATTATGATAAAGATACATACATATATAAGATAACATCGCCTAGGCGCTATAAATAGCTCATAAAAGTCACTAGTACGAAAATATACATATATACACAATTAAAATTATTTATTCGTAATAATAATAATATAAAAATACATAATTGAAATTATAATTTTCCTGTTTAATTGTTGATGTGTGCCTTAATCAATAACGCATTACTTTTGTTTGTTTGCGAAAAATTAAAACAAAATATTTCTTATTCAATAGAATAAATTTTGCAAAAACATAACGTGTGTAAAAGTTTGTAATAAATTAATAAAGTACTTAAATCTTTTTTACACTAAATGAAGAAGAATTTCATGTGTTTTTTTTTAAAGATATTCCAAAATTCAAGAAACGAAACATATTGTAAAGAGTGAAAATTAATAAGTTCAAGGGCAATATAAATAACACGGGTCAACACAAAATTTGACCTAAACTTAAAAGTATGAAATTTCGATTCTTTTGTTGGTAATTAGACGCAAAAAAAATATATAACATTAAAAAGTTTGCTTTTGTACTTGCGAGATCGACTGAACGATATATATATATATATATATATATATATATATATATATATATATATATATATATATATATAGATATATATAACTATTACAAAAGCAAACTTTATACCGGAAAAAGGTATTTTCTTTTTGTTTTTGTTCATAATTACCCAGAAAATCATAAAATAAACTTTAGGACGAAGAAGAAAAATTTTTTTGTAGAGCCGTGTAATTTATGCTAACCTAGTGGTCCTTTACACGAAAAAAAAGAAGACATATGTAGGCTATGTGTTGTTTTGAGGGCCGTCACAGATAAAGAAGTGACGCATATGGGTCTCTTAAATTCGGCCCTTTGTGATACCGTATAGCAGACAAGACGAAAATCAATTGTTTATGCAATATCCTGTAGGTGCCCTGTTACAGATTCAAACCATTTCGATCGTGTCAGGAAGGCGGATATGTTTATTTTTCCTACTTTTGCCAAACTGTCTAGGTATCTTGTTCAGTAAGCTTGATGGCTTCTGCTGGATAAGTCACGTGCAGTGCGATAGAGGAATGTCTATTAATTGACATATCTTCGAGCTACTCAATCATGCGCCCTTTTTGGCAATTTTGTCCGCAATATCGTTTCTAGTGCACTCTGGTATCCAAACTATTGTTACTCTGAAATGTCGCGCAATATTATTTAAAGATGCCCGGCATTTGGATGTAGTGTATACATCATTTATAGCAGTGATGGCCATCTTGCCGCCCTAGTGACGTAGCATTACTAAGGAATTTAAAAATGTTTACGTCAAGTGTTACAAAAAGAAAGGTATTGAAAATTAAAATTTATCCAATTTATTCTGATCAGTTCTATTGGCACGAAGGTAAGCGAGCGTTTCCGCGATAAACGCGTTTCCATCATTTAGAATCTTTTAGCCGTCAGCTTTCAACGGAATCGAATGAAAAAGGTGAACGGTTCCATCAAACAGCATTGCCGTTTGAGTTAATTTAATAAAGGCTGTTGATGACCTTTTTAAACAAAATCATACTTTTTACAATTTCTGATCTGTTTGTCTTCAGTTATAGAGGAAGGGGTCTCCAGATGCCATAACGGCTGAAACTTGATACCGCGCAAAGAATATATTTGAAGACTCAGATTTCGAAAAGAGGACAAAGCAGATGGAAGTAGAACACGAGGGTTGACGAAGAACAAGAGGGTTATGAGGATTCAAATGATGACGATAAATACAACTGAGGCGAAGAGCTTAACACGTCCACTGATTTTTTCATGACAATTTTGGCAATTTTGTCCGCAATATCGTTTCTAGTGCACTCTGGTACCCAAACTATTGTTACTCTGAAATGTCGCGCAATATTATTTAAAGATGCCCGGCATTTGGATGTAGTGTATACATCATTTATAGCAGTGATGGCCATCTTGCCGCCCTAGTGACGTAGCATTACTAAGGAATTTAAAAATGTTTACGTCAAGTGTTACAAAAAGAAAGGTATTGAAAATTAAAATTTATCCAATTTATTCTGATCAGTTCTATTGGCACGAAGGTAAGCGAGCGTTTCCGCGATAAACGCGTTTCCATCATTTAGAATCTTTTAGCCGTCAGCTTTCAACGGAATCGAATGAAAAAGGTGAACGGTTCCATCAAACAGCATTGCCGTTTGAGTTAATTTAATAAAGGCTGTTGATGACCTTTTTAAACAAAATCATACTTTTTACAATTTCTGATCTGTTTGTCTTCAGTTATAGAGGAAGGGGTCTCCAGATGCCATAACGGCTGAAACTTGATACCGCGCAAAGAATATATTTGAAGACTCAGATTTCGAAAAGAGGACAAAGCAGATGGAAGTAGAACACGAGGGTTGACGAAGAACAAGAGGGTTATGAGGATTCAAATGATGACGATAAATACAACTGAGGCGAAGAGCTTAACACGTCCACTGATTTTTTCATGACAATTTTGGCAATTTTGTCCGCAATATCGTTTCTAGTGCACTCTGGTATCCAAACTATTGTTACTCTGAAATGTCGCGCAATATTATTTAAAGATGCCCGGCATTTGGATGTAGTGTATACATCAATTATAGCAGTGATGGCCATCTTGCCGCCCTAGTGACGTAGCATTACTAAGGAATTTAAAAATGTTTACGTCAAGTGTTACAAAAAGAAAGGTATTGAAAATTAAAATTTATCCAATTTATTCTGATCAGTTCTATTGGCACGAAGGTAAGCGAGCGTTTCCGCGATAAACGCGTTTCCATCATTTAGAATCTTTTAGCCGTCAGCTTTCAACGGAATCGGATGAAAAAGGTGAACGGTTCCATCAAACAGCATTGCCGTTTGAGTTAATTTAATAAAGGCTGTTGATGACCTTTTTAAACAAAATCATACTTTTTACAATTTCTGATCTGTTTGTCTTCAGTTATAGAGGAAGGGGTCTCCAGATGCCATAACGGCTGAAACTTGATACCGCGCAAAGAATATATTTGAAGACTCAGATTTCGAAAAGAGGACAAAGCAGATGGAAGTAGAACACGAGGGTTGACGAAGAACAAGAGGGTTATGAGGATTCAAATGATGACGATAAATACAACTGAGGCGAAGAGCTTAACACGTCCACTGATTTTTTCATGACAATTATGATATAGTGCAACCTCAGGTAACACAACTAATAGAAATTTTGGATCGTTGCTAAAACCGAGTCAACAATTTCTGTGCTTGTTTTTCCATTAAAGAACTTATGTTATACAAATCAAATGGTTTATTTATAAAAACAAATGTTAACTTTAATGTTAAATGCAAAATAAAGAAACAACTGTAAGACCCAATAAGTTTTAAAATTAAATAAAAAATACACATTATAATGCATGTAAATTTGTACTGATATTTTTCATCTATTTGGGATTTTAACGGAAAAATTGAGAAATTTTTGACTGTTTTTTTTAGAACACATATTTTTTTGAAATGAAATTTCTCGACGATTTTGTAAGATTATTATGTCTTCCAAAGAACTGTTATCGCCATTCGCCCATTGAAGAGAAACCCCAAAGCTTTTAATAGCCATCTGACAGTTTATTGATATTCGATCTTGGAAGAAAAATTTTATTTTCAGGTATGACACTTTCAAGTTTCATACGAATTTCGTTCTTTAACATAATTTGTAAACCATTCACAAAGAATTTTTTAAACTGAGTTGATTTTAAAAACAAAAGCAACACGCAAAAATTCTTTGTTATTCCTAGAATATCGGTAAAGGTGAGTTTACATGGTAATACAAAGTATTAACACTTTGTAGAATCAAAATATTATGAAATTCTCTTTGTGTATAAGAAGAGAGAACAAAAGTCGGTTGCAGATATTTTTTATGTTTACACGGATAAATATTAATAAAATCAAAAGTCTGCGCTACAAAGTAGCTGGTGGTTACAGTTCTACAATATTTACAAAAACAACATGAATTTGCTTTAGTTGTTTTTGTAATTATTGTATAGAAATGATGCCACCTTCAATGTATACGAGTACTCTTAAAGCTGCCAATGTTTACTTAAAAAGACACCTCTGATAAAATGAGTATACGTAAGTTTCTAAAATGGTTTAGAAAATAAACATTTATCGAACGCTTGTCAGATTTTTTATCCGTAATCTCTCTTACTCAATTACAATTTGCGTTTACATGATAAGATTTTTTTCAATTTTTGACATACCGATATAGATGTATTAACATGTAAAGAGGCCTAAAACTAAAATGATTTTTCTACGTAAGCAGTGTAGCCAGGTAAATATTGCCTCATGTCTCCAAAAATCCCCATTTTAAAACTGAAAATCTCCAATGTATATATGTACTATATTAAGCATCATCATTCAATAAAAATACAATTTTGTATTAGTTTATATATTTTATTACATACATTTATTTAAGTTAATTCATTATTTTGGCTTACATAAGCGTAGAATATGCATACACTGTACATTTTATACTTGTTAATCATTTTCAAAAGTCAAGACTTCGTATGTGTCTACCTCATCTAGGTCTTCTTGGGCTGGCTTGTACATATTTTCTGTATTAAAATTTGTTATCATTGCTTCAGGCACTTGAAATTTATGGCAGCAGATTTTATTAATATTTAAATGCGATTTGATTGCAATTAATGACTCCAACATTTCATACTGCAGCTTATTCCTGAGTTTAGTTTTTGTAGTGTTCATGAATGAAAATATTCTTTCCACGAAAGCATTTCTTATTGGCATAACTAAAAGATGAAACACAGCAAAATCGATTTCACGAAAAAAATGATTTCCAGCATTATCTTCGTATAGATATACTATTTCCCAAAAGTCGAATGTGTTTTTGGGCAAGCATTTTTTTGTATATTTCTTCCAATCAATATGTATAATTTTATGCCATTGGCTTTCGTGTGTGCTCAATGGAACTTTTGAGAATAGAAATTTAAAAAATTCCATACACGGAATCAAATCTATTCTTTTTTTATGCTTTTGAATTGTAAATTTTTAAATAATCGAAAATTGTTCATACCATCAGGGAATCTTTTAAGCATTTCTTTCGCTAGTACAGTTAAATATTCTAAACAAATTTGTTTAAACTCCATTTGGTTCGAAAGTGACAGTAGTTCTAGTTTCTCTGAACATTCTATGCCAACATCAATTTCAGCAACATTCAAATAATTTTCCTTATCGTCAATTAGTATATTCATTTTGTCAATATCGAATTCAATAAATTCTGGTTTTGAAAATTTAGGACAAACAGTTATAAGAAGCATCATTAGCCAGAATATAAGTCAATACTATCGCCTTGAAATAATAAATTGACAGAGGTTAATTCATTTAAAATTGGACTTAATAACATCAAATATAATTTATTAAAATAGCTATTTAGTTCAAGCGATAAGCTTTGAGCTATTTTCTCATTATTGTTAGTTGCAATTATTTCAAAATGATGTTGTAGCTCAATCTATTGTTCCAAAACTAATTTTACGGCTTTACCATAAGAAAGCCATCTGGTGTTTGCTATTTGTACAAGTCTATAAAATTTATTTGCATCCACGTCTAAATTAATTAAGTCGAATAATTGTTTGTACTTTAAACTTCACAATGGAGAATGTGAAAAGTAGTTGTACAATTCTCTAACAAGAAATTCAACAGAGGTCGGAATGGATTTTGCCGCTACCGAACCGGATAAGTTAATTGAGTGGTATATGCACTTCACCAATTTAACAGAACTATTTTTTTTTAACATAGTATAAAGAGACTTTCTTGAACCGAACATATTGCTCGCACCGTCTGTTCCAACCGCAGTGAAGTTTTTCAGAGATAACCCCAACTTTTTTAAGTTATCTTTTAAATACCTTCTCAGATGTTGCCTCCGCAACTACCAAAATACCTAAAACGTCTGTCATAATTTTTACTTCTTTCGTATTTAAATATCGAGTGCAAACTGCTAGACACTTGACTCTTGATATATCAGTTGACTCATCAACCAACAAAGAGTATTTTACCTGTGTTTTGTCCTGTGTATTTTGTGTAATATGGTATATTGAGAAAATGAGTTCTACGTAACTCCAATCGTGCGTGGGAAAATTAATGAAACAAAAATTCAGGTAGTGCAAGAAAGTAATTACCGAAAAATAGTTTCTGATTTTGAATCCAAAAATAAGAATTTTTATACATATCAACTAAAGAGTGCTAAAGGCCTAACAGTAGTTATAAAAGGTATAGATTCTAGCGTTGATCCTGAAGAGTTAAAGTCAGGCATTGAAAATAATGGTTTCAAGATAAAATATGTTTTAAACATTAAAAATAGGGAAAGAGTGCCCCTAACCTATTTTTAGAGTCCAGCTACAGCCCGGTGACTAGAAAATAAAAAAAAATTTAATCGCACCCAATCTTTGATTTAAAGTACTTGTTGCACCGAAGAGTTACCGTTGAGCTTCCACATAAAGGAGCTGGACCTGTTCAATGCCTGAACTGCCAAGAATTTGGCCACACCAAAGCTTATTGCAACTTGCCTACCGTTTGCGTTGTATGTGGTGACTTACACAGTGCCGCTAGCTGCAACAAATTGAAAGTTGATCCGACGGTAAAAAATGTGGCAATTGCGGTGGAAACAACACTGCTAACTACAGGGGCTGCCCTCTTTATTCGATTTTTATACATCGTCAAACAAAACTAATGCTACTTTTGCTCAGCCTAAAACCCATTTAAACTACCGACAATCACCTCAACCGTCTACCAGCCAGAATCAATATTCAAATGTTTTGAAGTCTAATACGACTATTGCCCAACAACAACCTTATAGTTATACGCTAAAATTTAAAAAGTATCCAGACTACTTCGCAAAAAACCGTACCAGCAAATGAAGATACAGGTTCTAATTTTAGTCGAAATGAGGCCTCAATAGAGAGATTAATTCAAACAGTAAATACTTTTATTCTCAACATGTCCTGTATGATGCAGGAAATGTTGAAAATGCAGCATACCATGTTGCAGTCTGTATTAAGCAAACCATGAGCTTAAAAATATGTTTTTGGAACGCTAACGGCATCTGCCAACATAAAAATGAAATGGATAAATAAATCGATGTTGTGCTTATCTCAGAGACTCATTTTACGTCTCGAAGCTATTTCAGAATTAGTGGATATAATTTTTACTACACCAAGTACTCTCGAGGTAGAGCTTGTGGTGGCTCGGGAATTCTAATAAAATCGCGAATAAAACACTATTACACGATATTGTAAAGATGGACATTTGAACGCTGATGAGAGGTGTAGCGGCCTTGAAATCGGTACTGATACGTTCTGCTAAACTGATTGGATATAAAAATAATATTTTTCAACATAAGAAAATAACTGGTAGTAATTTGGACTTCCATTAATTCAATAAAACTGAACTTGAGCCTGATAAAATTACTTTTCATATGTACTTTTTTTTTTTGGTAAATTTTATTATTTATTGAATCTTCAATTATAAATTAAAACATCAATAAGTTTTTCAAATCTTAAATCTTAAAATGTTTAATATATGTTTAGCCAATGCTAAACAAAATTTTTCATTTCTGCGGTTGATTTTTTGTTGTTTTACATCTCTCGTGTACGGCCGAAAAAAAGAGTATCCCTCCTTCTCAACCGGGTGTGGGCTCAATATTTGAGAATATTGCGAGCAAGTAGATTTGGAATACATCCATCACAATAGAGGTCAGCTTGCTCATATATAGCTTTTCAAAAAATTTCGACATATTAGGCAATAAACTAATAGGCCGATAGGATGCAACCTTAGTATGACCCTTGCCGGTATTTGTAATAAGCGAAATCTTCCATTCAGTGAGATAGTATTGCAGCCGTAAAATAGTATTAAAAATTAATTGTTTTATTCTTTTTTGCAATATATGGCAATTATTGAAGCATTTTGTTGCTTATTTTATCGATACCTGGGGCTTTTTTTGTGTTTAGACCAGTAATACCCTTTTCAATCTCCATAATATTAAATCTGAGAGGAATTTCTGCTAAAGAGACGACTGGTGGCAGTTCAACAATATCAGCAGAAATATTTGGAGTACATATTTTTCTAAGTGGTTAACACAAAGAGCAACTTTCGAAGTGCGTAATGGAGTTTTGTATATCACCTGCCTTTTAAGTCCTCTGGCTGCACACATTAGCGAATAATCTGTTTGTGGTGTTGCATTGAGCTCTTGAAGAAACTTTTGCAGCGAAGCTGTTTTTTGTGTAAGGTACATTCCTTAAGTCTTAGGAAGATGAGTTCCTGAAACTCTCTGACATTACCAAAGCTCTCGCTTTAAGGTGGAATGCAGGTCGTGTCCTTCAACTGTGAACTGATAGTCCAACCCAACCGTAATATTGTCACGAAAAGAGTAGTACTTTCTGATATCGCCAAGTTGTTTGATCCTGACGGTTGGCTATCACATAAGATCATTATGCAACAAATCTAGAAATATGGTTCTGATTGGGACGAAGATCTGCAACCTTCAACATTGCAACAATAGAACGCTTTCCTAGATGATTATCATTTGAACGTTCAAGCAAGACTAAATTCTTTTCTTAGTCTCGTTTTGAGAGCACATTCACACATGCGGTGTTTTGATTGCATCTACCTTAGAATAAGGAAGTCTTATTCCCGGGAAAATTAATTTCACTGGAGCCTATTTCAACGGGAATAGTCATAATTCCTAAATTTCAAAGCTTCTATATTTAAGCACATTTCACAGTAATTGCCATCTGCTTGTACGATTTTTATAGATTTATTTTTTAATTTTATTGTGATAACTTTATTATTACTTGATAAGAAACTTCTTATCGTATATGTATGTATGTAGATATTTACACATACTTCTTATCCTAACCCTGTAGAATACTTTAATATAAGATATTTTCTTGTTGTATTGAATAGATTTGATACATAAATAAATAAAATTAAATCTTATCTATAGCAACATTATTTATTTTCTTTGTTAAGCTCTTAAATCCTTTTCAAAACGTGTCATCTATAACATGAAATTTACTGGGCGAAATATATGTCAATTATTTTAGAGTAATCTAACTAATTACGTTCTAATCTGTACAAAATTTTGCACAACAAAAGTTAAGTCTTGACCATTAAACAACATGAAAAATTTGTTTTTCTTGACTCGTTTTTAATTGCAAAACTGGGAGCATTTACATACATACTTTGAAAGTTTTTAACTGATTGACATTCTTATTGCAACGCCAAATATACTCGAACCACTTGTAAAATATCCAACCACTTTATATTTGGCTTACGGAATTGTTTTCTGTTTAAGACACCAACCATCACGAAAAAATTCAAAATAAATTATTTTGTTACTCTGCATATTGAAGCATATCATCCTTCCAGTTAAGTACTCCACTTAACACTTGGTTTTGTCCTATTTTCTTTTTTCGCGCTTGTCTTCTTTTTACCTTCAAATTAAGTCATTTAAAAAAATTGCACAATTTTAAAAATATGTAAAAACATTTTACCTACACCATTTCCATTATCATAATGCTCTGAATTATCTCTACTTATATATTTAATATTTTTCCGTTTTTTCAAATGGGCTAAATTCAGTCTGTTTTATTGAAACTGCAGCTATTTCATACTACACACTAAAGATGGGCAAATGTCGTGAATTGTTCGTGTCACGCGTGACTCACGCGTGAATCACGTGATTCGTGTTTACAAATTGATAAAATGACGCGTGCGTGCGTGATCGTGATTCAAAAATATAATACCGTGCGTGATCGTGCGTGATTTTTTAATACAATTTTCACGCACTCAAAACAATTCTCTATGCTAAGCTTTTTCTTCTTTTGAATTTTTGATCTTTGCTAAAATTACATCCATTCATACATACATACATGTGTATGTAATTACGTACATATGTATGATTATGGATTCATACATTAAAATCTCCGATACAAATGCAGACATTCGTGTGTAGATGAATACATATCCATGTACGTTGTGCATACATACACCTTTGGAAATCTTGCGTTAACACTAGTACTCCTTTTGAATTCCTTTACATAAGTATAAGTAATAAATTTAAATAACCTGCCTTGGCAGACAGTGATAGATTTTTTATATTAAGTTTATCCTTTGTAATGCTAATTTTTCGAGCATTTCCTGAATTTTTTTTGTTTAATTGATAATCTTGAAGTAAATAAAGAAATTAATTACAAAATAAAATTTTTTAGCATCTGCTAAATCTTTTTTTTGCAAAATTTGTATTTCACCGTGCGCGTGCGTGCAAAATTATTCCCTTCGTGCGTAAAAATACGTGATTAAACATATTGTGTTCGTGAGCGTGCGTGATCGTGAAAGTTTCAAATCATGCCGTGCGTGAGCGTGCGTGAAAAGTATTTATGTTTCGTGATCGTGAGCGTACTTTTACTCACGCGCACACCTCTACTACACACATGCATATGTAAAGACATACATATGTACATATGCTAATAAATATGAAAATATTTATTGTCAAATATTGGGAATTTGTTCCATATGCAATAAATCCAAAATTTTTTTAAATTAAATAATACCCCAAAGAAAGGAAATAATATGCCGAACAAATATGAAATAATGTCACAAAAAGACATTTTTCGGAATATATACTAAATATCGCCGAAATACCATGATAGCAAAAAGCTTAAGACTTGCAGGGGGTGGCTGCAGGGATTTTTGTACAAAAACTTGAGCTTTACTAATAATCAGTTATAGTTTATAAATAAATTTATAACTAGTATGGCTGCAGTACAAAAATACCATGCAAGAACGTCTCCAAAGTAGAACAATTACAACAACAAAAATAAATAAAAAAATATATTTGGCGAAAATATGCGCATATATGTTTGCAATTATAATTGTCTTCTTTCCAAATCCGTTTATAAATCGGTTTATATTCAAATAAGTTACAGGGTGATAGTGCATGCGGTAAGGAAACCCGGGTTTTCACCGATAACTGAATTTTTGTACGTGTCCGGAAACAAAACCAGATTGTGGTTATATTCGACATCCACCTGCCAAAATATAGTAACACATCTCATATATTTTTCTTTTATGGAAAATTTTTATGTCAATTAAAATAATCTCCAAAGAAAAAAATAATAATTCAAATATTGAAATAATTCCCCAATAATATTTTTTGTTGGCCGTACATTAATTTTGTGGTATTATTTATTTATTTATTTTTGGTGTGGTGCTTTTGAATGCTGCCACTAACATAATTATTACTTCACAGGAGACTCTAAAATCATAATAGTTAAAGTAATTAACAAAAGTTGACTTATTTTATAACGACTTTATTTTTTTTTGTTTGAACAGTTGTGCTTGCACATGGGTCGAGTAAATGTTTTATTAAAAATCGGTTGCAAGGTGTGCCTCCCTCCCAAAACATAACATAACATAAGCATAACTTTATCATTTCTAAGCCGATTTTTAATATTTTTGAAGTAACGTTGGTACCATGAATATTTTTTAGAAAATCTGATGCACGTTGTCCTCCCTACCAAAATACATTATTATTATTATCACATAAGTGCTCCATTTATGTACGACTAGCTTTTACCATGACTTCGTGCACAGTACATAAAAAAGGCATAAATTGCATGTACACCAAATGTATTTAAGAAACGAACAGGTACCGAAAGTACCAACGTTTCCTCATTTTGTAAATACAAAACAAAAAGTACCATAAGTGCTTACTTTTTCCGCTTTTTGTGTAAAATGTTCTACAATCAGTAGAAAACTCCAATTCTCTATATAAAATTACCGAATATATTTTTGTAACATTAATTATTTAAAATATATATAACACATAAATAAATTTCGATAAACTTTTTCCTTCGCTAGAAATGAAGTTTGTTTCTTAGTTATTTTTAAAGCTTAACGCGTTTATCGATCGCCATAACATGGAAACAGTGTTCTGCAATTAATATTACGCCATGTCCTCTCGTCCGTCTACCAATTGGTGGCCGGGATGTCTGCGTTTCTATGATTATTTTTTGTCCAGTTTGTTTTAGTTGTTTTAAGAAACAAAACAAAAAAAAGCCAAGGATATTAAGTAGAGTTAAGTGTAAATTGCAAATGCATTTAAAGTTTTTAACGTGAAAATTTAATTAAGCGTGTGTTTAAATTAAATAACATCACACTCTGTCAGTTAGTCAAGAATATTTTTTTATGATTTCTGCCATTAACTCAAACTTCAAAGTAGTTAGTTGCCTTATGCAAACGAATAATAAATGCATTAAAAAACTGTTTTCCCAAGAAAAATACACATCGATGGGTAAATATAAGAAAACGCCTACATATATAAGTTTTTGGTTTCCTTATAGCGAAAGGAAAAAAAAAATTGTAAAATCCGTGAAATTTTGGGTTTTAAAAAACTTTTAACGTAAACTTTATTAAAAATAGGCAACAAATCTTATTCTTCAATTAACTTTATCAAAATATTTTAGTGCATTTGACATTGTAGTAACAGAATAAGAAAAAAACACAATTTCTACAAAAGAAAAGTTAAATATTTCGGATTCGATTTTCACTTTGTTATACACTAACAACGTTTTACCTTTTCTGTTTATGGCAATATTATTAGCTTAAAACCTATAAAAAAAATCCTATTTAAATCGCTTGTGCAGCAGAAATATAGCTGAGACTAAAACGTTACGAACAACATTTTCAGTTGGTTATTACATGCGCACTTAACTTATTTGAAAAAATTTGTTGGTAACTGCTAGAGTTATCAACCGATTAAGAATAATTCGATTAATCGATCAAACAAAACTAAATTCTTGTTCGAATAATTTTAAAATGCCGAATTTCGAATAACGAATAAATCGATTAATTTACAAAGCGAGTACTTTATATCAAGCAATACATGTTATTTTGGATGGTTGTAGTTGTTGTCGAACTGCGCATACCTAGTAGTCGTGCTATGTTTTAAATGAAACGTTAAACAATTTTCAAGAATGGGGTTTTTTTTACTGTCAGGTGAATAAGTTAGAAATACACTAAAAGCTAAAAAAGAAACAATTGCTTTATTTAAATCTTATCATATAAGTAGAAAATGTTGGTATTGTATTCTATTTTTTTTTAATTATATAATTATCTTTCAGAATGAGCTCGGTTTGGAAGTATTATACTAAGAACAAAAATGAAAAAAAAACAAAGTCACATGTAACAAGTGTCCTAAAGTATACACAATTGTTGGATCAACAACAAAAAAAAAAATGAATACTTATTCTGCAACAGATTTACTAAACCGCATTAAAATAAGAATAAATAAGAGACGTATAAAACTTTAAAATACGTTAATAATATTTTTTAAATTCTGGAAATTTTCCGCGTAATGAAAGTTTTTCAAATATTCTTTAAAAATTTAAACTAAAGAATATGCTAATTAATTATACTCTAGATTAATTTATGTTGAAAGTAACCACAATAATATAATAATAAAGTAATGATATAGAAGAAATTATTATTAATGAAAATAACAATCTTTTATGCGAATTAAATAATTGATAATTTTTAATATTCAGTTGCGACGATTATAAAAACGCGTCTGTACTAGTGATGTTACGAATATCAATTTTTAGTATTCGCGAATACGAATACGAATACGAATACGAATATTTAAAACAGTATTCGCCGAATACGAAAGCGAATATTTCTTTTGAGGTTTATATTTCAAATTTAATTGGAAAAAATCCCTGCCTTTTTGCGTTAGTAACTATAAATGAAAAAAAAAATTTAGTGATTTAACATTATTATTGCATTAAGATGCCGAATTTGAAAACCCCTACACAACATTTCTTAATTATTTTACTTACATACTTTCAGATTTCGTTTTTCTTACTCTGCGTGAAATACAATGGGTTTTTTTTTTAATAAAAATTAATATATATTTTTTTACATTTTATGTACTTTTTTTAAACTTTTGTATGATTTTTTTTGGAAAATGTATGGGAAAATTATTCGAAAAATTTTCGCTTGAATTTGGCGAATACGAATACGAATATCTTAAAACAGGCGAATAGTCGAATACGAATACGAGTATTCGTAACATCACTAGTCTGTACACTACGAGAGGTGAAACTGAATGAGACGGGAGATTCATGACACCATTTTTCCCTACGAGTGGAATTAAAATTTCACAAAGATTTTATTGATAGATTCCGTCTTAGCAAGTAGGTGCCATTTTTTAATAAATAATCAGCGTCGTCAACTTGGTGCGTTTCGCACCTTTTTTGGTGCTTTTCTAAATGTTTTGTGCGAAAAATATCTGTGTTGGTGCGTGGTGCGCTTTTTATTTAATTTTGGTGCGTTTTTTTTAATTTTGGGTGGCTCCAAAGCATATTAAACACAAAAGAATTTTGTACAAAAATACAACTGTTTGAATATCATTTCATTCAATTGTGTATAATTTTTACATTCAATTTTACAGACCATAATAAGAGCAACCATTAATGATGTTTAAGAGGTACCAAAACACATTCACAAAACCCGTTTCTTGTTGTTATAGATAATTTGTAACATTTCATTATAAGAAATTGGTTGTCCCTTTTAGATTTTCAGAGTTTTTGTCGTAAAAGTTGCTGTCAAGTCTGTTAAAGAGCTTAGCGAAAACAAAGTATTCTTGAGACCTGCGATCATTGATCTTTTTTTATAAAATGCGTAACAGTTTATATAAAGTGTTGTAACACTAAAATTAATAAAATTTATATTTACTAAAATAAATACTTAAAGTTAGTGTCAATAATGGAGTCTAAAAAGGAGATCATAAGCGAAATACAAAAAGATTTGGGAATCACAACGTGTGTTTAAGCAATGGATTCGGCCTTGACCAAATAATATAAAAAAAGCAAGATGTTTTAATTGCAAATGCGAAATCACGCCTAAATATCCAACCTTGTTCGGCATTGTGGAACGCGGAAACACATTGCAGCTTTAAGACCATTTAGCTACAACCAACATCAACAACCAACATTGTACAAAATGTTTTATCCCATTGCAAATATGATATCATGCCATTAGCAGTACAATTTGAATACGATGTCGAAATATTATCTAGTATTGAAAAAGGGTGCAGAGTGATTCACTATGCAATGGCACAATATTCAGCCTATTGATATGGCATGTGAAATTGAAAACGCGGAGTCCGATATTGAAAGTGACACTGATACTGATAATACGCGGAATATTGTTGCTGAGCGTCGCCAACGTAATCTAAAAAGATTTTATGGATAGATTCCGTCTTAGCAAGTAGGTGGCGTTGCAAGTTCTTGAATGTATACGCCATTTTCTAAGAAATAATATATCAAATGTAAACAAACACCATATACTATAACAGAATTGCCAGTACTGAAAGTTAATAGTTTGATAGGGTTACCATTTTTTGTTAATATTAAGAGTGTTGTTTAAATAATACACTGTGAATATGAAGTATATGAAGATAAACAAAAGTTATCATTTTAGTTTGCTAATAGCTAACTAATTACTGTAAATTTGGCCCTTAGAAAAAGTATTTCCCCAAATATTTCTGTTGATATTGTTGAACTGCCACCAGTCGTCTCTTTACCAGAAATACCGCTATGATTTAGCATTGTGGAGATTGAAAAGGCCATTACTAGTCTTAAGACCAAAAAAGCCCCAGGAGTCGACAAAATAAGCAACAAAATGCTTCAAGAGTTGCCTTTCATTGCAAAAAGAATAATACTATTCATTTTTAATGGTATTTTACGGCTGCAATACTATCCTAAAGAATGGAAGGTTTCGCTAATTACTATGATACCAAAGCCCGGCAAGGATCATACGAAGGTTGAATCGTATAAGGCCTATTAGTTTATTGCCCAATATTTCAAAACTATTTGAAAAGCTGTATATGAGCAAGCTGATGCCTATAGTGACTAGAAGTGGATGAATTCCAGATCATCAATTCGGTTTTTGCAGTCAACATAGCACTATTGAACAAACTCACAGACTTGTGAACGTAGTTAGAGACACCTTTGAAAAAAAGAAATATTGTTCAGCGCTCTTTATAGATGTTGCTCAAGCTTTCGATAAAGTATGGCACGAAGGACTAATACACAAATTAACACGAAATCTACCCGCAAACATCGTCAGGCTCTTAAAAAGCTATCTAGAGGAACGAAAATTTGTTGTTAGGGAAGGCAATTTTTCAAGCCCCCCGCAGTCGATTGTAGCCGGAGTCCCTCAAGGCAGTATCTTCGGTATTTTACTTTATTTAATATATGCCTATGACTTACCGTTAAGCAGTAACATTCACACGTCAACATTTGCTGATGATACAGCTTTTCTAAGCGTTCTTGAAAATCCTGTAGAAGCTTCCCGGAATCTACAAAGGTACATCTCAAAATTGGAAACATGGCTAAAACAATGGCGGATAAAAGTGAATGAGCAGAAATGTGTACACGTTACTTTTACTTTACGCAGGGAAACATGCCCGCCTATACAAATTAACACCGAGATTATACCGCAACACACTGTAGTAAAATATCTAGGCGTTCATCTTGATCGTCGTTTAACATGGAAATCGCATATAGACGCAAAGTTGACACAAATGAAATTAAAAGCAGCCCAAATGAATTGGCTTATTGGAAGGAACTCTACACTGAAACCAATATGGAATCCAGTTATGGGGCACTGCCTCAGCATCAAGTGTAGAAAAAATTCAAAGGCGACAAAACAAAATTCTACGTACAATTACTGCAGCCTCCTGGTATATCCGAAATCAGCGAATTCACAAAGATCTTGATGTTCCGTTGGTGAAGACAGTATTTTAAAAACTCGCAAAAAAATATATTGAAAAGCTAGTATTGCACCCAAGTCCACTTGCGCACAACATTCTAAATTATGGAGGCCACACCCGGTTGAGAAGGAGGATACTCTTTCTCTCAGCCGTACACGAGAGATGTGAAACATCAAAAATCAACACTTGGAATTAAAAATTTTGTTTAGCACTGGCTAAACATATATTTAAGTATTTTTAGATTTAAGATTTGAAAAAATTATTGATGTTTCAATTTATAATTGAAGATTCAATAAATAATAAAACTACCACAAAAAAAAACTTATTGCAAACGCAAATGCAACTGCGCCCTAGAAGTTAACAACCTAAATTTTTTTTCGCTCATAATGAAGAGAGTGCCATCTTTGTGTACTCTTCTTAATCAGTTTCGCTCAAATTGAAGAGTGCGCCCTCTTTGGTGCACCAAAAAATGAGTGTTTTTCTCATATATGGCAACATCACCCACAAGAGAGGGCGCTCGCTTCATTTTGAGCGAAAAAAATTTAAGTGTTATCTGTAGATAGTTAACTTCACTAACATCTGTAGGTTGTTAACTATACTACAAGTGTCAAAAAGCGTGACGGTGTCGCGAGTTCTGTGATTTTAGCCCACCCATAACCTCCGTACCGCGCCAATAGAAGTTTTCACTTCAAAAACTAATATTTGAATTATTCGAACAAAGTTGAAAGGCGAATAATTGACAACTCTAGTAACTACGCATTTGTTGGTAAAGACTGACGATTTCATGTTCAGTACCCGCCCCTTTTTACTTTGACAATTTGTTGACTAAAGAATAAAATAAAATCAATTAATAAAAAAAAAATAATAAACTTGATTTTTCAAATTTATGCGAACTTTTAAAAATTGTATTGACTTTTCCAAAGTCATCAGCAAATGTTAAAAGAATATATGGGTCGATATCAGGAAATGACTACATTCTGTGGCCCGACGCATTAGTTTTAAAGTTAATTGACAGAAGTGGAAAATGTAGTCAGTTGAAAGCTGTTGAAGTGTTTAGTGTTTTTGGGCATGCTCCTGAAGCTTTGCCATTCTCGTGGTAAGTATATTTTTCCGTTATCTAGGCGCACGGTCAAGGCCAAGTTCGGCCACACAGTCTGTATATTTACACGAAACCATTCGAGCTGTTTTTACCCCCCTCATAACTTTGCTCCACTTGATCGCAATATAATGAAACTTGTAACATAAGGTCGCCCCACAGAGATGACCTCACAGGTTAAAAAGTTCTACCATAAAAGCTTCCCGAGATATTAAGGTGTGAAAAGTCCATATTTTAATACATATTCACTGACTCACTGACTCATCAATATTACTGGGCACTTCCAGTAAAGCTAGAGAGCTGAAACTTGGTGCACAGGTAGGTAGTGATGAGAAATTAACAAAAATAATTTTTAAACGGGCACTTTTCGCCTGGGGAGACTAGGGTTCCCTTATTTGTATCGGGCACTTCCAGTATAGCTAGAAAGGTTAACTTTTCTACAGAGGTAGGCCCAGATATGCAATACATATAAATATTTATACAAAAACAACTTAGAAAAAAGAAGTGAGATCCGCACAAAAACACAAATGTGAAAATAAGGCCAAGTTCCTATCCAAAATATTTCGGCCGTAAAAAGTACTGAGATCAAAATAGGTAAAATTCCATCTCATTTCTATGCAACCTGTAAGCTTGGCAAAATTTGTTTGCCTTTCTAATATGGGAAAGAATTCTTTAAAAAATATTGCCAAGCTTATAGGTTGCCTAGAAATTGTGGCAGTTTGTAATGATAAAACTTGTTCATAGAGCCCAGAAGTCAAAAGGAAGCTGCTGTTTGTTGAGGTTATGCAGGACCCGTTCAGTAAAACAGAGAAAGGACAAAAGAATCTTACAAAATTTGTTGGCTGGTAGAATTACTAAGAAATATAAGTTTCTAGGTTATTGTGGCCACACAATATTAAAGGGCTGGAATTCAGAGTTCGGAATGTGGAGAACTCCAGGCTAATTAAAAAAAATGATGTCATTAACAGCATACAACGATTTTTAGAGCAGGATATTAATAGCCGGATGTGCGCAGCTAAAAAGGAGTATGTGACAAAATCAAAACAAACTCATCAAAAGCGATTTCTCACAAATACTCTTAAAAATTTACACAAAAAATACCTGGCCGAAATCGTCCGTTTTGGATTAAAGAAATGAATATTTCTAACAGAAACACATGCAAGTGCATAAAACATGCAAATATGGAGCTGATTATTGTCTCCTTACACAAGTCCAAAGTTCTGAGCCAACGTAATGCAAATGATATAATTCAAACATTTTCGTGCCCTCTTATAACAGAGAATTGCCTTTTTCGGTCATGTACAACCTGCAAAGGTAAGGTGATATCATACAATGAATTTGACATAACAGGTAATGGAGATGTTTTTAAATGGGCCGCTGTAAAAGAGACTTACACTGACATCAAAACAAAAACACAAAAATTGGTTTCGAAAATGTCTAAACTCTCGACGACAAAGCCTTTAACTGAAATTATTTCGAATTTTGAGCAATCGTTAACACCATTCTTAAAGTTATCCACCAGTACACACAAATGAATATGTTGAAGGATAAAATCAAATCAAACAAATGCTTAATCCATTTGGATTTTAGCGAAAACGATTGCTTGAAGTATGCCGAAGACACGCAAGCTTTTCATTTTGGTGAGTCAAGACAACAAATCTCTCTACACACCGTTGTAACGTACACAAAATCTAATGGCACAAGTACATGTACACCGAAAAGCTATTGTACATTGTCTGAGAGTTTGGCGCTTGGACCATCAGCCATCTGGTGTCACCTTAAACCGAATTTGGATACTTTACCTGATAAAATACACAGTCCATTTTCTAAGCGATGGACCTGCCACACAATATAAAACCAAGATAAGATGTTTTTATACTAGCAACTAAACTAAAATTGGAAAGGGAGCTGCTGATGGTGTAGGGGCTGTATGTAAACGAACAGCTGATAGATACGTGGGTAAAGGTCACGATTTTAATACAGTTTTTGATGTTATTAAAGAGAACTGCCCATATATAACAATATTCAAGATATTTGATCGCGATATAAAAGAATTTGAACAAAATATAGACCCAGCTAAAGCCAAACAATTTTTTGGGACGATGAAAGTACACCAGCCCTTTACAGCAGCATTGATTCCCCGGCAAGTAGTATCGATGATTTTTTTTTTTTTTTTTTTTTTTTAATTAGGACCAGCACTCAGGGGATGACCCCTACGTATGCAGTGCATTGTGCCGGAACTCAGACTGAGGGATAGAGTAGAGAAGATAGATGTTGAAAATGTAGAAGGCTTAACTCTTTTACAACTCTGCTTTGCGCGTTATGTTAATTTTTTTATAGCAGTGTTGAGGCGCCTCCGGTGTTAGGCAGACGCATTAACTTTGTTAAGCTGTATTGGCAGGCATTTTATTAATTGTTTTACTTCGCCGATGTTTCTGCTAACCGACGAAGGAGGGCGATGTTGTGTACATTAGCTAGGACCAGCATCAATCGCTATCGGAACATTTTTTTAGTGACCAGTGCTATGCCTTCATCACTTAAATATTCCGACAAGAATTAATACAATGTCTCACTAATGTACATACATTACAGAACATAATGATGTTGATTGACTTGCACTGGTGAAGGTTTGAACCCAGGCACCACGTCATTGTTTGCTTAGTAGTCAACGCGCTAACCACTTCAGCCAACACCACCCTCAAGTAGTATCGATGATGGGTCATTCTCGTTGTTTGAGCATAATACACAATGCCACCTAAAGTATAATGAAGTATACAGCTCCGACTCAGATGAAGACGCGCTGCAAGCTTCTGCTAACTTATTAAACAATTCAGATAAAGTTTTAAAGAAAAATATAAAAACTGGAACGCACATACTAATCACGCTAACAGGACAAAACACCAAGAAGTTTACTACCAGTTGCCATTACACATACTATTTGCCAATCAAACCTTGGTGATAATGATGTCAATGTTTTGTTTTTCAAAAGTTATGCTAGCACATCAGAAAACCAATTATTTAAATTAAATGAGACCGATGTTTCATACATCAACTTTGAGCAAATAATTTCAATACTAACTACATCAAACATTGTTTTGCAGGGCAATAGGATGTGTTATAAATTTCCTGGGAAAATTGATGTAAACGAAAGATGCTGAAAGCTCAAAATGAGTATCAATTAGATTATAAGCTTTAGAAAAGTGAATATTTTTTGTTACGTTTGATTTTTTAAGTTTATATAATCCAAATAATGTATATAACGTATTAATTTTATTAAATGTGTTTCTATAAGATGCTATTTGTGTTTTATTTTGCTACAATACATGACAAAACGTCATTACCATACTGCTCAGTCATGACCGTGCGGCACAAATATCATTTCCGTAGGACTATTGTCATTCCCGTGGGGTGCAAAAATCCTTAAAATCCCTAAATATACATGGACCATTGCTTATTAGTACATAAAATGGTCTTATAAAACAGTATCAACCGAAAAATAATTATTTAAACCCATTTTCGCACTTGGGCGTTTTCAACCCTCGATTGTAGTCAATTCGCGACATCGACCCATATAGCAAAATTAACCGTAATAAAACTACACTACCAGTATTGTTTTTTTTATTTAATTTATTTTCCAACTTGCGTTTTCGCTTCAATGGTCAAAACTTAAATAAATCCTAAACACAAAAGTTTGGTACCTTAAGATATTTGATAGATACATACTTACATGTATGTATGTGTGTACGTACAGTTTTTTTCAGTTATTTTATTCGTACAAACATGAGTATGCATGAAGTACATACTCGTATGTATGTATATTTTATAGTTTTTACTTAGAATAACTTCTTAAAACTACAATAAAAGCCGCAGGCAAAAAACTCCCCATGCTATGTTTGACATATAATAATATCTTTTTTGGTGTTGGTTGAAGTGGTTAGCGCCTTGACTGCTAAAGGAAACAACGACATGGGACCTGGATTCAAACCCTAGTCAGAGCAAGTTAATCCACATCATTAATTTCTCTTATGTACATTAGAGTGGCATTGCATAAATTGTTGTCGGCCTATTTATAAGGTACACAACATCAGAATCCTTCTTCGGTTGTTATAATATCTGTGACAAAAAGGAAAAATTGCTTAAGTCGAGATAAGCTCATTTTGAGTTTAAATCACCATCGTATTCTCAATATTCAAAAGTATCTCTGGGCAAAGATTTATTCATATTGTACGATTTTTAACGAAGTTCTTGCACAATTACTTGCTGCTTTTCTTTTTCTAACTAATTTTCTTATATAGAATAACAGCTTAATTTGACTTATAAAATATTGGCACAAAAACAAATTTTTAGCCCAAAATTTTGTATGAAATTGCTGTGAAAGTAAAAAAAAAATAAATACTGGTTTTGATTAGTATTTCACTTTTTAAGGCCCGAATTTACAGTGTTTAGTTAACTAATAACAATGGTTTAACTAAAGATTTTTCGTACAAATATCATGAGTTAAGCTATCATCATTAGTTAACTGAAGACTGTAAATTTGGTCCTAAGACAATTTTAGTTCGTACACATATACATATCAATGGATAAATCGTATTTTGTACGAAATTGAGTTTTTCAGTCACAAAAATTTATTGCAAGTTGTGTTGCGATCGTTAAAGTTTATTTTATGTTTTTACCTTCTCCTGTAAAGTTACAAACATACCTCCAAACATACATATTTATCTTTGCAATTTGCAAAAGTAACAATTATTTCATCATTATTCTTGTTAGGTAAAATTTAATTTTCTTATTTGTTATTATTTATTTTACAAACAGCTGATTGATTAACTACTTGCACAAACTAGCACGAAAAAAAGTACGGTCAGTTTCGTGTAAGAAGAAGAAGCACATTGCTCTCTCAAAATCAGTCTCATTTGCCCAATTCTAGAGTACGGGAACGCTTTTCGTGCAGATTGGGATCCCGCGGGATCCCAATGTTGAGTAAAGAAACAGACCTAATATATTATTCATTCTCGTAAATTCCACATGTTGAGGATAGTCAAAAATTTTTTTATTTCCCAAAAAATTTGGAACAAGCCAAACAAACTCATGACATACCTTTTTCTCAATCTCTGCCATAATGTCTTTAAAATTTGACTCCTTTATTAACGATCTCAACTGTGGCCGATCAAAAATTCCTGCCTTTTTAGTACTTACTACTGAAAATCACTATCACTTTCCCTATTTTCCCTTCTAAACGCATAGGCTCAGCTTGAGGATCAGGTGTTACCTTAGGGTTCAAAACATGTCTACATGGTTCAAGCCACTTATATTCACCAAACAAAAATAACAATCATCGTATTGGTTCACGGGTTTATTTCAGATCATATCGGTTTCGTACCTAAATTTGTTGCTTTTCTTATTTGTCCACAAACGTAGAAACCCAGCGCACGTTTTGCATACTTTTGCGGAACCGAAGGCGGGTGACCAAAATATACGGACGCTGTCATGTTTAAGCAGCATTCCTTAAACATATTGGATAATATGAAACAAAATTTATTCACATTATTCACACATACTCGTTCGTATGTCAATTTATTTTATGAAAACTGTCAAACAAAATAATTATCAGCAAATTAACACTATACAACAGTGTATTTTAAGTAAAAGCTATAACTCGTAAGCTAGAGCTGTTAAAAAAAAGGAGAGTATTTTTAGAATCAGTGACCTCAAATTTGTAAACATCACGTGGTAAAAGACATTCATCAGACAAAAGTTCTTATTTTGTTGTGCAGTGTAATTAATAAATTTTTAATCGCCACTTTTTTGTGTGGCTTCTTCAGGGAAAAAATTTGCTTTATATTTTTTTCGTCTGAATTGAACACCGATTGAAATGTCTTCAAACTATGCAACTTTGTTGCAAGCAATTTTTATTTTAAGTGATTTATACATTTTATATTTCACGTATCTCGTTTTCTCACTGAAAAAAGAGAGTTGCATGCAACAAAAATGCTTGACGTATGTAAATGCCGTGCTATGCATCAAACACATTCACATTCTTTTAGTTATTGTGTAAGAGGAACAATTTTTTGTGACGGCAACGTAAGTTTTTCGTTAGGCGTGTCATTAAAATATAAAGTATATTGGAGAATATCTCGATAGCAATTATTATTGCAGTAATATGTGACACACCCAATAAAATGTTGTTGCTTCGCCACTGCATCAGCTAATACTAAAAAAATAACAGTTGAAACAAAGTTATGAAAAAAGGACAATAATGCTTTTATGGAAGTTCTTAAAGAATTTCCCAGCTCTATTTCTGAAAAAGAAATACAAATATTAGACTCGGAATTCAAAGAGTTAAAATTTTTAAATTTTGAAGAAATGTTTGAAGAAGTTGAATTAAATTTGTCAACTTTTTGGGAAAAATTTTAGCTTATGGTCCTTCCACATGGTCCTTGTACATTCTTCCGCAAATTTGGAAAACAATTTTAGCCAACTAAACCTGAATAAAACATAATTTCGAAGTTCTCTGGAAAAATAATTTTTACAAGGAATTATTTTTTCCAAAGATTATTTAAAATTTAATAATTCAAATTGTTTTGATGCTCATATTAAAACTGATTTAGTGGAAATGTCAAACTCAAATATTTATCTATAAAATAGGATAAGTTCATACAAAAAACTTCATTGAACCTTAAAAAGAATTTACCCTAAAGTACAAAATAGATATATGTATATTCACCTACATATAATTTTTAAATTAACTACAATTTATAATTGTTTCTGTTAATAAAAATATGTTTTATAGTATTGAAAATGGCTACTTTTAGTTTGCTTATATTTTTAAATTAAATGCCGACTATGCCGATTTTTTTAATATGCTGATTTTTTATCAAAATTATCTGGCACCCCTGTCGGTAGACTGCTGTGGTGAATGTGTTTAAAGTGCCCTGTAGACGATAAAAAAAAAAACACGATAATCAGTGCATATGTGTGAGTGTCGTGTTTTTGTCGTTTAAAGGGAGATGTACAAATAAAATCGTCAATCATCATTTGTATTTTGACTTCGCCGCGTTCGTTTGTAAACATGTTCGTCCGCACATCTATCTATCACTACAATTACACATCATTCTTTAATAAGTACATAGATGGCAGGATAAAGACAACAAAGAACAAAATAAGATAATGCCTGTCAAAAAACAAAAAAAAAAAAAATACATGCGTTTGACACTTATACACAAAACTACCAAAGTATAAAAATGTCCCTGTTCTGCCATCTTTCTACTTCGATTACATTTGTTATCGTCAATCACAATTAGAGACTATCAAAATAATTATACGTCAAAATAAAATATCAAAAGATTTTGATTTTCTCCAATCAGAGCCGACAACGCGTACGTATACCCGAAAAACACGACTGCACGTACACTTTGACCGTTGATGTGTTTTTGTGATCGTCTTCAGGGCACTAACAGACCAACCTAAATTACGACGCAAAGCGCAACGTAATTTAACGCTTTGCTTTTACGCTGAAATGAGTAACCTAAATTAGAGCGTTAACGTTGCGCCAGTAACCGTAATGTTTACTCTCTTTAATTAATAAAAAACTCTAAATAAAAATAAGAAATAGAGATGAAGACGCTAAATTGAGCTGAGCTGAAAGTAGCTAAAGTTAACTTAACAAAAGTTACTTAACAAACAACAACAGTACTTTTGCAGCCAACTTCACTTCAAGACGCGCAGTCAAAATTGGATTTTCCAATTGCAAAGCGTTGGCGCCGTATAACAGTGATTTCACATTAAATTTATTTAAACTTTTTAAAAGAATGTGATTTTTTTCTAGTTTTTGTTTAAGTGGATATTGGAAGAGCAAAAAAAAAATGTTTTCGTTCGGCGTATCATTAGTATTTAAAATATTTTGGAGTATATCTCGGGAACAATAATTATTGCTTTATAGTGTGAAATGAAAATAAAATGTAGTTGCTTGGACACTACAACAGCAAATACTTAAAACAGAAAGTGTTGAAAGCTATACAGTTCTATGACATCTAACAGATACATAAGTGCTTAAAAAATTACTTATAAAAAGGGCAAGTTTTTCAAGCTTTTTGCTGGAAAAGCTTGATTTCGCTTATTTTGTACCTTTTTTTGCAAAATTGCTGTATTTGATATACTGTGCTTGAATTTGAATTTTAATCTTTCTGTTGCAAATGAAAAGCAAAAGTTTGTCCTTTTTTCACACGTGCAATTTTCTATACTTTAACTCTGGACATTGCAAACTAGATTGGCTTAAAGGTGTTATTTATAATTGTGACAACTATACAGAAATTTACAATGTGTTAAATGCACTTTCCGATTATGATGAGGACTCAATATATAAAGCTCTATTTAAAAATGCATCTTTAATGCTGGGAACACAATTCGGACGAACGCCGAATTTCTTCTAGCACGACGAATTCGTTGGCAAAAGTACGTTGCGTAAATTGGGACGAACAAACAACTGCTGCCATAATAATCCAAAAAATTGTGTGTATTTTTTATTACAAATTTGTTTTTATATACATAAAAACATAACAACGATAGTGTTACCGTATAAAGAAAATAATTCCTTTATAAAATTAAACATTAAAAAATGTCATCATTAATAATTATGAATATTTAACTAAAATGCTCTATATCATAAAAAGAAGAACTTATTAAAGTAAAAATTAACATTATTTACTAATATATTTTAAAACTAAAAAAAACATGGTAACGCTGTACTGATTTCTTCGTCGTTCGTCGGCGTATGAAATAGAAATAAATCTATTAGAGAATTCGTCACGTACGACGAATTTCGTCGACGTCGGTGCTGTGTTCACTTTCATATGAATGCATGTGTTCTATTTTTGAAGACGAATATTCGCAACGAAAAATTCGTCGTTCGTCCCAATTATGTTCCCAGCATAAAATCTGATCTCCCGTACATAAAAGATAATTTCGAGTGTATTTGCCGAAGTATAATCAAACTAGAAAGAAGATGACTTTATTTAAAAGAAAATTTGTCTATTATAGAAAAAGTGAAAGCAAAGATGAAAAATTTTGAAAACAAAATATTTTTTGAAAAGTTTTGAATCGAAACGTTGAAATTCAAACATTAGTTAAAATTAAAACTAATATTTTCAACATAAAAAAATAACTCTTAGTAATTTGAATTTTCATTAAATTAATAAAACTGAACTTGAGCCTGATAAAATTACTTTAAATATGTACAATAATATTTTTTTAAACAAAAGCGATGCTGATGAATACATTGATTCGCTATCTCCAAGCGAATTATTATTGTTTAAGTTCGTTCCTACTACATCTAATGATGTTTGTAACGTGCCGTTACTAAAATAATGTATTACTGTTGACATACTGGTCAACTGATAGGTACATACCATACATCTGTTAGGTAGGGTATCAATAACACACATGTCAACAACGATATAATTACAACTCTCAAACAGTTGAAAATAAAACAAGCATAAGATGTTAAGCTGTATTATCAATCGGGGAACAAGTTCTGATACCGTACGACTGGTAGTTACAAGTCGGCCACTTGAACTATCACCCGAGAGCTTTGTCAAATCTTGTTCCTTATACATAGTTGCATGTAGTTAGTGCCTGTTCGTATTTTAGAACGTATTTAGTCGAACACATTCGATCTTCCGAATTCATCGTGTGTTCATATTTTTAATCGTATTTAGCCGAGCACATTCGATCTTCCGAATTTATCGTGTGTTCGTATTTTTGAACGTAGTTAGCCGAACACATTCGATCTCCCGAATTCATCGTGTGTTCGTATTGTAGTTAACTGAGCACGTTGTCGTATTTAGCCGAGCACATTCGATCTTCCGAATTTATCGTGTGTTCGTATTTTTGAACGTAGTTATCCGAACACATTCGATCTCCCGAATTCATCGTGTGTTCTTATTGTAGTTAACTGAGCACGTTGTCGTATTTAGCCGAACACATTCGATCTCCCGAATTTATCGTGTGTTCGTATTTTTGAACGTAGTTAGCCGAACACATTCGATCTCCCGAATTCATCGTGTGTTCGTATTGTAGTTAACTGAGCACGTTGTCGTATTTAGCCGAGCACATTCGATCTCCCGAATTTATCGTGTGTTCGTATTTTTGAACGTAGTTATCCGAACACATTCGATCTCCCGAATTCATCGTGTGTTCGTATTGTAGTTAACTGAGCACGTTGTCGTATTTAGCCGAACACAATCGATCTCCCGAATTTATCGTGTGTTCGTATTTTTGAACGTAGTTAGCCGAACACATTCGATCTCCCGAATTCATCGTGTGTTCGTATTGTAGTTAACTGAGCACGTTGTCGTATTTAGCCGAGCACATTTGATCCTCCGAATTTATCGTGTGTTCGTATTTTTGAACGTAGCTAGCCGAACACATTCGATCTCCCGAATTCATCGTGTGTTCGTATTGTAGTTAACTGAGCACGTTGTCGTATTTAGCCAAACACATTCGATCTCCCGAATTCATCGTGTGTTCGTATTGTAGTTAACTGAGCACGTTGTCGTATTTAGCCGAACACATTCGATCACCCGAATTCATCGTGTGTTCGTTATTTTGAACGTAGTTACCCGAACACATTTGATCTCCCGAATTTATCGTGTGTTCGTATTTGTTAAATCGTAGATAGCTGAACATTTTTAACAGCGTTGTCAACTTGGTGCATTTCGCACCTTTTTTGGTGCTTTTCTAAATGTTTTGTGCGAAAAATATCTGTGATGGTGCGTGGTGCGCTTTTTATTTAATTTTGGTGCGTTTTTTTTAATTTTGGGTGGTTCCAAAGCATATTAAACAGAATTTTTTGTTTCGGTATGAGAAAAAAGAAATTTGGACAAAAAATTCAACTTTTTCAATACCATTTCATTCAATTGTGTACAATTTTTACATTCAATTTTACAGACCATAATAAGAGCAACCATTAATGATGTTTAAGAGGTACCAAAACACATTCAAAAACCCGTTTCTTGTTGTTATAGATAATTTGTAACATTTCATTATAAGAAATTGGTTGTCCCTTTTAGATTTTCAGAGTTTTTGTCGTAAAAGTTGCTGTCAAGTCTGTTAAAGAGCTTTGCAAAAACAAAGTATTCTTGAGACCTGCGATCATTGATCTTTTTTATAAAATGCGTAACAGTTTATATAAAGTGTTGTAACACTAAAATTAATAAAATTTATATTTACTTAAATAAATACTTAAAGTTAGTGTCAATAATGGAGTCTAAAAGGAGATCATAAGCGAAATACAAAAAGATTTGGGAATCACAACGTGTGTTTAAGCAATGGATTCGACCTTGACCAAATAATAACACAAAAGCAAGATGTTTTAATTGCAAATGCGACATCACGCCTAAATATCCAACCTTGTTCGGCATTATGGAACGCGGAAACACATTGCAGCTTTAAACCCATTGGATACAAACGACATCAAGAACCAACATTGTACAAAATGTTTTATCCCATTGCAAATATGATATCATACCATTAGCAGTACAATTTGAATCCGATGTCGAAATATTATCTAGTATTGAAAAAGGGTGCAGAGTGATTCACTTCATCAATGGCACAATATTCAGCCTTATTGTGTTTGACGCCAGATTTTTCTTTAATCTAATTTTTCTTTAACACAATACGAGTAAGGCTGATTGTATCAGCATTAGAATTTTGGACTAAAGTACAATGTTGTAAAGATACAAAATTAATTCAATAAAAATTTTCAATAAAAAAAAATTCTGAACTTGGTGCGTTTTTTGTTGAATGGCGCGTTTTTTTCTTCATTTTGGTGCGTTTTGAAATTTCAAAGTTGACAAAGCTGATTTTTAATTAGCCCGCACTACTATATGAGCCGAAACTATTACTAGTTCGGTAAACTTTACCTTCGGGTAGTGAAGATCAAGTGATCAAAACTCTTGTAGTGCGAATCTAAGCTAAGTTTCGTGTTCTAAGAAAGAAAGCAGACCTTTTTCCCCAACCCTGGACAGGCTGACGCCTACCCCGGCTGGAATCCAAAACTGCATTACATGTTGAATGAATTTTTCAATTTATTCTACAGTTTTATGCGATAATCGATCTTTTCTTTTTGAAAATCTAAAAAAAAACATATGATTGTGCTTTGCAATAAAAAATTATTTAATAAAATAAATGAAAAGTGGTTACATTGTTTAATTTTTGGAAGCATATTTGACCTTTTTTTTGCATATTCTTGGGCTTATTTTGCGTTTATTTTGTGCTTTTTTGTTAGCTTTTTTTCTTTAATTTGGTGCATATTTATACTTGCCCGGCTTATAAACATAGACAATTGCAATCTTTGTTTTGTGTGTAGACACAACAACAACTTAGAAACTTAACTATATATATTTCTATGGAATTTTTACAGTTCTTCTCATGTTTTTACCACCACAATTGAAATATTTTTATGTAAAAATACATGGAAATAACAAACCTTCAACAATAAAATGACTTGCATAAAATATACTTAAGTCTTTTAATAAATAACACTATAATTTATTAAATATTTACTGTTTTCGTTCTGCAGAATAAGAGATTTTTAAACATTCATTTATTTTACATGGTTTATTGCATTGATAACACTTTATTGTTTATTGTCGCCTCTAAAAATAGAAATTAGTCTAATTGGACAGCTACGAGAAAATCAGCATGGACAAGAACTTGTTGCCCTGTTGCCTTGCTGTTGACAATATAACCATTCCCATATGCACATACATATGTATTCTAATTTTGAGAGATGGTAGCCTTCTGAGGCGAATGTGTTTAATGCATTAGTGAATAATACCATGTTCAGACATACAAATTTTGTTGAGTCAATATTTGGTTAATTGACAAAATTATTTTAGTGTTAGCACATACATAGATAATTAAGCTAACTTAACAAACTTTGTCATCTAGAAAATTGTTTTTTTTAATCTAGAAATTCCGTAACGGAAGTAAAAAAAACCTAACACAATAAAGGTAACTTAAGCTAGTGTCAAAATTCAACGAAAAGCATGTCAAATGCTTAAGTAAATTACTGAAGACTTTTAGGTGGCTATATTGTACTTATTGAGCTTAAAAACTTTGCAAACATTAGTACTTTTGCAAAAACTACTTTCGTTTTTATTTCTTTAAAGTGTAATATTTTTGACGAAGTCTCATTTAATTTGTAAAAGTTATAAATATATTACCATAAACAAGTAAATCCATGTTTATCTTTTATTAATTTATAAAGTAAACGAAAACTAAAATAAAAAAGTACTAAAAAAAAGCAACAGTGGTTGCATCTGATGTGTCATTTGCTTAAGGAAGAGCGAAATTGACCGCTAATGACACTTGACGAAACTTGACGAAAAGTGTCTTAAGTACATTATAGTTGTATACATTTGATTGTGTGTACTCGTATTCGCACATTTGCTTAAGTTACATTAAGCACATTATAGTTGGACCTAGTTTGTTTCTTAAATCTTTTGTGTTTTTAAACTATTGCATAGATTTTAAAGTATTTGAATCGCCCATCTGTCTTCACTAATCAGCCTAGTCAACAACCGCAGCAGCAAATGTATGCCAAGTTTTTGTTTTCCCAGCTGCCACATGGTTTAATTATTTTAATAACTTTGTTTTTATTTTAAACTAGCCTTATTCCAACCCATTCTTTATATATTTTTAAACTCACATATTTATATAAAAAAGAAATTAGTTATTTTTAACTTGTTTAACTTATTTTTAGTTATAAATTAAATTAAAAAAATTTAATATTTGTGAAGAATTCTTTATATATTCTTTATATATTCAAGCTTACAGGTTGCCTAGAAATGAGATGGTATTGTATATAGTAGAGTTGTCAATTATTCGCCTTTTGTTCGAATATTTCAAATAATTGTTTTTGTTCGTTCGATCAAACGATTAAAGCTGAAAAATTATTCGATTAATCGATGAGAACAACGAATAAAAAATGATTTAAAAAATTTATTGACAAAAAATAAACATTTCATACAAAAAACTTAAAAATAAAATAGTTGCAATTTTTATTAACAATAATATACATAAAATTATTAATTCTAATAAACATGCTTCATTTGGTCAAAAAAATTTCAAATTATTTTTTTTTGTTAAATCAGACAATTTGGGTTGTTCTTTAGAAATAATCTTTTACAAATAAAAGTTGACTCAATTTTTTTAGCTTTCAAACGATTTTTGTTTTTATTAAATTAGATTTTGAAAAAAACTTTCGCTAATTGTCGCGGTAGGTGAGAAGAGCATAAAATAGCTTATCTAATTTTTCTGTTCTTTTTTTAAATTTTTTCCAAATACACCATATCGTCTAATATATCGCTGAAGTCTTTTTTATATTTTGAATTTTTAATGCTTTTAATATAATTATTTAATTCGCATAAAAGATTGTTATTTTCATTACTAGTAACATCTTCTATCTATATCATTACTTTCATCTCAATTATTGTGGTTACTTTCAACATAAAATAATCTGAAGTATAATTCATTTGGAATTCTTTAGTTTCACTTTTTGAAGAATATTTTAAAAAACTTTCATTGCTCGCAAAATTTCCAGAATTTAAAATATATTATTATCGTATTTTAAAGTTTTCTACGTCTCTTATTTATTCTTATTTTAATGCGTTTTAGTAAATCTGTTGCAAAATAATTATTATTTTTTTTTTTTTGTTGATCCAACAATTTTGTATACTTGGGACACTTGTTACATGTGACTTTGTTTTTTTTTTTTATTTTTGTTCTTGGTAAAATACTTCCAAACCGAGCTCAATTTTTTGGCTTTAGTGTATTTCTAACTTATTCACCTGAGAGTGAAAAAACCCCATTCTTGAAATTTTTTTAACGTTTCAAACATCCAAAATAACAAATTTAAAAAATTTTTACGTATACATTTCAAACTGAAAAAAAATTTGTTCTTTTAATTGACATTAATTAATCGATTTATTCGTTATTCGAAAATCGGCATTTTAAAATTATTCGAACAAGAGTTTCGTTCTGTTTGATCGATTAATCGAATTACTCTTAATCGGTTGACAACTCTAGTACATATCATACAATACATAACTTGGTCCTTATTTTGATCTCAGTACTTTTTACGGCCGAAATTTTTTGGATAGGAACTTGGCCTTATTTTCACATTTATGTTTTTGTGCGGATTTTAAATTATATTCTCTTATAGAAATTGCATATTGCCAAAAGCATTTAATATCGTTAAATATTTTTCAGACAGCATAACTCGTTTTTTTCTAAAAAGTTGATATGTTTGCTGGTATATACTATTGACAAAAAAATTTTTAAGCATCCGCCGATGTATATTCGTCGCTTGATAATTGACGACTGAATAAAAGAGCATACAAATATTTGTGAAGAATACGTGTGCTTTGAGTTTCAACTATTGTGTATGAAAAAATCTGTTTTGAACGCCAATGCTTTAGTTATAATTTTATCGAAAGAGTTCATGGCATGGTTCGGAGAACAGGGCCGTATGCTTACTATACACTAACACTGAATAAATCAGTTTTGGATAGACTCTTCCAATCTAGCCCATAGCATAGTTTTTGGTTTATTTTTTTATTATTCCCCCTACTTCCTTTTCTCAACTTCCTATGTTGTTTATGCTAAGATGTCTGATCGTTGCCTTTCGGAAAATCGGTAAAATTTTTTTGTTTATATCGGCTGGGGAGCCAAATAAGTAAGAACATTGTAAATATTGTGAAATTATTTTTATAGAACATTCTTTAACGATTTTTTATTTTTTTTACCTTGGGCTTTACTCAGGCATTATGAATTATATTATTGTGTAATACGTATTTTTGCCCTTGATGCCTTTTATATTGCAATATGGATTAAATAAATAAATAAATAAATAATTTATCTGCAGTTAAAGAAGTTTTCAGAACCGTAATCTCTTACTTAGTCTTTAACAAAAATTTATTTGGGGGGAAAATTGTAAACAATATTTTAAAAACAAAATGCAGGAAAGTTTTGGTTCAATAATTGATGTTCTTGAATCAGGTTATATTTTTTAACCTTTGTTAAATCATTTTTAAATAAAATTTTAAAGTCGTTTTTCAAAATTTTATTACTAAAATTACTTTGAATTAAATTGCAGAAATTCTACAATATTTTTTAGTGTATTATTTATTTATATGTACCTATATATTTTTATACCTAGATATTTAAATCTAATTTATAGACTTGATATATTTACATATATGAAAAACTTTTTTAATTCTTGGTTGTGAATTAGCTAATCTACGTACTATGTATATGCTGCATTTCTTTGAATGTTAACTCCACCTCATCAGTACATCTTTAAATAATATTTATCGCATATTTTTTCCATTTATTGAGTGATTTCCTAAGTTCCATACTTGTTTAATATGGTTCAATTCCAGTTTGCGTTCGGTCCCATACATTGTTCTTGAAAATCGGGGGCGAGATTGGCTCAAAAGAAAGGAATTATAACTAGTTTTGAAGCAGTTCGTTCAATTTGATTTTTGTATAGAAGACGGTTTGTTATTGCAAATTATTTGCAAAATAACTTTTAACAATTACAGACATTATTACAGCAGCGAAATTATGATCAGAGTAAGAAGCTAAACTTAGAACTAAATCCAAGTCCTCCAACCGAAAATCGTTCATCCAGCTGTCACAGAAAACAAAACAAACACACATTATTATAGAAAATTCGTATTTTATTGCAAAACAGAACAATATTTAAGACAATTTTGTATGTATTTGAAATTATTTGCGACCGACGCCTTTAAAAGCAAATACAAAAATATTACAAATAATAATTAAAACGTAAATGAGAGTTTTTGTCTTTCGACCATGCGGGTGGAGTCATGGATATGAAGACGATGGTGATGATGACTTTTGCAATGCTTATATATAAAACTGATTTTTTAAATTGTTTTTTGTTTTTTTGAAGACGCCTTTTAATTTTTTTTTTGCTTTTTTTTGCAAAATGTTTTTTCGTTAATTGTCAAATGTAGGAAAAAATGGGTTCGCTTTTAATTAACGTTTTATTTGATAAAAATTTGGACACATTTAAGCAAATTTATCAAAGTATACAATTTTTAATTTTAAAGCATTTCGTGAACACAGTTATTGTTACGAATATAATAATCGTGTTTCCAACAAATTAACACAAAAAAAAAGAACAACCAAAAGTTTATGGTATAGGAATCGTGAAAATACTGTACACACTAAAGAAATGAATGTTGTAAAATTTTCTGTGGGTTACTCCTGGAATAAAATACATACATTTTCCAGGGAAATTTTGAGGAGATTGGACGGGGAAATGGGTACATCCACACCAGTGATGTTTACTTATTTTTCCCAATTTCCGTACAGCCTTAAAAATATGGGTAAAATTACCGTACGCAAAGTCTTCTATAGAAATAATAATATCCGCACAAAAACTCAAATGTGAAAATAAGGCCAATTTCCTATCCAAAATATTTCGGCCGTAAAAAGTACTGAGATCAAAATAAGGACCAAGTTCTTGGTACAATTCCATCTCATTTCTAGGCAACCTATAAGCTTGGCAAAATTTTTCCAAGAATTCTTTCCCATATTATAAAGGCAAAAAAATTTTGCCAAGCTTACAGGTTGCCTAGAAATGAGATGGAATTGTACCAAGAACTTGGTCCTTATTTTGATCTCAGTACTTTTTACGGCCGAAATATTTTGAATAGGAACTTGGCCTTATTTTCACATTTGTGTTTTTGTGCGGATCTCACTTCTTTTTTCTTAGTTGTTTTTGTATAAATATTTATGTGTATTGCTTATCAGGGCTGACTTGTGTACGACATTTCAGCTTTCTAGCTATACTGGAAGTGACCCATACAAAGAAGGGGCATGAAAGACCCCCAGATGGAAAAGGCCCGTTAAAAAATAATTTTTGTTAATTGCTCGTCAGGACCTGCCTGTGTACCAAATTTCGGCTTTCTAGCTATACTGGAAGTGCCCCATATAATGAAGGGGCACATTAGTCCCCATCAATTGAAAAGTGTCCCTTTAAAAATCATTTTTGTTATTTTTTATCTGGGCCTACCTGCGTATCAAATTTCAGCTCTCTAGCTATACTGGAAGTGCCCCATACGAAGATGGGGCTTCATACTCCCCCTAGGTGAAAAGTGCCCGTTTAAAAATAATTTTTGTTAATTTTCAATCAGGACCTACCTGTGTACTAAATTTCAGCTTTCTAGCTATACTGGAAGTGCCCCATACAAAGAAGGGGCACCCAGGTCCCCCTGGAGGGAAAGTGCCCGTTTTCAGATTTTTCTGGTTAATTTTACACCAAGACCTACCTGTGTACCCAGTTTCAGCTCTCTAGCTTTACTAGAAGTGCCCAATAATATTGATGAGTCAGTGAGTCAGTGAGTCAGTGAATATGTACTAAAATATGGACTTTTCACACCTTAATATCTCGGGAAGCTTTTACGGTAGAACAAATTTAACCTGTGAGGTCAGCTCTGTGGGGAGACCTTATGTTTTAAGTTTCATTCTATTATGATTAAGAGGAGCAAAGTTATGAGGGGGGTAAAAACAGTTCGAATGGTTTCGTGTAAATATACACACTGTGTGGCCGAACTTGGCCTGGCGCACTACCGTGCGCCTAGATTTTACTATTGTATTAAATAGGTTATATGTATAATTCACCCATAAATCACCATTGTTATTAAAAGTGTTATTCATAAATTTCATACATTTTGTTAATAGTTTATCACCTAAGCAAAAAGCAGCATTTTAGTTAAAGGCAGCATAATTTATTTCATAGGAGAATTTTTTTGCATTAAGCTACAATTGGCATTATTATGAAGTTGTAAGAAACCCGAATTTTTATGATTTGTTAAAAAATTTGTGGAATATTAAAATTAGCTGCCCGCCCACCTTGTTTAAGTTTAAATACCCGTTCAATGTTGGAATTAACGTACGGTTAACATCACTGCGCTACACAAAGAAATTATAAATATTCATACATCTGCGCAACTAAAACAATGGATGTCTTGAAATTTTAACTGGATTGCTTCTGAAATTAAACACATTTTCCAAAAAAAAATATTGAGACAAGGAAAAAGGTAAACCTTTTTAGAATGAAAAACTACAATTGTCTAAAATAATGATACATATATCAAAGGAACTCTATGAGAATCAAAAATTTATTTTATACGTATGTGTTTCACAAATGCATACGTATATGTATAAGTATGTATATAAAATACTCATGTGTATATGACTTGGTGAAGGGTGTAAGAATAATGAAATGCCTTCAAAGAATATTCATGTCTAGTTAACTTTTAATTAATGCATATACATATGTGACAATAATGATAAAAAAAATTGAGTTGCTTCTCGATTTCGAATTTTCGAAAGTAAAACTTAATGCCATATGAATAATTTGTAACCCACTTAGCTTCAACACAACACACTCGTACCAACAAATTATAAAATTTTTTTATTTTAAATACTATGTATATACTAATGAAGAATATTTTTAATTTAATTATGAAAAATTATATCGCAAGTGGTGGTCAATTTCTGCTTCGCATGTTCGTGCTCTACTTAAAACATTTTCCATAACCTTTCGAAAAATTTCAGGTGTTATGTTATTGGTTTCGTCGCGTATATTATATTTTAATTGCCTTAGTTCGAGGTTCGAGGTTTTTTACTATAGACTTTTCCTTTCAAATAACCACAAAGGATATAATTCGTCCACCAAAGGCGTCGCGTAAACGAGCCATTGTGTCCCTCGCAGTATGAACTGTGGATCCATACTTGCGGATGGTTTTCCACGTCTGACCTTAAAATATTTTCCAACATTGTCCGATACCTAACACCAGTGATGGCAACGGGTACACCGTATTCATTTTCAAAAAATTGTGGGCCAACTATCCTTTCCGACGAAACATCGCACCAAACGGTACACTTAAGCGGGTGCAATTCTCGCGGTTTAACTACTCCTGCATTTTCCGTACCCCATATCCGAACCCATTTAATTGGAAATGAGCTTCGTCGCTCATATTAAACTATGAACAAAATCGTGATTTTCTTCTGCTTTTTGACAAAAATAAATAGCATAATCAAGTCGTTGCAGGTAATCTGTCGGTTTCAACTGTTAGACAAGCTGCAGCGAATTTATTGATTGGCTAAGTTGTGTCGAACGTCTCCTGGTTGATGTTTCACCATCTTGCCGAATACTGTACCCGTTCAATATTGTAATCCGTGTGCACCGTTTGTCGTCTGCCGGCACCAGAAAGGTACCTAGCTGCCGCTGGTTCTAAAAAATTTTCAACCAAATGGTTTATTGTTGACTTGAGGGTCCAACCAGCACATTAAAATAACGCTGATATGCACGCTGAGTCAAAACAATGGATCGGTTATTTGAGAAATAAAGATTAACAATTTTGGCCCGTTGTTGAATTGTGTACTGTTCCATTTTAAATTCCCCAAGTCTTCTTTACAAAATACTGATAACAACAAATAATAATAAAAGAGCTATAAGGAATTCAAACTCCTTCGGTCATTTTAAGCCACTCTGTATCATCATTGGTAATAATGCATATCATTAACTGGAAAAAAATTTACTAAACAAAATCTGTAGGATATAATTCGCTGGCAGCACTGTAATGTTTAATATATGATGATAAATAAAAATAAAAAATTCTTCAGCTAGCATCCATTAGTAGTGATAAGTCGCGTATTCTATTTGTATGTAGTAGTGTGTTTAAATATAATATGTAATCACATTCAACAGAGCTACCTAACAAGTAGTAAAAGCATTTGCACATGAATACTGATGAGGCTTAGTGGCTTCTACCGAAAACAACTTTTGTTCTATTCGGCCAATGCGGTTGATATATAAAAAGGGATGTTTAGATATTAAATTTTTCCTTTGTTGCTCGAAATATGTCAGCAATGTCTACTTAATATTTTTCTGATTATTAGCATTTACGAACTTTAGCCTGTGTAAATATTTACAAATATTAATAATAAAGCAGTTCGTAGTAATTAAAAAAAATTACAATTAATATACCTATGTACATATACAAAATCTAAAACATTTGTGCAAAAATATTGTTCAACGAAAAAGTTAATTTCATTAACAAAATTATAATATTGCTAATCATTTTTAGCTTTTAAGAACAGATTAAAATTTATCAAGCTCTGTTTTTAAAATCAAGCTCATTTGCACTAAGTGGCAAGTTATTGCACATATTGAATCTGGCAACCCTAAAGCCACTCCCACAGCTCCCTTCGCACGAATAAAATTCAACATGGAAAAATGAATTTGTTGACTCTTCACTTCCTTAAAAAATCACAATAATTGTATTTTTAAAATTTTCATTACATTTTTCTGTTATTATTTCTTTTTTCTCTGTCCCATCTTTCGCAACTGATGATGATTTGTAGCAAAAGTTGAAATTTAATCAAATAATCCTAAAGTACTTTACAGTCGCGACGATGATTATTTCTGTTTAACAACTTCTGCTTTTGTAATTACAATTTTTACTAAAGCAAAAAATAAAAGGAATTATTTCTAAAATAATTTAAGAGTTTTCTAGCAGAGAGTATGACGAAATTGACATTCATAGTCACAACAACGCAAGGTCACACTAAAGGAAACTCATTTTATTAATTTAAAATTAGTCCAAAAAAATATGACAAGCAGACGAAATATGGGAAGTTCTTCAAATTAGCAGATGGTCTTATTGATATTTTGAACAGTGAGTCATACATAATAAATATTAAAGCATTGATATTATTAAATTGAATTCAATTGAGAAGAAACGATTTGAAGAATCGAATACTATACAAACGATCTGATTCAAAACAGTTTTATTTAAAAGGTCCTTCACTGGAGCTGGTTTTCATATTTTCCTATAAAAAACTGTTTGCCAATTTTGAAAATTTGAAAATGTCTATCTTACAAATATGAATGTAAGTAGACACTTCTGCCGATGTGTAGATCTTCTTAGAAAGGGTTTTTATAACTTGAAATTTTAAGGGCGAAAAATGCGTAAAAGCAGTACAACATATAAAAAATATTGCACAAAAAATCCAACATAATCGCAATTGGTGTACGGTGCGATACTTGCTGAATTTTTTACTTTAAAGGGATAAAACAGGCATAAACCGAGTCTGGGTACTTTTTTAATCGACTCCAAAAAAGAAGGAGGTTATCAATTCGTGTGGCTTTTTATGTCTGTACGCTAATAGTTCTACTATTTATGAACTGATTTTCAAAATTATTTGCTTGGTTGAAAGGCCAGTTAAGTTCAATATTTGTTGGTAAATCAGTGGGCAAGCTGCTTATATACTTATTATTGCCTAACTAATCAATTTTTCATATTAATATATTTTTTAAATGTTTTCTTGCAGTTCGGCCTATATATTTTTTGAAAGCCGCACGCAGAGAAAAGACATGACGACATTCGAAGTTTGACGCCACAACGAATAATCTGTTTGTGGTGTTGCATCGAGTTATTGAAGAAGTTTTTGCAGGGAAGCTGTTTTTTGTATTTATAAAAGCTTTCTAGGCGGTTTGGTACATTCCTTCAGCCTTAACTTTAACTGGGGTACCTGTAAGGTTGCCATTATCGTCGAGCACTTCTTTTTTCAGACAATAGCCAGCATTCTAAGTATGTATACGTACAGAAAAAATGTTTTTGAAGCTCAGTTGTTGATTTGTTTGTTTAAGATGTCCTTCAAACTTCCTAATAGAATCATCTATGTCAGAAAGTGTTCTCATCGGCATATTTTCCGAGCAATGAGCACTCAAATATTTTTTGTATTCCAGCCAGTTAATACGTGCAGATATTAGCGGTAAATCACATGTAGGTGTTGCAGTTTTGTATGAGAATATAGTGACAATAGTAGGCGAGTGATCTGGCGCAAAATCTAATGATGCTGCAACTTGAAGCATTTCGCTGGGCACAACTTTCACTATTTCAAAGTTGATAATATCAGGAATTTTTCGTCGATCTGATGGCCAATATGTTTGCTGACCACTTCAAACAACATTCAAATCCATTTTAGAAATTGTGTCAAACATCATACGACCCCTAGGAGTGATTAAACGTAAACCGAGGAATGTGTGTTTGGCATTGTAGTCGCCAGCTGCTAGAAAACTGGACCCCAGTGTACAAAATGCAGTATATTGACTCCCCGTAATTGATAATAACATTCAAACCAAATATTTGTTGCTTGAAGATATTTTTCAGAAAAATCATATAATAAGTAGTGTTTTATTGGCGTTTTTATTACAATTCCACAAGCTCTACCTCGAGGGTCCTTGGTGTTGTAAAAATTATATCCAATAATTTTAAAATAGCTTCGAGGCGTCAAATGAGTCTCATCGATTTGTTGATCCATTAGATTTCATTTCATTTTTATGTTGGTTTGTTTAATACCGCCAGCCAGGTAGACTGCATTTTTAACATTTCCTGCATCATACTGGAGATGTTGACAGTTAAGGTATTTACTGTTTGCATTAAGCTCTCTATTGAGCCTTCAACTAAAGCCGGAAACTTCGTTTGCTGGTACCGTTTTTAATTAAAAATAGAATGAAAATAAATTATTTCAATAATTGAATTGAGCAATTCAATAATTGAATTTTTAATCAGAATCAATTCAATAAATTAATTGATAAGTAAAAGAGAAATCAATTATGTAAATAAACTAATATTTAATATTATATTAAAGGCTCTAATTGTGTAAATTACTTCAGTAAAATAAAATTTTCAATATTTAAAAAATTTTTTTTCGTTTTTCAGAAAATTTTTTTCAAATGTACAGCAACGCTTGAATTTTTTTGGGTTTGTTCGATAATTTACACAATTAATGCCCAAATATTTCAAGCCCACTTATGTATGTATGTATTTGTCTATGTACATAGGCACATACGCATTTTACATACTTCTATTGTTTTTTTTTTTTAATATAAATTATTTCCCAACTTGTGTTTTCGCTTCAATGGTCAAAACTTAAATAAATCCTAAACCCAAAAGATTTGTACCTTAAGACAACTGATAGATACATACTGAAACACATGTATGAACAGTTTTCACACTACGTACAAACATACTTATATGAAGTACATATATATGTATATTTTATAGTTTTTATTTAGAATAACTTCTTAAAACTACAATAAAAGCCGCATGCAAAAAACTCCCCATACTATGTTTGACATACATATAATAAGAGTGTCAATAATAAACTGCTTGCGTTCTCTAGTTACGATTATAAACCGCAGCACCAGTGACGGAAAAATTAAAAATTGAAATGGTACTGTCCGTCAACAGAAAGAGTACTTTTTTCAACATTATGGTACTTTTTATGAAAAATATATTTTTATTCAAAAATAAAATTAAGCAGAAGCAGACTCCATATTTTGGAAAGTTTTAAATCAGTATTTTATTTTAAATTCTAGGACAAAAAGTGCTTTATTTCTTAGTGGTGTGCAAAATATATATGTTTATTGCCTAGTAATGTGTAAAGTAGCATGTTATCGAAACCATGTACATGCCTAGTTAAAACCCATTAGAATTGGTTGCTTGAATGGTCCAATTTACACGAGATTAATTCTGCTGGCAGAACATGGCAGCTTGTCAGTATTTTCGGTGAAGATAGTCGTTTTTGGTTGGCATAATTTTTCAAGCAGGTTCAACCAAGCATTACCCGCTTGTCCGCGGATAAATTCCATAAGTCATTATACCACTATGCACAAAGCAATGACCTATACTTGCTCGGCAATACCTACGCAGTGCGTTTGAGTGACGAATTTAACATGGGGATGCCATTGGAAGTATACAATCGCCACCCTCTCGCTTACATTCCGTTGACGAAAACAGTGTCGAATATTCATCATAGTTTTCATTCACAAAAATACTATGATGAAAAGAACACTGAAGCTAATCAACGTAAACAATAGAATATGACAGAAAAAGAATTTTGTTCGCTTGCTTATATACGATCAACGAATTCATATAATATATTGGTACACTAACTAGGTACTGGCAATTGTGACTGATGAATTTATTACAGAAAAAACGTCAATAGCAGTTTTGCCGAACAAGCGGGTAGCAGAACAAAACCAATAACATGTACATTAAAAAAAACAAATGTGTGCAAAATACACAAATCTCTGTATATGTATACAACTTTATGCCAGATTAATTAGTCTCGTGTGTTTTCGAAAGAACAAGTTTTGCGAACTAAAAATTATATTAAAAAATTAAAATTAACGTGTAAATTGGACCAATAACATTAACAACTTTTGCAAAAAACACACACTAACAACAACATGAAAAACGAATTTGTGCATTCCTTATGTTGTCAATGATTATAAAAATAACGCAGATTTCTAAACAGGGAATAAAGCAACACAAAAAACTAGTACTAAATAGACGTGCGGTACCCCCACGTATATTTTTGCTGTGAAAAAGTACTGAAAATAGTACAAAAGTACTGAATTTTCCATCACTGCGCAGCACATAATACCAAGAGAATAAGAAGAGCATATGTTAAACTCTCACCAAAGAGTACAGTAAATTAATTTTAGCAAAAAGGTGGTGGGTTTTGTGAATATGTTAGATATACTTTAAGTCAGTATATATCCAATCAAGTAAGTGATTGAATCAAGCAAGTAATTGGTTGAACTAATCAATACAACCCAAAATGTCTAATTAATAAGTTAATCAATTTTTTTTTTAATTTTTCTATTTTTAATAAAGAAATTAATTGAATCCATTAAAAACATTATTGAACTCCGATATTATATCAAACACTAGCGTTAATTAATAAAAATCCCATGATAATTTTCTGTGAGGCAGTTGGTTTCCACCGCAATTGCACAATTTTTAGCTTTGGGATCACCTTTAGTTTTGTTACAGTTGACGGTATTGTGCAACTCACCACATACAACGCAAACTGTAGGCAACTTGCAATAAGTCTTTCTTTGACCTAATTCTTGGCATTTTAGACATTGAATTGGTCCAGCTCTTTTATGTGGCACCTCCACGATAACTATGCGGTGCATTAAATATTTTAAATTGTACGAGTATATTGGTGAGTGTAATTTTTTGTTATTTTTGGCTCTAAATTGACTCTAAATATGGATTGGGCCACTCTTTATTTGTTTTTAATGTTTGTTAAATGTTTAACCTTGAAGCCACTAAATTCAAGACCAGACTTGGCCTATTTTGGATCTACGCACGAATCGATACCTTTTACAACTAAAGTTAGTCCTTCAGCACTTTTTAGCTGATATGTGTAAAAATTCTTCTTCTGAGACTCAAACTCACTTAAAATCTTCCGGTAATTAGGCTGCCATTTTCAATTTAAAATTATGACACTTTTCTTTGATACCTATATCAATACACAGAAAAAAATTAATTTCGCATTCAATTACTAAATTCATAATCCCATTTACATTTTTAATTGGAATGGGACCTATCACGAAATTTGTAAAACTAACAACCACAATTCGTAAATAAGTAATAGAAAAAAAAAAAAACACACGTAAGTATGTATGTTATTGTAAAAATCAGACAAAACCAAAAATCAGACAATGATATCAATAAAAGCAAAGAAAACATAAATAAAACATAAAATTGAATGCAAACAAATGTTTGTTAAGAAAAAAATCTGCATATTTTTTTCTGTGTAGGGGGCAAAATAAGTATTTATATAATGATGTCGATATTTTGGACACCCGGTGGGAACGTATAAAATGTACTCTAATATAATTTGCCAAGCCAGCTGATACATTGCAATATCAGAATGTTTGCGGACGACGTTCAGTTGTACATAAGCAACAGAGAAGTGAATTTTGAGGAGCAGTTAAACGAAGATTTAAAAAGAGTTTCTCTATGGTCTTCTGATAATGGCCTACGTCTTAATCCAAAAAAATCAAAATGTGTTTTATTACATAAAAGATTACAGCGATCCCCCGAAACACCAGAAATATACGTTAACAACAAAACAATTGACGTTGTAAATAACCTGGACAGATCATGTGTCGTACGCTTGTGGGAAAACGTTCTCAATGCATCGTACTTGTGGCCCACACAATATTATACACCTTTAAAAATTAGGCTGCTGCTGGCGAAAACATATCTTATAATTGTGATGCGAAAAGTAAATCTAGGCTTAACGTAAGTATATATCTTTAGACTTTAATCTTATGGCAATTATGAACCTATTAGAGTTTACTCAAAGAAAATTTTCAGCGTCCACTTTATTGAAGTCATGAAGATAAGAACAATAATATTACTACATAAAATTATAACGACCCATGAATCTGATCACCTTTATAAACGACGTAAACTCAGTCGATTTGGCAGAAACAGCACCTTAATACCACCAAGATACAATAAACTAATATCGAAGTGGCAATTCTTCGTAAATGCAATACGTCTTTGGAATACTATCCCTCCAACCATTAGGAAAACTAGCAATGTATTACTTTTCAAAAAAAAAAAAAAAAATTTTTATCTTTTATTGCTGACACTAATTAATAACCTTAACTTTTTACTTTTATGTTTTCAATTATTATTCTGATTTTTATTGTCTTTTACTACTCATATTAACAGTAACTTTCTGTGTAGTTGTTATACGTATTAAAATAATAATAATTTTTTAAATTTTTATATATAAAAATATTACAAAATTAACTATGTTTGTACTTCTACTAAATTAAAATGTATGTTCTGTTGTAGAAGTTACAATTAATACGAAGAAGAGAATAAATCCAAAAATGTGTATTTTCTTACAGATTGAATTTTATTATATAGTAGGTATGGATTTACATACATACGTACATATGGATAAGTGTTACGTTTTTGGCTTTAACACACATAATAATTCATGTTTTAAGTCAGAGGCAATCAGAAAGAAAATTTGAAATTTATTTTCTGCTATTTTGCGAAGAAAATGTTATTATTAAGTTAATTTAAACAAAAAGATTAAGATTCCAGATTCAATATTGAGGCACCGTCAAGTCGTGTATTTTTTTAAAGTTTTCCCGTATAATAAGATGTGCAGAAGGACATGGCTCATTCAGCCTCCTTATCTAAAGGGATCCAGAATATATACATATGTATACTTTTTGTATCTCAAAAGGGAATATACCCTTACCATATTTGTTTGATAACATTTCAGTCAAACTTTGAGCGGTTGAGTCTTAGAAGACAATACCAGAATTTTAGTACCGTTTGAATTGAGTTTCGGGCATTTTTGAAATTCTGCTGTTGCATATTCGGTATAAACAGAGACACAAATACAAGATCTGGTAATCATCAACTTAAATAAAGTGATAACAAAATATATATAAAAAAAAAATTAAAAGTGATTGTTGTAGAAATGAGATTTCTTTCTTTAACACAACAAAACAATATTTTTCAACATCATTAGCTTCATTCACTAAAAATCTTTCTAATACATACAACAAAAATAATTTTTCACACCTGAGTGAAAACAAACGCCTTTAAAGATTTTTATAAAAGACAGAAAAAAGGAAACAGATTTCATAAGATTTTTACAAGAATTTTTTTTGGAGAAAAAACCTGAAATATCACAAAAAAATATAAATAAAAATTCAAACTGGTTAAAATGCTAACAAAAATCCAAGGGAAGCATAACTAACAACCCTTACCGCTGTCTAACCCTTTTCTATTTTTACATTGTTACACAAATACACACATGTACATACATATATTTTTGTAGCTATTTTTTACTAACGGATGCTGTGGTATAATGTTACATTTACACAAATGTGATTTTTTAGAAAAAAAAAAACATTAAAACGTATTTAAAGTTTCAAGGGCATGTGTTTTTTTTTTTTTTTTTATTAAAAATGTTGTGCCTGTGGCCGTTTCACACACAGTTGGTGCTTAAAATTAAATATAAATTCCAAGTTAGCTTAAAACTCGTTTGGCTACTTTCGGAAAAGTGTAAAATTTTTAAGTTTTGTCTTAAATTTGAATAGTCAAAAACGAATTAAAATAAAATTTTGGGAATCACAAGTTTGTCCCTCGTTAGCGCATTTTAACTACCTGCCATCGAAAAAAGAAATTGATTAATTTTTCCCAAATTTTCTGAAAAAAAAACTATTAAATATTTAATATATATGAATCAACTTTTAATTGTTTATTAATTAAGACAACAAAATATTAAATTAAAATAAACCCTTTTTTTAGAAAAAAATTTTTGAATTTATCCAATTAAATTATTTACTAAAAATTACGTTAGTACTTAATTAATATTATTAATTTAACACCAATAAAATACAATTAATAATAATAAATTCAATTAAATTAATAATAAAAATTTATATTGGAATTATTAAGATGGTTACTGGTGCAAATTAAAACAAATTTTTAATTATTAATAACAATATTTTAATTGAATTTTAATATTATTTTTCCTGTGTGTATGTATGTGTGTGAGTCTGTGTGTAGATATATGTAAAAAACCCGATATAATCCATATCGAGTTATATTTTATTTTATTGTATATGAAGCAAATCTCTTTTTTTTTGCGGTGTTATTTAATTTCTGTTAGTGATATTATTTTAATTCGTTAAAATCTTCTTTAATTATTGAAATGGGAAATGTATTGTTTATTAGCAATATCCGGTGTGCTTCGCTACTCCCATTCTCATAAAATAAAAATAAAATTAATAAGTACATATTTAATCAAAGAAATTTAGTCTCGAAACATCGATGACAGTTCAACCCTCCGCGCAGTCTAAATTTTTCTTTGTCTATTCAAGTATTAAGAGCCACTAGATTTTTCTTTCTAATTTAAATAATAATTTAATTTATAACAAAATTATATTTAGAGAAAACGAACTTAAGCCTGAAAAACTAAAAATTTCTTTGATTAAATATCACTCAGTTCGAATAAAAAAATCACAACTTAATACTAAACTACTTTTCATATTTCCACTGTCCAAATACAATTGTGTTTTAACACACACCGAATTTAAAGACATTCGTTGTTTTAGTTGCGCAGATATAAGAATATTTATATTTTGGGAAAAAAAAATTATTATATTGAAAATTCGAAAACTGGCTCCAAGAATGGACCGAACGGACATAATGCAGTCTTAAGTCTCTAAAACCATCTTCAAAAACTTACCTTTTTAATGATACCTGTTTGAAACAGATCGGTTAGACGGTTTCGGAGTCTATAACGGACTACTACATTTAAATATTGTTACAAATATTTTTAAATTTTTATGTGGATATACATAGATATATTATATGTATATTATTTATATGTATGTAGATAGATAGATATGTATAGATAGAACAAATTTGGAGTATTATTTCATATATTTTCTGGCGGGCCAAAAGGAATCGTTCCTAGCTGTTATAGTGCATTCAGATCAACTCGCTTAGAGTCACAATACGTCACTGTACTCTCTCCACTACATATTCAGTATAGCTGTCAGGACTGCAATTAAGCTTAAAGAAACAGGCGAATTATGTCATAGTATTTTGGACATAGCTCTAGTGTACTGGAGTTAAGAAAACAACTCCTAGAGAAACATATGGACTAAATGAATCATAATACATAACATGAATTTATTTGATAAATGTGAACGTAGCTTTAGCCAATGTTCCAAATTGAGTTTGTACTTTGCGTCATTTAACATACACTTTTTATAAACAACTAGCTGACCGCCCCGGCTTCGCACGGAAGCTATTTACTTTTATAAGTTTCGATTTACCTAATCAAAGCACATCACGACTTTCACGAACAAAAATAGCAACTTTATTGACAAAATATATACTACATCAGTACGAAGAGCTTACTATTTGCTTATACATACAATTTTGATACTGTTGACATATAAAATTAAACTATTATAATACGTTATATGAACTTATATATTTTGTAAAATTTATCCGCACAAAAACATAAATGTGGAAATAAGGCCAAGTGTCTATCCCAAAAATTTCGGCCGTAAAACGTACTGATACAAAATAAGGACCAAGTTCTTGGTACAATACCATCTCATTTCTAGGCAACCTGTAAGCTTAGCAGTATTTGTTTGCGTTTCTAATATGGGAAAGAATTCTTGGAACAATATTGGCAAGCTTACTGGTTGCCTAAAAAATGAGATGGTATTATACCTATCAAGAACTTGGTCCTTATTTTGATCTCAATACTTTTTACGGCCGAAATTTTTTCGAAAGGAACTTGGCCATATTTTCACATTTGTGTTTTTGTGCGGATATCACTTCTTTTTTCTAAATTTTTTTGGTTAAACATTTGTATGTATACATAATTTTGGTTTTTTAACAGTTAACGATTAGGTTATTTAATGTGAAGCTTTCTAGCTATACTGGAAGTGCCCCATACAAATAAGGGGCACCCTAGTCCCCCCACCCCCACCCTAGCCTTACCTTAGTACCCCATGTTATTCTCCAGGTTCTAATCTACCTCCCCACCAATTTTCAGCCAAATCAGTTCAGCCGTCCTTGAGTTAGAAATAGTGTAACTAACACGACTTTCTTTAATATATATTGATATCCTTTTTAAGTTGCTTTAAATTTTAACAGTCTGCCGTTAAATTTAAAATTTTCAGCTGTTGCTTTAAAACATTAAATCATATAAATTTTACACCAAGCAACCAACATCTTTAATGTTGTTTTTTATTTAATTAATTTTTATCTTTTGTAGTGAAGTCCTTAACTATATAAGTGTCCTGTGTTCAGTGATCATTTTGTAACGAGTTTTACGTTTCTTTTTTTTAATTTATTCTCTTTTTTGTTGGGTTTTTTAATGTTGGCCCTGATTGTTGTTGTCCTTGTTATTGTTGTTTTGGGAATTGACAAAAAAAAAAGTTGAAATGTTTTTATTTCTTGCCACAAAAGGGTTGAGGACACTTAATATCATGTTGCACAACAGCGCCTTTTCAAACTCTTCAATTTGAACTTATTTTTTTTCCACAATACTCGTATAACAAGCCTAGTAAGAGTGTTTGTGTGAAACATTTGATTATGCTAACAATGGCCGAATTTACAATACATTATAGAGAATTAAAATAGAAATCATTAAACATTTTTACTAATAATGAATTAGTTTTTGTAAAATTAATAACTGGGAAAATTTCTTTCCCTCTTCTTTTTACGAAACTTTTAAAAACTGCTTAACAAAAATTAAATTTTAGAATAAATATTAAAAATATGAGAGAGATACGGTTGACGTTATGGGCCATCCCTGGAACTTCGTACTAGACGCAACACACATAAAATTTGCTTCATATAACGCCGTCTTTTAAACTCCACAGAAGTTGCCGAATCTTGGAAATTGACAAGAAGTATATTATACTTACTTACAACAATTAATTTTGAAAAACACTTTGAGAAGCGCTTCTGAAGTTATGAATACAATCTATGTATGTATAGAAATATATTTTGACAACGAAATCATAAAACGAATCGATCGATTTTAATCAAGGTTTTTGCTGTCGCCTTTTTTATTTTAATTTGATCGGTCCAGTAGTTTAAAATGCATTTTTGCAGGATAGATTTTTTTTCGGCAGAGGAACGTGAAACTAATTTATGGTTGACAATTATTTTAATTTATTTTCATGTTACTATTACTATTAAACGTAATTATTATTTGAACTGAATTAATGTATAAATAATAAAGGGCTGCGTGAAACTTAATAATGATGATCATGAAACTTTCATCATTATCTTTTATTCATTCGTTTCTATTCAATACCGATGAATAACTATGAACAGAGAAGAATGAACACACGATAGTTAAGAGACGAGCGTAATGAAGTTTGTGTGTTCACTTATACAAGAGCGAACGAACATTTACAAATGTGAAACCGAACATGTCTTGAATAAATATCAATAATGTTCATGCAAAAACAGTATGCTCTCAAAGATCAGTGTTGCCGGTTGTAGGAAAAAGGAAAATCATTTAAGAAATACGTTAAACATACACAATGAACTAAATGCTAAAAAAATGAAGGCAAAAAACTCTAAAAAATTTACAGTTTAATCATTAATGATTTATTTTATTTATTAACGTTTATTGAAGGTTTATGTTACTTAGAAATGCAAATAACAAACTAAAATACAATTTGAATTTGATTTACTACTAGTGCTCGTAATATGAATAGTATATACATACATACGTATATGCGAGTAAAAGCTAAAACTTGAAATTACATATGCAAGTAATTACACATGGGCAGCGCATGCAAAAGATTACATGATTTCACCAAATTTGCAACATTGCTATTGCGTATTAATAAGAAACTGTGAGATGAGAGCGAGAACTTCGAATAAAAATCGTTTCAATGAACAAACTCTTTGTGTTAACGAAGTGAAACAAAATGTTCTCACTCATACTATGAACAAAGCAACAGTTTGTTCGGTGTTCTGATTTTTATTCGAAATAGAGTTTTAGTCAATGAACATGTTCATTGATGACCACGTTCTCGCAGCCCTTTAATAAATAAGAAATTAATATTATTAGGCAAAAAACAACAATACGTTAAGATTGCAAAATTGAGTACTTTGAATATAACGGACTATGAGTGTTTGTTCAAAATTAGTATTGAGCAATCAGAAATGGGGAATGCCGTACTAACCAAAAATTGAATAAATAAGATATTATTGCAAATCTCGTATTCTATTTCTGTTGGCAACTTGGTTAATAATAGTTGATATTCTATCCCAATTAGTATCCAGTTTACATAAATTGTAAAAATGGATAAACGAACACTGATGAGAGGTGTAGCGGCCTTGAAATTGGTATACTGATGCGTTCTGCTAGTCTGATTGGATATACTAATGTTTTTAAAATAAAAAGTCTTTGTAATTTAAATTTTCATTCATTCAATAAAAGTGTTAATAATATTAATTTCTCATTTATAATTCTCTTAATTTTAAAGACCTAAATGAGTCACATACACAACATTCTCTACAAGGAAAATCCTTTTTAATAAAATAAAAATTTTATTCAAAATTAAATTATACGAACTTTAGCCGCCAATAATTAAATTTCTTTGATTAAACATTATTTAGTTATTTAACAACTTGAATTTTATTCATGCAAAAACGATTGATTGCATAAATGATTGTTAACAGAATTGATAAAATTAGTTTTTAAATTGTGCGAAACCAGCTAAAAGTGTAAAGAAATTTTATCAAAAGTGGTATTGGCAAAAGGCTTGAAATGAAAACTTTGTGATGTTGTATTTATAGTTTAAATATGGTTGCAATGACTATGTCAAAATAGGCAATCTAAACGACAAATGCGTTGCGTAAACGTGTTGCAAAGTCTTTACCTACAATAAAATATTGTAAATACGTACATATGTATGTATGTATGTATGTATAAATATATGTATGCATTTTAAAAATTTGCATAAATAGCACTAAAGAAGTGTTACAAAAACTTTGTCGTAAAATGTTACCCACAGAAAATTATTTACCAGTCAATGACATTAAATGTGAAAATTTTAACACGATTTGTTATTTTCTTGTTGAATTTTTGTTGTTGCACCATTTAGGTCATTCTCTAGAATCTGAATAGATTGTCAAGATTAATATAACAACGTATTAATCTCATATTATCATCATCATCATCGTCGACAGCAGCATCATCATACTCGACATCGTCATATTCAATGTCATCATCAACAGCCATGGCAGCAAGAACTTAATGTCAATAACGTGCACGTACAGAGACACACCCACACAGAGACTCATATACGTACATACGTATCAACGTCGCTACAGTTCTTGTGGAAAAAAAAAATTGCTTACATTTTACACACTGTAAAACAGTTTATGAATACCGATTAAAAACTCCTATTTTTTGCTTCTTAACAAAGAAGGCTCAAAACTTTTTTTGGCGAAATATAAACAACAAAATCAACAGTTTGCTTGTAAATGTCATAGACATACAACCAGGGTTAAAATAGAATGAGTAAAGATACCTTCTGTAACAATTTATTTATCAGTCACACGGTTTCTGGCACCTGTATACCCATCACATTCTTATAGTATATATTTTACAAGATTTTTTACAAGATATGCCGTTGCCGATCCCTTACTTACAACGTCTGATTGAGAGCCTTTTCTAAGCAGGCATTATTAATTTAATAAAGTTGTAATTTAATTGCTATGTACTTTTTAATTTTCTTAAAAAGAACAACGATTTCAATTTCTGTAACTAAATCATTAATGAAACGATTTTTAAAATTCTTTTCTTTTTGGAAAAAGGTTGACTTGCAATTGGGTTTCATAAAATCGAAAATATGGGAAATTCTAAACTACTTGCCCTATGATATTAACTGTATATTAACTCTACTAGTTATGGAGCAGTTTTTAATATTTTTTTTTTTTTTCTCATTGGGTTGCATGCAGTTATACCCATACATTTTTTGGGAAAATCGGGGCAAGTTGTTGACCCAAAATATTTGCTATCAAATAATCCCGTAATTTATATACCGATTTTCATAATAAGTGTGCTTGCATCTTGGTCTCATAAAAAGTTCTTGCAAATTTTCGCTTTATTCGCAATTTTTACAGAATTTTTGCATCACTTAAATGTTTGCGTTTTTTAATCAAAAAAATTTTGAAATTTTCGCTTTATGGCATTACGTAAGTAATAAGTAGTCATTCCCTGAGTGCTAGTCCTAAAAAACCTTTTCTTAATCTTAAACCTTTTTAGTTTTTGTATCATTTAGTATCGTTGGGGCCACCAAGAATGCATGTCGGAACTTTTGAATGTAATAAGTGAGGTTTCTTGGAAGGTCATCCTGTGAAGACAGAAAACATTTAGCACATAATTTATCTGGTAGATATATGGGGTCCTTCAAGTTGGCCTCATGATTTCTAATCCTAGTTACACATGCATATGTACTATCCATTTATACATTTTTACGTTTAGAGTGACAGTTCGAAAAATATCAATAGCAAAACCAATTTACTTTCACAACCATATTAAGTAAATAGCTCTTACCCTTGACTTCGTTTATAGTACATTTAAATGTATGGATGAACTGTCTGTACATCAAATTGATCGAAAAATAAAAAGTACCAGCTCTCCTTATTTAACCCCCAGAAAGTACACTATATGTTAATGTAAATAATATTAGTAAAAACTAAAAAGTACTAATTTGTCCTTTTATGCCTCTTAAAAAGTATTCTATATTCTATACAAATACTGTAAGCCGACGAAAATTTGTAACATTTCTTTGATGGTGGAATTTTGTTTTAAGATCATTATCAATATAATAAATTTTTATTTGTATTACTGTTTTTGCATATAAATTTAATAATTTATATTTATTCTAATTTTTTGCTAATGGGTAAGTTTTTCAGGGATTTATTTATAAATATTGGAATAAAAATAATTAATAACTTTTTAAATAAACCAATAGTGATCTTACGCTTAATACAAATCAGAATTTAACAAATATAACAAAGACCAAAGGAAAAGAATACACAATAAAATTATCAATATATGTGACCTGCTCCACGAAAAGTGACCTCTGCGCCGAAAGGAAGTTATTGAGAAAAACGCGTTTAAAAAAAGATCTTCGTTTTGAGCTACGTATCTGCACTGATGATTTTCATTAATTATGTTCATCTTTACAGGTGATTTGTAAAAAAACTAAAAGACATAGAAAATTGCGGTTTGCGGCATTTGAAAGAGCGTTTTTTTCCTATAAGAATCATTCAAAAAGTAAAAAAAAAATTTTCGGCGCAGAGGTCCCTTTTCGTGGAGCAGGTCACATATATTGCTGCAAAACTTCGAGCTGTTTCGTACCAATTTTAGAATATTTAACTCGACTCATAAATTTTTAATTAACTTTTAAGAAACATTATAAACATTATGTTTGTCACTGTACTTCCACTCTTGCACTTTTACTAAGGACCTTCAACGCTACTCTCATTGCGCTATTTTTTCATTCGTTTTTTTCACTCTGCCTTTAGTGTTTTTTTGTTGGCTAGGAATTTAAATGGCCAAATGAAAGCACTTTGTAAAGGGTAGACGTACATCATACATACATACGAGTATTGAACATTGATGAGTTTAAACATCCATTTCGTTTTTGTATTAACAATTCTGTTATGTTAATCACGATTAAAATTAATTTGTGTTGGCGTAGAGGTCAATTAAAAATTAAACTAGTTAAACCAATTAAATATGTAACGGTTTAAAATAAAACACAAAAAATGTTAATGGAGCGGTTAAAGGCTTTAAAAAAAGACTTACGGTATGTTGACATTGGGGAAATATTTGATGAAAAATATCATATGTTTCTTTGCTATATTGGGACCATAAACTGTTTTTGATTGACAAACAACAAAACACCCAATTTTGGGAAATCAAAATTATTTGTTAACATACAGAAATGGTCCCAAAAACAAATATTTATTAAAAACTACACACAAAACTACTTCTTTTAGTAAAACTAATTTATTTTGTAATATAAAAACCAGTTTAAATTACACTAACCCTAAGCAAAAGTACTGATAAGTGATAAGGGTCTACGCACATATTACGTAACGCTCCGTGGAAAGGGGGGGGGGGTTAAAGATTTGTTACGGATTTGAAATTTTGCACTGAAAAATTTGTAAAAAGCGTTACGAAGAAGGGGGTATAAAATGTCTGAAAACAGCGTTACGTAATATGTGCACAGCCCCTAACTGTGAACGTAGCTTAAGCAGAAACAGAGTCACGTAAAAAATATATTTATCTAGAGGTAAAATGTTTCAACAAAAGGTATTCTATAATATTGTAAACAAATGCCTGAATAAAACGATCCAATTACCAAAAAATTCGTCCATAACTGGAAATTTAAAAAAAAATATCATGTGAAACCCAAGTTGTGAAAAAACCGACAATTTGCGATAGATTGCAACAATTTTTTAAACATTTTTATTCAATTTTAATACAAAGCTCTTAAAACTTTAAGAAATGCAAAAAATATAAAAGATTTTCTCAGAGCTGGAAAGACGGCGGCCTCGATAGAACTAATTCTAACTTATTTTGTCATAGCACACATGAGTCACGCGTTTTATCCTACACATTGGAATCGATCAATACACACTTTGCTTTAATTCTTTTTTTTTTCTTTTTTATATTAAATAATTATTAAATTAAATAAAATTTTTCAATATCTTCTCACCTATAGTTGGAGTTTTGTTAATTTCCAATAGAAATTCTCAGTTTCATTTGGAATTTATTTTAATTTCAAAATCTTTGTTTATTTTGAAAATGGCAAATCAAATTGAAATTCAGTTTCATTTGGAATTTCTTTTAATTTCAAAATCTTTGTTTATTTTGAAAATGGCAAATCAAATTGAAATTCTTAATTTTTAAAATAAAATATTAAAAAGACTCGTCTTTCGCAACACAAAAAAAAAGAGTATCAGGATTATAAAGTCGCGGCCAAAGAGTACTGACTAATTTAAGTGGTAGGTGACAAATTTTTTTTTCGATTTTCAATTTGAAATCATCATGTACTGCTTACAAATTTAGAACAAGAATAGCAACTTTAATTTTTAATTAAGTGGTTTTTTAAACCTAAATTTTCCAAAAATATTAATTAATTAGATTGAACTTACCTGTATGTAAACGGGTGTGTTGTTGGACGTGCGATAATTGTTTAAATCTACGATCACAATATGAACATTTATATGGTTTTTCACCTGTATGGACCCGTATATGTTGAACTAATTGATGATTACTGGAAAAGCTCTTCATACACTGTTGACATTGGTGTGGCTTAGATTCTGCTCCTATACCGCCGGTACCGCCGGCAGGACCCAAACCAGTTCGGGGTATTTGCTGTTGCATTTGTTGCATGGCGCTTTTGTGCATAAAAAGCTATTCAAGGACACAATCACACAGCGAACATATAGATACACGCATTGACGAGCAGGAGAAGTTACCAGTATTTTGTTTTATATTTATTATAATTAATAAAAAAATAATATTACTTCTTTAGTTTTTAATGTAAATATTATAAACTATTTGCTACATAATGTTTTAATAACAAATTTTAAATAATAGTTTTGCACAAAATCAATATGTACTTAAGTGTAGTAAAATTATACTTTTAACAGAAGAAAATGAAATAATTAAATAAATTAAATTACAAAAGTTAATGGTACAAAAATTATTGTTAAAAAAATGCTGCCGCTAGATGTTTTGAGGTAGAATATATTTGTGGGAGTTTTCGGTTGAACTGATATAAACAACTAACAGAATACGCTACAGTCAATGAAATAGTATTTAAAGTTAAATGCAACCAGTATATTTTTGTTAAATCTATCAATACTGAAATATAATAAAAAAAATGAATTCCAAGTAAGAGTCGTTTAATGAAGGCAACTATAGTGCGATTATTTATGGAACAATTGAATTAGTAATGCCTACTTAGCTCACGACCTACCGAAAATATCAAATACACGACCAAGAACGTCCAAGAACTACCTTGCTTTTAGAATCACTAATATGACCCCATAAATTCGTCAGTCACTATGGCATCATAATTAGAGAACACTTTGTACACTTTCGACAACTTAAACTTCAAAATAAGTGGCACGAAATAACCATTAAATCACATTTATAATTTTAATATTGGTTTTGAGAACAGAAGTCTAATGAAATATAAGTATCATGAAATATGGGGCAAATGTTTTTATTTTATTCACAATATAGTGAATGATATAATCTATTTATGTATTACTTTCTGTTTGTTCTGCGATACACAGATATATTTTTTTTATTATTATTATTATATATTTTATAGATATATTTTTATTTTTGGCAGGATAATTCAATAAATTTATTTTAAAGGAAAAGCATTTAAAGTGTTAATAAAAAGTTTTAACAAAATAAACCTACTTCAAAATATAGTATGTTATTTTATTATTGTATTTGTAATTTTCAAAAATCAATTTTAAACTCACAAACGATTGTTGAAATATTGTGCATAAAATATTATGAATTGTATATAGAAGTTGCTTAACCATCAACAAATAAATAAAATATTTTAATTTAAAAAATGTGTTACAAAATAATGCCTACGGTCTGAAAGACCGTTAATAAAAAAAGAAGTTCGATCGATCGAATCTTTTAATACAGCGAATACAAAAAAAAAAAAAAAACAATTGTTTTTTGTAGTTCGATTTGTTGTTCGTGTGGTCTTACAATTTAGAAACAAGCAAAAAATGCTTTAATAGTAATAAAAACTTTTTGTCTACGTAGTGAGTTTTTTCCTTTTGTTTTACTCTCAGTTGTTAAATTGTAGTGGCCGATGCACAGTGGTGTATAATGGACAAATAGTGGCAATTTCTGAATAACTGTTTCGTTTGCTGTGACATCCGCACAAATACATACATACTATCTATCTATGTAAAATGCGGTCAAGTCTCTTTCTAAAAATTTTAGGAGTTAACAACGACATGAGGACCAACAGCATCTCATTTCCAATAAACAAGATATAATGGCAAGAGTTTATACCGATAAGAGAAATGTTTAGCTATTCATATAAGGGTAAGTCTAGCTATAGCGAATTTAGTTCCCCATACAAATAAGAGCCATCCTATCCCCCTTTTATGAAAAGTATCTGGTCAGATTTTCCTGATAATTGGCTCACCAAACCTACCCGTGTTCCAAATTTCAGGTCTCTAGCAGCAGGTGCCGATTTGTCCCAATATTGGGAATTTTAGATACTATTTGCGGACAGATATTCAATTTATATTTTAACTATGAATAAATATTCCAATTATTTTAAGATATTGTTCATACACGGAGTCATAACTCCAAAAAAGTAACTTTGTAGAAAACGAGTTTAGAAAGTCTACGCAAGATCTCTTAGATCTCATAAAAGCTCTTGTATACTTTAATATATGTCTCTATATGCATATAAAAGTGAATTTTTGTATGTTTGTCTGTTTGAAAGTTATGGACTCCCAAACCAACAAAAGAATTTCGAAAGAATAGTTGGGTAGTAATTTGTTTGATATATTAAGTGGGCATGGCACTTCCTATTAATAGGGTTATGATAATATATATGGATCTAATACAGCTAAGAAACTATGTGCGCCTAGCGTATTGTACATTAGTGTTCCCCGAGGAGTACGTTTTGTCATCTTCGTGATACCCACACTTTGGTGCCGTGCATACTGGGAAAAAGGGTAATTGTCTTTTCCAGACAATACCTTTTGTCAATTACCCATAAAACTTGTAATTTTCTACCCAATATCTAAAACAAACAAGCAACGGATGTACATATAAGGTAGATAAAGGAAGTACTTAATCGATTTTAGTCTGGTAGAAGGTGAAAGGGCACCTAAGGTCTCCCTCAACACCGAAGGCAATAGAAAGTTAATCCTTAGGGGGTTTCTTTCGAGGCTTTAGCAGTTACCTAAACTGCTACCACGGGAGCCGGTAACCCCCTACGGGTGAGTGTCTACCGGGCGGTAGAGAGTGTAGTCCTATATTGGACACACTTTTGCGATGAGATATTGCGAGATGAATATCTGTTATCTTGAGCATGGATATGCATTGGCATATTCCTTCTCCTTGAGAATTTATAGTACAAGTGGTGGCTGTGGTTGCTACCAAAAGTTGGGAGAGGTATTGTTTTAAGGACTGATGCTTGACCAGTTCTAGTGGCAGTGCTGTTGCCAAACAACAGATAAAATAGATTATAGAGCTCGAACACTTAAGGAAGGTGTTAAGGCATGGGGGGGTGGACCATGCGTAAGAATTTACCCCCTGATGTCACTCTGGAGGTCACACTTCTGTGCCCTTGAGGTAACTAGGGGTGCTTGTGAACACTTTCACAGGTTCCCACCTTAATCGGTGCCACATCTGTGCATTTGTGTTAAATTAAAATTATTAAATATTGGGAAGTGGGTGTAGCACCTCCCACACAATAACTCTGATATATTCTGGGAAATAATGAAGTAGTTACCCCACGGTTTTTTAGGATCTAGTTCGCTGAATTACGGCAATACTCTAGAGAAAAATAATTAGAAAAAAAGTTAGTGGGAAAGGAAATTTTTGTTTAATGAATTTAGGGAACTAATGCAGATAAATATTTAAAGTTTTGTGCGCGTATTATTGTATATATTGTATATTTGTTTTAAAGAAGAAGTATTACGAAAAGCATTAGTTTTAATTCGTTGTTGAAGTGTTTTTTTTTTCTTTTTTGCTAAAAAAATTTTGAATATATTATGTGTAAGTGGGCATCGGCCCTACTCATATAGAGGAAATTGATATTTTATAATATTTTACCTTTTCAGATTGGTTTTAACGAAGATTTAATGGGTTTATTTAGAGAATTATTCTTAATAATATAAAAATTATATAAGTGGGCGTGATACTTTACACATACAATGAAAAGTAATACTGAAATGGGTTTTGCAGCTAATTAAGTAAGATTCTTGAAATTTTGTGTAATGCTTCCCAGAAAAGACCGATAATTTAACCTAATTAATGATAAATATAATAAATATAATCAAAATTATTTAAATTTCAAAGTTTTATTCTTTAGCGCAAGTCAAAAAGATTATGGTGTAGCGTAGTACTCCGCGTATAAGGTAGTCTTATATATAAATAGGCCACACGATTTCTTTCGGTTGCGGATCAACTCGTCGAGTTTTGGCCAATAAGCAAGATTCTACTGTATATAATTTTAATAATATATGTAGACTTTGTCATTTTTGGTCTTTTTATTTTTTGTCAACCAATTTTTCAAAAAGTTTGTTTAAGGGTTAAAACTCTAAAGTTGTAGATACATATATACTTACATGAATACACAGTATGTAGTATGTATATACATATGTATGTAGTTGCAAAATGTAAACTTTGTATTGTGTCTACGCAGAAACAATCCACAACAACAAGAACAAAATAATAATTGTATACACCTCGTAACAGTAAATGCTCTAATTATTGCAGAAGAATTTGCAATTTGACACAATTACATATTGTCTGTGCAAAAGTTTCTTGCCCAACTAAAATGTGCTTTTTTTTTGTATTTATTGACAAGTTGTCAATGATGTGTAAACATTTTTAAGCAACTTTGTCTTGTACTCGTAAGTTTGACTATATGAATATTTGTATGATGTATTAATTTGAATGTTTAGCTCAGAATTTCATCGTAGGCCAGTAATGAACAATTTAATATGTATGTATTAGTGATGTTACGAATACTCGTATTCGTATTCGACTATTCGCCTGTTTTAAGATATTCGTATTCGTATTCGCCAAATTCAAAAGAATATTTTTCGAATAATTTTCCCATACATTTTCCAAAAAAAAAAATCATACAAAAGCTTAAAAAAGTACATAAAATGTAAAAAAATATATTCATTTTTATTAAAAAAACCCATTGTATTTCACACAGAGTAAGAAAAACGAAATCTGAAAGTATGTTATTAAAATAATTAAAAAATATTCTGTAGAGGTTTTCAAATTCGGCATCTTAATGCAATAATAATGTTAAATCACTAAATTTTTTTTTTCATTTATAGTTACTAACGCAAAGGCAGGGATTTTTTCCAATTAAATTTGAAATATAAACCTCAAAAGAAATATTCGTATTCGTATTCGGCGAATACTGTTTTTAATATTCGTATTCGCGAATACTAAAAATTGATATTCGTAACATCACTAGTATGTATGTATGTATATGACGAATGTATGTAAATAAAAAGTGTTCTAACATTCGATTAATGAGATATTTTAAGGTTAAAATTTTTTTCCAGACATTATTAATATACAGTGAAACTTCGATATAACGAATTCCAAGGGTATCCGAATATACTTCGTTATAGCTATTAATTTGCTATACATATACAGCTATTCAACAAAAAGTTTTTAAAGGTTTGTGAAGCGTTTTTAAGGAAAATTGCTTAAAATTGTATTCTTAAGCGTTTAATAGCTTATTATTCGTTTAATAAACCAAAAATAGAATTGAAAATTTTATTGATGGATTTACCCTTCCATAAGCCAAAAATAAGCTGACAGGTCTGCATTTAAACAGCTGCCCTATGTTTGTTTACATTTTAGAAATTATATTTTTGCGTGCAAATTTTTACAATTTGTGAAAAATAATTTATATAAATATAAAAATAAGCAATAATATATACACTTTAAACACAATTCATAGAATATGTACGTGAGATTTAAAATTCTATAATTCTAATTTAAAATTTGTAACTTTTACAGACACTTTGGAATACGTTCCAAACTGTAGACAAAGGAACATGTAAAATTGTTTAAATGTTCTGTTGCTACCACTTTTATATTCATTTTGACTATTATTTAGTTATTATTAAAATTAGTTACAAATTATTGCTTCAACACAGCCAATTTCAAACAAAATTTTGCAAAGAGTTTAATGTATTTTGTTAGTGATGTAAAAAAATGTAAATAAACCCAATACCCGAATACTTTTTGTGTTGCCGATAGTCGAAAAGAACTAAATAAATATATTTCTGCATACTTTTTGCTTAATGCTGTTTTGAAAAATCTATTAAATATATTTTTATTTGAATGCATGCTTTTTTAGTATAGAAATAATGACAATACTAGTTACCAACTTGAATACCGATTAAATCGTAAAGTGTATTTCAATGCCACTATGAAAAAATAGCAACCCAAAGCAATCAGAGTTGCCACACATAAACATGAATGAACTTAAAACGTTTAATAACTATTAATCTCATATTGAGCTCCAATGAATACGAATCTCTTACAATGGTTTATAAGAAAAAAAAACCTTTAATAACTATTATGGGTTTTAACATATATTCTGGAAACCTTTAAGGTAAGTTCAAGATATACATATGTATTTATCGGCTGAATGAAATAAGGCGCAGCGAAATAACTACCAAAGAAATAACACCTAACAAATTTTCATATGAAATAAGTTCCAGTTTTTGGGACTTGATTCATAATGAAATAACTCCCACACAAAATAGTTAATGAAGTCCCAATGAAATAAAATTAAAAATATATGCAATAAGTGCAAAATTTTTAATGGGCTCATGAGAGTTTAAAAAAAATAGCTGTATGAAATAAGTCATAATGAATTAACTTCCAATGAAATAGGACCTAAAAAATGAAATAAGTAAAAAAAAATTGAAATAAATCCAAAAGAGAATGAAATTATCCAAAACGTGAAATGATATAAGTTCTAAATTATGGGACTTGCTTCCTAACGAAATAATTTCCACTAAGAAAATTAATTAAGTCCCAATGAAATAAAACCCAAAAAATATGATATAAGTTCTCTTGATATATAAAAAGAATTCAGTAAATTTTTAGTGAGCGTAGCCGGTTTTCTAAATACCTTAAAGAAAAAATTTCTGAAACCCTTAGCTAGCAAGACGGCCTTGAGAGGTTTCTCCTTCTAAATATTTTTTGAAACCTGCTGAAGGCTTACTTATGTCTATGTCCTGAAACGGCGATACTTGCTAAAGCTTTTCTGCATTCCATAAGATACTTTGATCACTGCACTGAAACATCCCCACGTAATGCAGAAACTCTTTAGTTAGCATCGCGGTTCCAATATCGTGGTGGAACAAAAAAATGCTTAAACCCGACCCAAGGCCTATGCAGCAAATTTTTACACATTATGACACATTTAAAAGTGGCACAAAGCCCATAAAGGTTATGTCAAATTTGAAAGTCACGTAATGTCCATGGACGTTAGAATGCTTTATTTAAGTGATAAGGAAATTATTATGAAAAAAATCCTCAATAATTGAAGCTGCCGTTGGAAATACTACGTAGAAGAAAATGCTTAAGACCGCCTATACAGGAAACCTTCAGGAGACAGGTTTTAAAAATATATCACAGGAGAAACCTTTCAAGGCTGTCTTTGCTAGCTAAGAGTTTTAGAAATTTTTTGAGAGAAAGCCTTGTACATTAATAATTTAAAAAGTTCTTGTCGAATCGACATTCAATAAATAAAAAATTGTTGGTGTTCCAAACTGCGTCTTGTGATGTAAAAAGGATCACAAGAAAATGGTTTAGGTGGCTTGGGAGAAATAAATATCGACACATTCCGAAATAAGTGTTTTGCCTCAATAAAGAAACTATTTCCTTGAAATTATCACTTGATTATTAACTTCTTCTGAAAGAAAGTTATTGAAAATAATTTTTTAGAAACAGTGATTCTTTGAAACCGACTCCACGAAAAGGAGGAGGCTATTAATTCGTTTGTAGTTTTTTAATACTCATTCATAATTTTATCAATTATGAATCGAATTTACAAAAATATGGACAACTTGCCATACAATACTGACAATCGAATAACTTCCATGGGCCATGGACATGTATTTTTAAATTCTTTTTTCCCACAGTTTGGTACCATAAACTTCTTTTTTTTTTTTTTTGGAAAATTGGGGCCTGTTGTTCTTCAAAAATATTAATTATTGAATTTTCTCTCCTCTTCCTAGCAACTCATTTCGATCTTTTGTTTGAAAAGAGTTGCTTGCAGTTGGTGGAAAGTTGTTCTTCTAATCTGTTGATTATCGAATGACGCTTCCATATATGGACAGATTCTTTTTTTAAGCTATTGCTTAGCTTCTATCGCAGGCCTTGAGGCGACCGAATCAAGAAATTTTTAAACGTTTGTTTTTGTTTTTGAAACGAAAAAACCTGGAACTATGTTTGTTTCTTTTGTTGATGACTATACAGTGTTGCCGTTTTGGAATTTTTTTAAATATCCAGTGTTGCCACCTTTTCCAGAAAATTTTCCAGGATTTTAAGGGAATTTTCGTCAAATTTTTTGGGAATTCCCGTCCAGTGTTTCCACCTTATCCCGGGAAATTTTCCGGGATTTCTGGGTTTTTGAGGCGATTTTTATATATGTACATATATAAAAAAGTCGTGTTAGTTACACTATTTATAACTCAAGAACGGCTGAACAGATTTGGCTGAAAATTGGTGGGCAGGTAGCTTAGAACCAGGAGAAGGACATAGGATACTAACGTAAGGCACTTTTTACCTGGGGGGACTAGAGTGCCCTTCTTTGTATAGGGCACTTCTATTATAGCTAGAAAACTGAAATTGAAATTGCATAAGTTGATAAAAAATGCTATGCAATAGCTTTACCGCGGCAGTCCCCGCGTGCCACACGTCTTTTTTTTTTTTTTTTTAAAGGGTTTGCTTGCAGTTTGGTGCGGAAAATTGTTTATCGCATATCTCCGCTATTTTTAACCGATTTCCAAAATATTTTTGTTTCGCGCAAGCAAATTATTGTTTTTATAAAAACGACTTCATTTATTGACAGATTTATATAATTAGTTTTTTTTATCGCATAGGCAGTATTCCCCCCCCCCCCCCCCTCACCACCCCAAATATTAGTCCCATAGAAATGTGAGTGGCCCTCTGAAATTTTTATTTATATAAATCCACTTTTTATGGGACAATTTTATTTTCTTTGTTTTTAAAAAGAAAATATGTAGATATATTAGTCTTTCGTGGAACTAATATACATATTAACTAGAAATTAATTAATTATATCGAGTTTTAAGGTTTTGAATAGGTATATTCTTTGTAGCTAAACTTATTTTGTTGGAAAAATTTTGCATTTTTATAAGTACCTACACCGAAATTAAAATTATCTTAAAGATTGTTTTCTGCTGAATGAGGTTTTTTTTATTCCTTTGGGAACGCCCTTAATTAACAATTATTTTTAATGCAAAAAATCTTTATTAGGATAACAAAACCCACTAGAGTTACATACACGTAAATCAGATTGAAAAAAGGAAGGAAATTAAGTAAAAATATGCTGAATGCATGTATATAAGTATGTAATTTTTCTTTTATATATTTACAAGTGAGGTTTTTGTGGCTACTTGTATAGTTTTAACGGTTTCTTTTTAATTATCATTTTTTTAAATATTATGTACATATGTATGTCTGTGCATACATTTCTGGTTGGCTATCAAAATACACTTAGTCGAACATATCTATGTACTGTACATTAAGAATAAAAAAAAGAACGCCGGGATATGGTCGAAGCACTAACACACTATTAAAGGTGTTGGACAACCTTGTCACAGTATGTGTTGTGAGTGATTAGCTCTGGGGTGGATAGCAGGTAAACTATATATTGAAATGTAAATGAATAAAATTTTTTTTTATTTTGTTCAAAGTCATAGTAAATTTTAATATTTTTACAATTCTATTGCTTTCCCAGTCATTTTTCTAGAAGAATTGTTTTGTGAAACGTATTTTATTTTTGCAAAAGAAATATATACGTACATATAAAAACTGCAATGTCGGGGAAAATATGTACTCATTTTTTACTCTCAGCTAAAGGCTAAGTTGTTACAGTATTGAGCTGTTTAAAAAATACATATATATGTATGTACGTACGTATATAACTTTTTCTCCTCTTTGCGCTACCATTTGTCCGTACATACATATCTTCTTTTTCATGTCCGAAAAAATATATTTTCATTCAACCAACCAAGCAACCAGCCAGTCAGCCAACCAACTAACCAGCTTAAACTTTGTTGGCTCCTCGCAATGTTGTATTAGCTCGCATATAACAAAGTTGTGCTAAAATATTGCTTTAGTGTTTAAAGGACTGTCGTTGGTGGAAGGCAAAAATGCAAAAAAAAAGAATAATTAGTTTAAACAGAAACCTTACATAGAAATATAAAAAGAAAATGAAATGAAAGTAAAATTAAGGAAGTAGTTCTCCATCTTGAAAAACTAATAAAGAATAATTAATTTTTATATTATTACGAATAAACATAATTACTATTTGAACTACTTATATTAATCTACATATGAGAAATTAATATTATATGAAAATGAATATTATCAGGTTCACGTTCAGTTTTATTGAATTAATGAAAATTCAAATTCAAGTTTTTATTTTGAAAACATTTGTATATCCAATCAGACAAGGATAATGTATCAGTTACTAATTTCAAGGCCGCTACAGCTCTCATCAGCGTTCGTTCGTCCATTTTTACAACTTATGTAAAGTTGATACTATTTGGGAAAGAATATCAACTATTTAAACAAGTTTTCAAGAGAAATAGAATACAAGACATGTTGAAACAAACTTTGGTTAGTACGAAATTCCCCATTTCTGATTGGTCATTACTAAAATTCAACTAAAACTCATAGGCCGTTATATTCAAAGTAGTCAACTTTGCAATTTAACGTATTTTTTTTTAACTTTGTAGTTGGGTGGTTACATCAATTTCATCGACTGTTACCCTAGTATTCGGAAACAGCTTGTGCCCGAATGAACGTAATTATTATCTGAACTATATTAAAGTAGGTATATGTGAGAAATTACTCCACTTATACCATATTCCAGTTGTGCCAAAATTTCAACGTTTCGACGTTTGTAATTCTCATAATTTTGTGACATGTCATAATGTATACATTGTCATAATTATGACACATTTTAATATCTCAAAATTCCGCATAAGCCTTAATATTTTTCGCCACCGTGGCATTTCCTAAAACAGTGGGCGCTGCTTATTAACAATAATTTTCTGCACACTTTGACTTTGGGCGCCACCAAAAATTTAATATTAAGTAGGTATTTGTATTTATTATATGTATGTGTCATATTTAAAAGTGTGGATGATATGGCACCATTTTCAAAAGTACGCTGATATCCATAACGATAATGACAAAACATCCATGGATTAAATGACACTTTCATTGGACATTATGTTTACTAGACATGATGTCAGTGAACATTATGACATGCCGTCTACATACTTATGTACATATGTAGTTTAGATAAACGCAACAGGTCTTTTTATGAATGTATTTTTATAGACATGCATCACGTAAGAGAAATATTTTAAAGATCGTAAAAAAGAAAACTTTAAAAAATATCTTTAGAAGTCCTAATCCTGGTTTATGAAGATTATCATTATCAAATAGAACAAAACTAAATAATGTAATACCATGAATTTATTTGGTCAAGTTGGGGCAAATATCTCTTGAACCGGCTTCTGATTTCTAAAAGCTTTAGGACTTGACTGCATATTTCCGTTATCCCGTAAAAAAAATGTCTAGTCATGACCATGATGTAGATTTCTTTAAGCTTTGCAGGAAATTTACTTTGTTATTTTCTGGTTTTTGTATTTTTTCTATTTCGTGTTTTTTTCCATTTTCTATACACATTTTGCTGTGTACGTTTTTATAATATTCATCTGTTGTTCATTGTTGTTTTTTTTTTTTGGTTCTCTATTAGTTTTTTTTTTTTTTTTTTGTTTTGTTTCAAAGAAACGAAGCCAATGGACGGCCTTGTAAGCAAACTTTGAAAAATGCCACTCCCAAATGTTGGCAGGGTAAAAATAATGACTGAAATAGAAGGAAAAAAATATCATGAAAAAAAATATTTCTGTGTGTAGTTGATAAACGGCATTTTTTCTAGCTCACTACCCCCAGAATAAAAAAAAGGCAGACCAGTACCGATAGTTCATATTAGGTTTTTTTTTTTTTTGTAACAAACACTTATTCTAGATGGCTGAACAAATTTTGTAAAAATTTTGTTTTAAGGGGGTTGTAACCAACGTGAAAAATATACATACATACTTATATGATTGACACATCTGACGAAATACGCAAACAGCGATCCAATTTACAATTAAAAGTTTTATTGAGAAAATAATAAAATAAAAAAAAAACAACTTGGCACTTTGAATGAATAAAAAGGACAATTATGTAAAAAACTTATTTTTAAATGAGTAATTTCTGCACGCACATACTCTGTCACACCCTCTCTGTATATATATATGTGTGCGTGTATGCTTCGCAAATAATATAAAAACTTAGCTCTATAGCTTACCTCGTAATCGGCAGAAGCCATTCAGCCATCACCTCACTAAAATAAATTTCGATCGAAAGTGGTTCCAATTCCGAAAGTTACAAACGAAAAGTTTGTTTGTACTCCACAAAGTATTTTTAAAAATCCAAATGGAATTTACCATAAATTAACTATTAGCAATTTCCAAAATGGATTTTCAAGCTAACCAAAAATTGTTTCAACATGTTGAAATTTAATAAAAAAAAAATTATAACAATTCTCGTATTCTAATTCTATTTAAAACTTGGTTAAATAGTTGATATTTTTCCCAATTAGTATCCACTTTACATAAGTTGTAAAAATGGACAAGGGAAGGCTGATTAGAGGTGTTGCGGCCTTGAAATCAGTAATTTGAATTTTAATGAATTAAATAAAACTGATCGTAAGCCTCATAAAAATAATTTTTATTTATTTATTAATACAGTTAAAAAATTAATTACGTTTATTCGTAATAATAATACTCGTTTATATTTTTTTAATATAATTTTTCTTTTATATCACAATTACGCTCTCTTCCATAGCTTTGCAAAGAAGAAGTAAATGATATTTCCCTGTCCTTGTAATAATTATAATTAATGGGCCAAAACGCAAATTCGTTTTACTTTCTTGGCTGTCAAATGATGAAATATCAAGAATTGAGCTGTCAGCCTTTGACATTTATTTAGTCAAAAGTTAGGAAATTTTAACAATGGAACGCTCTTGAACAAACAACATCATTAATTTCTCTAAATGATGTAGGAATAGAACTGGTCACTAAAAACTGTTCCGACAGCGATTGAAGCTGTTTCAAGCAATTGTATACAACATCGCCCTCCTTCGTCGGTTAGCAGAAACATCGGTGGAGTAAAAACAATTAATAAAATCGTGCTAATACTGCTTAACTAAGTTAATGCTTCTACTTAACACCAGAGGTGCCTCAACACTGCTATAAAAATTAACATAACGCACAAAGCAGAGTTGTAAAAAAGTTAAGCCTTCTAAATTTTCAACATCTATCTTCTCTACCCTATTCCTCTCCCTGAGTTCTGGCACAGTGCATTGCATAAGTAGGTGTCATCCCCTGAGTGCTAGTCCTAAAAATAAAAGAATTTTAATTATGAAAATCAAAATGGCAAAAATTTTACTGTATCACTTAGTAAAATTCGAGAAGTTTTCAACATCAACATCCTGCTAAGACCTCTGTCCGTAATTTAAGCGCTAAATTGTCACATATAGGACTTACAAAATCCACAAACAGTCTTCGAAAAACCATTTTATTCAAAGAAAGTCACCGTATAGTGCGGTTTGTGATCAAGCGGCATTATCGGCCCGTATTTTTACGAAAATGAGCAAGGAAATGCCGTCACCGTAAATTCTCTGCGCTACCAAACCGTGATAACCGATTTCTTGTGGCCACAATTGGCTAATGTTGGCATCAAAGGCGTTTAGTTTCAGCAAAACTGCGCCAGAAGCCACACAACCAGCCAAACAATTCAGGTATTGCATGAGAAATTTCCCAAGCGCGTAATTTCTCGAGTTCGATGTCAATTGACCGCCTCGTTCTTGTGATTTAACGCCGCTGGATTAATTTTTATGCGGCCATTTGAAAGGCAGGGCTTACGTTAACAAACCACAAATAACTGACGCTCTGGAATATGAAATTCGGCGCTGCATTGACGACATAAGCGAAGCTTTGTTGCAAAATGTGGACATTTGCCCGATATTATATTCCATTATTAATTCCCATATTTTTACTTTACATTGAATTTAACTGAATTTGTCAAAAAAAAGTGAGTTTTTAAGCCAATTTACTTCCTAACCTCAAAATTGCTCACCCTTTATGATCTCATTTTATTTTTTTTTGTATATAGTAGTGAAAAGTCTCGTATTCTATTTGCATTCGAAATGTGTATACATGGGATATGCAACAGAGATACCTAACAAGTAGTGCAAGTATTTACAAATGAATACGGACGAGGTTTAGTGGCTTCTACCGTAAACAGCGTTTGTGCTATTCAGACGTGTAGTTGAATTCTAAAGTGATGTTTAGATATTAATTTTTGAAATATGTTTACCATGTCTATTTTTAAAAATGATTTTTTTTATAGCAGGTCCCATTATTTTTTTGAGAAACGAGGCAAGTTGATTTCCTAAAATATTGATTGTCTAATCACATTGCAATTTATAGATCGATTTTCATAATACTTTTTGTGTTTGAACAAGTTTGATTGCAGTCTGGTCCTATTAAAGTTCTATGAAAATTGAGAAGCAAGTTATTCCCTCCCCCAAAAAAAATATTGATTACTCTATAACTTCTCAACAAAGTCAGTTTGTTTCACCACAATTATTTAACTAAAAAAATCACTTTCAAATTTACCTGAATTGCGATTTCCAATACTGAAAAACGGTTTGCATCTTTGTTTGTTAAATATTTTTAAAGTTAAAACATGTTTTAATAGTCGTTTGCGAATAAGACTTCGAATTGTTTGCTGAGGCTGATTAAAAAAATTATTTCTGTAGTTTTAAAAATTGAGTTTCAAAGTTGTTTTAAAGTTCTTAAAGTAAAACTATGTATATTGTCAAATTATTTTGATATTTGCTCATTACCAATGTCACTTGTTAAGGAACTAAATAATATTCAAGTTAAAAATAAAACAACTGAATTGTATAATAGTTTTTAAAATTTATTAAAACAATAATTTAACATAGAAATAAATAGAGAAATAACTTAAAATAAAATTAACAATGTAAACGAACCAAAATGTGCGCAATGGTAGTAAATAAACATTTATGTCACAATAAATAATTAAATTTTTAATGCAATTAAAACAAATAATTCTTATCACAATAAAAATAAACGAAAGTTTTAAAACTATTTGGCTCGCCTTTGATTCACTAAAAATAATATGTTCACTTTTATTCCTAAATTTTGTGTTCCGATCAAAATTGTAGAACGATCTAAGATATACTATTTATAAAAAATTTTTTTTTGTTCCACGATCATTTCCAGCATTTCAAAGACACGAATACGATCTCTTGAAAACGATCAAAAACATCAATCGAAATTTTGGACATTAAAATATGTAATTCCTACAAATTTTTTAATATATTATTTGTAATTGAACCCAAGTCGAATCAAATAATTTTAGAATAAAAAAAAAACTAAAATTAACATGGGTGTAAAAATGTGCACCGTTTATAAATATATTTACATATATGAATGTATGTGTCTGCAGTGTATTTTAATAATGTGTGCATGGATGTCTGGATGTGTCCGTAGATGTATATGTATTTTCATATTCGACAGCTCCACAAAACTATAAAAAAACCTTTGGACTAAAAAATCACATTCTGAAAAAACATTATTGCTAGAAACAAATTATGCTTGAATCACTTACATTGATTACTTCTATTCTTGGCTTAAATTAGTTAAGCCTCTAACAAAATTTTTCTATACATAGCCAAGTTGGCTAGATCATAGCCAAATTAAATATTAATTAATTTCGGGAAGCATTTTGCCGATGATTGTGTGTTTGTTCCTGTAAGTGTGTGTTTTTATGTGTGCGTATTGTGAGATTGACTGTTTAAAAGTTTATGAATGTAATCTAAACTATTGTATAAATGGAGTGTATTTTGTAGCACAGACTTCCAAACATTATGACATGGAATTATAAGACTGTGTATAGAGATGTCAACCGGAACTGAAGAGACGAAGACTCAGAAAAATTAAATTTTAAAATATTTATTTATAGTTATTAATTATCGCATTAAATTGTTTTTGTAATACCAAGGCTGAAATTCGTAATATTTTGGTACGTTCAAAATGAAATTGGACAGGAGAAAATCTTTCAAATATTCAGGGAAACACTCACTAATCTACGCCCAAAGCCAAGAAATAAACATGAAGCAACTGGTCCGTGCATCCGGTAATAAAGTTGTTATGTTGTTTCGTGTACACGTACGAAATTTTAGCACACATATATAAACATCTTCCAAATGCTCTTTTACCTACCGGATGCTTGTATATGTCTGAAAGTTGACTATATGTTTACATACATATTCGAAATTACTTCATAATATAGAATATATCGAAATATTTTCATTTGTTTGATTTGGTACATGCACCAAAACTTATCGAAATTTAATGGATATTTATAATTTCAATGAAGAAATTTTAACATGTCAAACGTCTCTGGGAAATTAAGAAAAAAAAAACATCGGCGTTGAACAGATGCAATTGAAGAATTTTTAAATATTCGATTTACCAACAGAAATTTGAAGACGCACCAAATAAGCTATTAATTCACTGGATGTTCATAGTTTTAATAAAGAATAAAAATATTAGCTAAATTCTAAATTGATGTCCAAAAATTTTAAAGTTTTCGAATAAAAGCAAATGTGAATTATGAAGATGCATTTTTTTAATTTTGAATAAAGAATAATTAAATCTCAAAACAAATGATAAGAAAATTCTTGAAAACATTAAAAGAGAAAAGAAGAGAGAAAATCGATCGCAACGCTTTCTCTTGAAATATACGAAAATGCCAATATGCCGTTTTTAATTCACCGGATACTTATGTCCATATAGATAAAATAATAGCAAAATCTTCGAAGTAGGCTGGGGAGAATTTTAAATATATGCTGAAATTATGGACTTGAATAATTTTTTAGTTCAGTGGATGCTCATAAGTTTACTAAGAAATAAAAAAAAATGAATAAAATAATTGTGAAATGAAAAATGTATAACATTTTTAATGTTCAAATTTCCTTTATTCGAAAATATTAAAATTTTTAGATATCAATCACGGTTTTTGTTAATTTAAATAATTAAAGAAAAAGAAAATTAATTATAATATGTTTATCTTTTGAATTATCCAATTTTTAAAACATGTTCGAATATGTACCAAACATATTACGAGCTTTAGTCTTTATTTATTATTCTTAATGACAAAAAAAAAAAAAAATAAAACAATCAATTTACAATTATAATCGTATACATACATAAACATATGTATTTAATGCATAAGTTTATTTTGTTTAATGCATAGACTTTCCGATTTTATAATTTGTTTCGAGTTAGTTTGTTTTGATAGGAAGACAATATAAATTGTATTGTTCTTAAAAAATTGTATGAATCTCAAAAATCGCGGCATATCCTGTTTGACTTCTCTAATTGTATTCTAGTTATCAGTCCACATAATGTAAAACATATTGAAGCAAATTTGAAGAAACGTCTGTTTAGTTCATTAAGTATCTTGGATTGCATCAATAATACAACACAGTGGCTTACAATAAAAAAAAACAATACAATTCGCATACCCACATTTTCCATTTTTTTTAAAACACGATCTTGTGAAACATTTTTATAAAAAAAATTATTACTTCTATAGCATTAAACACATTCGCCACAGCAGACTACCGACTACCACCTGTCAAAATTAGAATACATGTGTGCATATGAGAATGATTATATTGAAGACAGCAAGGCAACACGGCAACAGGTTTTTGTCCATGCTACTTTTGTCGTGTAGTCGAATTAAACTAATTTCTATTTCTGATGGCCACAAAACCAAAACAGTGTTGACAATATAACAAAATTTGTAAAACAAATTAGTGATTACAAATATTTTTTTATTGTAAACTAAGAAAGAAAATAATAAAATTTAAATGTTATAATATATATGCATCAAGAATTTTTATTAACTTTTTTCTTATATGGAATATTGACTTGAGTCAAAAATACTAACATTGTTAAAGTTTTAAAAAAACTCACAGGGTAATAGCCCTTTTTTACCTAAAAATATTTGTGTAATTTTTTCGGCGCTCTCTCTTGATTCCGCAGCTTCAGGGTTAAAAACTTTAATATATTATTGATCATAAGTCCTACAATATAGAACGAATATAAACGGCATAGGTATCACTTCAAAATGATCTAAATAACTCATTTAATTAAATTAAAATCATAATTAAAGAAGCATAACTTACGTATTTCATCGGTGACAGCTGTCAAGTATACACCAAATAAAAGCATGGTAAGTTCTCTGTAAAAGTGAAAAGTCAGATAAAAAAAATTTTAAAATTGAATTTCACTCGCAATGGGTAAATTGTTTTTATAAAGGTATTTTAGAGAAGTTTAGAGTGATATCCATATCGCTCATATCCGTTCCATATTCTAGGACTTATGACCAATAAAAAATAAGTTTTGAACCCCGTAACTCCGGAGACAAAAGAGATCCATGAGATGAATTTTTTCGGTTTATGTCAAAGCGAATCCATACAAAGTGATGTGAGTGGCGAAATCAATTCGTCGTATTCAATTCGCCCCAGCGAACTTTAAAAAAGTAAAAGCGCTGAATATGCACCACTGTAATATACATAAATGAATCGTTGCACCAATTCAGGATCAGCTGCCTACTGTGTATCTGTCGTTTCCAAAATAATTAAGTAGCTGGCTAAACGGCTACATCGGTAGCTAGCTGCAATTCTATGCTTGTGTTCGTGTAGTCTTTTGTGGCGCATATTTAGTGCTTTTACTTTTTTAAGTTCGCGGGGGCGAATTGAATTCGCCACTCACATCTCTTTGTATGGATTCGCTTTGACCAAAAAAATTCATCTCATGGATGTCTTTTGGCTACGGAGTTACGGGGTTCAAAACTTATTTTTTATTGGCCATAACTCCTAGAATATGGAACGGATATAAGCGATGTGGATATCTTTCTAAACTTCTCTAAAATACCTTTATACTAGTATACAAATTTTTAAAACAATATACCCATTGCGAGTGAAATTCAATTTTAAAAATTTTTTATCTGACTTTTCACTTTTACAGAGAACTTACCATGCTTTTATTTAGTGATTTGAAAGCTGTCACCGATGAAATACGTAAGTTATGCTTCTTTAATGACGATTTTAAGAATTAAATGAGTTATGTAGAGCATTTTGAAATGATACCTATGTATGTCGTTTATATTCGTTCTATATTGTAGGACTTATGATCAATAATCAAGAGAGAGCGCCGAAAAAATTACACAAACATTTTTAGGTAAAAAAGGGCTATTACCCTGTCAGTTTTTTTAATCTTCAACAATGTTGGTATTTTTGACTTAAGTCAATATTCTATATAACAATAAAGCTAATACAAATTCTTGATGCATATACATACATATTATAACATTTATATTTTGCAATTTTCTTTTTTATTTTACAATAAAAAATATTTCTAATCACTAATTTGCTTTACATATTTTGTTATATTGTCAACACTGTTTTGGTTTTGTAGCCATCAGAAATAGAAATTAGTTTAATTTGACTACACGACAAAAGTAGCATGGATAAAAACCTTTTGCCGTGTTGCCTTGCTGTCGTCAATATAATCGTTCTCATATGAACACATGTATTCTAATTTTGACAGATGGTAGTCGGTAGCCTTCTGTGGCGAATGTGTTTATACCTTAAGAATGCAATGTTTGGGTAAGTGTGAAGACTTGCACGAAAACAATATTCTTCTCTTCTGACGTATAGAGTTTTAAAGCTAATTTGATACAACTTATCTCAAGTTACATGCTGTATTGATCTTATATTATTTAATTTCTTCTGAGTATACCATTAAGAACATTATCATATTAAGTTTACATACCTAACTTTAGCTTCAAAATTATTTATATTAGAACGCTAGTTTTAATTGAAATAAATATATATTTGTTTTAATTTCTTTCAAAAATCGCAACTGTTTAGGTCCTTGAACATAAAAGTTCGTGAATTTAAGTAAATAAAATAAAAGTTTTTAGCTCTTAATATGCATTATTTTTTTCTTTGAAGTTAGTGTTTCATTCTCACTATGCGTCACTGTATGTTACACATAGCAAATGTGTATCAACTACCCTACAAGAACAATGACGGTCATTTGAGGCATGATCTGATGGGCATTGCTGATGGGTATACCCATCAGCATTCTCTATCAATATAAAAAAACTGATGTAAACATTCGTTTACATGTGATTTTGTTTCTCTTTCATACTTGTAGATTTCGTGAACTATAGTTAAACAAATATCTGAACTCTGCTCACTCCACAGTATTTTACTAATCAGTACTGCTGTAAACATAGTCATAGCTACAATAGCGTTAGTAAATAAGTTTTGTGTGTGTTAGTTTCCATCAGCAATTTCTTGTAGGGTATGTATGTATGTAAAGCATTCAAACTACATCATAAATGATTTTTATCAAAATTCCAAAATAGAAATGGTTGCTTTACAAAAACACCTGTAGTAATGCACGACTATTTAATTTCTGAATATATTTATGCATCCGAAGTTATTAAAATTTGTTATTTGGACTTTTCGTATGATATTTATGTTTCGTCTGATATTATATTTTAGTGTAGTTTCGCTAAAATTAATTGGGTGGTTTAGTTTTGAATTAATTTTGTTTGGTTTTTAATTATGTTCGTGTGTCTATAACGTGGAAGAGTACTATACACAACGAAATAGATGCCAACTCACTCGTTGCAGGGTCGACCAGCATTCTTCCAAGGTACGTTCACTGATAGCAGCCGCACTGTTAGATCGGGATAATTGTAGCTGTTGTTTGTACCATTCGTCAGGATTCGTCATAAAATCGGTTGAAAAAGACAGAAGGAGAGAAAAGGGGAGAAAGAAAATATATATGTTTAGATATATTAATTAAATTAATAATTTTAACTTTAAGAACAATTTGGTAGAATTGTTGCTCAAGCAAAACTTTTGAAAATATTAAATAATTGTTAAAGATTTTTTTTCATAACGCATGCGAAACATACATACATATGTAAATATATATTGTTGATATTCGTAGTGGTCGGAAACACATTTTAGCCAATTCAGAACCCGTGCTTATTATTTTAAAGTTTCCGGTTCGAATAAAAACAACCGTTTTATATGCAGAATCTATAAAATCACCGTAATATAAAAATTTCTTGCTGGATTTAATTTTGGTACACCCTTTAGATATACATAAATACACACGCACATACATCTATATATATCTTACTTTGTATATAAAAATCATTTTTATATATACATACATATGTATATTTGCCCATACGTTTTATTGAAAAAGTTTGCTACTGTCACCAACCCTTGCAATAAATTTAACCTCGGACAGACACCAGGTTCGATACGTTGATTTAATTACTACTTTAATAATTATTATAATCGATGCAACAAAATATTTATTTAAATGTTAATAATGTCTTACATTAGAAAAATATTTGATTAATTATAATTTTATTTATTTATTTATACAAATTTTTATTTAGTTTTATGTACAAATCGCCACATAAAATATAGAAGTCCATTGCAGCACTTTTTATTATTTTACATGAGAAGCAAAATATATTATAAATTTATTACAATTTATTTCTAATTAAGCATTTAATTTTTGTTAATGTAATCGTTACGTCTAAAAGTATAAGAGTAAATTTTTGAGGAAAGTAATATTCGTGTTAATTACGTCATAGCTTATCAAAAAGGTAATTTAGAATATTTTGTCTTTTGCGGCATTTTACATTTTAGGTGACGGTATGTACATATATAATTCTTATTTATTTGCACAAGTAATCGCCAGATTGTCTTAATATTGCCTTTAGAGCGCTGTGGGCTTTTCTTTAAAAAAGTTTTTGTACTTTAATAAAAAAAACAAATAAATAAACGTTTAAATTTCCTTTAAATAGAACTTCTAAAAATATTCAAATCAATCAGTTATAATATTTGTTATTTAAAAAAAATATTTTTGTATGGTTTTTTTATATAATAAAACTTTGGTTTGCTAATTTTTTATCAGAATACTTTTTTTCAATTAATATAAATAAATATTTAAAGCGGTAAATTTTTACTTGGCCTTCTATCGATTGATTTTATTTGAAGTCGTTTCAATCACATGTTCATATATTTTATCCGTAATTTTAATTCGAATAATATTTTAATGAAAATTTAGTAATATATGAAGTTCAAATAATGCCGTTCAATTGATTTTATTCGAATTATTGTAAACAAAAACAAAGAAACAAATAAATTTTCTTTTCTACAAGTAAAATTAATCAACAATTTTATTCGATTACAATTAACTAAAATGATTATTTTTTATTATATAAATAATAATCATAATAATAATTTTATATTTTATATTATTATTACGAAAATTGCACATGCTAATGTTTTTCAAATATAAAAACTCATAGTAATTTGAATTTTCAATAATTCAATAAAACTGAACTTTAACCATAAATGGTATGGGTATTTATAAGTTTGTCATTCCGTGTGTAACTTTCACAATATTCATATGAGATTCACAAAGTACATATATACTCGTATGTACACATATTCTGGATCCTTATAGATAGGAAAGTTAAATGAATCATATCGGTCTGTCTGTACGTGAAGTCGGTTTTCCGAACTCACCAGAATAGTTATAGATTTGGGTCTTGGACTGATGTGTAACGATTTGTCTTAAGACGCAAAAATAAAAAAAAAATATTTTCGATTTAAGACTCACATATTTAAATTTTTAAATATGTTCATGACGGTGCCTCAATATTGAATCTTGAATCATAGATAAGAATTCAACACATTACCGCTCATGCTCCTTTGATCTTGTAAATGTTATATACGAGGTTTTTTTTTAAAGAAAAGGTGATTTTTGAATTTTCGCGGGCTGTGGCATTCGATCATCGATTTTTTTTTGTTATGTTGGTACACATGTTTTAGTCATATGTTGGAATTATCAGCCCATTTGGTTAGTAGTTTGTTGTTGACAACTAAAAAGGTTAGTCACGTTTTTGTGTGTTGTTCGATTTTTGAATTTTGAAAAGAATGGATCATATAATATAATACGTATTAAATTTTGCGATAAAAATGAAATAAAGTGCTCCAAGGCACCAGAAATGTTGACTATGGCATTCGGCTAGTCCACTTTGTCTCAAAAAAGTGTTTATAAGTATTATAAGCGCTTTACAGAAGGCCCAGCCAAGATCGATCAAATATAAAGGTTTTGCTCACTGTTTTCTTCGATTATAGGGCGTGGTGCATCATGAGTTGTTGCCAACAGTTCGGACTAACCTGCGACGTTTTCCTATTCCCAAAACTGAATAGACCAATGAATGCACAATTGATTGGCCATACCGAAAAGTGCATTTCAGAAGTGCTTCGAGGATTTTTTGTTGTTGTAACTGACAAAATAAAGATTGTGTTGAGATCAGGTAGTCTTATGTATGATAAGTCTTACAACGTTAAATACTTGAAGCTTATGCTTGATATAACATTTTACTATTTGTATTAGTAAATTGCGTAATTTTTTACGCAGCGCCAGTGCATTGCACATGAACTACATGCCAAGTACGCGTAATTACTTCAATTGTCCAATTTTTGGGCATGCATCCGATTTTGCACAAAATAAACTTCCGACTTACGTTCAGGAAATATCAAAGTTTTTCGCAAATTTCACAAATACTGTCAAAAAAAAAAAAATAATAATAACAGATTTTAATGAGCAAATGCAAAAAATAAAAATATATTCAAACAGACAACAAATTTTTAAATTCAAATGCAAGATCTTTACATCCAAGTATAAGAATAAACTTTTCGACGTATCTTCTTGCAAGTGCGTCGATTTTTCTATTTGCCGGTGTATAAAGAAAGTTCCTATTTTAGAAAGAACTTTCCTGCTGGATCAAAGACTATGCAGAAAGATGGTAATTGGTGTAGTAGACTTTGTAACGACAAGAAAGCTAGAAAAAGGAAGAAAAAGGAAAATTGCTGACCAAACAAGACTTCATAATGTCCAAAATCTTACATACGTATTGTATCAGCAGATACAATAATTTTCGATTCTGATAAAGATTCTGAATCTGAAAACGAAAAAAAAACACTATTGGCTTCATCCACTACTACAGATAATCAAAGCTCTCACGCTACATCCAAACAAATTATTTCTCTCATTTCCGAGTGTGGCGATAGCTTGCGATAGATACGGAATTCCAGATCGAGCCGCTGCCATAGTTGTAAGTTCGACCTTGAAAGATTTAGGATTGGTTGGTCGTGAAAACTCTCATATGGTCGTCGATCGGCATAAAATTCGAAGCTCGTAGGGCTGCTAGAGCTAATACTCAAAGCTCTCAACCAACGCAAGATCTTGAATCACTTGGCATTTATTTCGATGGAAGAAAAGGTCAAACTATATCCCAAGTTAGATCTTGGACCAACTTGAAGAAAAAAACAATTTTAGAAGATCATATTGTAATTATTTCTGAACCAAGCTCAAAATACATTGGTGATTTTACCGCTTCATCTAGCAAAGCTCTATTAATAAAAACTGACTTTTGTGATTATCTGGCTACAAAAAAATTTAACATAAACAATTTAGTTGTCATCGGATGTGATGGGACTGCAGTCAATATCGGAAAGTATGAGGGAGTCTTAAGATTATTAGAATTATAACTGCAAAAGCCTTTACAATGGTTCATATGTCTTTTTCATTGCAATGAGCTTCCATTACGGCATTTGTTCCTAAAACTAGATGGAAGAACAGTTGGTCTGATTAGAAAAAAACTTTTAATTTCTGAGACTTTTCAACATTGCAACCAATTGCGTCAGATGTACCGATCATAGACTTGTCTGAACTAGTTGAACTTGCTAAAAGAAATCCTGGAAAAATGGTTCACATAAGATGGCTCACAACTGCAAATCGAATTCTTCGTTTGTATGTATCCCAGGAAAAACCAAATTCAAATCTTAAAACACTAGCAGAATTTGTAATGAAAGTATATGCACCAGTTTGGTTCGAAATTAAAAGAAATCCAACATGTAAGCATGGAAATTTGCATTTATGGGGCATAATAAGCAAATCAAGGCATTTTGATATATCGGTACGAAATATCACTGTGGGTATTTTGCGCATCCTGAAAATATACTGCTTGCCATGCTTTCGGATGAAATACAGCTTATTCGAGAACTTGATATAAGACGCATTTTACAAATAAGATCAACTTTTGATACCGATGTAACACGAATTGGACGTTTTGAAGTGCCAAACATTAATTTTTCTGCCAAAGATTTCACCGAAATGATTGACTGGCAAACAAATGAAATATATGTTCCTCCACTCTTAAAGAAATTTTCTAGTGAAAATTTAAAAGCGATTATAGATATCTTCAAATTTCCCTGCCACTCACAAGCAGTAGAACGATGTGTTAAACTCGTAACGGAAGCATCATCTCTTATCTGCGGAGAGGCTAAAAGAGACTGATTCATTCGAGTTAGAATTGCATCAAGACAAACGCTACCTAAATTTGAGACCAAATCTGACTACCAGAAAAGTCTTGTATGAAATAAATAAAAATGAAAAACAAATATTTTTTAAATAACAATATATTTAAAAGTTAATAACAATAACATAAGAAAAATACAAAACATTACTAACACAAAATTTTGTATTTAGGTATGAAAAACAATAAAAACTATATGGATTTCAAACATAATGATTTCTTTATACATATAAAACAATAAACACAAATAAAAAAAATTAAAATATTATAAATTAAAAAAAAAAAAACAAATATTAAAAAAAATATATGGATTTCAAGCATTATAATTTCATTATAAAAGTCAAACAAAAAATAAAAAAAATTATAAATTAAAAACAAAAACTAAAAAAAAGTTTATATAAAAAAAAAAAGGATTTCAAACATCAGGTGAAGGTACGTGGTGAAATCTGGATGACCGTCTACAACCTGTCAAAAATAGAATACATGTGTGTATATGAAAATGATTATTATAGAAGTTTTCACTTCAAAAAACTCACAGGGAATAGCCCTTTTTTACCTAAAAATTTTTGTGTAATTTTTTCGGCGCTCTCTCTTGATTCCGCACTTACGGAGTTCAAAACTTAAAACTTTAATATATTATTGATCATAAGTCCTACAATATAGAACGAATATAAACGACATAGGTATCATTTCAAAATGCTCTAAATAACTCATTTAATTAAATTAAAATCATCATTAAAGAAACCGTATTTCATCGGTGACAGCTTTCAAGTATACACCAAATAAAAGCATGGTAAGTTCTCTGTAAAAGTGAAAAGTCAGATAAAAAAAATTAAAATTGAATTTCAATCGCAATGGGTAAATTGTTTTTATAAAGGTATTTTAGAGAAGTTTAGAGTGATATCCATATCGCTCATATCCGTTCCATATTCTAGGACTTATGACCAATAAAAAATAAGTTTTGAACCCCGTAACTCCGGAGACAAAAGAGATCCATGAGATGAATTTTTTCGGTTTATGTCAAAGCGAATCCATACAAAGTGATGTGAGTGGCGAAATCAATTCGTCGTATTCAATTCGCCCCAGCGAACTTTAAAAAAGTAAAAGCGCTGAATATGCACCACTGTAATATACATAAATGAATCGTTGCAACAGGATCAGCTGCTTACTGTGTATCTGCCGTTTCCAAAATAATCAAGTAGCTGGCTAAACGGCTACATCGGTAGCTAGCAGCAATTCTAGTCTTGTGTTCATGTAGTCTTTTGTGGCGCATATTTAGTGCTTTTACTTTAACTAAATAACTCATTTAATTCTTAAAATCATCATTAAAGAAGCATAACTTACGTATTTCATTGGTGACAGCTTTCAAGTGTACATCAAATAAAAGCATGGTAAGTTCCCCGTAAAAGTGAAAAGTCAGATAAAAAATTTTACAATTGAATTTCACTCTTAATGGGTAAATTGTTTTAAAAAATTTGTATACCAGTATAAAGGTATTTTAGAGAAGTTTAGAGTGATATCCACATCGCTTATATCCGTTCCATATTCTAGGAGTTATGGACAATAAAAAATAAGTTTTTAACCCCGTAAAACGAATCCATACAAAGTGATGTGAGTGGCGAATCCAATCGTAGTATTCAATTCGCCCCAGCGAACTTTAAAAAAGTAAAAGCGCTAAATATGCACCACTGTAATATACATAAATGAATAGTTGCAACAATTCAGGATCAGCTGTTTACTATGTATCTGTCGTTTCCAAAATAATTAAATAGCTTGGCTATACGGCTACACCTGCAGCTAGAAGCATTAGTCTTGTGTTCGTGTAGTCTGCTGTGGCGAATGTGTTTATAGCTTTACATCCTATTGTCTCCGTGTGCGTTTGACATATGAAATAACAGCATCAAACATATTTTACAGAATCTATACTAAATACTGCCATTTCGGGAGAAAATCTTTTAAGCCCTGCCACACGGTAAATCTTTAGTAATATGGTCTACGATACTCTAAAACATTAAGTAATGCCACAATAATTGTTGTTAGCCTATTTTGAGGTATAGTTTCAAATAATTTTGAGGTGGTATTTCCTAGAGTGGGTATTGCATGCCTTTACTAAATAGATATGCCTAAAGTTTTTGAGAACTAATCAAAGATTTTTCTTTGTATAATACTTTTTAAATTTATTTACACAAATAAATTTCATCGTATATGTACATTGTTACAATACATATATACCATTCGGATATATATAATATACAAATAATTTTATTCAAATATATATGTATGTACATACATACTACAATCTGGCCAGGAGAGGCACAGAGCTAGAGGCTGCTGATATTGACAAATTCTGCGGCCTTCCGCTCCTGGCCTGCTGGAAGCGAATTGATAAAACACTTTTGCACTTGGCACAAACCAGATGGTTTAATGAGCCAACCTGCACCAAAGCGAGGACACTATGGCCTTGCATAGACGTCAACAGAACCAAAAATCTGCTGAACTTTCCCAAAAAACAATTGCGCAATCTTGTGGCCACGATCACGGGACACTGCGCCTTCGGAACCCATGCCAGACGCATGGGTTTACCATACAACGAATACTGCTTCCGCTGCAACGACGAGGAGGAAGATGAAAGCATAACACACCTTCTATGCCGCTGCCCAGCTATGGAGGATTACCGCCTTCGCTTTCTAGGCAACAGATCCTTCAGTACCCTCTCCGAGCTTTCAGTTACGGAACTTGGCTGTCTTACCTTTATCAAGAGCAGTGGATGGTTCGCCCAATAGTAGGCTGACATCCTGCCTGTTACACTGCAAAATTCACCCTTTGCCTCGACTTTTTCCCACCTGTTTTTCTCTTGCTCTTCTCTGTCCCTCTCTTTGCCTATTCTTCTTCTGACTTCTAATCTCCCTTTACTACTCCCTCTATTACTCTCCTTCATTACATGTAGCACAATGGGACCATGTAAGGACCCAAGTGAGCTGGAATCTATTCTTCACTTTACCAGCAACCTGCTAACCTAACCTAACCTAACCTACATACTCGTATGTATGTATTAATTTAATACATTTTTGCAAATTTTTTATAGTAATTTTTCATTATATTCTAGATTTGGTCGTATTATGTGTTCTGATTTTTTCTCTTGCTGCAATATGTGACCTGCTCCACGAAAAGGGACCTCTGCGCCGAAAATTTTTTTTTTACTTTTTGAGTGATTCTTATAGGAAAAAAAAACGCTATTTCAAATGCCGCAAACCGCAAGTTTCTATGTCTTTTAGTTTTTTTACAAATCACCTGTAAAGATGAATATAATTAATGAAAATCATCGGTGCAGATACGTAGCTCAAAACGAAGCGCTTTTTTTAATAACTTCTTTTCGGCGCAGAGGTCCCTTTTCGTGGAGCAAGTCACATATATTGATTCGAGTCTTTACCATGCAAATAATATTAACGAATAATCTTTGAGCGAACAAATTTTAGACTTATACTTTACACTTTTATTTTCTTTTTGTTTGCATGGTACCATTCGACTAACCATTCAAGACATTGTTACACAATTTTAATTTTTTTTTTTAAATTTAATTTGCAAGTGGTGGGTGGGTGACAGTTTTGCAAAAGAGGTCTTTTTAAATATTTTTCGAATATTTTTCGTGCACAAATCACAATTTGAAAGTTTTCATTTTAATTACTTGTTACACTGAAATTTTTTTCGAAAAATATTAAATAAACAAACAATATTTTTTATTATGAATTAATTTTTAGTTTTATTGAAAACTAAAATATCATAATTGTTTTTTTTAAGTGAAAAATTAAAAAATTAAAATTTTTCATTACGTGCTTTCGATTGCAGTTGGCAATAATTGTTAGTCAGCTTTAATTATAAAATTTATAAGGCAGTTAGGTAACAACAACGTTTACAAAATTACAACATCACGAAAAATTTTAAGAGATTTTAAATAAATTAAATTATAAGGAGATAAAATAGAAAATAAAAGTTTAAAACTATTATTTGTAATTGAACGAAATTTGGAAATGATAAATAATATAAAGAAGAAGCAGAAATCGTTTTACAATTCGACTAGAAAATTTTCTTAACAAATGTTAGTTAAGGTATGGCCACACTGGGAAAACATTTGTCCAAAAAAGCGTAACCATTAAATACCAATGGAAATACTTTTGATTCAGAAACGTGTTTATTAGGTTAAACAGTTTTTTACATAGCTTGCAGAAAACGTCATAGAATCAAATATTATTAGGAACTGTTTAACTTAACAAGTACGTATGTAAATAAAAAAAGTTTTACAATGGTATTTAGTGGTTACGCTTTTTTAGGCAGATATTTTTCAAATTGTAGCGCAAAGAAACTAAAATTTTATATTTCTACATACATATATGTATTTTTTGCTTCAAGTTGATTTATCTACTAAAAAATATAATAAGGTCGAGAGAGAAGCAAAACGTATTTGAATGACGATTTAAAAAATTTAAATTTCTATCTATACATATCTGTACATATACGAGTACATATATGCTGGCAAAAGCTCTAAGTACACTAGTCGGAAATTGTGAGCATATGCCTCGTTGACAATTAAATTATGTATATTAAAATATCGAGTTGTAGCTCTCAAGGATTAAGACGGAAACAAAGAGAGGGTATAAAAAAATGTTGATCGCTGTAAAATCGAAAATACGGGTACGGGATAGAGTGTAGCGAGGACAGGCGGTGAAAATGTGAAAGAACGCTCAATTATTTTACAATTCTGGTTGTGCGTTTTAATTTGTTTTTTTTTTTATTTTTTACTGACGCATTTACCTCTTCAATATGTATGTATGTATGTATATGTATATGTGCGTTGTCGCTAAGAGATATAAAAACAATGTGAATGAAATATTTCGGATGTTTTCGGATTTCCAAGGTTTAACAAATGTCGGGAATTCGTAAGCTCTCATTCTCTTAGGGCCAAATTTACAGTAATTAGTTAGCTACTAGTAAACTAAAATGATAACTTTTGTTTATCTAATACTTCGTATTCACAGTGTATTATTTAACCAACACTCTTAATATGAACAAAAAATGGTAACCCTATCAAACTATTAACTTTCAGTACTGGAAATTCTGTTATAGTATATGGTTTTTGTTTACATTTGATATATTATTTCTTAGAAAATGGCGTATACATTCAAGAACTTGCAACGCCACCTACTTGCTAAGACGGAATCTATCCATAAAATCTTTTTAGATTGCGTTGGCGACGCTCAGCAACAATATTCCGCGTATTATCAGTATCAGTGTCACTTTCAATATCGGACTCCGCGTTTTCAATTTCACATGCCATATCAAAAATTTTTCACAAAACAAAAATACTAAGAATAAATTCCAACGAATTAGCTGTTGTCTAACTATTAGTTAACCAATGACGTTTGAAGGTTTAACTAATGTTAAACTAGAAGCTGTGAATCAAATATTATTAGTTAAACTATTGCTATTAGCTAACTAATGACTGTGAATATGGGCCTAAGTGTTATTTCGCTTATTATTTTATTTTTAAAACTATACTGCGGTATATGTAGGCCGTAGTGAAAACCGAACACATTTTTTTGATTCTCCTCCGTAATCTGCTGTCAAAGCTTTAAGCATATTTTAGGTTTTGTTTTATTTGTAACGTGCAGGTTACATTTTGAGATTTGGTGTTTTTACAAAAAGCAGTGGGAATCTTTAATGCCCTCTAAGACAAAGGCCAAGTACATATACATGTACACACATATACACATATTATTTTTTGCTTCCTCTACAAGAATCACCCGTTCAAACATTTTTAGTTTGACATTTTTTTTACTTTTTCTAAATAAAAATTTAGTACAATTATAAATCAATACAAATAATAACAAAAAATATTTTGCAAATAATTGAAGAAAAATAAAAAAAAAATAGAACAAACTACTCTTATTTAGCCAATTAGATAAAAAAGAAATGATAGTTAGACAAAGAGAACTTAATACAGCAGCACAGAGAAAACAGTTTTAGTCGAGGCAACCAAAAAGTTTTATTAAACAAATTAAAGATTTCGGATGAGTGAAATGAAAAATTTGTTTCTGAGTATTACTGATCGTGATATGTTCCCAACCCAACAGTTGGCTCTGTGTGCAGTATTTTTTCTTTGTTTTTGATTTAATCAAAGATTTTGATTTGAATTATTAAAAATTATAATAAAATTTTGAATTTTGTTTCTTTTTTGAAAATAAACAATTACATCGTGTTGCTCTTCACATTCGAGAGTCATTTTTTTTTTTTAATTTTTCTGTTTTAATTTATTTGTTTGGTTTTTTAACTCGACCGAATTTTGAGTTGTACTTTTCAGTTGCAATGCCGCTTTAATTGCTTTTTTTTATTTTTACTAATTTTTTGAACACATGTTGTTTTTTTTAAGTTAAAGTTATTTTTTTTTATGTTTTAGCAGAATGCACAAAATTGTTCAAATATATACATACATATGTACATATGTATCTTCTTCGTCGTAATTATTGTTACGTTAAATACTCATTAAATTGCAAGAAATATTTTTGGGGGCACAAACTTTATTAAAGCAGAACCTTATAAAAAAATATGTCTAAGGGGTTTTTTGATTAATTGACAATAGATTTATTTTCAGTTAAAAATTTTTGCTTCTGGTTTAACTTCGCAAAATTAAATTACTTGAAAAGCTGTAGTGGGTCACATTCACAAGTATTTTTTGTTTGTTTTAGTTTCTTTAAGAAAAATCACGGCTATCATTATTTTTTTAAAGTTAGTGTGAGAGTGTCACCGTATGTTGTTTTGTCTATCTCTTCGTCTGTCTGTCTGCCTGCTTTTCTTCTTATTACTGTGCTAAAGAAGATTTTTTCAATAATTATATTGCATTTGTGTGTGTATTTGAATTCAATGTGTGACTGTGTGTGTATGTATTTATATGAGTTTGTGGGGTTAATATTATCTATTACAGTAGAGTATTGTCTTTAAGAATTTGTGACAAGAACAAAAGTTCAATGCATTAGTTTATTATCAGGTGTTTCAATTACAGACCTTAAAAAAAGTTTTGTTATTAATTTTACATACATTAATATAGTAAAATCAATAACAGGCCTAATATATATATATATATATATATATATACATATATATATGTATGTATGTTAGGGTGGGTCGATTTTTTTGACACAAAATCATAGGGAGGAAGTTATTCTACGAAGAATTCTGAGCAACTTCACCAAGGAAACCATGGGTCTAAAATGGATTTCGAGCGTCCGAAATTTCAGAAATTTCGGTATCTTTATACATAGCAACGCAGAACACAAGCAAAAATTTAAAAATTTTAGCAGAGTATGTTGTCCGAGTTTATGTCCCTATGTACTTAATTTTTGAATTTTCGGAGGTTCGAAATCCATTTTAGACCTATGCTTTCTTTTTCAAAGTTGCTCAGAATTCTGCGTAGAATAACTTCCCCCCTACGATTTTTAATTATTTTCGGCCCCATGCAAATCGACCCGACCTAATTTATGTATATTATGTATTCTTATTTTCATATCTATGTACATTACGAGGTTTGTCAAAAGAAAAGGTGAATTTTGAATTTTCTCGGGTTGTGTACATTCGATTATCGATTTTTTTTTTTTTTTTGTTATGTTTGTATTACATGCGTTAGTCATATGTTGACATTATCAGCCCATTTGGGTTAGTAGTTTGTTGTTGAACACTCAAAAGGTTAGTCACGTAGTGTGTGTTCTTCGATTTTTGACTTTAGAAAAGAATCGATCAAAGAAGATATGTATTAAATTTTACGTTAAAAATAGAATAAAGTGCTCCAAGGCACTTGAAATTCGGCGAGTCCACTTTAGGCCTGTTTCACACTGTCGAAAAGTCGATGTTGGAACGTGTATCTGAACTGCGTTTCTTTTTCATCAGCTTTAATTTTCACGATAATGCGTTATGTAAAAAATAAAGACACTATCACCTCATGTAGAAACAAAACTTCAAAAGGGGTTTCCCAATTCAGTATAAAAATAAAAATATTAAACAATTTTTGTTTTGACTTTGTGGTTGTGTGTGGCACTGTAGTTTGGCGATAGTTTAATATCAATCAGTTTTGATCTGTCACTAAATTGTGAATAAATTCAAATTTCAATGAAAGAGGGCTCAATTTTTTTGTACTATATGCTACTGGACAAAAAACTGACCCATTGTTGTATCTTTGTTTATGTTTTTATGAAGTTTTATAACAAAAGTTAAAAAAACAAACTTCAAAACATTTGTTTTACGATATCTTTGAAGCTATTGTGCAGATATTTAGAAAATATGAAAAGTTATGCCAATATAAGTCCTGCAAGTGCTTTTATTTTTTATCCAACGCTATATCGCGAAATCTGCAGCTGATAAAAAATTTTAATTAAGCATTAAAAATCTGTAAAGCATATGTAGTCAAAGGTGGTGCATGCAGGGTTACCGTTAGGAATTTTTTAAAAGTCGCACAAAAGGTCGTTTTATAAAAATAAAGTCGCACAACTTTTTTTAACGTTTTTTTTTTATTAATAAAAAGCATAACAAAAAAACAATTGAAACAAAACAAAAAGCTTATTGTAGAATCTCTCAATGGTCTCGTAACGGCAGCTCGTTATTTTTTTGCTATGATAATTTTGTGGATATCACACGTCAAAATGGTGTAATTTTAACAAGCATTATCCACTTTGTTGTCATACATATACTTATTTCATCATGATGATAATAAAAGTGTTGCCAAATGAACAATAATCTGCGAATTGCTTTTAAATTTTGACGATTTTATTTATAAAAATAATAAAAACATTTTTTAATTTACTGCAAATTAAATGTTTTTGTGAGAAACAACAAAAAAGGGTAAAAAGTTGCAACAAAATTAAAAAAGTCGCAAAAGTCGGTGATAAAAAAAAGTCTCACAAAAAGTCGCAGACCGCCGAAAAAGGGTCAAATTGCGACTTTAGTCGGGTGAACGGTAACGCTGGGTGCATGTTGTTAAAAGTAATCCTGCTCTCAAACCAAAAAAGTATTATCTTCTTACTTCATGCTTAATTCCATACTATGATTTTTTATTTAAGCTTTAAACAAAATTTAAATAATTCCAAAGAAAAGAAATTTATTTACATAAAAAATAAATAATCGTAAGGAATGTATATTTTAATACTTTACTTGATAAAAAACTTAGTTTAATTTGTTTTTAACACGTGGCAATTTATTTAAATCATGAGCTTGATATCACCACTACAGCCTGAACAGGACATGAGATCTCCTCAGGCTTGGTAAATGTCGTACAAGACCATTAGTGACAGTGCTCACAGGGCGCTGGTGTATCGATCGGGACACATGCCAGAATGATGGGTCAAAGTTACAACGACTACTGTAAAACAATGGGGAGGAAAAGCTTCTATGTCAATGGCTGGCATAAGGACTGCTACAACAATAACCAATTGACTATGCACTGTCTGCTGTAGAGTTTTGCAAAGGGACAGAATTAACGGACCCAAGTGCGTCACTTCCTTGAACCCTAAACTAACCTATGAGCTGCAGAATTTTTTTCTTTTAATTTTCAAAAATGTTGAAAAACCTTTTAAGTTTAAAATGTTTTAAAGCGAGAAAAAAAATTAAGTTTGAAGAGCAATATGTGTTAATTTTTTATATCATTTATTTTAATTTTGCCAAAATTTTGGCGCCCTATGCTCCAGTGGGAGTTAGAGAAATATATATATATATATATATGTATATTTTTTTTTTGTTTACTTTATTTAAAATTAAATGGAAAATATTTTTTTTAATATTTTGCTGATATTATTGGAACTATTGTTTAGTTTACTTGATTTCTTTAATATGCAGTCCTGAAGCTTCATAAAGAATACCGAAATATTGAGGATAAAGTGTTTCATTAAAAAAAACGACCTCAAGCTAATCATGTATAAATAAAATTTAACATACATAGGCATGGCTAATATAGCAGTAATGTCCCAGCGAAAAAAAGTGTTGTATTGATGATATACATACTATTGGATCCCAAAAATTTTAGCTATAAGCTTCAGATATCTCCAAGACTTATGTTCCAGATTTATCATTCTAAATAAAGTTATTAGAACTTATAAATTTCTTCACATATATTCACAATTTTCGAATCCAATGATGTGATGTATGATTGATACAAAACTTTATTCGCTGGGTTGATACGAATATAAATTTTGGGGGTTTTTGTGTTGTAGTTACTATCTATGTACTCGTATGTGAATGTTTATTTTTTTCAACTAGTACTTTTCTTTTTTTTCTGATAATATTAAATATTACATTTCTTAATACATACTCCTTCTTTTGTTGTTTGTTTTTTGTTGTTTTTTTTTTTTTGTTTGTGTCACCTTATTAAAAGTATGTAGAATAAACATTAAAAATGCACTTACTTTTGGACACTAGTAACAAAATATTTTTGAATTTAAAGTTATTTGTAAAACAAGGCAACTGTGGAGTATGATTATGGGCCAATGTTTATTATTTGTTTCATATAGACAAAAACATTTGTATGTACATATGTATATGTATGTATGTAGACATAAGTTTTTGAATTTGTATCTTATGCCATCTGTCCTGGTGGCAGATAACTTACGTATATATTAGTTAAGGTGCACAAATTTTATAAAACAAGCAATTAAATTTTCTTGTTTATAGATTTTATGCGTGCGTGTGTGTGTGTGTAAAACTGTATGAGATTTAATATTCATATAGCTAAATATTTTTTTTATGAATTTCATATGTTGCTAATACAGTTTTGCTTACTATAGAGATTTCGTCTAATACCTATCTAAGTTGTTGTTTTATATCAAATATTTTAAACTGTTAATTAATTTTATATAATTTTTTTAAAACATAAAACTCAACTTCTTTAGTATATATGTATGTATGTATATACATATGTACGTCTGTATTTAATTTTTAAATAATTTAAACATGTTTTGAAAAGTTCTGAAACAGCTGTTCGATTTAAACAAACTCAACTGTCCTTGATTATTTTTTAGTATTTAGTGTAGAAATGTGTGTGTGTGTGTTGACATGTGTGCTTATGAATGTGATTGTAAACGCACAAACACATTGTTGTAAGTGTATGGTATTTATAAAAGTAACAAAAACAATAAACGATTTGCCGGCAAAAATATGTATGTATGTATGTACATAAGTTTTGATTTAATGAATATTTGTGCATGGACCTACTAGACATCAACGTTATTTTATTTTATATGTATGTAGGTATAACAATAAAAACCCCAAAGACTGGCACAATACACAAATTTATTGGGAAAAACAAAATATTGGGGAAAAATAATTTTTTGTGTACATGGACGCATATGCATGTCTTATATGTACATATGTATACAATACTGCATATTGGCATGCATGCACATGTGTGTCGCTATATATTAACTAAACAAACTTTATTTTTCTTGTACACTTAATTTCACTTTTATTTTTTTTTTGCACGTTATGTTGCATGTGGTTTTCTTTACTTTCAAAATATTATTTGAGTTTTTCAAACAAAACTATTAATTTGTCCAAAATGATTGTGTTTGATATTTAGCTTTTTCTTAATTTTTTTTTTATTGTTTCTGTGTTAATTTAGAGCGTGTATTTAAACATCTTCACTGTTTGATATCCATAAAACTTCTGCCGGCAATAGTTAAGTAATATTATCCTCAAACAGGACACCAAACGTCTTTGAAAAAGCTGCGTCTTCTTCTCAAGAAATTATGCGCGAAATAAAAACAAGAACCATTTTGACAAAAAACACACACAAAAAAAAATAAAATAAGCGACGAAAAGAGAAAAAAATCTTATGTAGAAAAAAATTTTTATATAGAAAAATAAGCTGAATGAAAAAAAATTATGTACACACACAAACTCGTACAAATCAATGAAAAACAAATGTTCTTTGACTAATACCACAAACACTACTACGTCTACTACTACAACTTTAACCACGCTTACAATAAAATAAGAAATTGAAATGACGGTCTAAACATTAACAGGAGAAAATTATTTTGGAAAACGTAACTAGCACCACGATTTTTTTCTATTTAATGTACGAATGTATGTATGTATGTGAGTTTGATTTCTATCAAGACAAATAATTATACAAGAAGAAGAAACACCTCCACTAACTTACACTAATACTAACACAGCTATGCAACACTCACATTTCTTTCCACCAAGTTTCTAAGTTTTTACATTGAGACTCAAATGGGATTGTTTTTTTTTTTCTTTTACGTTAGTGGTGTTTTTGTTTTACAGGGAAGAAAGTCGCAAAAAGCAGAGGAAGAAAATAACCAGTATAACTAAAATACAAGGAATATGTACATATGTATGTATGTATTATATTCTTCTACGTTTTGCCAACAATTCTATTTTAAGATACACACATGCACACACATTATAATAAAGCGGCAAACACATACACATATACATATATATATACATAACAACTTGATAAAAAAATAATGTAAGAAACCCTTACCACAAATCATACAATAACTTGTCCTGCTTATAAGAGAAACTCATTTACAAAACTAGAAACTAACTCAATTGAAAAACAGCTCAGTTCTCTTTCAAGCTAAACGAAAGGAAACTCACAAACACAACACAACTACATACAACACAAACGATTGGGAAACGAAACTAAACACAGAATTTAAGAGAGTATTTTAGCATTTGAAAATATTAAGGGAAGAAGTAGTTTTGTGTGCTGGGATGTGCATTACTTTATTGTTATTGTTATTCTAACCATTTCCCCTCCTTTTCCCCACTTTTTCTTATAAAATTAACTTGGCAAAATAAATAAAAAAATAAAACTGCCTCAAGAATATTATGCATACATACATACGTATCTATATAAATTTGTACGAGTATTTACATACATAAGGAAGCCAAGAACTCTTCTATACAACTGAATTCCTAATTTAAAACTATACATAGGTATATAAAAAAAAGAATTAAAAATTATATTAATATCCCTTTTGAAAAGCTCCGGATGTTAATGAGCTCTGTTTGTGTGCGCTTCGCTTTGCCTAAAAAGCTTTAGGCAAAAGCTTACGATTTGTATGATCTAAGATAAAATGGTCAAACTGTAAAGCGTTATAATATGTATGCATATGTATGTATGTATGTATGTAAATATAACACAAAAACTACATAATAACAAATTATGTAGCTTTAGATTTTTGAAAACAAATGAAAAATAAATTAAATTAAAAACGTAACAAACGCTTTTAGTATATGCTTAACTTTTAACTTAACTAAAATTAGGTACATATATAAATATTTACATAAATAAATAAATGGCATGTACATACCTATACGGCGCTACTAAGCATTTCTTAGCTTTGATGGTTAGAAATTTCACTACATTTTTTTACTTTTGCAATTGAGCTTTTTTTAATTTACATATACTTATACCTACATATATTACTGTTTATTTGATGGGGCTAGTTTTTCTTCGTTTAAATTAAAAGTTACTAGAATTAGAGATGCCAAAACGGGACTGGTTTTGATGTAGGTATTCCGGATTTGGCTTTTTGACTTTTTTTTTATATATTTTTAATTTATAAAGTAATTATTTTCATTTTGTGTATTCAAAGCAGAAATTGTAAAAAAAGAATCAAACTACATTTATTAAAAAATTAAATTCATATACAGTGAAAGTACTTGAAAAGTTAACATTCTAAATACATAGGTACATAGCCCTATTATGAAAATACAGTTTTTTATGCAGTAAGTCCGAACAAGTTAAAAGAAAAGAAAATTCTGCAGATACCTAAGTATATTGTTTTTAGTCGTTGTTGTGGAATACTAACTACATACATACAGCATGTTAAATAAAAATTTCTAGTGAAATTATATGTTAAAAATATCGCAGAGTTAAGATTCTGTTCTATTGTGCTTACTCTAGCATAGCAGAGTCTTGTTGTCTTGGGTTCGTTAATCTAAACTGGGGAAAATTTTTTTTATAATTTAGGGGCTGTGCACATATTACGTAACGCTGTTTTCAGAGATTTTATACCCCCCCCCCCCCTTCGTAACGTTTTTTACTAATTTTTCAGTGCAAAATTTCCAATCCGTAACAAATCTTTAACCCCCCCTCCCACAGGTGCGTTACGTAATATGTGCACAGCCCCTTGAACTCATAAACTAACTAACAAATTTATCATTTATTGTCTTGTTTCCCGTGTACTCGTATAATTAATAATGTTACTATTCTATTGTATAAGAATTGCACTTGAGAAACACAATTTAAACATTTTGCAATTCCTTGGGAATTTTTCGGCGAATCTTGAATTCAAGATTTAATAACGCCGAAAATCCAGAGATTTTTAGGGATCGGATTTGGAATGCTTAAGTAGAAAAATGCCCTTTCATAAATACCGAGCGTTTGCAGAAAATGAGTTTAAAGTTTTAAATTCACAAAATAACTTAATGGTAACAGAAAATGTAATTTTTCTATTAAAAGTTTAGCATACAGTCGAATTCGGTTAAGCGAAAATCTACAATAAATTATATGCAAGTACATACTTTGTTTCCCTTATGCGAAATTTTCGATAAAAATAAGTTAGGCTAAACGAACTCACTTTAAAATTGCGCTATAAAACGAAGATACGGCATTAAAAGTAAAATATATGTATGTGAGTTGCTTTTGATGTCAGATTAATTTTACTAACTAAAATGTAAGCTTGCGACTATAATCAAAAATAATAAATAATGAGCAGTCGCTAAAAGTATTTCGTCGCCAGGTAATTAATAATTTTTCTTTTTATGGGGTGTTTGGTTTATATAAATAAGCGCATGTCTCCGCAAAATATGCAGGGTTTCTTTCAAGCGAATATACAGTGCTTCAAAATTTCTCCAAAATAATATACATATAAGAATATTTATTTTCAATTAAGCGATTTGTTCAATCAAACAATGCGATCTTATCCACATTCGACTGTATAAGACATTTGTATGAAATTATTACACATTATAAAGAAAACGATACGACAGCGATATGATAAAAGTTTTTGAGTTATGACTCTACTGCAGCAAAAGCTCGATTTATGCCTTTATTGTATTGTAATTTTTTAGTTTAATGAATTATTGTTAGTTGTCGAAACGTGTGATTGAGTACGTTTAATTTATGTTTGAAATGATTTGATTTTAGTCTGCAGAAGTATCTGATAACGCATAGAAAAAAACTTTAATAAAATTTTAATTAAGAAACTTGTAATATTAATTAAAACTTTATTTATTTGATTGATTTTATTTGGAATTACATATTAATAACATTAATTAAAAGTTTAGTTGAAATATTTTCCAAACTACAATTAAAGTTTTAATAATATGTATTAAAGGGTTAACTTTTTAATTAAAAAAATTCAACTGGTCAATTAAAAAATTGTTTAAAGAGAAAATGAGTACATATTTCCTTACCTGCAATTCATTGGGCAATTTATTGTTATCGCTGCTGAATTTTAAATCGGGTGTCGAACTGCCAGCTGAGGGTGAAGTTAATGAGGGCTGCGGTGATGAGGTGGGTGTTTGATGATGGACCAAAGAGCTGATGCGTAAAGGACTGTTGGGCACTAACACCAAAGCCGTTGTCGTTGTTACTTGCTGTTGATCACAATGAGTGGTTGATTTATTATTATTGTCAATGCTGTTGACTTGTGGTTGTTGCTGTTGATGCTCTGCATGGATATTATGAATGTGATGTTGTTGGTGATGTGGGTGGTGTTGATTTTCAGGTTTGTGTCTTTCATTGCTGTTAAGAACTGCTAACGGTTCTTTATTTTGTTGTTGCTGATGCTGTTGCATCTGATTATGCAAAGCTTCAAGTGGCAGTGATCCAGGACTAACAGCTCCTTGTTCAAATTTTAATGAGTTTTGCTGTTGTTGTTGGTGTTCATGATTTAGCTGGAGCTGCAATTCTTGGTGTTGTCGCTCGCTAGCTGCTTGTCGTGAGTGCGTATGAATATTATGTTTATTATTATTAGTATTAGTACTGCTTGTTGCATTTGTGCCCGCATATACATTCAAGCCGCCGTTTGTTGCACAAGTCTCTTGTTTTGCTGCAATATTTTGTTCATTAGGATCAGTACAACCGCTGTTGTTGTTATTGTTACTATTGTTATTATTATTTGTGATTTTGTTGTCCTCGTTTGCTGCTGAAGTATCAGATAATTCATTTGATTTTACCACACCGCTGAGGTGGGCAACTGCAGCAGCTGCAGCTGCTGCATTAAAAAGCAAGTGATGACTTTGTTCGTTACCTAAATGTGTTTGCTGCAGCTGCTGTTGTTCATTGTGGATATGATGATGCTGATGATGAAGTTGAAGATGTTGCTGTTGGTGATGTGTATGATGTTGCTGCGGGTGATGGTGAATTTGGTGTTGTTGATGTTCTCTCAAGGTCGCCGTATCGTCATCCTGTAAAATAGTTGCACTATTTGCATTCATATGAACTGGCGTTGGTGGCATTTGATGATCTGTAAGATGGTGGGATGGCTGTTGTGGTGGCGGCTGGTGATGATGTTGCTGATGATGTTGCATATGCTGGGCAGATTCGGAATGATGTGACAAACTGTTTGCAGCCAAAGAATTATGTAAGCCAAAAGGCGCACCACGAGCCTGTTGCCAAAAGTCCGCATCCATTTTAAAGGGTCTAATAAATGGACGGTGAGCTTTAAAAGCTGTTTGATTTTGTTGTTGTGTCTGATACTGATAAATATGGGTAAGCGGTAGAGAAGATGCATGCAAGTTGTGTGCATTTGTTGGGGCTTGTAATGTTGTTTGCAACTGTATGTGTGACTGTGCCTGTTGTTCTGAATTCGTTGTAATCATGAAAGTATTAAATTGTTTCTCTTTAACTGCGTCCGCCGGCAATTTCGCATTATCTAAATGTGTCGTGGTAGTTATTGGTCGTGTCAATTTTGGTATAACAATGACAGCACCATTTGCAGCTATATCAGGATTCGAAAGTTTCGGTGTTGGTATATGTAACGAGGTTACTGAGGGTCTGCAACTGCTGATGCTTCTGCTGCTACATGAAACGGCTTCACTTGTTCTCACCTTGGCTGATGTAGAGTACAAATTGTTTGCGTTTGCTTTAAAATGTTGCAACAGCCACTGATCCACTTTGGTATGGGCACTAATCAACTTCCAATTTTCACTAGTTCTATTCAGAATGGTTTCCCTTTCAGTTTCATGCAATTGCTGTCTCCTATTGGTATCTACACTGTTGCTCTTGCGAATTGTGCTGTGTTGTTGCTGGTGCCGCTGCTGCTGCTGCACTGTAAATTGGTGAAGTTGTTGTTGACCCAGTGTGCTTATTTTATTTGTAAATTTTTTTTCATTAAATCATCAAATCTTTGACGGTTTTTTTTTTATTAGATCAAGCGTTAATATTTAAACGTTTTGATCCATCTTCTTGGTGGCAACTTGATAATATATTTTTAAAGGAGTTAAAGTAAAAAAAACATTTGTTATATAAATTTATTTTGTTGCAGGCCAGAAAATTTGAAAAAAATTATAATTTCACAGGTTTTTATTATAATTCAAGGATTAATTTCTTTGTATATCGTTTAACTCAGACGGTGGTCAGTCGATTACTGGCCAAAGGAAAAGACAATTAGTTTTTTATAAAATTTTGTATGTATGTACATGTTTTTGAGGTATTAAAACTTTATGATTTAATTTAATAAGAGTTTTATTGAATACCAATACGGTCGATCCATAATTGGCCTAGCAATACTAATAAAATATCAATTTGTTGGAATTTATTTTTCTATTAATTATAAATTTTGCTTAAAAAATTATTTATACGATTTTCATAATAATAATAAATTTCTTCGATTTTAAATTAAGTTTCTACCAAATTTCACATACGGGACATAGCTCTTTGTCAAAAATTCTACGGGCAGGCAGGTTGTCTCCGATATATTGATTAATATATAAAAATTTTTTTGTGAAAGTTGCACTTTTTTCTTGTTTGAGATGAGTTGCTTGTAGTTTGGTTGTACATTTTTTTATAGTTAGTGGTGCAAGTAGCCCCTTCCATACATTTTCATGATATTTTTTTTTATCGGAGCGCCAAATTGCCCACTCGAAATTTTGATTATCGCATAGCTCCATCATTTATGTACCGATACAGAAAGTGTAAGTTCGCAAATAAATCCCATAGTGACCGATTTTAAAATTTTTTTTTTTTTGTAAGAAGTTACTTTAATCTTTCGTGATAGTAAAATATAAACTAGAACGGAACTATAATGGGGTTTGAACTTTTGCATATTGTTGGATTAGATTCTTGTATTGAAGTCGGTTTGTTTAGCCAGAATTATTTCGATTTAGCTTGTAAGAAAAATCTTTTTATGGATAATTTTTTCACAAAAAAGTATATTCCGAAAATAGGAAAATATATATCTAAATAATTGTGTACAAAATATTTTAAATAAAATCGAACATAGTTTAAGAAATATAATTGCCATTCCATCTAAGCTTTAAAGATTCTGCTTATCTTTTGTTTAGTAGACTTTTTTTGGTATCAAATAGATATATATATACAAAACAAACTTATATACGAGTAAACCCTTATCAACCATTTGAACTTGAATTAAAACACTTGTGCAAGATTTTTTTTGTTTATTTTTTATTACTTTTCTTTTCCTACGAGATTAAGGATTTTACTTGCAGTTTTATTTGATTAACAAGTATGAGTGCATATGTATTCCTTTGCATATGTATGTACATACAAACGTATATCAGTGCACAATTGATGTTGTTTGTCGTTTGGGCATTTGTATGGGAGACAAATATTTTTGGCGCGAAAATATATTTGTAGAACAACAGCAATAAGAGCAATATTTTCACATGTTGCTGATGAATAGATCACACACGCGCGCACACACACACACACATGTAGTTTTGAAAATATTTTTTTAAACTAATGAATCATTTTTATCGTCTTAACGAATTTAAATTAAACATAATATTTATGATTTCCTTTCTTTATGAATAATATTTCCAATTTTTGAATTTTATGCTGTTAAAACGCCTTGGTTTTTAGCGTTGTTGCGAATTTAAAACATATTGCAATTCTTAACGATACTTCTGCGAAAGTTGTCAACAAACTAATTTAGTTTCTTTTGAATCTAAAGTATAAATATTATATGATGGTCTTTTGTGTTTAGCATATAGAACCGTTTTAGCACTACACTACTACTACCACCATGAGAACATAATTATTATCTTATTCAACGTCATAATAATGATTATATATAATAATCATCTTTATCATTATCATGGCAAACATAATTATTGCCAAGTGTAAACTATGGCAAGCAAGAAAGCAAGCAGCAAGCGAATTGCTATTTGCGAGTAATATTTCTTATAATTGTGTGCTTTTGTTGTATGTACTTTCTTCCTATTTGGCCTAGCTGGTTGCATGCCTTGTGCATTTTCTTCGTGTTCTTATAAACTGCATAAGTAAGTAAGAAAGTGTGTATGTATATGTATGTGGCAGTTAAAACACATAAGGACATACATATGTATGTATGTGTGTTCGGGCATGCATAAGTATATAAGTACAACACACTTAAGTCTATTTACAGGATGTGTTCCTGCGAACATTTATATATTTTTTGTTGTTAAGAAATGAATATTTAATATGTTATCCACAAGTAAGGAATGTGACAGTGATGTTTGGCAGGCACGTAAAAGTCCAATGACACAATTAAGTTACCTTTAGGACAGGTTCAATTGTTATCTTTAATGTTCCTGCTTCGTGGTAGTTGCTTAGGCAGAGTATAGAATAATTATAATTTTTGCCACGATATACAAATTGAATGCGGTGAAATCTCACACCTTCTGTATATCCAAAATAAAAAGGAAGTATACGCGGATACCTCTAATAACCGATCAGGAGTAGAGCGACGGTGAGTGTCCGGTTATAAGATATTAAGTTTAAAGTCCGATTAATTTTTATTAAAATTTCTTATTAAAACGATAAATAATTTCGCTACTATTCAGGTACAACAATTAACACAAAGTTAAATAACAAAAATTTTTATTAGTTTTAATTATTTTGTGCTGCTTATTATTAATATTTATAAAGTTCGTAACGTAATGATCATAGAAAAAATTACACATTGTTAATATATAAAACAACAAAGGAATGTTTTTTATGGTTCAATAACTTGCTGATATGATATATTTTTTTTATCTAATTTTTGGTTAATTCTTTAATTGTTAAGCCTGAGGAGTAGCGAAATATCGATAAATATAGTAAACAAATATAGACAATGTTAAAAAAAAATCAAGAAAAATTAAAACTACTTCTTAAAAAAATTTAATTATCCGAACCTCCAAAAAAATAAAGTGACCTCTCTCTTTAAAAGACAAACATTTATTTTGAACAAATGAGATCAAACACCGAGCAAACATTTGCGTACAAAAGAAAATCCTTTGCGTACACAAACATAAAAAGTAAATAATTCTGGCAAGAATAAAAAAACCGACTTCAAAATAAGAATCCAATATTACCATATGCAAAAGTTCAAACCCTATTATAGTTCCTTTCTAGTTTATATTTTATTATCGCGAGAGATTAAACTAATTTCTTACGAACAAAAAAATAAAAAACCGGTCCATAAACTGTTTATTATTCCATATATCTGTGGGATCAATTCAATATTTCGGGGAAAAACTCGTAGAAAATTGGCTCGTAAGAGGATGAATTATGCGAAAAAAGTTTTATGTGACCAAAATGCAAGCAAACTTGTTCAAACAATAAAAGAACTTTAAAAATCTGTCTACGTATTGAGGAGTTTTTCGATAATCAGTGTTTTGGGCGAACAGCACATACTCGTATTTAATATACATATAACGTACATACGGTTGTCGTTATTTATTTATTTATCTATAAAGATTTTAAATACACGAACTCGTATGTATATTGTACAGGGTCTTATATAATAATATATAAGCGGAAGGGTGGTAACTATAATTTTTACATGGTGTAACTATAATTTTTACATATAATTGTAATAGCTTACGCATCTTAATTACATGATCATATTTGTAATTTTTCTTCGTCCGACTCAGCTTTAAATAATTCGTTGTAATTTTCACGCAAGGCATGTTAAATTAAATTTAATGTATCGGTTAAACTGGTAATTAATTACAGAATTTACAAATTATTTTCCAATCCATACCAAATTGTGAAAAGATGGTATATACGTATTAACAAATATGTAGATACGAGTACGAACGCATCGTGTAAATGCACTTCTAAACATCTATACAATAAGTTCTTAGTTGTATAAATAGTTTTTGTTTGTTTGTATAATAAAGTTTGCATACTTCGGAAATACACACATATCTTTGTATGTAACTATTTATATGTATATAAGTATTTGAATTGCTTATGTACTTCTGTATTTATATATACTTTGTACACGCTTTTTAACCGTCACTGTGTACTTGTGTGAATAAAAAAAAAATTTTAAAATTGGTTGCTATCTATCCATTTGTTTATCAGTTAATTTACGGCTTTAAGCCAATTTCGTTCTCAGTTGATACTTGGTCTTTCGTTTGTCCTCGAACGCAATGCTGAGTATCCTTGTTCATTTCTTTGTGGATTTTCTTAACAACACCAAACGTTTCAGAGGCAAATGCGTAGGAGTTCTGCCGTCGGTTAGTTAATTTCTCACATTTGGTGGAAAGAAAGAAACAATTTTTTGCTGCACTTTTAGTTTGTCATTAAATTTATTTTATTTAAAAATACTGATAAGTGAATCTGATAAGTGCTACAGATTTAATTTAAAGATTAATTGTAATGTGCTGTATCATCGATTTTAATACACTATACCGTTAACATAGTCCAGATTTCTGTTCTACTGCAAGGAAATAAATTATAGTTAAAAAACCTACAAAATTTTTCCATAGTTAAACTAACTAAGAAGTAAAAAATCCTTGACGAGATAATTAATGTTATTGCTTCAATTTCTTCAACAAAAATTATCGAATTAGTGTATTGTCATTCGTTCTTAGAAAATGTGCAAAATTTTTATTTAATCTGATCCTTTAAAGTGGGCCAAAAACGAGTTGAAATATTCTGTTACAGATACACATGCATAGAGTGATGCTAATAAGAATCAGCTAAAAATTTAAAAACGGTAGACATACATCAGAGTTAGATATCTGATAATCAATACTTCATGAGGCCAAGCCCAAATATATATCTTTGGGACCAAACTGCATTCGTTCACTTCCGACACCCGTCCACAAATGGTATATGTGATAATTGGAACTTTCGTCTCCGAAAAAAATTGCGCCTCGGACTTAAAAAATAAATAAGGAACAAACTGCATGTTCAAACTCTTTCAAACATATATGAGTTATTTGATATTCGGCATTTCGGGGCACAAGTTGCACCATCGATAACCTGATTAGGATAATGGGACAAAATTATCGAATTAGTGTATTGTCATCTGTCCTTTTAAGGTATTCCAAAATCGAGTTCAAAGATTCTGTTACATATATACATACAAACATTTTAAAGGGTCCGCCAGATAACTTTTTTTTTTTTAAAATGCTATAAAAAAACTACTAAATATTTTCTCAAATTTCTTTTTTTATTTGAAAGTACGATCCTTGCGGTTAATAATGAAAAATAATTTCATTCAAATGGCTGCCTCGGCTGGCCATGCAGTAGCCAACACTATCGGTCCAATTTTTAAGCACATTATCGACTGTGTGCAGCTGTATTTCACCAATGGCTTCACGAATATTGTCCTTTAAAGCGTCAATTATCTCTGGCTTGTCGGCCTAACACTTATCTTTGGCGGCACCCCACAAATGATAGTCCAACGGTGTCAAATCGCAGCTCCGAGGTGGCCAAACGACATCAGCTCTGCGGCTGATAACGCGATCTTCAAAAACAGGGCGCAAAACATCGAGTGTAGCTTCGGCTGTGTGGCACGTAGCGCCGTCCTGTTGAAACCAAATGTTGCCAATATCCTCCTCTTCAAATTTGTTCAACATGGCCCGATAACGATCGCCATTGACTGTAACGGCCACTCCTTGCTCATTTTCGAAGAAAAATGGCCCTGTTATGCCTCTGGACCAAAATCCGCACCAAACAGTGACTCGTTTTGGGTGCGTCGGCTTTTCAATGTATGCGTGCGGGTTTTCTGTGCCCCAAATGCGACAATTTTGCTTGTTTACATACCCGCCAAGATGCAAAATGAGCTTCATCTGAAAAGATAATTTTTTTTTTGGCAAATCGGCATCTTCTGTAAGTCAATATTTCCCAGCGTTGTTCAAGCGTATACACAACCATATTCGTTCAGCGGACGGATAAAACTAATTATCTGTCAAATCAGACATGAGCTGTGTTACCATTCACGAAATAAGCATTAGTTTAAAAAAAAACGTTAAATGGCGGACCCTGTATATATGTAAAACAAACATTAATACAGATTAACAGCCTGTTTTTCGAAAATGAATTTTTGTATACGTTCTCATAAAAAACGAACGAAACCACTTTTACGTTTTTATAAAACATTCATTTTCATGTGAGTGACGAAAAAGCTTTATTTATTTTTTCATTGTATTTTTGGTTCTTATAAAATGAAAATATCTGTAATAACGATAGCAAATGTCAAAAACAAAACGATAAGTAAAATGCTATCGTTTGAAAAATTCACACAATAATAATACGTACATAAGTATTTATGTATGAATGTATTTAAAAAAAGTTTGAAACATATGTAAGTATGTATATTATAATTGTTTTATTTATTTAAATTTACGGAAAGTTTTATTTTTTAGGCTCCATGAAAAATGGCCCTGAGCTAAATATTAAAAATCGATTTACTTTATAGCCACAAGTCTTTTGGGGTATGTTATTAAAGTAGTCGAGGAATACATACTTTTTGAAAAGAATTATGATAAGAAGAAGAACTTCAAAAATCGCCCCAAAGTTTCGGATTGACAAAAAAAAAAACACCTCGAATTTTGTGAAGTTTATATTTTTGTTTTTAACAAAACCTTCTGGGTGCATTTTTCATTGGTTATAAACCAAATGATATATTTTGCTCTGATAACTAAAGACTCCCCGAATAGTTGGTATTCTGCCGCATTGCAGATTTTCTTCACTATTGAATTTCCTGAAACGAAGATGCTTTCCAAAGACAGCATTCCTGTCATTCGGCCACAAAATAGTACATAATAGAACAGTGTGAGAATATGTTTCATTTTATTGCGGTCTCAGTGCACTTGAGGGTGTTAATTTTTTTGGGTTATAGCTCGTTCAGCAATTTTTCCATTTAAAACAACAAAATAAATTATTGGACCATTTTTAATTTTTTGTTCGGTGCTATTCATAATTTTTCAGCTTGTGAAAATTTTTCAATTCGTGCCATTTTTCATGGAGCCTTTTTTTAACTCAAGATTATTTTTTGTAAATAAAAAACATTTGATTTATAGAGTTAACACCAAACACAATACGTTTATATGAGAAAAAAATTTAAATTTATGAAAACGAACGCATTGGCAATAATGTTCCTTTACGAAAGCAAAAAGCTTTATACATGTCAAAAGTGAATAAACGAAAGCTTTCTAACATTTTATAAGATCCAAATTTAAAACGATATCGTTACAAAACGAAATTTCGTGTGAGAAGACTTTTGTTTTACAAAAGCGGGCTGTAAGTTAATATAAATCGTTTTAAAAGCAAAAATGTTTTAGACAGATTGAGGAGTCTTATGGGAGTTACAACTTCTCTACGCTACTCAAGTAGTCATGTGTATAATGCTTATCACTCACTCCCTGTTAGGCAGCTCTGTTTAATGTGATTGCAATTTTTATATACCTATTTTAAGATATTCGTATTCGTTAAATTTAAGCGAATATTTCCCGATTTGCACATGCATTTCCCAAAAAAAAAAAAAAAAAAAAAAAAAACATATCATACAAAATGTTTAAAAAAGTAAATAAAACGTACAGAAATATATTAATTTATAATAATTTTTATTTATAGAAAAAAAAAACCCGTTGTCTTTGACGCATGATATTCAATCTTTAAAAAAACAAACGAAAATTATATTTCGTAACTATCATTTAAAATTTTAAGTCTTATATGTAAATTCATATCATGTTAAGTTAGTAATCAATTCTCAGTAGCGGAATGTTGGACTTCAAAAATGGAAGAACTATAATTTAATATGTGAAAGTCCACCGACACATGTGGCTGTGTCATCTGCGAAAATATTTTCTCCCAAACAGCTCTGAATTACTAAAAAAGCGCAATCAGAGTAAAAAAATCGAAATCTCAAAGTATGTGTGTGGGTAAAATAATTTAAAAATGTTCAGTTGTCTTCAAATTCGGCATATCAATGTCATAATATTGATAAATACCTTAGGTAGTGTGACTGTTTTTTTTTCAATATATTGTTACTGACGTATAGGGAGGGATTTTTTGCAATTAAATTTGAAATATTATGCGTCTCTAAAGGCTCCGTTAGCCGAGCGCATCAGTACCGTAATGTGTCAGCTGTTCGTCTATAGCATGGGAAAAGCCATACAAGAGCTTACCGAATTTATAACTAATGTACCCGTAATGTATGAATTAAAATAAAATTGGATTTCATACGGTCGTTATGTGACATTTGTAAGCCAGTGATGGGCTGTTATTTTGTTTTATACTAAGGGGGTATTTTCGCTCTTCTCTTTGGTACTTTTTTATAATGATATCTGTAAACTATGATTGAAAAACTGAAAATAATAAGTGTACATATACATGTAACTGCATAAACATATGTATGTACATATATGTATATATATGTACATGCTTAGATGTATAAAATAAACCAATAAATAATTCAATGGCTGCAAAAACATTTTTTATGTATGCACATATCGAGCCTTTGCTGCAATAGAGTCATAACTCAAAAAAAGTAGTTATGCAGAAGGCGAGTTTAAAGTTGCGCATTCGCTAGCAACTTAATGGTAAACGAAAATGTAATATTTGTCTCAAAAGTTTAGTATGCAAAATATTTCATAAATACATATCTTAGGTACTTTTTCTTCACAACAGTAACAATTTGAAAATTTTTAATGCCCATCACTGTGTTGTAAACAGCTGTTAATTTTTCATAAATTATTTTTTTTTTTTATATACTACCCAGCAAACCATTTCATAAGCAAAATGTAACTCGTATAATAAACTTATAACAGATTTACTAGAACTTTTAGTAAGCATGATATTTATAAACTTTTTATATACAAAATGCAGTTTTCAAATACTTTACAATTTTTATACGCTTAATTGTTTATATAACAATTTAACACATATATTAGCAAATGAGTCATGCCATAGTTTTGTGTTTTTTTTTTTTTTTTTTTTGTTACCGGAAAGAGTAAATAGTTCAAAAGTTATTTAAAAAAGAAAAAGAGTGTGCGTAGCCTGAGTGCAAATGGAGCTATAGAAATAAAATATGTTTTTCATATAATATGCATATCAAATGGCATAACTATTTCCTTTTAAAATTTTTCAGATGTTTTAAATTCAATTGAAGTAGGAGAAAGTTGAAAAGAATACCGCAGGAAACAAGTTTGTAAAACAAGAATAAATTTATTTAATTAAATAAAGAAAAGTAAATTATATATGTCTATAGTAAATATGTTATTTTTAAATAAACCAAATGACAAATCCTGATGAAAATTATTTTTTTTTTTTATCTAAGCTTACAAAATTATTAGGAATCTAAGTTTATTTTAGTGACCCATTATTACTTATCTATTTTTCTCTAAGCTTATTAGATAAGCAATATTATCTAAAGGGGCGCTGTTCATTACTTAAAAATTGTTAATAACATTTTTAAAATAGTATTCACAACACTTTTTTAAGCTTAGAACTCATGTTGGAAAGCATAGCTGCATTCCTAAACGCATATTGCTTTGCAGTGCAACAATCTCAGGTATTCCCAATCGCAACTGCGTAATTTCTGACAAAGTATGGCATTCCTAAACTCATCTGTTTCGCATCTGATATGCAAATAAATGCAACTAGCGCACTATGAAAATCGTGTATGTTTTTTATAAACAACAATGGTGGAAAAGGATAGGTGCAAGATAATATGATTTCGTTTTAAAACAAAAAAGGTATTAATTATATTGCTCGTGGAGTGTTTTCCAAAAGTTTTAAAAATAATTTGTCTCGGTGTCATTGTAATTTTAAGTATGCAAAGCAAAGAAGTGTTTCTAATGATAATGTATTTGATTTACAGAGCTGTAAAATAAAATTGCTTGATTTTAACACTGCTTTGACGTTGCATAAAGACGTTTAGGAGGCAGCCCTTGTTACAAGGGATTTCTAAATCGTTTTTAAATATTCTATAAGTACACCAACGGGCTAACAGTACGGTGCAGTACGGGTACGGTAGAGCAGCGCTCGGCTAACGGAGCCTTAAGCCTTAAAAGTAATATTCGTATTCGGCGAACATTGTTTCAAATAAATATTCGTATTCGCGAATACTCAAAATTGATATTCGTAACATCACTAATACATACATATATATATATATATATATATATATATATATACATATATATATGTTCAACGAACATTATTCAAAAATATCCTTATGATAAAATCAAACAAGCAGTATTTCGATTGTTGCTTGGCATTTTTGTGATAGTATATCTTATTACTTATTGTAAATAGTACATATAATAGATTTCCGCAAGACATAAGCCAATATTAAAAAGTTTATATGCGCCGCGAATAATGTTAGTCGCAAGTAGTGAACTCATTGTTTATACGCGAATAAAATACAAATGATATAACAGTTTAATGGTAAATATTTGTATGGCATCTGAAATTAGTGGCAATATTTTACACCTTATTTGGAAATAGTTTTGTTAAACTATGGCGTTTTCTTTTCTACACACAAAATGGCACCTTGTAAAAGGTATTTGTATAAAATGTAAACAATCAATATTAACGTACAGTGCTTTATTATGTTTTCTTATTAGTGTTATTTTTGACGATCACTCAAACACATGGGCGTTAAAATATTGGTTTAATTGTGTGTGAACTACTCAATGTAAGCACTGTTGTTGTTACAGTAACAGTTATATTAATGTTAGTTATTACATTTTTGATTGCTTTGTTTGTTATTCTGATTTGTTTAGAAATAATATTCTGAACCGTTTCCATATGCAAAAAGAATTTTGAAAATTGGCTCAAAAATGGCGAAGTTATTTGATAAACAATTATTGTGGCGGGCCATTTGCGACACCCTGCCCCTACGCACAATTTTCAAAAACAAAAAAAATTAATGCGCCTTTTCCATATGCTGAAAGAATTTTGTAAATTGATCCACAAATGGCGAAGTTATGCTCACTTTACATTATAAAATCTTTTAAAACCTACGTGGTAGGAGTAACATAATTTTAAAAAGTGGGCGTAAAAGTGGGTGTGGTTGAAAAAAAAGTAGCCTATAATTCATCCGAGAGTTCCAGTTAAATACTGTGAAAATTTCAGGAAGATCGGTCTAAGGGTTTGGCCTCCTATAAGGAACAAACAAACAAACAAACAAACAAAAAAACAAACAAAAAAACAAACACACATTCGGTTTTATATATATAGATTATCAATATTTATGTTTTTATTTTTATAATAATTATTAGATAATGGTACTTATTTATTGTTTTTTAGAACATAAACCGTATCATCACTCGAAGTTTGTAGCGAAATATTGGCATAAGTGAATAATAAAAAAGATTATCACCAAAACTTGACCTCGAGCTTTAAACAAAATTTTGTCGTTTTAATTAAATATTGAACATAGGTTGATCAATAAACTACCTTATATATTATTAAAAATTATTATAATATATTTCTGTACGTTTCATATACTTTTTTAAACTTGTTGTATGATTTGTTTTGTTTTTTTTTGGTAAATGTATGTGCAAATCGAGAAATATTCCCTTAAATTTGGCGAATACGAATACCAGTATCTTAACGCCTATTTTATAGTCAAATAATCGACTATTTCACCTTGTTTGTGACCAAAGATTTAATGTATATGTATATATATATATATAATTGTTTGCCTAAAAACTGAGTTACAAACAAACCCGTTAACAGAACAATTTGTCGAATTTCTGCCACTGAGCGGGATTCTAGTAACAATAATAATAACAATAATAATACTTTACCTTTGCAATTTAGCTGAAGCCTGGCAGGGCATCCGGTAATTACTTTTTCGTTTTGCGATTTATTTGGTGACATATATGCATTCATACGAGTATAATAGAGAGAGAGAGAGTTTTATTGTTTTCAAATAAAGTTCATTAATTCATAAATTTTCCGTAAGATCAGTGTAAGGCACAAGTTTGTTTTTTTTATTATATATTGGTATGATGTATTTTTTTAGTTTTACTCGCGACTTCACGTTTTGTAATTAAATAATTTGACAGAAAAAAATGTATAATTTATAGGTAAAGTTTTTTTTTAAGAAAAGTTCTTATAATTTTTGTTGTTTGTTCTATTGTTACGAGTATGTATATATATATATTTTTTTTTTTGGTTATTTACAAAGTTTATGAAAGTTTTATTTAAACTTATTTTTTATATATTTTATTATTTTTTTTTTTATTTGTTTTTAGATTTAATCACATTTAGTTACCCGAATATTGAAAATTACTTTGGATTATAGGCCTAAAAATATCACTTTCGATTTCTCCTTTAATTTTTTTATCTAAAATTTATTAAGCTTTTTCGGCGTTTTTGTTTTTGTCAAAGAATGGGAGCTTATAAGTGTATAGACTTTGAAAATCACTTGTGTAGTAGCTTTGTTTCTTAATTTTCGGTAGTTATTTATATTGGTATATAAATTTTTTTGGTTTTCGTTAAATTTTAGTTGAATTTTTGTTTGTTTATCAAGGAAAACTGCTCAAATTTTTGATTTAATATCAACTCTTACAATCTTATGTGGTTATAATGCTTAAAACGTAAATAAATGTCTAAATTTACAATTCTCACTTAATTAAAATCAATAAAGTCTTATAAAAAAATTCAAATAACTATATTTTTATACATCATTTGTGTGTGTGTGTGTAACTTTATATATATTTTTATATAAAGGGGTGTAGTGGGGGAGAGAAGGATCTTCTTAAGTTTTATATATTTTATAATTTATTTTAATGAAATATACATGCAATATAAGTATGTATGGATTTATATAAGCAATTGGTTAGTAGGTCTATTGTTATGGTTTTGTTGTTGCTGATGTTGTTGTTGTTGTTGCTATTGTTAATATTCTTACTATTGTTTAGAATTATTAGTAATCTATTTTATTTGTAGCTGTGAATGCTAAATGTATGGCAAATGGTATTGATAACTGTATGTACCGGTGTCAGTGTAATATTCTTTTTCTACCAAAGACTTTATTTTGTTAATTGTTGCTACAATAATTTGCCTTAAAATAGTTTTTAGCAAATAACGTTTGCAACGCAAAAAAAAAAAAATAGAAAAATTCTTAAACTATTTATTTAATTAAATATTTAGCTTTAAAAAAATTTATATAAAATATTTTATATTATTATTTTTCATATATTTAAAAAATTTCTGTGTGTTTTATATAATTTTACCATTTGCAGTAAGTGGGTTTCTATGTTTCTTGTAGTTCTTGTTTAGTGTTATGCTATTGCCTTTACCTGTGTTCTTTTATAGCCCTGCAGTTTGCAAGTTTGTAGCTGGTTTAATAGAATGTATGGCTTAAAAAACCGTGAAAGTAATTAATTTCTTTGGTTACGTTATTTTATATTGAACGTTTCTTTCTATAAACCATAATTGTTTTATATGGTGTATTGTGAAGCAAAACTGCAATGAAGTTGTAGTTGTAGCCAGTAACTATGAAAAAATTAAATAAAATGATTCATATATTTTTTATTTGTGATGCATTTTAATCGTTGAAAGAATATTTTTTGCAATTTTGCTTGAAATGAAATAAATGTGTGGTTTAACAGTTTGTAAAAGCTAAAATATTACTGTATGTCTACTATTGTTGTTATTTTTTTTTTTTTTTGTATTATAGTTTTGGTGTCAAGTGTAGGTTTGTAGTGTGTAAAAATATTGGTTTAGTGTTTGTAAACAATTATTTGGTTTGCCAATTGAAATTCTTGCCTTAAGAGTGTCGTTTTCTAATTTAAGGTAGTTAAAATACAAAATTACTTTTAACTTATTTTCTTCGGCTTTAATTGTAGTTTTGTAGTGTGGTATGTGCTGTGTGTGTGAGTAAAAATGTTTTTTTTTTTTATTTAAGACTGCTTTACGTAAAGTGTTGGATTTTTTCTTGTAGTAACTTTCAGACTGAAGTTTCTGACTGAAATTTTACATTGTTGCTTGTTAAATTTATTAGCATGTGGTTTGTCAATATCATGTATTTTGATTTACTTATGGTTTCAGTGTAGTTTTGTAGAGTGCAATATTATGCTTTGTTGTTTCCTGTTTTATTAACTAGCAACCGCATTAGATCTGTTATTTTGTAGTTTGTAGAAATTACGTAAGTGAAAGTAATTTGCAATTATATTTGTGGTCTGCTTTGTAGAATGTATATATATGCTTTGTTGCCTTGTGGTTAGTCTAGTACCAATTTATTTTTACTGTAATGTACTTTTGTAGCTATTGATACACCAGCAACTCGGTACACAAATTTGTAGCAACTATAAGTAGTTGTTTTTTTTAATATATATGTTTTATTTTTATCGTTTGTAATGTTTTGAAGTGTGTCTATGTGTATATTTAAATGTGCTTGTGTTTTTATAGCAGCGCGAATACAATTCTGTATATGCAATTTATTCGTTGCGCATTTTTTGTGGTCTTATTTTTGGGTGTTTATGTTTTTGCAATGTTTAAACAGACTTAACTGATAATCTGAGTTGCGCAAATGTATCTTTGTAGTTGTGTTTTAAATCCTTTGATGTTTAAAATATGATCCGGATCTGTATCTTTGTTGCTTATGACAAATAGTATTGTGTTTTTATTTCTTAATTAATAATGATGAATTTCTTTATATGTGTGTATCTTTGTAGTTGTTGCTAGTTGGTAATGCTTGTTTTTGTTTTATTTTATTTTGTTTTATTAAGCTTTATCAAGTTTTAGTTGAAAGCCTTTTGATAGTAATTCGATATTTTATCAATTTTGACTGGCGAAAAGCTTAATACGCTAATTCGTTTTATGTTGCCGGTTTGCGGCAACCTGTATTAATGGTTATTGGCGTTATTTTGCCGAGTGTATTTTAAGTGTTTAATGGTGTGTGACACCCTTTTGGCGTCTCTTAATATTAAATATTGCAAATGATGAGTTTGATTACGTGGTTTGTTCAAAATTAATCTTTCCAAAATAGTTTTGCAAAATGGCTAAAATTTTTTATAGAGTTTTCCAAATTATTAAGTTCTATTTGTTAAAAAAACTTTAAAAATTTTGGCAATATGAAAATATAATTAGTTTTGCATTTGTTTAAAAGTAGAATTAAATAAAAGCTTAACATATAAATTTATAAATTATTTTAATATTCCGTTTAATTTTTAATACTTAAATATATTATTTTATTAATTATTGTTATAATATTATTTTATTTTATTATTGTTATTATTATTATTTTTATTTAAAATTCTTGGTTTAGTTAATTTAGAATTTTAGTTAAATTCTTTGTTGATATTTTGTTCTTTAATTTCTTGTAATAATTAAATAACTTTTACTTTTGTACTTTTTGTTACCGAATGTTATAATTTTTCTTTTTGTCTAAGAATAAAAATTATATTAATTTTATATAAAAATTTTAAAATTAATTTCGTTTTGTTTGCTTATTTTTCGAAAGTTGTCGTTTTGTGTTTATTTTTAAGCCTGAATTGCCGTTGATATTTAATTTTTTTAGTTGTTATTTTTGAGTAGTGGATCTCGTAACCGTTCTATTGGGAAATAAACTTAAAAATGGTTGGTTTTTAAGAGGGACTTATCTATTGTTCTTTAAAAGTAAAATTTTGCTTTAAAATTTATCTGGTCTATTGCGTTGAGTTTAAATAATGATGACCTAAAAATGGGGCAAAGAAAAGAAAATTGTTTTTTAAATTAAAATTTTTAGTTTATTTATTTAAATAATTTGCTAATTAGAAAACGTTATGTCAAAATAAGCTGAAGAGTTTATTAAAAAAATTTACTCTTAATGTCATTGCAATTACATATCTACTTTAAAAATTATAAAATATGTACGATCAATATGGACTCTTTTTTATTTATATCAAGATTCTAACGACAGAAAATAAACGTTTTCTAAGCCGAATTGTAATGAAATTGAAACATAATTTGTTAGACCTTCACTAAATATGGTAACGATATTTATATCGTTAATATTATCTAACAAATTATGTTTATATGTATATTTAGTGAAGGTCTAACAAATTATGTTTCGAATTCATTACAATTCGGCTAATATAATCTATAAGGATCTAAAATACACATATATATATTTAGTTCAATTCTGGTAGTGTATAAACGCGTTTTTATAATCGTCTCAACTGAATATTAAAAATTATCAAAAATTTAAAGAAATAAAAAATACTAAAACAAAACATTTATTTATCAGTTATTATACTGGTTTTATTTTATTTTTTGTTTGTGTGTAATATATATAAATATTTGCATACACAACTCATATAAGTAAACAAAAAAAAAAAAGAGAACGCTGGCAACAACAATAAACCTACAAGCAGTAGGAATATTTATTTAACTTTGGTTGCTGATGTCGACAACAAAAAAAAAATGATTTAAACACAAACCTGAATTCTACACAAAACACAATTATTCGTGCGCGATTATGCTCTCCGTACATGTTAAATAGTGATCAAGAAGCAGCAACAATTGCACCTATTAGCAAACTTGTCAGCTTGGCTGTACAATCAAATAATAAATAACAAGGTGACCAACGTGCACAAAATTGTTGATGCAGTGAGTGAAATGAGTGTTAATAAAATTCAAACAGGTATGGATAGATATATAACCGTGTTAAAAAGGGGAAGAAGTCCCATATATGCTCAAATTGCGTCAACGGTAAAATTTCCCAAAGATGGATAACATATTAAAAATTCCGAAAATTGTTCCGCGATTTTAACTGAACAAGGTGATGAAGACACAACTACTACAAGTTCGATATACTTAAGAGAACAGAACTTCAGCTTTCTGGTAAAAAGCCTTATATCGTTAATTGGAGAAAATGAGTTCTACGTAGCTCAAATCAAGCGTGGAAAAATCAACGAGACAAAAATTCATGTACCTCATGAAAATAATTACCGAAAAATAGTTTCAGATTTTCAATCTAAAAATAAAAACTTATATACATATAAACTAAAGAGTGCTAAAGGCCTAACAGTAGTTATAAAAGGCATAGATTCAAGCGTGGATCTGGAAGAGGTATAGTCTAGCCTTGAAAATAGTGGCTTCAAAGTAAAAAATGTTTCCAACACTAAAAATAGGGAAAAAATCCCCCAACCAATATTTAGAGTCGAGCTACAGCCAGGTGACTAGAAAATAAAAAAAAATAATCGCATCCAATTTATGAATTACAGTAGGTACTTGTTGCAACGAAGAGTTACCGTAGAGCTTTTACATAAAAGAGCTGGACCTGTTCAATGTCTGAACTGCCAAGAATTTGGGCACACGAAGACTTATTGCAAGTTGCCTACAGTCTGCGTTGTATGTGGTGAGTAACACAGTACGGCTAACTGTGACAAAATAAAATGTGTCTAATTTTAGTCGTATTGAAGCTTCAATAGAGAGCAGTACAGAACAGTAACTACCTTTACTCTCAACATGTCCTGTATGATGCAGGAAATATTGAAAATGCAGTCTTCATTGTTGCAGGCTGTATTAAACAAACCATGAACTTTAAAATCTGGTTTTGGAACGCTAACGGCATCTGCCAACATAAAAATGAAATAGAATATTTTCTTCTGGATAAACAAATCGATGTTATGCTTATCTCAGCAACACATTTGACGTCTCAAAGCTATTTCAGAATTAGGGGATATAATTTTTACAACACAAATGATCCTCGAGGTAGAGCTTGTGGTGGCTCGGGAATTCTAATAAAAACGCGAATAAAATACTACATGTTAAATGATTTTTGTGAAGATTATCTTCAAGCAACGAACATCTGCTTTGAAAATTATTATCAACAACTTGTAATATCATCATTGTAAGCAATTACAGTTTTGCTATTCATAATTCTAGAAATAAAAAAAAAAAAAACGTGTGCCACTCGGGGACTGTCGGGGTTATGCTATTGCATAGTATTTTTTTTATCAACTTATGCAATTATATTATTACGTTTTGTTTAATAACTCGGTTGTTATTGGAGATAATTTGGGCAAATTACTAAATTTTTCGATTTTTCGAATGCTGCAACTTCACTGCTCTACGACTTCTATTTACGGAGTTACGGCCAAATTACTAATTTCAACATTCTCGACCCAGAAAAATTCTCAAAAAGTGTATTAAAATCAGTCCTTTTGTGTTTTGTGTTGCTTTTGTATAAATATTTATATGTATACAGTACAATACGCATATAAGAAACTCGTTTATAAGAAAAACTCGGCTATAAGAAACACTTTTCCAGACACCATGTACATTTCCATATAACTACGTGCTAAACAATCCTTATATAAGAAACTCGCTTATAAGAAAAACTCTGCTATAAGAAACAAATTTTTATGAAAAATTATATTCCTTCCCTAGAAAATTGTACGTGTATAAGAAAGTATTCTCACAATGAAATTTTTTTCAATTTGGGGAAAAATATAAATTTTTTGATTATATTTTACAATTTACATCTGTGAACACTGGTCCAAATGTCCAATGAAGTCGTTGATTTTTGTGATATCAGCCGGCTTCGTTGTTTTTTTTCCTACAAAATAATGTGTATTAATTTTATTTCAAATATATATCTGCATACTCCATAGGAAATTTTTAAAATTTTGTTTCTGACGCATATTAGAAAATATCTTTCCTATATGCGTGTTACATATATAAGAAAATATCTTTTTTATATGCGTGTTCTCTTTATAAGAAAGCTCGCATATAAGAAAAAAATCTGTACATTTTTAGACTTTCTTATATGCGTATTGTACTGTATATAATTTTGGTTGTTTTAACAGTTAACGGTTAGGTTATTTAATGTGAAGCTTTCTAGCTATACTGGAATTGCCCCATATAAAGAAGGGGCACCCTAGTCCCCCTAGATGAAAAGTGCCAGTTTGAAAATCATTTTCGTTAATTGCTCATCGGGACCTACCTGTGTACAAAATTTCAGCTTTTTAGATATACACGAACTGCCCCATACAAAGAAGGGGCACCCTAGTCCCCCAGGCAAAAAGTGCCCGTTTAAAAATCATTTTCGTTAATAGCTCATCGGGACCTACCTGTGTACCCAATTCCACCTTTCTAGCTATACTGGAAGTGCCCCGTACAAAGAAGGGGCACGCTAGTCGCCCCAGGAAAAAGTGCAATACCTTAGTATCCTATGTCCTTCTCCTGGTTCTAAGCTACCTGCCTACCAAATCAGTTTAGCCCCTCCAAATCCTGGAAAATTTCCCGGGAAAAGTGGCAACACTGGAAATTTAAAAAATTTCCAAAGCGACAACACTGTATAGTCATCATACATAGACTATACAAAAAAGCGTCTCGGTGTCGCGAGTTCAGAGATTTAGTCTCATCTAAAATATGCGTAGCGCGCTAAAAGAAGTTGTCACTTTAAAAAACAAAAGTCTTAAGAAACAAACTTAGTGTTGGGTTTTTTGTGTTAGGTTTTTCGTTACGTAATTTCTTGATTTCGTCGACAAAACCCGCGAAAAATCTACGCAATAGCTTAAAAAAAGATTTTAAGACAAAGAGCAAAGGCAGTCATGCGATCAGGTGCGGATCCAGCATTGCCGTTTGGGAGGGAACTTTTTGAAATTTTCATTTTTTTTTTTTTTTTTTTTTTAATTAGGACCAGCACTCAGGGGATGACCCCTACGTATGCAAAGAATTGAGCCGGAACTAGGAAAATAGGTTTTGGGAAGGAGGATAAAGGGAGTAGTGTTTGTGGACATTCGATTTAAACTCTGACACACTGAAAGTGGCATGAAAGACCTCTGCGGGAAGTTTATTCCACATACGAACAGTACGGCCAAAGTACGAATTCTCTCTGTAATGCGTGGTGCGGTTCACTGACATATCGACCACAAAGGGATGTGCTCCTGATGAAGAGCGTGTTATACGTGAAAAGTGGCGGGTTTCAGGAACAAGTTCCCTGATTTCATTAGAGCACTTTCCGTTGTAGTAGCGATAGAACAACGAAACACACCCAACATTGCGTCGATGCTCCAATGAGTCAATAGAGTTGGCTACCCTACTGTCACCGATAAGCTTCTTCGCCCTATCCTGTACGCGGTCGAGTAACTTCAAAATGGATTTTGAAGCACCGGCCCATACATGAGAGTTGTATTCCATTTTCGGTCGGAAAAAGGTGGTATAAATATTAAGGAGATCAGATGGAGTGAAGTATGTCCTACATCGTCTTAAAAAGCCGAGGCACTTGAATGCTTCTTTTGAGACACGAAAAATGTGATCATTCCATCGAACATCACAATGAATTTTCATGCAAAGAACATCAAGAGCTTCTAATTCCTCAATATCTATACCATCCATGTTTACAGATGGAGCAGCATGTTCGGTCATACGTCTATGTGTAAGCATAGCACATTGGGTCTTTCGTGCGTTAAAATTTACCCTATTAGCATGACCCCAATTTGAAATTAACAGGAGATCGCGATTTAGCGTATCACGGTTGTGGCCTGTTGCTGAATGAATACGAATGAACTAAGCTGCTGTCATCTGCAAAAGAGTAGATAGGGTTGGAAGTTTGACGTAGAAGGTCATTAAGAAAAATAAGAAAAAGGGTAGGAGAAAGAACGGAGCCTTGTGGTTCCCCTGAATTTAACTTGAACTCGTTTGATGAGACCCCATCTACAACAACTCGTATAGTGCGATCTCTGAGAAAGCCCGATACAAATCGAGTGAAGCCATCACCAAAAAAATGTAATTTTTCTATTAACCGTTTATTTAATAATGAAATAAGACATAGAAAAATTCAACAATAAAATTTAGATTAAATTAAATGTACAAATTTAAGTATGTAAATATAAAATATAAGACAACAATATAATTCATATTATATGTAAGAAACATCTAATATCACATATTTGTGTATAAACACATAAATCTTTGAAAATAAGTTCATAAAAAATATCAAAAAGGTTATACCTTCAAATTCTGAACGCCCTATCAATCCTGATCACAATGCTATACCTAAATTCACAATATGTCAAAAGCAATTTATTGTTCAAAGAAATTAGTAGTTTTGGCAGAATGACTTTTTTTGGCTTTACTTTTTCTCGTGCTGCCACCCTGTTTTTTTTTTTTTTTTTAATTAGGACCAGTACTCAGGGGATGACCCTACGTATGCACTGCATTGCGCCGGAACTCAGTGAGAAGAGGGATAGGGTAGAGAAGTTAGACGTTGAAAATTTAGAAGGCTTAACTTTTTTGCAACTCTGCTTTGCGCGTTATGCTAATTTTTATAGCAGTGTTGAGGCGCCTCCGGTGTTAAGTAGACGCATTAACTTTGTTAAGCTGTATTAGCAGGCATTTTATTAATTGTTTTACTTCGCCGATATTTTGGCTAACACAATGGCTATACCTACATTTTATTTTTAATCTTAAACGTTGAGTGCTATATTCGGCTGTGCCGGATCTTTTATACCCTTTACCAAGCCGTAAATGTTAAATTCATTGAAGACAATACAATATTTTACAATTTTCTATCCATTATTGAACAAATATGGGGTTTTTACGAAAAAATTCATAAAGTTATAATTAAGGTAATATCCACATAATAATAAAACTAAAACTTTTTTTGTACGTTTGGAAATGGACAGCAATTTTTTAAAACTTTGATCCCTCAAATTGGCACGAAAGAGCAAAATACATTAAAGGCGTTCAAATTCTGAAAAATATTAATGTTGTTAATGATGCTGCTGAGAGGAAAGTCAAAGTTATTACAGATTTTAACCGGTTGGTCCTTAACACATAGCGAAGACGACAAGCAGTACTTGCTTCATGTTGTTGAGAACTACCGAAAGGAATTCCCATCATATACTAAATCGTCGCTCTTATAATAATTTAATATTATTAATTCTCTCCTTTTTTAATGAAATGTTTGAATATAAAAATTGCAAATTAAGAAAACATTATATGAATGCATGTTTTTTTTATAATAAATAACTTGTCATCAATGGAAAAACTATTGATTTCTGGCTCATTCAACTTCCCTATCTATAAGGAATCAGAATATAAATATTGTTGAAATTACACACGTAGTGACAAACCTATAAATACCCTTACCATTTTTGGTGAAGGGTATAAAAAAATTAAATTAAATTTTAATTAAAATATTTGTATTATTAAAAATTCCTGGAATTTGCACCAGTAAACAAAGGCGTTTTATTATTTAAAGTTAATATCATATTTTTTTGTTGTGATAAGGAAAATTGAAAGATTGAATTTTCAGCAAATTACCATATATCATGCTTTGTTTTTAAAAAATATTTCAGATATCCCATCTTTTCCAAATGCTAGTGGACTACCTGGTTTACGAGAATTATTGTAATATCTTTTTATTAACTTTTTACATGTTGAAATACACAGCCGTGAAAAAGATTACAATTGCGTTCGGAAACGAAATCTATTCCGTATTTTGGTGCTTCAGAAAATTAGTTACGAAAGAATTTTTGGAATAAAACCACTTTTGTTTTAATGAACGGAATGGGAGTTTTATGTATTTCAAGGGCCAAATAACTTTTAAAATATACTTTCTTTATTGAAATATGTTTTTATTATTAATATTTCAAAAAAATATATTTAAAATAAAATCTAACCCTTTATTTTACACATATGTATTTAAAACTCTTTAAAAAAATATTTACAGCAAAACAAAATTTTCGTAATTGATTTGTGACGCATTGCCATATCTTAGCGATTTTTGTTGCCATATTGGTTACATACAAATAGCTTAAGCAAAATTTTTCGGATTGTTGAAAACCTTTGGAATCTAAGGCACAAAAAATTATTTCGAACGGAATGACAAATTCGGAATTGACAGTATTCCGAACGGCATCTGTGAAACGTCTGATAACATTAATTTCTCATATATACATTAATATAGTTCATGACATAATTACGTTTATACGTAATCTACGAGTATCTACAACGAGTATGTACATTAAAAACAATTTGGTTTGTTTGTCCGTTTGTATGTACATTATAGTAAGGCAAACGGTGAGAAATGGGGTAAGTGTACCCCCATACAAATAAAATATTAATATTTATGTATATGTCTGTGCAACTGACGCACTAAATGTTTTAAAATTCTGCGTGTGTTACTTTAAAGGATAAAGTGAAACTTTTAGAAAAATTTTGGGTGGTAGGACTGTCTTAAAATTAGGTGTGTGATATTAAAAGGACAAAATTAAACTTTCAGCTAAATTTTGTGGTGTTAGGAAGAGGGGAACGTGCAGCACCGATACAAGTAAAATATTAATATTAATATATATGTATATGTATATGTATATGTATATGTATATGTATATGTATATGTATATGTATATGTATATGTATATGTATATGTATATGTATATGTATATGTATATGTATATGTATATGTATATGTATATGTATATGTATATGTATATGTATATGTATATGTATATGTATATGTATATGTATATGTATATGTATATGTATATGTATATGTATATGTATATGTATATGTATATGTATATGTATATGTATATGTATATGTATATGTATATGTATATGTATATGTATATGTATATGTATATGTATATGTATATGTATATGTATATGTATATGTATATGTATATGTATATGTATATGTATATGTATATGTATATGTATATGTATATGTATATGTATATGTATATGTATATGTATATGTATATGTATATGTATATGTATATGTATATGTATATGTATATGTATATGTATATGTATATGTATATGTATATGTATATGTATATGTATATGTATATGTATATGTATATGTATATGTATATGTATATGTATATGTATATGTATATGTATATGTATATGTATATACATATACATATATAAAATACAGTCTAAAGATTAAAAAATGTGGACGTGTTTTGGTATCCTTAAAGACTGACTCAAAATAAATATTTTTGTACGACCTATTTACGCCATTATTATAATGCTTTTTAAGGTTATAATTCGAGAAAGAGCCAAAAACACCCTCCCACCCAACAAACATTTATATGTGTATGTGTGTGTTTGATTTTTTTTTATAATCAAGCAAATTAAAAAGTACAGTCATGACAAAAGGCACCATTTGATAAAGAGACAGAAACATTTTAATACATTAAATAAATTTTTATTGCAACTCTGTTGTATGTAGCCTGAGATGTTATGGCGCCTTAAATGGTAATAATTTATGCTATAAATTTAATTTTTAATATTAAGCTACTTTTAAAATATTAACAACACTTGAATTTATTTTGACATTCGTTTCATTTGACACATGTATTTTCAAAACTATTTTCTTAAAATTTAGAAATCATTTAAGACTGCACTAAATTTTTATTGATTGAGTTGTTTGGATTTAAACTTGCTTTGTTAAACTGCGTGCAACTGAAACTTAAATTCACATGATTTTCACAATTTTCTTTTTTTCTTTAAATTTGTTATCATAAATTATTTTTGTTGTTATTTATATATAGAATTTATTTATGACATTGTTATTGTTCCTGTGGTAGATCTCAATTCGAATAATTTAAATTAAACGAATTAATATTGTGAGTTGATGTTGTATTTCGTTGCCAAGTTTTGTACAAAATAAATTTATTGAATTTTTTTTATTTGCTCTGCTATTGTTGTTTCATTAATTATTTTGCATTTTATTGAATTAAACTATTGCTTGGTTTATTTGTTTTTTTTTTTTTTTTTGATATTGTTATTGTATGGTAAATAATTGGAAAAAATCGTTGCCGGAAAAATTTGATGTTGTATGTGCTGTAGAAGCCAGCAAAAGGCTTATTATGAGTTAAAAAATGTTCGTGGACTCAACAAAATGTTGATAAAACTTTTTGTATATAATATATATTTCTTTTATTTTTGGCCAATACACCAACGAAACGTAGCTAACGTTGCGATGCACTTTTTAAGGGGGCAGAATAAAGATGGGGGAGGTATGAGTTGCAGCTGTTGGCAGCATTATAAGTTAGCTGGGATTTTGAATACTGTACACAAATAGCGCGAACAATAACAGCGGCACCGTGCCAGTCAGCCAGCCAGCCATCTAAATAGCTAACCAGCCGGTCAGATAGCCAGCAACAACAACGTGAGCATGAAGATAAAAGCAACAACAGCAGCATAATCATCAGCGTCATTACATATTGTCACTGCACATATATAAGGACGTTAAATCAGAAATCTACTTGTGAATATTGCATATTCACACACCAATCCATTTGCAATTTCAAACACATGTGAAAATTCATGGACACAGATCTATACACACACCATCATAGGCTTATATAACTTTATATTTTTTTTGTTGGCAGCTGAGGAAGAGTGTAAGTGTGCGTGTGCGTATGCGTATTTGTATATATGCGACCATAATAATGAATACACAGATAGATAGATAAGTATGTTCGTCAGGTTTTTAATATTAAAATTCTTTGCAAACGAAGCTTTGACCAACGTCGACGTTGTTTTTCATTAGCCATGGCTTCATAGATGCATTCATTACAATGTCCTTTTGACTGCGTTGCATGCAACATAGGCTGCCTCATTTGATAAACACTGCAAGTGCATACATAAACACATAAACTGCCCATTTGCAGACACACACACACATACTCTCACACACACACCCGGCCACAACAACCCACTCTAACACACACACACACATAAATTATTTAAAAAAATATATTCATTGAAATAATGTACACGTATGTGTGTGTGTTTATTACTTTTCGCTTTATTCATATAGATGCCTAAAATGAGACTGCAAATGCAATTTGGAATTGCAATTAACGACCTTTCGTCTATAAACAGTGGGCGCTTTTCACTTGAAATTCTGCTTGTCGATATAATTTTTGCTTAAATTCGGTAGAATTTACACATAAGTATATGTATGTATATTGTTTGAGTCTGGAATTTCAGGAAGAGGTTTCATCTCTTTATACTGCGGCGTATAGGCTAAAACAATTTTTTATATTAATTAATAACTACTTTTATTTAGACAATATCTTTTTTCCAAAATTAAAATAAACAAACTAAACTAAAATTAATTTTTTTTTCCAAACATTACATTTTTCTCCATTCCCTTAGGTTATGGCGATATTTATAATACTAAAATTTTTTATTGTATACACCCTTCTCCAAATATGTTCTTGGTCTTTGTAGTTTTGTCACTCCGTTTATTATTTCCACAATATTTACATATGAGTTCCATAATGTTGATATTCTAGTATTTACATTAGGGCGGAAATGGTTTGTGTGCAAGAAAACATTTTTTAGAAATTTTAAGTTTATCAACGGAATATCTACTGATAACTTGACCCAAATCCGTGAAGATTTTCTGGACGCGCGTCAAGGTTAAAGGTCAGATATTTTCATAGTTCACAGCTAATAGGCAATAATGTTGGGAGACTCATTAATTTTCTACATCATTTTTCAAAAACTTCTGGATTATGTATATAGATTTTTAAAGAGGACAGAGGAATTAATCCTCATATCTTCTTTGAATCAGAGTGACCCACAAAGTATTTTATTGAATTCTTGAATTAACTGAATTAATCTATCCACACAATCATTAACAACACTCAAGTTTTGGTTCATTTTTTTCGCTCTAACGTGCTCTCCTATCACATTCCAAGAATGTGGAACTTCATTGGCATTTCTTTATCTTCATTTCTGAATATATCTACAGACATCTGCACCACTAACTCGCTTTTTGCTTAGTTGTCTATCCATACGTCACACAAACAAACCCCACAGATTCTTCATTTAAGTAAATCAGATGCTTTAGTATCATCGAAATGGCTGTATCCGCAATATTTTGATTAACTGTTTCCCACTTTCTCAAAAGCATAATATCATTTAAAGCAGCTTTTTCCACTTTTTTCGAATCAAATCAAATATTTGAGAAACTCACAATAAAACCGGTTACTTCTATAAAAGCATTGTTCTTTTAGGAAACTAATTATGAATAATTACTATCTTCAAAGAGTATATGGCCTTGGCCATCCACGCTAGGGTAATGCCACCAAGGAATATCCAAAAATTCTTTATAATCATCTCTCGGAAATGAGACGTTAATTTGTATAAAAATCAAAATCTATGAGTTCAGCAACATTATATCCTGCTATTTCCAAAATTCGTGGATGAGATATTCCTGGCACATATTATTACTGGCCATTGCTTTTTGAATTTTTTAAAAATCGTTATGTTCGGTAAAAACTTCTACAACAACATGGAAAATATGCTATCTGCGCCCTAAAAATAAAATGTGTCTTCCAATTGATCTCTCTAAAAGCACACATGGATCTTTAGGTCCATCAGTGTTGGAAATGTTGCATCAAAAACAACCGCTTCCGTTTTTTTTATTTTTCCAAATTCCTTTAACTTCTAATGTATCATAAACTGCAGAAGAAATTTCCGCTCCAGTCCCCGAGGGACATCTCTAATTTTCTCTAGGTCTGTAGTCGTAGAAATTATAGCGAAACGCTCGTCTGATTATCATGTTAATGTCGATAACTGTTTAGCGTCCCAATGAATGGTCAAAGGTTGATCGCTTACCGTAAACTTTTGTTTAATTTTATCACTTTGCGTTAATATTAATTGTGCTCTTTGTTGACTAATACGGGATCGATTCAAAGTATAAATATATTAATAAAGTCCGATGTTTTTATATATTAAGTCAAGTCAAGAACTGCCACCAATAAGCAGTTCTTGTCTTATTTTCATTTTGATGAAAACTGCAGCTAGTCTGGCCCTAAAATATATTGCTTATCTGTAGAAGAAGTTCTACAAATAGTGAACATATAGAATATCCTTCCTCGGATTGCAGAATATTCAAACATATTGCAAGCTGAAATAAATTTTGTCGCAGTTCAGTACTTGTAAAAAAATTAAAACAACGTTATATAATATTGAATTAATTTTGAAACTGACGAAGTTGATGGTAATTCGTCACTCAATTTTTACGTAAGAGTTTTTTGTGGTTTATTTTTCTTTCCTTTTTTTCTTTAGATTACCGTCCGCTCCCAACATACACCCTTAGCATACTTTTCTTTGTTTAACTAAAAATTGTTTGTCTTCCTCTTTATCTATTACTTCCAGCGCATCACTACGAGCAATATCGAAAAGATCGTCTAAATTATCCGTCTTCTGCTTTTATATATGACGGACACTCTAGATATATATTTTTTACATCTTTCAATTCCTCATACAAACGCAACATTTTTCTTGCACACCAATGCAAACCTTTTATTTATTTATTTTTATTTATGTATTTGTATTGTTCCGCACACAAGACTTAATGTCTTATATTGCAGTGTGGAACTGAGTAATAAGTTGAACAAGAAATATTATATAAATTCAAAACAAAATATACATTTTTCATTAAAAACATTCTCAATCAACTGGTTAATAAAACGAATTTTCATCGTAAAACCTCTTCGGATCAAAAATATTCTTTATGAATAAGGTAAATAATACATACAAGAAATAATATATATTAATTATATGTATGTTATTATAGCAAAAAAGCAAAGTTTTAGCTAGCAACTACGCTGACAAAAGTTTTAATAATTCATTTTTGAATAGTCGTGCGTTACTTATAATTTGACAGCTATAAGGGATCGAATTCCAGAGGGATGTTGCAAAGATAACGAAATACCATTTTGACATTAGGTTCTTGTACCCAAAATCGTGAACAGGAGGAATACGAGCCTTTACCCAAAAAATTGAACACTCCCTTACCAAAATTAGCTCTATATTTTTTAGTTAGCTTCGATGTCCTCATATTATAAAAAAAAACTTTGGGCACTCCAGGTTCGAGGGAACTTTAGAAGCAACTATTTTATTTTATGCTTCGAATAGCCTATTAAAAATATGTGTTCTCTTACTGAGGGAATAAATATATATATATATATATATATATATAGTTATATAATTCACAAAAAAATCTCTCACAGAAAGCACTTTACACCGGTAATTACTAAAATTGAATGCAATAGTAGGCCTTGAAATTTATCATTAAGATCCTTTAAGAAAATAGTTGTTGTCTAGAAAAACTTGTTTTTGCAATAAATGTTTTTAAATATAAGCATCTTTTAATTTCCGGCTACCAATGGCATACATATGTACATACATACATACATATCTAAATTTGTTTAAGAAAATAAATAAATCCACATACTTTCGTCAAATATTGAAGACAATAAACGAGTTTAACAAATTTGTTAAAATATGAAAATACCTGGCCTTTGACCTCGATGCGCGTCCACAAAACTTTGTCCAATTTCGATCTAATTTTCGGCACAAAACTTTTAGACCACCCTAATGTACATTCTGGATCCTTATACATAGATAGGGAAGTTGCATTAACCATGTTCGTCTGTCCGTTTGTCTGCACGTGAAGTCTGTTTTCCGTAGCGACCAGACGAATTGGAGAAGATTTATTGCAAATCAGCAAAAAAGAAAATATCGGTTCCGGAAATTAATTTATTAAAGTACTAGCTTTTACCCGCGGCATCGCTCGCATTGAAGTCACACTATAGTAAATTTGATTGGATATTGACGTCACTGTCGGTAATACAGTGCGACGGTATTGCAGCACTCAGGGTTGGAACTTCATTACTGGAATGCTAAATGGCGTTGAAGTAGCAAGAATTTAAGATTTTTTGACAAACAATTTTTTTATCTTTCGTAAGAAATAATTTTTTTTTAATAAAAAGTATCCTATGTTACTTCTAATAACTCCAAGAAAATGTGTACAAAGTTTCATGATGATCGGTTTATTAGTTTTTGCGTGAAAGCGCAGCAAACAAACGGACATTCACATTTACATATAATATTAAGTATGATGACGGTGCCCTTGTATTGAATCTTAAATCATCAGAAATAGTAACATATTTTTTCCTTCAAAGATAATTTTTATTCAGGGGTGGAAGAAAGTGGTCAGAAATGAAAAATGAAAAATTTTGGATTGATGAGAACTTATTGTAATTGATCGATTTGTGTTGTTTAAGTATATTCAAATTTTGTCTATAATCGGCACCATGTCACGGTCATATTGCTGGCTTTGATTTTTCAATACTACTGAATAGTTTTTATTTGGGTACTCAGTACTAGTATCGAGTACTTTTAACAATAAAGCCTTTAGGAAAATTTTAGATATACACGGAAATTTCGTTATTATGAAGTTGAAGGCGATCACAAAATGCTTCGTTACAGGTGTTATTCCGTTGTAGATATGTAACGATACTTGATGAACACATGAAAATAAATAATTATAACTATATTATTTTACTGGAAAATATGTACTTATAAGAATTACTATTCAAAATAAAAAATCAAACACTTGAATTGTTTAGATGCTTTTGAATGATTATTTTGTTATATGGAGGTTTTTTGTACATTTTTTTATGAAAATCTTTGGAATAACGAAGTTTTTTTAATGGGACTCTGAAAAGAATCGTTGTATTGAGTGTTATGTCGAATATTCACAGAGATGTAATACAATTGTAAAAGTTTCACTGTATTTAGTTATTAAAATGATTGAGAGCTAATTTTTAGTATTAAGCTGTTTTACAATATTTTTACAGCAGTTGTTATTACTTTACAATTGCTGATGTATGTATGTATTTTTAGGGTCATTATCTTGTTGCAAGATCCAGTCTCGTGTTACGTCCATTTTGGAAACTGAATACAAAGAAAAGTATTTAACAAATCAAAAATAAAATACACACTGAAGTAGAAAGCCAGCTAGCGAAGTTGATTTCACCTTATTTAGATTGCGGTCTCGTAATTAATATTGCTGCCGGTTCTCTTCACCATATGTGAGCTTTAAATATTGCCAGACTATCAGACTAGGTGCAATCTAGTACATGTTCAAAACTATTCTAAATTAAGTTCGGCTAGTTAACATTACCTTAAAAATGATGAAAGTGACGTAAAATAAAATGAAATTTTTTACTGTAAATGATACTGTCATGCACATTAACTGGTCATAGCAGCAGAATGCATCATCTACAAGTTGTATGATTGTCATTTCTGCCAACGTCATAGAGAGTGGAAAATGCATTTCATTGCAATATGAGCAAACTTTATGTGTGTGCATGGGGTTATAATATAGACGTGTACACATGTACATATATACATATACATATTTATGTAAATACATACATACATATGTATGGAAGTGAAAATATATTCGTACACACGTATAAATATTTTCTCTCAGCACACAAATTGAAAGCTTCACCGGCCGGCATATTTTTGTCTGCTTTAGTACCAATACCATATAATCTCCAATGCATTTCTAGTACATTTATTTACTTGAGTATTGTTCCTTTCTTTATACTTACATATATTAAACAGAAAAAATTGCTTTGTTTGCTGCCAGGCGAAACTTCATTACACTTGCATTGCAACATGTTTGGTAACTTCGTAGACGGATGACGCATAAATCGATAAATCTGAATATATGCATGTTTGACGTGTGCTAGCGAAAGAATTTCGCTAAAAATAATTGGTTATATGTTATGAGTCTGTTTAATAAAATCTCTGTAATCGTTTTAACATTTTAAAAATGGATGCGTATTGAAGAAAAAAATCTTTAACGCCTCGACGATAGTTTTCAGCCTTATAAGCGGGATCTACTTTCTTTTTAAAATTCTGGAAAAAATAAGTAAAGTTCTCGCAGAACGAATAAAGATAGGTGCTAGTATTTTATCAGCATTATCGTATGCCTTCCTCCACCAAAGGATGCAATAAATTGCATTTTGAACTGCGATCCGTCTGTTTCTTGGTTTTATTGACAAATCACTGATGCAAAAGCACAAATAATCTATAGCCTTTTCTGATTTTGAAGGTGCCGAATATATATCAATTACAAGTTCACTTCTGCAATGCATTGTGCCAGAACTTAAGGAAAAGCATAGGGTAGATAGATAGATGTTGCAAATGGAAAAGGCTTTATAATTCTGATATTGCGCGTTTTGTTAATTTTTTCTTGCAGCGCCTCTGGTGTCACGTAGACGCACTAAATTTCTTAAGCTACATAAGCAGGCAATTTATAAATTGCTTTACTTCGCCGACGATTCTGCTAACCGACGAATGAGGCGATGTTTTGCAAATAGATATGCCTTCGTCACTTAGACAATGCCACACTAATGCACATTAGAGAAATTTATGATGTTGATGATTATACCTGACACTTCACAAGCCGATGACACTACGGTGGCAGTATCCAAAACGTACTCGGCTACTATCCAATAACGTTCACAGGCTATACTAAGAGCCATCAGCAAATGGAATACCAAGAGTGGTTTCTTTGCAAATAATATTTTACTGTCAGATGAAGATATAAGATACCAACTGTTTCTCTTCCAAAAATGGCAATGTGAACTATTTGAACTCAAGGTCATGTGTAAAATGGAAATAAATATAAAGATTCTAAGAGGCCGGGCAGTCCGATTTCAATAAAAATTTATATCGTATTTAAGGTGTTTTTGATCATCAGCAGCTTGGAGTTTAAATTTTATACCCCCAATTCATAAAAACTTATAATGGATTTCAAATTTATATTAAGAAACATTAGTATTGAAATTTTGTACTAAAACACATTTGAAATCTGTTTTATTTTTAATGAATACTGCCATATAAATTTAAAAAGGGTCAAATCGATTTTGTTAAAAAATCAAACCTATGCCAAGTTGATATTTTTAATTTGACATAAACAAGATTTCGCAATTTCGCAATAATGTGTTTCCGCTAAGAATTCATCAGATATTCAATTAAAATAAATTGTTTGTATATTTGTAGTTGAAGGAAACATAACGTTGTATTTTCATTGAAAATATTAACTTTAATGACTGTTTTCTAAGAAATCAATCACACACAATTTTTTGTTTGTTTTTGTAGTATCAGTACTCAGGGGATGACTCCTACTTATGCCATGCATTGTGCCAGAATTAGGGAGAAACTAATAGGGTAGAGAGGTAAGATGGTGAAATGCAGAAGAAGGCTTAATTCTTTTACAATTCTGCTATTTTAATTTTTAGAGCAGTGTTGCAGCGCCTCTAATGTTAAGTAGACGCATTAAGTTTCTTACACAGAGCCAAAACTGCCTAATAGAATCAATAAGATTTTCTCTATGAAACGCTTTTAGGCTAAAGGGTATCCTAGCAGAAAGAAGCGAAGGTTTGTTCGAAGAGAATCCTTATTGTTTTTATGTGGTAAATCTTATTAATTTTTTCAATAAGGAAAACACATAAAATCAAGAAGAAAACTTGTTATTTACAATTTTTTCCCCCAATTTCCGTTATTTACCAAAAAAACAATCCATAGAGAAAAACTTCTTGATTCTATTAGGTTTTCATATGAATTGTAAATAAAAGGGATTTCTTATTGATTTCATTAGGTCGACTTATTGTTTTTTTAAAAAAGGTTTACTTCTTGATTTTATTAGGCCATCTTATTGTTTTTTTCAATAAGGTTTTCTTCTTGATTTTATTAGGTTCCTGTATGATCATGTGTAAATCATCTTCTTAATTTTTTTAATAAGAATATCTTCTTGATTTCATTAGGTTGCTTGTTATTTCATACATATAAATCAACATAGGAACAATTTTTTTCATATTTTTTTTGTGCTACAATAAATCATCTTCATAAACTGGCTGCTAACATGTATAATATAGTAAGCTGCAGTAGTGAGGTGGTTAGAGTGCCAATCTACTAAACCGAAGTTCCTTGGTTCAACTCCCTGAATACGTAAGTTTTATAAAAATGTTTTCATCACCCCTCCATCCAGATAATACAAACACATTTTGTAAACAAGCATTTGGGGCACATACCATGCGTTCTGATGATATCAAATTTCATCAATCAATCAATCAATCACAACAGAGAAAACAGTGCCTAATAAATACCTAATAAAATAGAACAAAATTAATAAAGATATCTCTACGAATTTTTTTCAAAAAGGAAGTCTTATTATTTTAATAAGAAAAACCTTGTTGAAAAAATCAAAAAGGAAACTTATGGTTTTTATTAGGTATTCTTATTGTATTCTTATTGACTATGTTTTTATTTAAAATGGTTTGCTTAAAGTTTGATCAAATATTTTTTTTCTTCGGGAACAAGCTTAAAATAATATACGAGTATTTATGCTGACAACCCAAATTTTATAAATTCCCTTTAAAATAGCACAAGTCTGGACGTCAGGCTTCAAATTATATACTTTGCGGCAAATGTAACTATGCAACAAAATTAATATCGTAACCACTTTTTTTGCATAAACTAGGCAAGAGTGAATATTTTTTTTGTTGGTATTCAAATAAGTATAAATGTCTGCTGTAACTGACAAATTTTTATATCATGGTCTTTTATGTATGTGTTGGTGAATGCATTTTTTTTAATGGCAACCGAAAAAAAATTGCACACGTTTTTAAGGGTAGTTCCTGTTTTTATTTTTATAACTGGCAGGTATGTATGGATGCACATTTTAATTTTAACTTCGAAGTTGCATTGCCACGGTGGAAATGCATTGAATGTTCTTATATATTCATATGCAGTTGAACACATACATGTAAACTTTGTCTGGCTTTATTGTCTTATATGTATATAAGTTTTTTTTTTTTTTTTTTTTTAATTAAAAATTATGTAATAGACTTAAAAAATATATGAGGTTTGTAACATTATCTTCCTATATATGTCGCTTATTATATAAATAGAATGTATCCATACATATTTTTTCTGTTTAAAAATTATTATACACATATACATGTACTCGTATGCAGACATTACAAAAAAACAACAAACGTTATACATACATAATAATTTTTCTACGTTGCAGGATGGATGAAAATGATCCATAAAGTATTTATATAAAGTAAAATTAACGCCAAGTAGTTGTCCAAAACTTTCGGCCGCTAAAATCACTTAGCTCAATAATAATGAGGGCCGTCCTATCGAATGTCAATATTGAGTTTGTATATCAATGAAAACCTCGAAAATTTTACACAAAATTAAAAATAAAAATTAAATCGGGAGTTTCAGCAAATTTAAAATCGCTTCACAAATAAAAAGCAATAAAAATTAAAACTTGGTATCAATCTACAACAAATAACAATTATTTTTGAAGTTAATCCGATAACTAAATTACTTATGAAATATCAAATATATTTTTTCTAGCAAGAACTCAAGAATTTATGTTTTCAAAAATTAAATTTATTATTTTTATATTATTATTACGAATAAACATTATTATTTCAAATATATTAATGTGTATTTCTGTATACATATGAGAAATTGATATTATTAGGCTTCAGTTCAGTTTTATTAAATTAATAAAAATTCAAATTACAAAGAGTGAAAACATTAGTTTATTCAAGCAGACTAGCAGAACGCATCAGTATACTGATTTTAAGGCCGTTACACCTTCATCAGCGTTCGTTCGTCCATTTTTACAAGTTACGTAAAATGGACCAAGTTTTCAGCAGTTATAGAATACGAGAATTATTATAATACCTTTTTATTTCATTTTTACATGTTGAAATATAATCTTAATTTCTCATAATATTGTTCAAATAAAATAACGTTTTTTCGTAATAATAATATAAGAATATTAATTCAGCTTGGGCACGAACTATATCCTAATAATAGGATTACAGCCGATAAAATTGATGTGAATCACCCTACTATACGGTAACTTACAAAGTGGACTATGAGTATTGAATATTGAATATTAGTAGCGAGCAATCAGATATGGGGAATTTCGTACTAACCAAAAATTGTTTCAAAATGTAAAAATGGAATAAAAAGGAATTATAAAAATTCTCGTATTATATTTCTGTTGAGAACTTGGTTAAATAGTTGATATTCTTCCCAATTAGTATCAACTTTACATTAATTGTAAAAATGGACAAAAGAACGCTGATTAGAGGTGTAGCGGCATTCAAATCTGTATACTGATAAGTTCTGCTACTCTGAATGGATATGCTAATATTTTCGAAACAACAACTCTTTGTTATTTGAATTTTGTTATTATTATTATTATTATCCGGTACTGCAAATTCTATATTAAATTGGCAAGATTGAATTTTCTACAGCAAAAACAAGGTTGCATTTCTCAAAACAACCTTAAATACAATTAAAAAAAGGATTTATATTGAATTTAACAAAAGAATTTCTACAATTTAACAGTTGGATTCAACGTTGAGTTCAAAATTTGTTAAATTATTGTCAGTGTGAAAACGCTATTAGCTACGAAATTGTGCATTTGCTGCAAATTCTATATTAAATTGGCAAGATTGAATTTTCTACAGCAAAAACAAGGTTGCATTTCTCAAAACAACCTTAAATACAATTAAAAAAAGGATTTATATTGAATTTAACAAAAGAATTTCTACAATTTAACAGTTGGATTCAACGTTGAGTTCAAAATTTGTTAAATTATTGTCAGTGTGAAAACGCTATTAGCTACAAAATTGTGCATTTGCCATTATTTTTGTAAAATCTTATTTTACTAATTTTATTGGTTAGTGCAATTTTATCCAACAAAATTTAGTTGATTTACAAAAAAATTTTGTTTTTTGACTGTACACTCAGTTCAGTTTTTACTGATAATTCAATTCTTAGTTAGTTAAATTCTCCTTAATTCAATAAAAACTGAACTGAATTAATTTATTTAATCGACTTCAAAAGAGGAAGAAGAGATTATCAATTCAAGAGGTATTCGAAGTAAATTGAGCCCACCGACTAAAAATATATAATGATTATTCCATAACTCTATCATTTGTGATAAGATTTTCCAAATTCTTTTTTTTTTTGTTGTTTAATTTTGTATTTGAACGGGTTTTCTTCCATGCAGTTTTGGTTCCGTGTAATTTTTTTTTATTAAATTCGTGGTAAACTGTATCCCGTCCAAAATATATATTGGTTATCCCATTGTTCTGATTTCTTCAAACATTTTGCGATTATTTTATTGCTTTATGATACTTTCAGATTATATAAGGATAATAAAAAGTCATAACCTTCAATTGAAGGGTTGGTGATTTTCGTCAAAGTTTTGTGAAAAATTGTTCAAAGTTGTGTGAAACATTTTAATATTTTAATTAAGATTTTGCTACTAAATTCCTAAATGTTCTACAAAATGTTTTAATTTTATATGATGCGATTGAAATGTGGAAATAAAATATTAAAATAAAATGTAAATAAATTTTGGGATTTAAACATGACCATTCTTGTGTCAGTTTCGCAATCTCCTTAATTGATTATTTAATTTAGAGTCCTTAGTAAGAAACATAACGTGCCCCTAAGGAATTGGTACGTGTGGGTTTTGAGACACAGATCTCATAAGCATCGTAGATATAGATTTATTCTTATTGTTAATCATCAACATAACAAGATCTACCCCACATCGACAGATCGCTTGTGACTATAAAGCTCACGCCGTAAAGTTTCGCATTGGCTTAAAGTGAATAAGGCTTGGGAAAGAACATTACATTACATTACAATATATATATACTTTATGGGTCTTATATGAATACTGTGGAAATTCCACACGCAATGACAAACCTTCGCAATATCTCAAATACTACCGATTTACAAAAAGTTGAATGTACATAAAAAATGTAAATAGATAATTATTTACTATATTCTACACAAAAACGCAATGAAAAGGAAAAATGTTGAATAAATAATTATATATATATATATATATATATATTATATTATATATATATATATATATATATATATATATATATATATATATCTTTATTGCATTTATAACTTATTTATTTACTAAATACATATACATAATTAAAATTCTTAATTTCAAATTGAAAAATATTCGTCGTATGAAGTTGTGTGTACATGCACTACTTCAACTGTCGTGATCTCTGCCGTAGTCCGTCGACGATACCGTATCTGATATTGTCTAGGTGTACTCGCATGTGTGTAAATAATTCAGACTTTTTGGTTGCATTTCTCTTGCTGTTGTATTTATTTTTTATTTCTATTTATGGCTAGGTGAGAGGTGTTGGACACTGAATTATTCTGATAATAAATAAAATGCTGCAGAACATCTGCTGCTGATGATGTATATACATATATACTCGTACATAATTGTCCAAAGCGAACGTTATTATAATTGCAATTTATTTATTTATTAATTTTGCCCATTATTTTTTGTTGTTGTTATTTTTGTAAATGCATGTGTGGTTAAACACTGCAACTGCGAATTCAATCGCAGGGTGTTGTGCGCAAGATTTTGACAAATATTTCAAAGTCATCTTATTTACCACCCAATAGCAAACACACACACACACACTTTATTTAGAGAAAATTATTTGTTTGAAAATTAATTTATTAAAATTTTTTAATTGTTAAATGAATTGCTTAGAGTTGCAAGCAGCTCCACAGACCCTAATTTCTACTAATTAGTTCTACTACTCTTGTTTGTGTGTTTTGCTATATGTGTATGTGTGTGAGAGCTTGCATAGTTACTTTAGCAGATTTTAAAAGTTGAATCTTAAAGACATTCCTTAAGCTTTTGAATCGTTGCACAGCTCGTTGAGAAAAATTATTGCATAAAATTCATAACTGCATCGTTAATTAAATAATTCAGGAAAACCCGACTTCAATACAAAAGCCAATTGAAGAGTTTTTGAATCCGACACAAAGAAACCGATGACGATGTCTAAGTCCTAAAATTTATATCCCTATGGGCCAAAAAATATATTACACAGTTTTAACACCTAAGTAGTTAATACTTAAAATAAAAGATTAAAGAAAAAATAATAATAAAAAAATGTATACAGACAACAACATTCCATGTTCGTTTTACTGAATTAAAGTAGATTATATTCCAAACATTCACCTCACACCCCCACCCATTAATAAGCTGTAACTATGTATACAGAACAAGATAAAATTGAATTAAACGGCCCAGTTAGAGAAGGGCCTAGCCCAGTATCCGAAAGGATAGGCCGAGCACTAAAGCAACTAGAAAGAGAAAATCTGAGTCACGCTGTCTGTGATATTAAGAACTTAATAAGTTTGAGCTTAAAAACGTTGTTGGAGTGCGAAAAGACTCGCAGCTCCAGTGGCAGGCCATTCCAATATCCGGATACTCGGACCAGAAACGATCTGCTAAAGTCCGACCTAAAGATCATTGGTAGATTAAGATGAGGGTTCCTAAAACGGGGCGAGAAAAGAAATGAATTACATAAGGCGATAGGTCTCCCAATCCTGATCATTTTATAGAAAGTTAATAAATTCCGAAGTATCACGTACCCATTGAATCCACATCCCAGGAAATCCACCACAGAACCGGAGACATGGTCTCTCCTCCGGATGTTGTAGACAAATCTGACAATCATATTTACTAGGCGCTTTAATCTATTGAGATGGATGCCAACAGACCCAGTGACAACCTCGAATCCATAAGGAACCTGCGACATCAACATAGCATTAGCCAGCTTCTTCCTCACATGCGGGGTAGGTAAACATTAGAGTTGTAGAATCTTCATAACAAGCTGACGATTCTACCTGATACGGCATCGATATGCCAGCTAAACGAGAGTTCGCTGTCAAGTACAACCCCAAGGCACTTGTGGCGATCAACAAAACCAATAGGATCACCACCCAAAGAAATTTCAAGGTCATAGAGAAAGCGAGGGGTAGGACCAAAGATCATGGCCTTGGTCTTCGAGGTATTCATAATAAGAGAATTAAGTCCAGTCCAGTCGGCCACAAGGCTAAGGCACATATTAATATCCTGCTCAAAAGAGTTAATCGATTCTCTACTCCCAGCAAACAGAAGGAACACATCATCGGCGTAGAAAAATGAGGCACAACAACGAGAGTCAACAATTTTGGACAGGTCGTTCATGTATAGGATAAAAAGAAGTGGCCCCAAGACGGAACCCTGAGGCACACCAGAGGAGAGTGTAAGTAAGGCCGACGAAATCCCATTTAGGGCAACGAATTGCGATCGACCAGTCAGATAGGACTCTAGGAGTCTACAGGCCGAACTCGAAAAGAGAAATTCATGGCAAAGTTTATAAATCATCCTAGAAAAGTTAATCGAGTTAAACGCCTTAGACAGGTCCATCGATATTAAAACGCTCAATTGATCAGAATTAATATTATTTCTTATAGAGTCGGTAAGAGATAACAAGAGGGAAGTTGTATTCAACCCATCGCGGAAGGCGTACTGAGAGCCCGAAATTTTAGACACAAAAGTAGCATCCTCTGAAATGTGCTCAGCAACCTTTGACAGAGATAGGTCTGAGGTCCTCGGGTCCATTAACAATTTTAGATTTCGGAATTGGGACAATACGGGCAGTCTTCCACTCAGATGGAAAAGTGTACCTAGTCAGTATAGAGTTCGTCAAGTCTAGAATAATATCTGATAAGAAAGGAAAAACCAGCTTCAGAAACCGAATGGACATACCATCAACACCAACCGCCCTCGACTTCACCTTATTCATAGCCGCAAACAGTTCAGAAACATCCACACAAGAGAAAGAGAAGGAACCAGGCTGATTAAGAATATCATCAGGAGCAATAGAGACAGGCCCAGTAACCCCGGGACTCACAAAGTAACGATTGATTGTATCCGGGTCAATATCCGGGAAAGAATCGTCATCACCAATGCAACCTCGACCTCTGATGATTCTCCAGCATCCGCGGGCATCGACAGAACCAAATAGTCTACAAAAGTATTTATTCCTCTCCTTGCAGATAATATTCTTCGCCCTGTTACGCAGTTTGCTGTAGTTTGACCAGTTCTGGGGTGAGGGATCCAATTTGAAAGTCGTGAAGGATAAGTCACGCAACGACCTCATGCGAAAAACAGCATTAGAGCTCATTCATGCGTTATTAGCCCTACACACTCTAGCTCTGACTATGGGAACATACTGGTAGAGGTCGTTGATGAGCGCAGTAACTAGGGAGCATTTCAGATCAACATCCGTGGTATCAAGGATATGATCAAGGTTATGGCTATTGAGAGACGAGAGCAGACCCCCCCAATTGATATTATTAAAGTCACGATACTCATAGAATTCATCCAACTGGGCCAACTTGATAGGAAAGAAGGCAACTATGAGCGAGTGGTCCGAAATAGACGGGCTGTAAGCCTGGCAACGACAGCTAACGCACAACGAGGTGCTAGCCATGAAGAAATCAATAAGCGACGTGATCCTAGTCCTTAAGTCAAAATGCGTAGGAATCGAATTGTGAGTAAGAGAAAGGTTATATCTAAGACAAAAGGATCTGACCAGATGAGAATTCGTCGGTAAAAATAGGTTGCAGTTGAAATCTCCCACTAAGACAATATTAGAGAATCGGGAAAACAAATCACAGTGGAGCCTCTCAAATGTATCCAAACACCCATTAGGGAGATAGACCACCCCCAAAAGGAAGAGAGAGTTGCCCGATAAGACTTCAATAAAGAGGGATTCACAGCCAGGATCTTGAGTTCTGGAAACGACCTTATGGTTAAATTAATTCGTGACGTACACACCAACTCCACCTCCTCTAGAGGGCCTGTCATTACGACAAAGCCTATACCCTGGCAGTCCCACAGAACGACTGGAGATATGGTCACCGAGCCAAGTCTCAGTTACACCTACAATATCAAAGACATTACTGCCAATAATCGACCTCAATTCATCAATCTTACAAGAACTTACCCTAGGAGACAGGCTACGACAATTAAGGTGACCTATTTTGAGTTGATTCCTGAAAGGACACTATCCCTAACAATAGGACCAAGGTTGTCATTAGAAGACATCAAAACAAAGGCAAATAAATACGTAAGGGGGAGATGCAAATGTAAGGGCCATCATAGAGAAAGAATAAAAATAAATCATATAAATTTCACAAGGAATATTGCAGTCCGAACACAACAAAACAATCATATAAACTATAATATATGTAATCATATAAGAGATAAATCTAGCTATAATATTTTAAATAAAAAAGGAGATCAAATTACAATGTGTCACAAGGGAACCACGTACTTGAAGCATCAAGGAGAAATAAGGATGGAAATCGCGGCATGAATAAATATCATGTGCATACCAGATATAATTAAGGTTAAATAGTAACTAATTGAACTACTGATTACTCCGATTTTTTCTATTATTAAGTTTGCTCAATCCGAGAAGCAGGGAAAGTATGTTTAGAATCTTAAAGATACTAAAAAAAAAATTGTTACAGTTGTTAATTATGTAGAGTAGAAAATCTCTAACTCAGAAAGGGCAGACTTAATAAATCAGGTAACGATACAAAGCAGGCAGTGATTCGGCTGTAATGCGTATATAAGAAAGCAAACCGAGTAGAAAGTTCATGACAGTATGACAGCAGAGTACACTGCATATAAAAACATTGAGTGTCCTGTACAAGCGATGGGCCCCCAGTCCCACCACACACACATCCACACCTGCACCCACCACCGATACCCCGCCAACAACCGCAACATCCACAGGAGAATTTCATAAACAAATTAAATTCACCTGATACACCAGCAAACCACCGCCGAGATACCAAGAACAAATACAGCTGCAAACACGCACATACTGAGACAGAGGACCCACCGCCCAAACAAGACACTCAAGCCATTTAAAAAAGGGAGTAATTTACAGATTCAGTATTGCAAAATGAGATAAAAGTAAAAAATTAGAAGGTTAGAGAATTAAAAAACGATATAAAAAGATAAATATAAAAACCAGTTAAATAGGAGGCGGCTTCATCAGTCCAGCACACTCCGCAGCATCACAGATGAGCTCCTTCCCATCAAGCATCGTGATCCTAAATTTAGGAATATCGGCATCAATCAGGCGGAACTTGAGGATAATCTTGTCCTTCACCAGTCTCCGACAGATAGCATTCAGTTTAGTTGGATAGGGGGAGAAGTGGTCATTAAGGAACACCCTCGATCTAACCCTGATGCCACTTGGGCCGACACCAGAGTTATTAGGGTTCGAATCACTCTCACTAGACACTAGATCAGAAACCATCAAAGGATGCGACGCGATGGATTTAAAATATGCCTGCATGATCATGTCGCGCACTGCTGTGCAATTAAACTTTATGAGCGCCAGTTGTTTATTGTGTAAGTAGCAGGCATGATTAATCATTTTAGTTTTATATTTTATTTCCATATCTCAATATCGTAATTATAAAGCTAACATTTTTTACATTCTCCAACCCCTCCATTAAAAGTTAAGACTTTTTATTATCCTTATAAAATTTAAAATTATCATAAAATAATAAAAAAATCATAAACTGTTTGAAGAAATGATAGAGTAATAGGAAAATCAACATTTTCCCCAGGATTCCATTAAAATTATATGGAACCAAACTGCATGGAAGGAAACACAAACACAAAACGAATTATTAGAGGAATTATTCAATAATCAAACTTTTGGGAAACTTTTTGAAAATCGGTTTATAAATGATAAAGTTAAGCAGGTTCAAACATTAAAAAATATACCCTCTTAATTAATAACCTTCTTTATGAACCTTTTGAAGTCGGTTAAAAAAACTTGATCATCAATTAAAATAAAAAATCCGGAAGAAAATAACCTTAAAATTATGATATAATGATTTTTACAATCTTAATTATTTAGGAGATATTCAGAAAGTTTTTGAAAAAACATTTGTTTTCAATCAAATATGAAAACGTTTTCTCTTAAAAATTTATTTAAAAAAAGTAAAATAAACAAAATCTTACATTTTGTTCTTAATTTTGATACCTGCATGTGTTACAACTTGCAAATAAAAGTTCTGATTTAATTCGAAATATCATATTGTATTCATTAATCATTTAAATAAAAACTAAAAATTTTAAACAAAATTGATATCCACTTACAGCTATTTTAACTCATCTACAATTCTAACTTTATCGAAAAGAGATAAAGTTTTGTGTGGTCGCTTTACTGAAGGCATCTTGCACAAACAGTGAACTTCAAAAGAAAAAACAAGAAAAGAATTAATAAAACCATAAAAAAATGTTTTCGCACAAAAATACATCGGTACTTTCATGTTGTAGAAAAAAAAATGGAATTGCATAGCAAAATAGTTTGTTTTTGTAGCAAAAATTAATAGAAATTAATTAACACGCGCAAAGAAATAAAATGGTGGATGGAAACATAATCGCAAACCATCATTTATGTTCAGATTAATGATTGAGTCTAATATATTTTGCATTCATCATGTCAGAATCTGATAATCTCAATACTCGTATATTATATTATTATATTCTGCAAATGATAGAAATTTAAGCGCATTATAGTTGCAATTAAATAATATAATATTTACTTAGATAAAAGTACAATGAGAACACAAAAGTAATATCTGATTTAACTGACGAAAATTAATGAAATAATTAAAATCAAAAAATATCCACCAAAAATTATATTTGAAGATATAAATCGAATGCACTCTTCTTTGCAAATAAAATACATATGTATAAGAAACTTCACAACATGTAATTAAGTTACTTATCAGCAAATTATAAGTGAAGCACAATGACTGTCTTTTGCAGTTCCGTAAATTTTTTCGTAATGCTGTAAAGAAATATATGTACCATCACATTACCTTAAATCACTGAAGTTGATAAGTTTAATATCTATTTTTATTTTATATTTATTTTTATTGTGTTGTAAAATTAAGTAACTTGTACTAATAATTTTAGTTTTCACTGTACTTTTTCGTTGACTGATGCTACAAATGATTGACAGCTATTTTAATAGCCCAGTTCTGAAAACACAAACATTGTATGGTCACAATAAAGCTTAAATTTTTATTCTCATTTGCAAAAGATACTATTGTAGCAGCAAAAATACTTACCTTCTTTATACATTCCTATGATACGAATATGTAGAACGATTATTTTATTCAATTAAGAAATATTTTCTTTATTGAAGAATGATTGAGGCAACTATATTTGTTTCAATGAGTAATTATACGGTTGTGGCAAAAATATTTAGTTGAAATGGGCATTTTGCAATCACATCTTTTTTTTGCGTGTACTACACAACAGTTTGTATAACATTCGGATTATAAAGTTGCAATTAACACGAATTATAGATTACAAAATTTAATGAAAACGATGTCAGGATTACCAAATAATCCGGACTAGCGAGCTCCGGATTATAAAGTTTTTACTGTATGTACTTCTAACTTTTTGTTAATCAATTTCAAATATAGAAAAAATTTAAATCTAAATAAAAACTCTGTAAAAAAAATTGCTACATATTAATTGTGAATTATATCAGAATTTATACATAAATTGATTTTAGAGATACATAGCTTGCGTATCATTTGTGGGTAATTCTTCCGATATATGTTAAAGTTATGGCAACGTTACTAAGCAAAACAGCTTATGTTTACATTGAGTAAAGGCCACTGCATAATATTTTACATGAGTCAGTCAATTTTCTATGTCTGTCAACAATCAATTATGTATAATATATGTATCTATTTTTATTATACACTTTATAATAAAAAATCTTTATAAGCATGGGAATTGGATATTCTTCAAAACAATATAACGATACTGCACTCAGAGCAAAATGATAGTATACAAAAAAGATATTTCCGAGGCGGAACTGATGCAAAAATTTACAACGGTTCAAACCCCTTGTCAGCGAAAGTTAATCAGTATCATAAATTTCTCTGATGAGCATTAGTGCAGTATTGTACTAGTTCTTGTTGGACTGTTCAAGTAATGATGGCATAGCCTCCTACAGGTCAATAAAAAAATTTCGACTGTTCCCTCCTTCGTAGGTTTGCAGAATCGAAGGCGAAGTAAAACAATTGATAACGTGACTGCTCTCACAGCGTAAGAGATTTACAGTCTTATTCTGAAAAAGTTAATGTAGGTTTTACTATCCACTATTAAGCGAAATTTCTTAAGGTATTATTCGCAAATGATTATTAGCTTTATTTATAGGCTTTAATGCCGTATTGAATGTTGAAATTTTAAATTACGTAGACTTTAATTTCAACCTAAATTAAAGTAAAATAACATAATAAAATTTTGTGGTTTATTGTGTAAAATATGGAAAAATAAAATTTTTTGTCTTCATCTATTTCCTTTTTTTTTTTTTTTAAATTCAATAAATAAATTAAGAAGCAATTTTGGTGAAATTTAATGCATCACCATCGTTATCTGCTTTCTGTTTTCCATATACGATTTAAACCAATTCAACTCTATTCCTCTTATTCCATACATACATAGTTTTTTTTAACATCTATCGATGGTTTCAAATGCACTTTTGAAGATAAGAAAAATTGCAATCAATTTCTTATAATTTCCAATTGATTTCCATTTACTAATGACGTAGTTTACTGTTGTCTCACACGAGTGCATTTTTCGAAATCCGGATTTTGGATAGAATATTATTTTCTTCTATGTATTTTTCCAATTGCATTTTTACAATCTTTTCACAGGTTTTTAAGGTGTTTATAGGTCGATATTCCTCGCATTTCTTTGTATTTGCAATTTTTCCTTGAATTACTAATAAGTTCTCAAAATCTCAAATTTACTAATTTGCAGATGATACCGATAAAAAATTTTTTTTCTGAATAAGACTGTATATGCATGCGTCAACGTTAGTGCTGGCAAATTCTACTACTTTTCATTACTCAATAATATTCAATACTTTTCATTTGGGTACTCAATACTACTCGATACTTTTAACGGATTTTTTGAATTTGTAACGCATAGTTTAATCTGCAAATTGAAGTAGTTTCTTCAGAAATTAAAAATAGATCTTCAACTATTATTGGTTTTGTATGTCTTTTATTATTAAATAAAAAATAAATGTAAAGTTAACTTCTAATTCAACGTTAACAACTTACGAAATAATTAAATTTCTATCAAAAAAAAAAATCATTGGAAAATGACTGCCTGGTCCACGATGTCGATCGACAACTTAAGCGAGCGACAGCAAGTCACTCACTATCGATCGCTTAAGCGCTTCACTAAATATCGACTTGTCGGTCGTCTGGCTTTACGTGTTTAACGTAATCATTGTCAAATGACTATATTGCCACATCAAATATTCCATGTTAGTTGAGCCATAAATATGGCCATTTGAACGTGGCACAACTACCAGGTATGCACACTTCGATAACAAGTACAACAAACAAAAAACAACTAGTATATTGTTGGTATAAAATACTCCCTTTTTTATTGAAACAATCAAATAAATTTAACAATTTCCTAAAAATGCTTTACAAACTGTAACAATTATTTGTGTATGCTGTAAAACTGTATCAGTTAGTATGCAAATTTGATCTAAAGCTATCTGAGTCAGCTGTGCTAGTCAGCTCACCTCTTGAATATGCCTTGCTTCAAATGTAAACACAAAACATATGTTTTCAATAAATCAATTTTGTGAAAAATAACTTATACCAAAATAATTTTTTGATATTGTGTATATTTTACAAATTCAACCAGAACCTGCATCTGCTTCAGATTTGCCTTTTTAAGGCTGAAAAATGTTATTGATAATAAATAATTATTAGCTGTACAAGAATATTTTTATCAAAATGCATATTTATATACATGAATACCTACATATCAATTTTCCATCATGAAATTTCTAAAATTATTTATAAAATAACCAATTTTTTATATATTTTGTGAAATTAATTTCTCAGTCGACAACCAAAAAGCAAGTGACTGATTTTGACAGTTGTTGTCGTACAATATTTCTTAGTGGGGCGCAAATTTGTACAAGAATGCTTATGTTATAGCTCGCTTTGATTGTCGATCGACTTGTCGTGCTGAAAACTCTTAGTGGGGCACAAATCAGCTGTTTGTCGTCACAAAAGAAAGCGAGCGATAGCGGTCGACATCGTGGACCAGGCAGTTAATGTTTTGATTTGATTAAAGAATTGAAAATATTTACATTTGCGTGAACGTACATTCATGTGTGCCTGCATGTGTAATACATTGTGTATGTATATAAAATTAAAATATAATATTTACATGTGTGTATATATACATATTTAACTAATATACATTTTTAAGTACTTTTAAAATGTGATTTATCACATGCGGTTGTTCTATGTTATTCGCAGCTTTATTTCGGCGGTTGGTTTAATTTTGTAGCTTACACATTGTTGTCTTTCTGTTTTTTATACACTATTTTAGCCTCTCAACTTGCTTAAAAGTACAACTCTGAAAGTATCGAGTAACTACTTTTGAGTATTGAGTATCCAAAAAAAAGATCAAATACTCGATACTCGGTGCCCACTACTCAATACTTTGCCAGCACTAGTCTACGTAACACCAGAAGCGCTCTAAAATTAACAAAACGCGCAATAGCAGAGCTGTAAAACAATTAAGCGTTTTCCTACATATTCAGCATCTATCTTCTCTACTCCATCCCTTTCTCCCTAGTTCTGGCCAAGGATGTCAGATGTAGCCATTTCTCGCCAAACGTAGCATTTTAAAACCAAGCAATTGTATGTAGCAGAGCAACAAGCTGATTAAAAATTTGTAGCGGCGTCTTAGCAAAACAAACTATTTCAACCAGCCGGTGAAGTATGTATAAAATTTTATTTGGTAATTTTATATCTATATACTAGAGTTGTCAACCGATTAAGAATAATTCGATTAATCGATCATATAGAACGAAACTCTTGTTCGAATAATTTTAAAATGCCGAGTTTCGAATAATGAATAAATCGATTAATTAATGTCAATTAATCGAACAACTTTTTTTCAGTATAAAATGCATAAAAAAATAAAAATTTTTTAAATTTGTTGTTTTAGATGTTTGTAGTTGTTGTCGGACTGCGCATACCTAGTAGTTGTGCTATGTTTTGAATGAAACGTTGAAAAATTTTCAAGAATGGGGTTTTTTCACTCTCAGGTGAATAAGTTAGAAATACACTAAAGCCAAAAAATTGAGATCGGTTCGGTATTTTACCAAGAACAAAAATGAAGAAAAACAAAGTCACATGTAACAAGTGTCCTAAAGTATAAAAAATTGTTGGATCAACAACAAAAAAATTAATAATTCTTTTGCAACAGATTTACGAATATGTATTAAAATAAGAATAAATGAGAGACGTATAAAATTTTTAAATACCTTCGTTAATAATATTTTTTAAATTCTGGAAATTTTCCGAGCAATGAAAGTTTTTTAAAATATTTTTCAAGTGAAACGAAAGAATATCCAAATGAATTATACTCCAGACTTTTTTATTCTGAAAGTAGCCGCAATAATTCAGATGAAAGTAATGATATAGAAGTTGTTGCTAGTAATGAAAATAACAATCTTTTTTGCAAATTAAATAATTATATTAAAAGTATTAAAAATTCAAAATATAAAAAATACTTCAGCGGTATATTAGACGATATGGTATATTTGGAAAAATCAAAAAAAAACAGAAAAATTAGATAAACTATTTTATACTCTTCTCAAAAGGAGAAAGAGTTTTTTTAATATTTAATTTAATAAAAACCAAAAATCGTTTGAAAGCTAAAAAATTGAATCAATTTAATTGTAAAAGTTTATTTCTTAAGAACAACCCAAATTGTCTGATTTAACAAAAAACAAATCATTTAATATTTTTTGACTGAATGAACCATGTTTATTTGAATTAATAGTTTTAAATATTTTTTTTTTTTTGTTAATGAAAATTTCAACTATTTTATTTTAAAGTTTTTTGTATGAAATGTTTATTTTTTGACAATAAATTTTTGAAATCATTTTTTATTCGTTGTTCTCACCGATTAATCGAATAATTTTTCAGCTTTAATCGTTTGATCGAACAAACAAAAACAATTATTTGAAATATTCGAACAAAGTTGAAAGGCGAATAATTGACAACTCTAATATATACATATATAAAATTGTTGCAAGTGTGTTGTCACTCTATAACTCACGAGTTTGGTTGGAGCCAAACTCGATTAACTTTTTAGGCTTTGTTCGTATGGTCGTGTAGATGGTTTATTTGATGTTTCAAACGGGCACTTTTTACCTGGGGGGACTTGGGCTCCCCTTCTTTGTATAGATAGAAAGCTTAAATTTTGTGCACATGTATGTAGGTCCCGATGAGCAATTAACGAAAATGATTTTCAAACGGGCATTTTTTACCTTGGGGGGACTAGAGTGCCCCTTCTTTGTATGGGACATTTCCAGTATAGCTAGAAAGCTTCATATTAAATAACCTGACCGTTAACTGTTAAAAAACCAAAATTATATATGTATACATATAAATATTTATACAAAAACAACTTAGATAAAAGAAGTTTTATCCGCACAAAAACTTAAATGTTAAACTAACGTATTATAATAGTTTAATTTTATATGTCAACAGTATCAAAATTTTATGCATAAGCAAATAGTTAGCTCTTCGTACTGATGTAGTATGAATTTTTTCAATAAAGTCGCTATTTTTGTTCGTGAAAGTCGTGGTGTGCTTTGATTAGGTAAATCGATATTAAATAAAAGTAAATAGCAATGCATTTTTAACAGCCGAAATACTTGTAAAAGCAGTAAAAACCGATATGTTTGGCATAGGCTAGAATTTATAAAAGCGGCGGTGATGGCCGGCTTAGAAGCGATCAGCTTGTGTCTCTGTTTTTGACACACAGAAAACATTTTACACTAACAAAATACCTGTTGTTTTTGTGACGTTGTATTTGTTTTACCTTATTTATTATACCATGTATGTATGTTAACAAATTGATGGCTCGTGTTGTAGATGGTGTGAAAAGAGCATTTTGGTATATCGTCCTTCCATAGTATATATTATAACCCGGCAGCTTTTCACTTTTATTTTCTTGTTTGTTATCAAATTAATGTGAATGCATATACATACATAAATGTATATATATATGTGCACATGCTTTTTGCCTGTTTAAAAAAACTAACGGTAAGCAGAAGATACTTTCATAAGTAAAGTTTCTTAAAAAATATTAAAAGTTTATTATGGCATCACCAAGGAAAATTGCAAGAATGGGTCGTCTTCTTTAAGTAGACAACTACAAGGTATTTTATAGTAAACATTGTATCTTTTTGTGTTTACTAATCACTTTTACTTTGTTTAAAAAAAATTAACAAAATATATAAGTATGATGGTGACTTTTTCCATTTTTTGCGAATTTTAGCGATTCGGAACAAATTAATTTTGTTTTTTTTTTGATATAAAAAAAAATTTTATAAAGTAAAAACATTTATTAATATTTGATAATATTTATACAAGCTAAAGTTCGTAAATTTAATAATCAGAGAAATATTAAATAGACATTGTTAACACTACTTGTTAGCTCTGTTGAACGTGATTTCGTATCCTATTTAAACACATTACGAATGCAAATAGAGTGCGCGACTTCTAACTACTAATTTGGTGTTTGCCGGTGACTTTTTTTATTTTTCACCATATATTAAACATTACAACGTTGCCAACGAATTATATACTACAAGCCCAATCTACTGATCATTTGTTCAACTTAAGACAAACTTTTTTGGTTTGAGTTTTAAACTTAAGTATATTTTAATTAAGATCAGGAGAGAATAAGATGTTAGTAGTAATTTAAAAAATTAAAATCATTATACACATATAAAAATAATTATATATTATTATCAAAAACTATTGGCGAAATTTGGCGAAAATTATTAAAATGAGTCTGTCAGCCCAGGTTCTGGCGCAATACATTATAATAAGTAGGGGTCATCCCTAAAGCTCGTCCAATAAAAAAATCCTGTCACTGTATAAAATTAAACTGGTATGTATACGTAAAATCTATTTTTCAAATCAAAGAATTTTTGTGATTCAATACAGTTTTTATTTATAAAATTTAGACTGCATAGAAGAAACACTAAGAAAGCCTGTTAAAAAAAACGTTCATGTCACACAGCAGAATTAATTAATGATAGAGGATATTCAACTACTCGTACTTTTGATTGCAGCTGTCGAGATTGGTGGTTGGTCTCGAAACATCATGATGTCAGTTCAACCTTGCGTGCAGTCTAAATTTTTCTGTTTATTCATTACGATCTTCAAGATTTTATTTTCTAGCAAAATAATAATTTAAAATAAAAATTAAATTTAAATTTAACGAACTAAGCTTGAAGAATTAAATTTCTTTGATTAAATAATATACAATTAATCTTATCATATTAATATAATTCGTATATGTATGAGTTCATTTCTTAACGTTATTATCTTCGACAATATTTACATCAATTACAATTCCCCATGTCGTTTACAAAACGAAAAATATTTATTAACGTCCGCTTGACATTAACGGAAACAACGAATGTCAGTTTGAGTTAAGTAAAAATGTAAAAAAATACACAAAACATTGTTTTATGTGAACTTGGAACTTCTGCGCATATGCTGTTTCAAGTGCAAAACGTTAATAAAGTCGCGATCGCGATCGCAATTGCGATTGTAACAACTTTAATACAAAATAAGTACGTATACATTTTTTATAGCGGGTGTTTTTTCTTTTTCTTCTTGAGATGGACAATTTTATATTGAAATAAAGCCTATAAATAATTTTTGTTTGTATTTAAAAAAATTACACTCTGCAAAAGACTAAAAAAATTTCGCAAATAATTAGTGTACTATAACAACTAATAATAGGAGACAAAGAAACATATATTAAAAATTTGAATATAATATAAACTAATTCTGTAGAATTAAGTTTTACAAATTGTATTAAAAAAGTAAAAGATTATCAATTCTAAGAAGATTTCATGCGATTTTGATTTTGTAAAATTGTGGCAGGTTATTTTCCTAAATTTTATTAAAATTCTCACTGCATTATTGTAATCTTGTAGCGATTTCCAAAAATATATTTTTTTGTTTTAACAAGTTTGCTTAAAATTGACAAGACATATTCAGATTTAAGTGGCATGTCCACAAGAGTTGTTCAGCTTTACCTTAGCTATAACTTTACTAAATATTGTCAGTGAAAAATCAGGATTCCCTCGAATTTATAATACGAGTAACATAGTGAGCAAAAATTTTTTTGCACCAAAAAACATTTTTTTTTGGCAAAATATCAATGAAATTTGTTCGGTGGACTGTTAGCCATATTATTGCTATATAAAGTGCAGTTGTATCGCGATGTCTGAATTATCTGTTGGCAAAAAACTGATGACACCTTGTTTTAGGTCCCACTGCTTTTCAGAATTTTTTAAGGCAAATAAAACAAAAAATTGGTCACCAATCTGGCTAAACTGATTGTAGGGTCTCACTACCCTTTCGTAGCAGAGTCTAACCTATAGTGTTACATTCGTGTATTTTTCTAAAAGTCTTCATTTGTTGCATAGTGTTATCGAATAACGCCTTAATTTATTGACCGATTTTAAAAATAGTTTTTTTGATTGTTTGGTTTTCTTCAAATGTGCATTTTATATACAGATATTGTAAGTTTAAGAGAAAAACCTCGTTTATTCAAAAGAAAATGTGAATTTTGAATTTCCGCGGGTTGTGTACATTCGATTATCGGAATTTTGTTTGCTATGTTGGTACACATGTGTTAGTCATATGTTGGCATTATCTGTCCATTTGGATTAGTAGTTTGTTATTGACAACTAAATAGGTTAGTCACGTTTGTGTGTGTTCTTTAATTTTTGACTTTTGTAAAGAATGGATCGAGTAATATGTATTAACTTTTGCATTAAAAATGGAATAAAGTGGTCCAAAGGACTTGATATGTTGACTGTGGCATTCGGCGAGTCCACTTTGTCACAAAAAGTGTTTATAAGTGGTACAAGCGCTTTGCAGAAGGCCGAAAAGATGTTGATGACGATGAGCGAAAAAAGCACGCCAAGTTCGATCAAATGTGAAGGTTTTGCTTACTGTTTTCTTTGATGACAATGGCGTGGTGCATCATGAGTTCTTGCCAATAGCTCGTATGGTTAATAAGGAATACTACAAGGAAGCTATGCACCCTTTGCGTGAAGCAATATGGCTCAAACGATCGATATTGTGGAGAAAAAATCATGGACTCTGCATTACGATAATGCACCAGCTTACACACAATGCTTGTTCATGATTTTTTTGGCCATAAACAACACCCTAATCATGCCTCCGCAACCTTATTCACCCGGCAACTTTTACCTATGCCAAAAATTGAAGAGACCAATGAAAGGAAAGCGTCTGCCACAATTGAAGATATAAAGTTAGAATCGAGAATGAAAGAGCTGATGGCCAAACCAAAAAGCGCATTTCAGAAGTGCTTCGAGAATTGGAAGAAGCGCAGGCATAAGTGCATTATATCTAAGGGGGATTACATTGAGGGGAAAAAATAGATATTGATAAATAAATAAATAATATTCAAAAAAATTCAAACTTAATTTTTTTTTTTGAACAAACCTTCTACTTCTGATAGTTCACCATGAAAGCTAAAAATTGTTTAACAGTTAAAAGCAAACACCCGCTACAAAATGTTCGAATAGAAAATATCCTGCTGTAAAACGTTTCCACTTATTTTAAACACGCATTTAATAGAGAACATTTATTTGAAACTGATGACCCTTCTTTGCTTGCGTACATACAATTTATTTACATTTTCATAAGTTGATTTTCTACAACTTTGTACTTTCAATTTACTTACACCAAACAGCCAATTTATATGTCCTGGAGTTAGCAGATGTTGCACTACTGACCTAACTTTACAGATGTGTACTTAAGAAATCCTTTTAATTTTTCCCCTGCAAATTTAGCCAACTAACGAAGGAAACTGTAAATTGTACAAATTCATACAAACATAATGAATATAATGAAAAGAAGAAAAAAAGTAAACAAACATTTGAGCCAGAAATCATCTGTGAACCAGTTAGTTATTGAAGTGTGCAATTTTATTTTTACAACAGAAGAAACAAACAACAATGAACGTTTAAAAAAACACAGTCTTAATAAGCACAAGTTAAATGTTTTTTCAATAAAAGTGTTAAAAATTATAATACAATAGCAATTGTTTCGAGTAACTGTTGGTTAATATATTTCCTATATCCAGCAAAGGGACATGGCGAAATATATTGATTTAAGAACAACATACATACGTGGAACGCAATAAAATATGTAGATTAGCATGTGCGCTTTAAATAGTATTTTAGCCATCATTTGCAAACTTTATTAAAAAAGCAATGCATATAAACTAGTTACTACAGATGTTACGAATATCAATTTTCAGTGTTCGCGAATACGAATAATAGTTTTAAAGTTTAGAGGCACTTAATATTTAAAATTTAATCGGAACAATTCCCTCCCTTTGTGTCAGTATAGGTTTTTAACATTATTATGACATTTCTTACTCTGTTTGCGCTTTTAATTAGTAATTCAGTGCTGTTTGGGGGAACATAGATAGATGCAGATAGCGCAGCCACCTTTGACGGTGGGCACTCACATATTTTATTTTACTTCTTCTAATTTTGAAGTTCATCGGTTCTCTACTGAGGTTTGATAATTAACTTAATATGACATGAAGATACAAAGACTTTAATTTTTAAATGCTAGTTTTTATCTTGCGGCTTAAACATAGAGGTCTTTTAAATAAAAATTATTAAAACTTTATGAATTTTTGTACACTTTATGTACTTTTTTAAAATTTATGTAATATTTTTTTTTATTTTGGAAAGTATGTGCAAAATATTCGAGAAATGTTGGTTTGAATTTGGCGAATAGGAATATCTTGATATAATCGAATACGAATTCGAATATTCGTAACATCACTACTAGATAATGCTCATGTAAACAAATTTCTTTGTAGATATATTATATCTATTTTCGATCCAACTGTCGTACACGGCGAATTAGTGTGAACTAAGCTTTTCTGTAGGGTAATCGATTAACAATATAGGAGATTTAAAAATGTATTGAATATACAGTTCTTTAATTCTTAAAAATTGTAAAAGTTGTCAAAATATTCAATAAGAGTTGAAGTGGTCTTTATACCGAAAGATGGCGGTAGATCCGCCTACACCTACACAAATCTTTTAGACCAACTAGTCTTAGCTCATTTTTCTAAAAAGCGATGAAGAAACTTCTGAACAGTTATATTACGAAAAATTATCTTATAGTGTGTCTATACACCACTTTCCATTTACCTACCAGCCGTGTATATCAACGGCTATGCACTACCTGATACTCTTTTTTTCAGCCGTTCACGAGAGATGTAAAACAACAAAAATTAACCGTTGAAATTAGAAATTTTGTTTAGCATTGGCTAAACATACATTTAATATTTTTAGATTTAAGATTTGAAAAACTTATTGATAATTTAATCTATAATTGAAGATTCAATAAATAATAAAATTATCAAAAAAAAAAAAAAAATTATTAATGACCCAAATCGGGGCTCAGTGTATATAGATTTCATAGAACTGGTTTTGTGAAAAAATTTTTTCCATTAATAATAAAACTTTTAGGAACTAATGACTTACTCACTTTTTAAAAATAACCAATGAATAAAAACAAGTAAATATTAATTTTGTTTTTAGTAGTATCAAAGTTTAAATATATAAAATTTTTACAATAAAATTTGATATGTAAAATTTTATTATATATATTTCATATGTATTTTAAATTTTCAATTTGAAAGCTTCTTACTTATGTACATACATATAAATAAATATTAGTGCGACGCTTGAATTTGTGAACGTTTTTAATCGTTTTCCTTCCAGACAGCACCTTATCAGGCAAACAATATTCTTTAGATTTTCTGCCCTTACAGGCCGGCCGAGAGATGATTTCACTTAAACTTGTGTCACATGATAAATTTATTGAATCAAGGGGGTCGGTTCAAAGCTTGATACAAAACGGAGTGTTGGTGTCCAAACCTGTAATTGGAATTTAGAAAATATAGAACATTTTATTCGAGTAATTCTTGAAAATTGTGGTCTCATAAAATGAATTGGTTTAGTTTATCTATATTCTGCATTTCATGGGTTGCTATACACCAACTCATCAGTAGATCTTTACAGTTAAAAAAAGTCGTGTGGCACTCGGCGACTGCCGCGGTAAAGCTATTGCATAGCATTTTTTATCAACTTATGCAATTATATTATTACGTTTTGTTAATTAAATCGGTTATTATTGGAGATAATATGGGCAAATTAGTAAATTTTTTGACTTTTCGAATGCTGCAACTTTCACTGCTCTACGGCTTCTATTTACGGAGTTACGGCCAAATTACTAATTTCAATATTCCTGACCCAGAAAAATTCTCAAAAAGTGTATTAAAATCAGTCTTTATGTGTTAAAAACACGGTAAAATAAAAAAAAAAAGGTTTCTCCTTCATACACGTCGACGCCTTTGGCTTCTCCGCCGGTGGCTGCGCGATAAAAGCTAGATATAAGCAATAGCTTGAAAAACCTACGAGTAGTCTGTTTGTTTGTGTATATCATTTTTTATCAACCACGATTGCTCGTAAGTAAGCCACTTTATGTTTTCCTACATGTAAAAATCTGTTCTGGCAATACTGTATGTTAATGAAATCAATAGCATACTTTAGGGGTTAACATACGCTGGGCGATTCAAATACTTAAAAAACTGGTGTGAATGTTGACTAGGCTGATTAGTGAAGACATTTAATTTTGTGGGTTTAGTGTTATTTATGGAATCAGTGTATTGTATTTGTGGAACTATTCTTAGGTTTTATTTTCGTTACGGAATTTTTTGATTCGGTCACCGCGCTCAAAGCCCGTGATTAACGCTATGCAATATCTTAAAATATATGTATGTACAGTGAAACTTAGAGAAATATCAGTTACATTAAGGATTTTTTTATATACTATACTAGATATACCCGGTGCGCTTCGCTACCCCCTCGTTATAAAATAAAATTCCCATTATGAAAATTTAATGACGATCGGTCCAGTAGTTAAGACTATATTACGATTTTTTATTTTTCTAGTACGTATTCCAAATTATGCCAATACCATATGTACCAAATATAGGCGACGTAGGTCAAAAAATGCCCAATATATGGCGATTTAAATTTTTGGGTTATATGGGCGGTGCCACGCCCCTTTGTCCAATCAAAACTTCATATAGCCTATTGTTCCTTCCAGAGTCACAGTAACATGCTGTAAAAATTTCAGGAAGAAAAATAAATATACATATGTATGTATGTATATGTCATTGGTGGTGCAATATGAAAATTGGATTTTGCCACGCCCCTCCGCCCGCAGACAGAAAATCAAAAATCAGACTTCACAGTGTCACCCGGCTGAATATTCTGCAGATTCCCTGAAATTGTTATCAAAATCGGCCCAGCCGTTTTGGCGTCCATACATTACATACATACATACACATTCATTTTTATACATATAGATTGAATAGAAAAAAAGATAAAAAGAGATAGAGAAGAAGAAAAAGAGAATAGAGAAAGAGAGAGAGAGAGAAGAGAAGAAGAGAAAGAGAAGAGAAGAAGAGATAGAGACTAAGAGAAAGAGAATAAGAGATAGAGAAGAAGAGAAAGTTTATAGCTTTATTTTACTCATCGCACCAAAAATATATTTTTCGAACTTAATTTTATACGAATTCGTATAGATACATATCTATTAAAATCAGTATTGAACTTGATATATGAAAGCGCCATCTGGTGGTAACTTCCATTATTATAAATATCATATCATATCACGAAAAATTATTGTTCCTTTCATCAGGATTTAAAAATCCTTCTTTTAAATTGCATTTTTTGTTTATGCAATATGCGCTTAAAATTATTGACATGGTTAATTTAGAAATGCAATCAGAAGATGCGAGAATGCATGTATTTTTACAAAGGCTAACTTTTTTGTTCCGCCAAATAGCACGTAATTTCATGAATTAAAATGTTTTGGATGAATGTGATATATCTATCGTAGACCTTTACGAAAATCACATGCCCTTTGAAGAAATTTATTGCGGAACAGAAGTGGATTTATTTACTTCTACAAAAAATATCAATTCTGATATTGTTAAAGAATTGAAAGGAAATGCCAAACAATTTTATATAAAATTTTGCGAAGTTTTAAGAACCAAAGTCAACTTTAATAACGAAGTATTAATGTGGTTCCATAAATTTACTCCTGAAAATGTTATTGCTGGTAAAACAAGTAGTATTGTACCTTATCTAGTAAAAATGTTCCCAAATGAAATTGCAAATTTTGATTCAATCAATAATCAATTCAGAGCTTTAGCTGATGTCGAGCAACTGAAGTCGTTAAAAAATGAAAACATTTGTTGTTTTTGGTCGGCAGTAGCTAATTTACAAAATGAGCTGAATGTCCATATGTTTCCAGACATTTCTAGAGTCGTTGCTGGAATTTTATCCATTCCACATTCGTCCGCAAATGTGGAAAGAGTTTTTTCTTTTCAAAATATAATAAAAACTAAGGAAAGAAATAGACTACATGTGCCAACATTATCAAGCCTCATACAGACAAAGGATTGGTTAAGATCGACAAATTCATGCTGCTATGATATAAAAATCCCAAATAGTTTGTTAATTAAACAAATAAGTGCCTGATTATGATCTCTTATATTTATAAGACTTTTATGTACCTTATTTTATTCATACATATAATGTATGATTATGTTAAGTTTTGTTTTTGTGTACAATTGAATTTTTATGTACATACTTTTTTTTTTGTTGTTTTAATAAATTAAAAAAAATATAAAAAATGGTACCGTGAAGGTCCAAAAAGTACATTTTTTTTGGAAGTTGGTACAAAATTGAAACCCTCATTTAACATCCCTGACATGAACACTGAGGAAGTCTTGTGGCTTCTACCGAAGACAACCTTCTATTCATCCATGTACGTTTAAATCTAAGTGATATTAGATATTAAATTTTTGCTTTGTTCCTTAAAATATTAATATAATATAAATTTTTGTAGTCAATACATTACGAACTTCAGTATATTTACATATCAAAAAATATTAACAATAAGCAATTCGAAATAATTAAATTTATGTATATTTTAAGCTTTTTATTTTGTGTTTAACTAGCAAAGAAAAAATTCTAAAAATCAATTGACATTTGGATTAAAGTCCTAAAATAATTAAAACTTTCCGTTTATAACTGAGTGTAACTCACTAACTAATAAATTACAGATAAGACATAATTGTGTATCAAAAAATTTGTTCTTTAGATCTTATCAAAGGAAGACCATTTTTGAAATCGAATGGGAAATGAAAAAACCCATTAATTAATATATTGCAAATTTTAAATTTATTTTTGTCTATTGTTGAGTAGAGTCACACGTTTGTAATACATCGCCCTAGCCAACTCAGCCACATTAGAATATTACAATCTATATATATAAAATACAAAAAATGTTTGTACCCATGTTCGCTATAGACTCGGAAACTATCCAACCGATTTGACCCAAACTGGTGTCATTCAAAAGGGAATTTATAGAGGATGGTTTTAGGCTTTTAATATTTCAAGTGGGCGTAGCCCCTCCCACATAAATTGAATAACATCATATATCTTGACTATTGTGATAGCAAGAGTTTTGAAACATTGCAATAGTTCATATGTTACTAATGTGAGTAATCAGGACAAAAATGGGCGTTATCGGACAAGTGGGCGTGGCAGCTCCCATATAACCCAAAAATTGAAATCGCCATATTTTGGGCATTTTTTGACCTACGCCGATGATATTTGGTACATATAGTATTGACATAATTAGGAATACGTACTAGGAGAAAAGTGAGTGCGACCACGCCCCTTTATAGGAAAATAAAAAATCTTAATATAGTCTTAACTATTGGACCGATGGTCATTAAATTTTCACAATAGGATATATAAATACTTTTAATTTTATTTTATAACGAGGGGGGTAGCGAAGTACACCGGGATCAGCTAGTCGACAAATAAAAGACAAGAAAAAATTAATATTGCATTTTTTATTTTTAATACTGAGGCAGCTGAAAAAGTATTTAATCCTACAAAGCAAATCTAAACAAAATTCTACAAAAAATTAAAACCAAATTACTACAAACAAAAATGTACACACAAGTAACAATATAAATCTTGGGTTCAATAAACATTAAATTACGAAATTAAAAGAAGAAGACCAGAATATACAATCGTAAACAAAAACAAACTCTATAATCATACCTACTCTCAGAACTAAGAAAGCTGATGTCCGTATATAAGATTTTGTCGTCGCGTAAAGTTAACAGAACAGCAGTCGAAACGGAGACTGATTCATCTGACAATAATTCCGCTGTGGCAGGTTTTATTTTGTTTTTTCGAATGCAAATGAGCATTGTTCACGCAGTCGTTTGTGAAATTGCCTTGACGTTAAATTTACAAAACAAGACGAATATGCAAAATGAAGAAATACTTAAAACTTTTTGGTTCATTAACACCGGTGATGCTATTTTTTTCTCTGTCTTCTGAATTGTCTAATCAATGCGCACGGTAGTGCGCCAGGCCAAGTTCGGCCACACAGTGTGTATATTTACACGAAACCATTCGAGCATGAGATGGAATTGCACCTATCAAGAACTTGGTCCTTATTTTGATCTCAGTACTTTTTACGGCCGAAACTTTTTGGATACGAACTTGGCCTTATTTTCACATATATATTTTTGTGTGGATTAAATTATTACTTAAATGATTAGGAAAACTATTATCATTTAATATATTCCTCAGTTTATCTTTATTCTTCTTATGAAATTCTTCATCACTTATCATCAAAACTTTATCAATAAGTTTTTTGGCCGTATTAATAATAACTCTTTTAGGATGTTTCGAATAATAATTAATTATTCTTCCTGAAGATGTAGATTTTTGGTACCAATCTACTACTTATTTATTATCCTTTCTTATTATTAATGTGTCTAAATATAGAAGTTTATAATTACATTCTTCCTCAATTGTAAATTGAATGTCTTCATGAAAAGAATTAAATGTACTTAACAAATTTCCTATTTCTGATTCTGTAATAATACAAAATAAATCATCTACATATTTCGTTATTAGTTTTGGTTTATTAGGTAGTCTCCCAATACATGTATTAAGTAATTCTTCAATAACAATATCAGTTATAACTGGGGAAGCTGGAGATCCCATAGGAAGACCCTTTCTTTGAGAATATATAGTGTTATTATATTGAAAGTATCTACTGTCATCTATACAAAATTTAATGATTCTTAAAAATAATTCTTCCTCTATTGTTGTATGTTCCTTAATTAGGTCCCATTTTTCCTTTATAATATCTATAGCGAGATCTATAGGAATACTTGGGAATAAGGATACAACATCTAACGAAATTATTTTTTCTTTATTACATACTCTGATAGATTTAATTTTATCCTTGAATTGTAATGAGTTCTTTATATTATGAACTGAATTTTCTGTTATCTTTTTAAGAATTGTTGTCAGATATTTGCTAAGATCATGTGAACAAATTGGTCTTAATGGAAATGTTTCTTTGTGAATTTTTGGAACTCCATATAATTTTGGTGCTGTAGCCAGTGTTGCCAGGTGTGGGGATTTCTCCCCAAATTGGGGATTTTAGCTGGTTTTTTGGGACAAATTATCGTGGGGAGGGATTTGGGGATTTTTCATTTTCAGTATACCTATTATCAATTTTGCTTTATTTTACGATTTTCTTTCAACAATATATTTACATACACATATGTATGTTTAAGTATCTTGGCGTTTTTCTTCTCAATATTTCGATTATTTAAAGACGATGGTATTGAGGATGTTGGTTTGTATAACAATTTGTTCAAAATTTTTAAAACCAGAATTTATTGAATTCGATATTGCCAAAATGGATGTACTAATTGACGATAAGGAAAGTAATTTGGTTGTTGCTGAAATTGATGTTGGCATAGAATGTTCAAAGGAATTAGACGCAAAAGGAGTTCAAACAAATTTTTTTTAGATTATTTAACTTTACTAGCAAAAAAATGCTTAAAATATTCACTGAGAGTATGGAAAATATTGAATTATTTATAAATTTAGAACTCGAAAGCATAGAAAAAAGAATAAATTTGATTCCGTGAATGGAATTTTAAAATATTCTATGGATTCAAAAGTTCCATTGAGCACATACGAATGCATTAAATTAAAAAAAAGTATGTAATAAAATTAATAAAAAAAATTGTTTTTATGATGCTTAATATACATATCTTTATTGGGGACAAAATTGGGTATTTCCAGTTTTAAAATGGGGATTTTTTGGGACAACACTCTGTAATTTGGGGATATTAAGCAATATTTATCTGGCTACACTGGCTGTAGCTACTGTTGTTTTTAAATTTTTCATTTCAAATGGTGTTAGTATTTCTAATCGAAATAGTTTTTCAATAATATCATTGTTTATCTTTTGTAATCTATTCGTTGGATCTTTTGCCAAAATTTCATATGTACTCCACATATCACTAAGAATGTCATTCATTCTTGAAAAATAGTCCTGTTTATTCATAGCAACTGTAGTGTTACCCTTATCCGCGTCTAAAATCAAAATGTTACTATTTCTTTTCAAAAACTTTTTTGTTTCTCTAACTTTATTAAGAATAAATTTATCTCTATAATTTAATCTCATTTTATTCATATGGTCGTCTATAATAGTAGTTATTTTTGTCCTTGCTATTTCCTGATCTTCTTTTTCCTTAATAGTCTGAACAAAGCTCTCTCCGTCTGCTATTATATTTAAAATAGGAAATTGTTGTTTTGTTATTGGTAGTGCATGTTTGTGTCCTAATGAAAAAGTCCATTGTGTATCTATTGGAATGTCAATATCTGATTTATTAACAAACCACTGTTTGTGAAATTTAATTCCTAACTCTCTTTTCTGCATCTCAATTAAATTTTCAAATTTTTTCTTTTTTGTGTTCTTAACTTTAAAATTTAATTTTGAAGCTAATCTATCTTCATGTATTAAAAAATTGCTAATTTCAGCGTGTAAAAGTGTTTCTTTAAATCTTGTACTATATGGTATAAATTTTTGTTATTCTGCTTAAGTGTAATATGTTTTTGTTTAAGACTTAAATTAAGAATCCTGTTTTGCATTTCCTGTATATTTCTCGAAATTGATTCCTGGAATCCTCTGGGTTCATTGATCTCAAAAAGATTAAAACAATTTTTAGTTGTGTTCTTGATAAAATTTGGTACTATACCTGAATTACGACATGAGAAATGTAATTGTTACCTTCAATTTTATAATTTTGTCCCTCACAATTTTATAATTATTAACAATTCTCCTCGTCTCATCACTTCTCTTGAATTAATTGTAATGCATTTTTCCTATTTTTCTTTGTTTTTTCTTAAACCTTCTTAGTTTTCAATTTTATTTGAAACTTCTATTGGTAATTGATGTATTGATATTGTTGTTTTTTATATTTGCTATTCTCCTGCTCTTATATTGGTAATTGCTCTTTTGATATTATTAGGTAGATATTTTTATTTGACTCTGTCTGTTCTTACAAAAATTTTGTAAGATCTAATAATTGTTTTCCCAAAATAAATCAAAATATTTGTATTTTAGTGGTCACACTTTGTTCACATTAGACACATTTTTGTTTGGCAGCAAATAATTTTGTTTGCCATTACACAGTTGTTTTGCTGTTTGCCTCTAATAAAGATTTTATGGTCAGACTACGACAAGGAAATATTTCACATTTCCCCAATGTTACCGTACCTTAAGAAACAGCACATGTCATTTACATTATATAATACATTGCGAGTAATGTATACAAAAACCACATTCTTATACTCGTATATAAAATTTTAATTGATATTTTTTTTGCTCTGGTGTATTACTGCGAATTTTTCTTTTTTTACGAAGTATAGAGAGAACACCTTCGTGAAAACCTAACAATCAGTCATCTTTTTTGCAACAAGCCAACGACAATTTTGAGCGCTCAACATCCACCGATACTTACCATGCATCTTACTAGGAAATCTATTCCTAAAAACGATCAACTAATATAAGTATGTACGTACTTTTAAACTAAATTATATTAATGGACGTAGGGTATTCACTCCAGTGCATTCTGCAGTGGAGGTACATTTTAACAGTGTAGCCAGGTGTGGGGATTTGTCCCCAAATTGGGGATCTTAGCTGATTTTTGTGGACAGATTATCGTGGGGAGGGATTTGGGGATTTTTCATTTTCAGTACACCTGTTATCAATTTTGCTTTATTTTACCATTTTCTTTCATACATATATTTATATACATATATGTTTATGTATCTTGGCTTTTTTCTTCTCCATATTTCAATTATTTCAAGGCGATGGTGTTGAGGATGTTGGTTTTTATAACAATTTGTTCAAAATTTTTAAAACCAGAATTTATTGAATTCTATATTGCCAAAATGGATGTACTAATTGATGATAAGGAAAGTAATTTAGTTGTTGCTGAAATTGATGTTGGCATAGAATGTTCAAAGGAATTAGAAGAAAAAGGAGTTCAAACAAATTTTTTTAGATTATTTACCCGTACACAGAGCCAAAACTGCCTAATAAGATTTTCTCTATGAAACGCTTTTAGTCTAAGGGGTATCCCAGCAGAAAGAAGCGAAGATTTTTTCGAAGAGATTCCTTATTTTTTTTATGTGGTAAATCTTATTAATTTTTTCAATAAGGAAAACACATAAAATCAAGAAGAAAACTTGTTATTTACAATTTTTTTTCCCCAATTTCCGTTATTTACCAAAAAACAATCCATAGAGAAAAACTTCTTGATTCTATTAGGTTTTCATATGAATTGTAACTAAAAGGGATTTCTTATTGATTTCATAAGCCATCTTATTGTTTTTTTGAAAAAGATTTTCTTCTTGATTTTATTAGGTTCCTGTATGATCATGTGTAAATCATCTTCTTAATTTTTTTAATAAGAATATCTTCTTGATTTCATTAGCAAGCTATTTCTTACATATAAATCAAGTTATTTTTTACATATAAATCAACATAGGAAATTTTTTTTCATAATTTTATTGTGCTACAATAAATCATCTTCTTAAACTGGCTGCTAACATGTATACTATAGTAAGGTGTAGTAGTGAGATGGTTAGAGTGCCAGTCTACTAAACCGAAGTTCCTTGGTTCAACTCCCTGAATACGTAAGTTTTATAAAAATGTTTTCATCACCCCTCCATCCAGATAATACAAATACATGTTGTAAATAAGCATTCCGGACGTACCATAACGTTCTGATGACATCAAATTTGTATTTCCTAACATCACAACAGAGAAAACAGTGCCTAATAAATACCTAATAAAATAGAACAAAATTAATAAAGATATCACTACGAATTTTTTCAAAAAGGAAGTCCTATTATTTTAATAAGAAAAACCTTGTTGACAAAATCAATAAGAATACCTAATAAAATCAAGAAGAAAACCCTATTGAAAAAAACAATAAAAATACCTAATAAAAACCATAAGTTTCCTTCTTGATTTTTTCAATAAGGTTTTCCTTATTAAAATAATAAGACTTCCTTCTTAAAAAAAAAAACCATAGAGATATCTTATTAATTTTGTTCTATTTTATTAGGTATTTATTAGGCACTGTTTTCTCTGTCTATAGTCTCGGAGTTGATATCTATAGGCATGCATGTGTCCCTGCTCAACGTAAAAGTGACGTGTACACATGTCTGCCAATTAACTTTTATCCGCCACTGTTTTAGCCAGGTTTTTTTTACATGTACCCTTGTAAATTACGGGAAGCTTCCACCAGCTTTTCATGAACGCTTAGAAGCTCTGTATCATTAACGAATATTGACGTGTGGATGTTACTGTTTAACGGTAAGTCAGAGTCATATATTATATATGCGGGTGGATTTTGCGTTAATTTGTGTGTTAGATCTTCGGGCCATACTTCATCGTAAGTTTGTGAAAGAGCGCAGAGCAATATTTTCTCAAAAGTATTTCTAACTACATTCACAAGTCTGTGACTTTGTTCGATAGTGCCATGTTGTCTGAGAAAACCGAATTGTTTATCTGGAATACATCTATTGCTGGTCACTATAGTGGTCAGCTTGCTCATATACAGCTTTTCAAATAGTCTTCACGTATTACGCAATTAGCTAATAGGCCTACACGATTCTACCTTCGTATGATCCTTGTCGGCTAAATTTGTTAAAAATAATTTGCTCACTGTTGGATGGTGAAGTTTTATATAATAAATGAAATAATATCAGGAGAAATAGAAGTTTAGTTAAAATGAAAATAAAACTATGATGAATTGTTAAATATTATTTGTTTTAATTGGTCGGAAGCCTGAAATTGTGCTGACTATACAGGTTTGATTTTGTTGTAAACTACAATTGGTTTGCTGATTGTTTTCTTGACTGCTGGAAATAAATATAACATACTGGTCGCACATTTATTTAGTAATTTGTGTGCGTAGTTAACTGTATGTAGAAAGCAATTGGTTGAAAATTATGATGTCGTACTATTTTGAGCATAGTCTGGAGTGAAATGTGTTTGGGTTACTACAAAAGTTGGATATCTAATATGTATATAAAATTTTGAAATCATATTACTGATGACTGCGAAATTCAAATACTAATATTCACATATCTGCGCAACTAAAGCAACGAATGATTTGAAATTTGTTATGGATTACTTCTAGAATGAAATACTACTTGAAGCAACCGATAGGACGTTGGTAAAAATTAATATTATATCCTTGCAACTAAAACTGTGCATATTTTGAATATTTTCTGTGGGTTATTCCTAATACTAAATACAACTTACAGCCAAAGCTTAATGTGACTGGACGGGGGAAAGGTTTACCCCCTAGGGGCTGTGCACATATGACGTAACGCTCCAGGGGGAGGGGGGGGGGTTAAAGATTTGTTACGGATTGGAAATTTTGCACTGAAAAATTAGTAAAAAGCGTTACGAAGGGGGTATAAAATCTCTGAAAACAGCGTTACGTAATACGTGCACAGTCCCTTAACGAAGAAACTATTAATATTCCTATTCATATCTGCGCAACTAGAGCAATAAATGTCTTGAAATTTTATATGGTTTACTCCTGGAATAAAATAAAATTTCCAAGGAAATCTTCTGGCAAATGGGTACCAACAAAAAATTATAAATCATTGCATAATTTCCCTATGACTGGATCGAATTTCAAAATATTTTTTGCTTTTTATTCTGCTTACTTTTGACTTTGCATTACTATTTTCTTTTTTTTTTTTGCAGGAATTATGAATTGTTTACATAATTTAGAAACTCATTTAATCAATCATGCGTACAAACAAATATCCGACGACAGGTATTAACCAAAAATAAATGGAGCAAAATTTCCTTTCATGAAATAATTAACACTTCTTAAATCTCCATCTATTGAATAAAAATTATAGAAAGAAAGGATTTAATCAGGTAATATGTGTATGTATATATGCATGTATGTGTGTGGAGATTCGAAAAGTCCTCATGCGTCGTGAGCCAAACACAGTCAGAGCTATCAATTAAAAATGTAATTTTACTTAACTGGAAGCATTTTTGCCTGAGGGTTGCTTCTTTTTAAATAAAAAATAAATAAAAAGAATAAATGTCTGTTAACGCACATGTAATTTTAAAGGGACTGAAATTGTATTATCACACAATCAGAAACTGGGAAACGGGTCAACGGCAAATCAACCTAAGCAACGGCTGCTTATTTTTAACTGCACTGTTTACCTGTCACGTTCGTATTTGATGTTAATTTATGTCGCATATTTGCATTGTGAGCATTTGATGATGGACATGATCGTTTGCACACTTTGGGATCGTATAACATTAATAATAATTCAGCAAATAAATATACGAAACCATTCATTCTATGATTCATTCATAAACGGCAAACCGACATACAAATATACAATCAACTGTTTTTGGTTTCCCAAATAAACTAGCCTAGAATCAGAAAATGAAAAAAGTATAAAAAGCAGACCACACAAACGTTTGTTTGTTGTCTCTTCAGGAAAATTAAAAGGGTTGCTTACCTCAAAATACACACACACACAAGAACGAGCTGGTACAGCGCAGGCACAGCGCAGGCACAAAGGTACATACAACTAATCTGTTTTCGAATAGACATACACAGTGGCGCACAATATAAAAAACTGATTGAATAAAAATAAATTACAAATTGATCCTTAATAGCGAATTTATTTATTAATCCACTTACATTTCGATGGGACAAAACCGCAAAAGTAAATTTTAAATATATATATCGAGCGGGCTTTCACCTCCCAACTTAAACCAAAATCTTAAACAAAACCTCAAAACTGCTCCTGCAAACATAAATATGTATTTGAAAATTGGTCTATAAATATAGGAGTTACGCAAAAATCAATACATCTCGAGATAATGTGCCGCTCTAATATATAAAAAAAAATATATAACACTATACCACACCCAATCCCTATCAAAACAAATAAAAAAATGCAAATGCCTCATAAATGTTTTTTTAAACGGTAGGCAACGTTTCGAAAAACTTGAAAAAAATGTATAGGACCAAACTGTAAGCACCCGCAAACAATCAAATAAAGAGGGGATAATGTGACAGGCAGGCAAACAAATCTGTTAAAACAAAAACAAAATTAAAATCGGCCCATAAATGGAGAAGTTATTCTATAACCAATTCTTTGAGGGTAGAACTTGCCCCCGATTTTTAAGACTGCAATCAAACAACATCAAACAAAACCGGAATTTTAAAAATCGTCTCATCAATGATTCCGTTAAGCGGAGACAAATTTAAAAAAATATTAAGAAATATACACACAAACACATAACCGCCACCATCCAAAAAAATATTACGAAATAATGGACTCTAGCACTAAATACACAAAGAAATTTATATTTTGTGGTAATTTGATGAAGAGACGAATTGTGCTAGAACTCAGTGAGAGGGATAGGCTAGAGAAGATAGATGTTGAAAATTTAGAAGGCTTAACTCTTGTACAACTCTGCATTATGTTAATATTTTTTACAGCAGTGTTGAGGCGTCTCTGGTGTTAAGTAGAAGCATTAACTTTGTTAAGCTGTATTAGCAGGCATTTTTTTATTAATTGTTTTACTTCGCCGATATTTCTGCTAACGGACGAAGGAGGACGATGTTATGTACATTAGCTTGGAACAGCATCAATCGCTGTCGGAACAGTTTTTATTCATGACTTGAATAGTCCGAAAATAATTAATACAATGTCAAACTAATGAATATTAGTGAAATTAATGATGTTGATTGACTTGCTTTGACCAGTGTTTGAACCCAGGCAACAACGCGCTAACCACGTCAGCCACCACCAGCCTCGAATATCAATATCAATACATCGTGTGTGTGCATCGGTTTTCAAGATACCTAAAAATGACCTAACAAAAACTTTTTGATACCTTAGGTTTTCCTTAACTTCAGTAATAGCAGGTATGCAGACGAACCTTAAAAGAAAGCCCAATTTCCAATTACTCAGAAGCCAATTTTTATTGCTGTAGTTACTAATTTGATTAAAAAAGTAACTTTTACAGAACTTTACATATAGAATAAGTTTGAAACAGATCTAAGTTTTTTCCCTATGTTCGATTCGGTATTAGTACAACTTTGGCATGATTCCACTTGGGATTCAAAAGGGAAAGAGCTCGATATTGTTATATTATTAAAAATTTCAGTTATAATTTAATTTTTAACATACGTTTATTCGTAATAATATAAATAAAAAATATATTTAATTTTTAAGATAATTCAGGTAATTTAGGAAGAATTCTGTCTCACTGAAGAACAAGCGTAAATTACTTCCGATTGGCTCACACATACAAATTCGAAAATCCGCTGTTCAACTAAGAATATATTTCTACGATACTCATTTTGTAGTTAAGTTGTCTTAAAACGTTTCCACCTGACATGCGATATAGTTTTTTTTAAAGCCAAGTTAGGTTTTGTTTCCATAGGAAAAGTTTGATCAAAAATTTTTAGCACATTTTCTTCGAAAATATTCCAGTTTTTCATAGGCGTAATATAAATAATATCCCAATAAATACTATATAGTTTGTTATATGTGACCTGGTCTATGAAAAGGGACCTTACGTGCAAAAAATCATTTTTCACTTTCGTGTTGATTCGGATTGAGTTTGGGACGCTCTTTCACGTGGTGAAATCCGAAAAATCATATATTGTTTAAAAGTTTACTAAAAGTGAATCGAAAGAAAAGTACTAATACAAAAAATACTGTTATTATTTCACTTCAATAGCTGTTTTCTCGAAAACTTGTTTTCGCACGTAAGGTCCCTTTTCATAGACGAGGTCACATATAGTAAGATGTGAAAAAAATTGTTCTCTAATGGTTGGATCATGGTGCAGAAATTCGGTTATAAAGTATCCAGTAAAATTATGTTGGATGAGAGAAGTTAGTAAATTTTTAATCCATATAAGATCTGTAAGCGATCAGAGTCGTTTGCAGAAGTATATTTGAGTTGGAATCTTCAGATATAATAATATCATTGCCTTCAACTCAAGAATAAAATTCAAAAAACGCACCTTATGGGGCCTGTGGGCACAGCCAACCATCATTCTGTCATTATTTGATACGACTTTAACATACATATCTAGGCGCACGGTAGTGCGCCAGGCCAAGTTCGGCCACACAGTGTGCAGATTTACACAACCTAGGCAACCTGTAAGCTTGGCAAAAATTTTTTGCTTTTCCAATATGGAAAAGAATTCTAAGAAAAATGTTGCCAAGCTTACAGGTTGCCTACAAATAAGATGGAGTTGTACCTATCAAGAACTTGGTCCTTATTTTGATCTCAGTACTTTTTACGGCCGAAATATTTTGGATAGGAACTTGGACTTATTTTCACATTTATGTTTTTGTGGGGATAAATATTACACTTTTTGTAATCTACTGGACGTATTTGACTGAGTATCATGTAGGTCTTTAGTAGTTAACATTGCAGGTCATACGATTCATGCATGCGTGACCACTTCTGTCATTTAAAAATGCTGAGTATCTTCAAAATTAGAAAAATTAAAATAAAACATGTGAATGTCCACAGGCACAGGTGGCTGTGTCAACTGCGAAAATTACTAATTAAAAGCGCAAACAGAGTACGACAACCGAAATCTGAAGGTATGTTAGTAAAATTATTTAAAAATGTTCAGTAGTGCGCTTCATAGTCGGCATTGCAATCTCGTAATAATGTTAAATACCTATACTGACACAAAGGGAGGGATTTTTCCAATTAAATTTGAAATATTAAGTGGCGCTAAATTTCAGAATTAATATTCGTATTCGGCGAATATTCGCGAATACTAACACTTCATATTCGTAACATCAATAGTAGAATTTTAAATCCAATATTGGTGTTATCCTGATGATCCTGATAATCTATACTTTAGCACTTTCACGATGTGTTTCATTCGAGTCGTAAAAAAATTAAAAACTTTACATAAAGAAAGAACTTATCAGATCTCAAATCAAAAATATTGAGCTAGAGTGTGATTTGGTTTTTCTTTTTAAAAGAATGCAAAGATTTCAAAAATTAAATGTTTACCGCAGCTGGGTCATATTCAGTAGACTTGTTACGATTTTCCAGAAGATAAATTAATTTGAGATGTGGTGTCGTTATGTTAATTTATTATACGACAAATTTTCAGCACCATGCTAGTTATGCGTGAATCGCAAACCGTTAGAGCCTTTTAATTACTGTATATTGAAGCATTTGACGTAACTTTTTGGCCTTTTTTTACAGTTTCCTGTTTAGTTACACAGTCGACAAGCATGTTAACATCACTTTTCACATCAGGTCAAAAGCATTGAAGAAAAATAAACAAACTTCTTTTAAACTGACTTATAAAAAAAGACGCAATCAATTCGTTTTTATTTATTGTCTACTTACTTCGCGCTATCAAAATTATCTCCCCGAATTATATAAAATATTAGAGGGCCCTTGATTAATTATTAAATCTGACCGATTTGAATTTTTTTTATTAAAAAAACCGGCATCATCCGGTGCGCTTTGCTGTCCAACTTAAAAGCAGCACTTATAATAAGTATAAATAATTGATGCATCCATCTTTTTTGTGAAATTTCATTATATTTTAAGAAAACACACTTAATTTCAACACATTCTGTGCTTTAGTTGCACAGATATATAAATATTAATATTTTATTTGTATGGAGATTGCCCGTTCCCCACGTCCTACCACCGCAAAGTGTTACGCTGAGTTGTGTTTTTTTCTTAAAGTAACACACACCCGCATAAATTCAAAACATTTCGAGCTTTAGTGCTCCTCCTTGAATTAAACAAAAAAATTGCCTATTTTACTTTCCCTGTAATCAGTAATACGGTTCCGAAACTCCAAGACGATCGGTCTTACCGTTTTACATACAAACAGACTAACAAACATACAAACTATTTTAATTCTTATATATATGATATAGTTTTATTAAAATTTTATTTTCATTACTATATTTTATATTTTGATCCACTGTGCAGAACATTTTATGAATTGCGTTTTGTGTTCTGCATATGGCTATTTTAAAATATGAATTGTATTCTATTATCCTTGTAAAGGACGATGTGAATATTTTTATTTAATTTTAATTTTTATTAACATTTTTTTTGCATTTGATGGACTTTAATATTTCGGCTACTGTAACGGTCTGCTGCGATATGAGCGATCTCTTTGTGCTCATTAGCATAATTTTCGTAGCCGTCATTAAATTGTGGATCAAAAGGCAAGTAAAATTTTCAATTGTACATAAATTCCCTTAATATAACGAAGATGATTGTTGAGCTGCCGAGTGTGTAGCATTTCCTTTATTTATTTTTTTTTATAAATATCCTTTAACCACTCATTCAGTTCTGGAAGGATTTCTATGTTATAAAAATAAAAACATCTGGACAAAATAAAAAAAAAAAATTAAATTAAATTAAATTTCAACCATATGGAAAAATACCGAAAGTGTATGAGAATAGAGTCTGTGTGCTTTTAAGAATTTTGCTTAAGTGTTTTATTTTCGTATGTATTTCTTGATGCTTAACTAATTTTAAAAAACTCAATGCTCACACTGATTTCAAAGTCAAGTTGCATAGGAAAAATATGCAATCTTGTCATACTGTAGAGTTCTTCCGAATAAGTCAATTTAATTTTGTCATATTGTTGCTACTAAAGTACCACGAAATATTGATCTTACTTTTTTACACGTTTTCTTATAATAACTTGGCCTGTATGTATGTTTCTATGTGTGTATGTTTGACCAACTTTAAACTATATACTTATATTTACCGATTTGAAATTTTTGGTTGATTATAAGTATCGCCTGTATGTATGTGTGTTTGTAACACAATATTTTAACTAAATTTTTACCACTTTAAACTTTCAGATTAATTCAAAATTTTGCACACTTGTCAAGGACGGATGACACAATATACTAATTCGATAATTTTGACACATTGTCATAACAATATCGTCTAGATTAACCGATTTCCAATGGAGACGTTGCCTGAAAATGGAGTGAAGTACGTATTTAATACTATTAATTATTAAATTATAGGATTAAAAGAGTAAAACACTAATTTATATATAATCGATGTGTCGCTCATTTAGTTAGATCTAAAATTTCTGTAAAATACTTTGACTTCATGGTAACAATATTATCATGTCTTTTTGGAATTAGTTTATTTCAAATCCAGTCGAGAAAATTTACGCATCTATATCCACTTTAATTTTAAATTTGATTATTATATAAAAAAGCGAAACTTTTCACCATTAAAATTTAAACTAAAAAAAAAGAGAATGCTTTTTTAACTGTTTTGTTGATATTTCTAAGGCAATCAATCATTTCAGCTAGAAAGTACAAATACACAAACAATTATAATAATGTGTGCCAATGTGTGTGTATAGTATCTGTTCTTATAAGAATGGAGTTTCCTTTTTATTACTTACTATTCCCAAACACCTAAAAAAAATATTCATTCCGGCATTGCCAATCGCGGGCACCGGTCTTTTTTGTAAGTCCCCAAAATATATGATATACATACTACTTTACAAAATACGCCTCGACTGATGCCGCTAGCACTCTTACTTGTTTTTCAACCAACTTGTTAATGTTTAAAACACGATATCTCAATATTACAATAATATTAGGAACCGATTTTAAAAACTCTTTTTGCATTTTGGGTTCCATCACTTTTTATTTATTTTTTGAGAAATTTGAAGTAAGTTGTACCCCTAAAATATTGATTATACCATAACACTTCCATTTATGAACCGATTTTCACAATTCTTTTTATGTTTGGGTATAGATTGATCCCATAACATTGTTTTAAAAATCGTGTGAAGTTATACAAAAAATAATAATTTTGAAAATATTTTTTTGCTTGATTGTGTATTCTTACAGTTTGATGCTATAACTTTTTTTTTTATCGGAGAGTCTATTCCCTCCGAAATATTGGACAGATAGAAATGTAAGTGGTCCCCTGAAATATTTATTAATAAATAATTCAGATATTTATGAGAGTTAAATACACAGGCTAGAAATGTTTTAAGTCTTGAGCCTTAAGTTTTTTTTTGCCAGTTTTTATTATTCTTGAAAAGATTTACAAAAAACTATCCTTTAATGGCAACTTGAGCGGATAAAAATATCCTATATAAATATTTGTCAAAAAACTCTACTAAAAACTCTACTCTATGTACAATATATCTCAGGGAAACTTTAATTTTTGAAATTGAAAATAATTTTAAAACTTACAAACCATACTCGATTTATTTCGTTAGGGAAATTTTTGTATTATATATTATATTATAGTGAATGAAATTAAAGGTTGTAGCTACGGAGATATACGATTTTTAAAATATATAATTTTACTTTTATACGCCTAGTAGCGAAGGAAAGACATGCCTGCTCACTTCCTAAGCAACAAGCTAAAAAAATCCCATTTTTGTTTTATTTTCGATTTTTATTCTCTAACAAAGAAACTGTTAGTGAGGTAAAGAGATTGGTGTGAGTATTTTACACCCAGTAGATATCTGTATTTACTTAGCGTACTTCCTTTCTATGAAATGGAAAAAAAAGGAGAAAAAGGTTTGATATAAACATAATATTTTTTAAGAAAAGTGCCAACCATGTTATAAGCAACATTTTAAAATTTAATTTAGATGAAGTGTGGTAAGTAGAAAAACCAACAAAACAGAAGCAAAATAATAAGAAAAAAAATGAAAATCAAAAGAACAACAATAAGACCAAATTCAGTCACGAATGTAACGGGCAGTATTTCTAGGCAAAAATAATATATATACGAAACATGGAAAAATCGTATAGAAACGCTATTGTGTATAAACAACCTGCCATTTACTTAATAGAAGTGGTGAATGGGGCCATTTGTTGCTTGTTTAATTGTGCGAAAATTTAAAGAAAATATTCTTTTTTAAATAAATATAAGAAAGTACATGAAAAAATTATTCCATATTTCAATTGTTTCCAATACTTTATTGAGACACATTAAATGAAATAAAAAAACATATACATATAAGAAAAGTCTAAACCCTTATTCGTAAAACATTACTAAATTTATTGTGGTCTTAATGTACGGACTTGGTATGGACGGAAAACTATCACTAGATTGTGACCCGGTTAAAGAGTAATGGCTGGCGCCGAAACTGAATTAATTTTTATATTCACTTCCCCTATTCTCATTAAATAAAACTAACATATTTATAAACGTTCAAATTATTAGTTCTTATATATTAATTTTGATATATGTATTATTATATAAGAAACATTTATTTTTTAATCTGACATATTTTAAACAGTTCTTAAATGTATAACAAAAAAAAAATATATGAAATTAATTAATACAAAGTAAGCAGAATAAAAAAACATTTCACTTGTACTTATAGTGAAGTTATGCAATGCTCAATGTTTCTTTTAATTTTTTCTGTCCAATCACCTCAAAGTTTCTACAGAAAATTTATTTTATGGAAGTAGTAACTCAACAATCACTGTTTTGTATATGTATAATAATTGTATATTTTTTTTTAATTACTACGAACTGCTTTATTACTAATATTTGTTAATATTTATACAGGCTAAAGTTTTAGTTGGGAAGATATGTGAATATTCTGAATTTCTTTGTATAGGGGTATCACTTTCCTCCTTCCTATTGCCACAATATTTTCCTGTAAGTTAAATTTAGGAGAATCGAGACAAGTTGTCTGCTCCCACCTAACCCCACAAAAAAAATATTTTTCACATAACTCTGCTATTAATTGACGGATATTGAAAATTCTTTAATTTTTATCGCGTTTGGTTCATTAAGAATCTTTAAATTGGGGGAAATTTGATTATCGAATACCTCATGCATTTATAGATCGATTTTCATATATTTTTGTTTGCACTAGTTTGCAACCTGCAAAATTGGTCCCATAATTTTTTTTTTTTTGGAAAATTGGGACAAGTTATGGTCAATTATATCAACCCGTTATTAATGGGACGATTCAAAAATGTTTGTATTAAAGTCGGTTTTATTTTGCCACAAATATTTTGAGATCATATTCTATTGCAGTAAAGGCTCGATTACCTCGATTACCTGCTGACAAAAAACTGATGAAACCTTTTTTTGGGGTCCCACAGCTTTTTAGAATCTTTTAAGGTTCATAAAAAAAATTTGGTCACCGATCTGGCCAAACTTAGTATAGGGTCTGACTACCCTTTCGTAGTAGAGTCTAACCTATAGTGTCACATTCGTGCCTTTTTCCAAAACTCTTTATATGTTGCATAATGCTGTTTATCTGTTTATTATAGAAATTGCTTCAGTTCGTATTTTTTTTCTGCAGCTCTTAAAATAAATAATTTGAAGCCAGTTGCGCACAAATGATTTTTTTGTTTTTCTTTTGTTCTTCAAAGGCATTAGCATATTAAAAAGAAGTTGATGAGGCCAAAAAACACATGTAATAGGATTTTTTTTAAATATTTTCAACCCTTATTGTAAATATCTTAAAGAAATTTCCCATTTGAAAATGATGAATGAAGATCCGTCGAATCAATTTGTGAGCATGCGTGGAAATTTTAAAGTTAAATAACACATGGACAGAGCGCAAATAAACAGTTGGAATACACTTTTGTTTAGTTAGATTTAGGTTGAATATTTATTTACTTTTATTTGTGACAGTACCAAAAACTCCTCCACTTAAAGCAATAATCAATCCTAACATCAGTTAGTCTCGTTTACATGCGTTACTATCTGTCCTCCTCGTGGTGTTCCAGTGTTAATAGTTATACTTGAAAACCTGTAATTGTTAGAGAAAGGATATCTCCCTTTTTGCTACTACTTGCTCTTTTGAAATTTCTTATAGGGAATCGAGTCCTACCTACAAAAGGTGACACGCATTTCTACCTGGAAATAAATCGACAAAAGCGAAAAAATTCGATAGGACTAGAAAGAGCTGAAACAGAAAAAATCGAAAAAAGCCAAAAAATATGACCTCATTTGAAATCGTGCAGCACACGATCAATACTAACGAAGATATTTATTAGTTATTTCACAGGAAATATTTAAAAAGTTATCACTTATTTAATTTTAATATATTCATCATCAAATGTAGTGCCATTTCGAAATTCGTTTTCTTGATTGTAGAGAAGAACGCTTTCCGTTCTTATTTTAATTCACAAGAAATTAAATTTTTTTTGTGATCGTTGCGAGGTTAATCATCTGAATAAGGCTTTTATATTAATTCTATTAAATGTGTTTCATTACATATTGTGTGGTAAGTTAGCACATGGCAAAAGTACATAATTATATTGTGTTTTTTCTTCTTAGTAATTGTAGTCGTAAATAGTTCCACTTTAACAATATGACTTTCATACGACTTTCATACAAAAATCTTCTACACAGAGATCATCGACTAAAGCTTCACCTACTTTTCCAAACTTTTTGCTATTAAGATATAATCAATTCTATTAAAGCTTAGCATTTTAATTGACTAATTTACAGAAAAAAAATCTAAAATCTTAATATTAATTTTATTTATTACAATTTTTTTATATAATAATTTTTTTCTTCTGGAAGTGGTGTCGTGCAACAATTTCTTCATAATATGTACAATTTATGATGTCGACTGAATTCAACGTAGAATTTAATATTACTGGCATCTAATCAAACAAATTCTAATATATACGAGTAACATATCTTGTTACATACCAATAGGTCAACTCAACACACTCAACAAGAATTTCAATAATATTTTCACACAAAACATAAATTGTAGTTGCGGTTATGACATTTTTTCACAATGATAAAAAATCATAATTAAAAAAAAATAAATATTCTACATGTTTCACATATTGTTAAAGTAAACACAACTGCGCGTTAGCAGCAGTTTCATGCAACAATAGTTCCGCCAAACACAATATATTCCATACGCACGCACATTTTCCAACAACCGGTTAGCATGAGAGACAAAAAAAGGGTTAAAAAGGCTGCCTTACAACGCCACTTTAAAAATTACAAAAAAGGACATTTAAGAAGATGTAATTTTTTGTTATATTGCTTAGATAACTGAAGCTTTTTTTTTCGTTTGCATTACAATAATGTTTTTTGAAATGCAACGACGTACTTTGTTTGAGAATATTCTGCGGTTAATAAAATATTTCCAACACGCAAACCTTTATTAATATTGAGGGTTCGATTCTGACTAGTTTCCTTTAAATACTTTATAATAGAATTTTGTTAAATTTCTTAAATTTATGTTCAAAATGTCTAGCACATATGTATGATAATCTATCAATTTGTTCTGAAAATTAAGTTCTCGTACCCGGTGTGCTTCGCTACACACATTCTCATAGTGTAAATTTAACATTTATACTTATAAATTATTAATTCTTATATGTATACTACTTTTGATACTTTATTATTTAAGGCAAATGCAACTTTTTAAACAATTCACAATTGTTGCAAACAAAATTAATACAAAAGCCGAAGTAAGCAGATTAAAAATTTAACTGCCGACAAAAAAAAATTATTTTTAAAGTCGTTCCAGTTATGAGGGAATTATGCGGTGATCATTATTTCTTTGTATGAGAGGTACCCATTTCCCCCGTCGAATCTTCTTGAAAATTAGCTCGAAAATGTATTTTATTCCAAGAGTAACTGGCAGAGAATTACAAAACATTAATTTCATTAGTTGCGGCGACATTTTTTACTGTTAATATACATATATGTACGTTTTGTTAAGGGTACCCTTTTCACTCACCACATACATGGGACTTTTTCATTGGCATTGAATTTTCATTGGCATTATTGTAAACATTTCCACTGAAAAAAAATCAGTACCAATAAATGCCATTGCTTTTTTTTCAATATAATTTTTCTACTATTTATAATGAAAAAACAATGAAAGCTTTGAAATACTAATTACAATTGATAAAAAAATAATTAATACTATCTGTATAAAAAAAATATGGTCACATCAGCTTTTGAAAAAATAAAATTATAAATTAAAATACAAACCAAGATATGTACATATTTTTAATACATACACATACATACATAAATATAAATATGTGAAATAATATTGACGTTTAATACTGATAATGATTTTGAAAAACTTTGGCATTGATTATTTGTAATGCTTTTTCTTTGTAACTAACTAATAATGAAATTATTTCATTGAAAAGCATTAGCATTGTTCAAAAAATTGATAATGCTAAAAATTTAATTGGCATTGTTTATAAGTCAATTTAAATGAAATCGACAATTAATTAGTCAATTTATTTAATTACTCCCATGTATGATCCTCCAATATAAATAATAGAATGGTCCATTTTCCGGTCATCAGAAATACGATTCTAAAATTTTAACACGATCGGTCTTACCATTTCTTGCCGTCCTAGAAAAAACATACTTACAAACAAACAAACATATATACAAATACAGGTTAGTTTCTTAAATATCGATTTAGTTTTTTATTTTTATTTTTTGTGATTTTGTGAACCATTTTTAATTAATATTTATTCATTTATTTAATTGGATTTATTTTTAATTAAATATTAATAGCATTGTTAAAAAGATTAATTGAAATATTTGCAAGACTCCAATTAAATTTTTAATAATAGTAATTAAGTATTTTTAAAACTGTTAATAATTTTAAATAAAATATGTAATTGGATAAATTAAAATATCATTTAATTAATAAACAATTTCAAATTTATTAAAAAAAATTTTAATTTGTCAGGCTTAGGTTCGTTTTCTCAAATTTAATTTTTATAAATTCAACTATTATTTTTATTAGAAAGGAAAATCTAGAAGCTAGTAATAATTGAACAGTCAAAGAAAAATAAGACTGCATGGAAGATAGAACTGACATCATGATGTTTCGAGACGCACGGTCTCTTCTTCAGAGTTGTTTACCGTTTAGATTTCACTGCCAAATGAAAATAAATATTTTTCAATGTCTATTGTTCAAACTGAGCTTTATTCTAGTGTTTCGAATTTCATTCTTTCATTAAACATCACTCACTTCGACTAAAAATTCATAAAAATTATTTAATAAAAGTGTTAATTAAAGAATATAAATAAACCATTTTTTTTCTGGGTACTTCATAAATTTGTTTAAGATAAAGGAAACATTGTATATGTTTTTTTTTGCTTGCAACACAAATCTTTAATCATCTTTAATCGTCTAATGTAAAAAAAATCGTCGCGTACAGTATATATAAATGAAAAGCAAACCAAAAGCTTAAAAGAAATATTTAGTTTATGTTTAACTATTGCTTATGAAGACGGCATATTTCTAACATATTCTCTCTAGCGTTGATTTTCATAAAGATCTAACATTTTTTTTTTCTTCTCAGATACTTCTTGACAATTAGATTTTAACAAATCAGTAATAAGCCACTTATGGTTCAAACATTGACGCTATGCCGACCGCCGCTTTGCAGCACATGTTAAATTTTTAAAAAATCTTTATATATTTTGCAGTCTTCAAAATTTAGCCTTATAACTGATGGAGTGAAAAAAAAATAAAACAATAATCATACAAACTGTTTTATTTTTGGTGGTGGGAAACAAGAATGAGTTAAAAATATTTTGCTATTTTTGTACTTTAGAAAAAGTTATAACATCGGTTTTCTTAAAACTAGGAAAAAATTTATTTATAATAATATTTTTTTATAATTTCTCTGACCATCTATGGGGAAAGGGGATGAGGTTGAGCTTATTCGCACTTGAAAAGGGTTGGTTATTTTGTTATCTTTGATTTCAATATTAAGAAGGGTGAGAGTTAACAACTTCGAAGATGTTACCAACATTTTTAAAGGCTTTTAAGCAAACGAAAACAAAAAAAAAAAAATATGCAAACAAAAAGAAAAATAATTTAAAAACTTTAGAAAAGTAATATAAAGTGGTAAAAACTCTTTTCGGAACTTTTAAATTTGCTACGACTTGGAATAAGAATGTACATATTAATTTTTGCTACAATAAATGTGTGTACAATGATACTTGTTGATTAATGATATACTTAGTTCTCTTTATAGGTAGAAACTCAACGTTATACAGAAAATTACTGGAAATAATTGTTTAAATTAAAAAAAAAATAAGAAATAGTTGTAGTAAGCCATGTCTGATCTAGGGTATCCACAAGATATTTAACGATGGGATTCACTTCGTGCGTTGTGTATAATTGGCCTACTTGGGGTCTATTATCTAATATATAAAATTCTCGTGTCACGATGTTTGTTATCGAACTCCTCCGAAACGGCTCGACCGACTTTAATAAATTTTTTTTATGTAGATTTGTAGGTGTGAGATTAGGTTTTAAAGTATATTTTAATCCGATAGGGTCAAGAGGTGGTGAGGGAGGGGGCAATTCCTGCATTTACTAAACTATTAACCCAACAGATGGCGCTATGTCCGCCTTATAATTATATTAGTTGTTGAATGACAGGTGGCGCTATGACCGCTTCATAATTATTTTTGTTGTTAAATGACAGATGCTGCTACGTCCGCCTAATGTAGGAGAATCGTCGTCGTTCGTATTTCAAACAGAACAAAATTATTGTTTGGTATTTTTTTCATCGGCGGTCATTGTCACACACTTACAATACCTTCGCTATTTTTTATATAACACCCAAAATATGTATTAGAAATATTGTTTATGGCAAAACAACGTTTGCCGGGTCATCTAGTTTATTTATAAAATAATAACAATAATAATAATAATAAATGTATCAATGGGAACTTAAGTGAACCTCGTTCGGCTTCTTATATCGATCAGAGAACGGTTTGATTTGTCTATTTTATGGTTTTAAATACAATCACAAAAATACAGCCTCATGTTGACAAAGATAATCAATTCAGTTAAGCAATGCATGACATTATTCAGAAAACGGAGTGTAACGAAAACTGATGGATGCATGCATTGCTTGCCTGCTACAAACGTAAACTAACACTCTCAAAAGCAACGAATACTTAACGAATGGTACGAATGATTTTATTGATGATTGGATGTACTATATATATACATATACATATATATAGTATATATATATATATATATATATATATATATATATAGGGTGGGTCAATTTTTTTGCCTACTAAGCGTATAGCAAAATCGTAATCTACGGGAAATTCTAAGAACTTTTCCCAAAGAAACCATGGTTCTACGTAAAATCAAAATCGAGCTTCCGGTTTTTTAAGAGAAAATTTGGTGCTCAGGACTATTGTTATTTTAACATAAACCTCCAAAACCATTATTTGGGTAGATAATTTTCTATAAATGAGGACAGCTATAGAAAGCTGAGAAAATTTCCTTTAAAATAAGCCCTCTTCCAGCGTTACAGGTCAACTATTCACCAATTGCAATGAATTACAATGAATATTTCCAAAAAAATAGCATTATTTTCGGATGTCCTGAGCACCAAATTTTCTCTTAAAAAACCGGAAGCTCGATTTTGATTTTAGAACCATGGTTTCTTTGGGAAAAGTTCTTAGAATTTTCCGTAGATTACGACCTTGCTATACGCTTTGTCATGTTTTTCGGTCCCGAACAAATTGACCCACCCTAATATATATAGTATATTGTATACTATATATGTACATATATCTATAGTATATTGGATATATATATATATATACATCCAATCATCAATAAAATCATATACATATATATAAGTATATGTCTGTACATGTCATAAGTTGTTTGGAAAACAAATTTAACAAGCTAAATTATGTAATACTATGTTCAGAAATATAAATTTTATTGAGTCAATATTTGTTTAATTGACAAAATCATTATAGTGTTCTCTTTTTTTTAATTTTTAAACTTATGTACATGTTTATCTAAAAAATAAATTAGTTATTTTAACTTGATTAACTTATTTTTTGTTAAGAATTACATATAAATTAAATTTAAAAAATTTAAATTTTATAAATCCAATTTAATTTATTTTGTTGACATTTGTTATTGTAGATAAAATTGCTGATAATTTTCACCACTGAACAAACTTGTGAACACTGTTGCCTTTCAAGTTTTACGCAATATTTAGTGTTTCCGAGTACGCAAAAGTTTTTACTATATTTTACTGAATTTTACTGCGTTTTACTAAATTGCGTTCTTTTACACAAAATTCAGTAAAAGAGAACACAAATTTAAAGCGTAAAGTGACAGTTCTTAATTAAGAAATTGCAAATTTTTACTGCAGAAAGTTTTCGTAGTAAAGTTTTTTAAAACAAGAAAACATATGATTCAAAAGGTAAACAAACAAAAAGTGTGCAATTTGTGACTAAAATATTTACCAAATAAAAATTTAAGTAAAATAAAACAAAAGTAAAAGTAAACTAACATTAAATTGAAATTTTGTGAAACAATTACCTACATGCCTTTTAATGGAAAATTAAAGTTATTTTAGTTTTGTGGAGTTGTTATTTTAGCTCTTTGGAGTTGTGAAATTCTTAAGTACTTGGGTACTTACTACTGCACATCTTTTTACGATAGTCAGTAGCAAAAACAAATATTTATGTACCTTGAATAAATAAACACACAAATATGCAAAATCAAGTAAAATAAAAATAGGAGAAATGGAAAGATTACATAAATTAATTTGTTTATATTTTATTAAAATATTTGTGTTGTAAAAGTATTTAATCGAGTACCGATGAATAAATTGTTTAAATATCCAAAAATGTAAAAATTTTTCAACACCACATTTATTTTCCATCAGCTGTTGTCTAAAGCTATAAACACATTCGCCACAGCAGGCTACACGAACACACGTCAACAAATGCTGCTAGCTACAGTTGTAGCCGTGTAGCCAGCTACTTAATTATTTTGGAAACGACAGATACATAGTAAACAGCTGATCCTGAAATTTGACGCTTTAATAAATATATTCAAACATTTTTTTCGTAAATTGCACGACTGCGCACCTCTTCAATTAAAATTTCATCTATGCCCATTTTTTTCTTACTAAAATAAAACAAAAACGTCCATAAAAACATTGAAAATAATATTTATTTGTTGCGGGTTAGCAATATCTAGATACATATTTCGTTGGTAGCTATACCAATTCATCAGTAGATGATATTGCTGACCCGCAACAAATAAATAAAATTTTAAACATAAATACTTGAGTACATGCTCAAATAAATGTAAATAATAAATATAAAAGAATAAAACACTTACCAACTTCAATCAATCCAAACTATTAAAATGCACACAGTTGTTGCAACGATTCATTTATGTAAGTATATTAGAGTGGTGCATAATTAGCACTTTTACTTTTTAAATTTCGATAGGGCGAATTCAATACAGCGAATTGAATTCGCCACTCACATCACTTTGTATGGATTCGCTTTGACATAAACCGAAAAAAAATTCATCTCATGGATCTCTTTTGGCTCCGGAGTTACTGGGTTCAAAACTTCGTTTTTATTGGCCATAACTACTAGAATATGGAACGGATATAAGCGATGTGGATATCACTATAAACTTCTCTAAAATACCTTAATACTGGTATACAAATATTTTTAAAACAATTTACCCATTGCGAGTGAAATTCAATTTTAAAATTTTTTTATCTGACTTTTCACTTTTACAGAGAACTTACCATGCTTTTATTTGGTGTATACTTGAAAGCTGTCACCGATGAAATACGTAAGTTATGCTTCTTTAATGACGATTTTAAGAATTAAATGAGTTACGTAGAGCATTTTGAAATGATACCTATGTCGTTTATATTCGTTCTATATTGTAGGACTCATGATCAATAATATATTACATTTTTGAACCCCATAACTGCGGAATAAAGAGAAATATGTTAACAATGTACAGTGTTTTTTTGATAATGCTTTATGCGAACTTTAGCCTGTACAAATATTAACATATAAAAATAGTAATACATATGTACTTACGTTTTTAAGCACAACTCCCTTGCAATTTGTTGGCGGAAAATATATTATCATATTCTCCCTTTTAATGACATTCATAATTAGGCTTCCCACCTTTTTTTTTTTTGCAATTAAAGTACATTGGTTGTTACAGGTTATGAAAAAAAAGTACAGTGTATAAAAATAAAGTACAATTTATTTTTCTTTATTGTTATATTTGAAAACGTATTTTTTATTGCTTTTCGCAAATTTTATCAAATAATTATCATATTTAAATTAAAGTAAATAATTAGTTCATTTTTTATCAGATTCAGAGGAGCTTTGTTTCTTTCGTCTCGCCATTTGCTCTTCATTACAGAAAAAACTCTCTCTGTGAATGCTGACGTGGCAGGAATAGAAATTAAAAATGAAATTACTTTATACAAATTTGATAAATTATCATCAGTCTTATTAACTAATAGCTGCCATTTACTTGCTGTAGATAATTCCGCAAAACCTTTAGAACTGTATATCTGATCATAAATTTTGTGTAATGACGCAATTTCTCCATAAAGATCATCCATATTTATATTAAGTTTTTGCAGATTTAAATTTTCTTTTATGCTAACAATATTATCAGATTCAACTTTGCTCTTTAAATTTTTATTGCTAATTAATTGTAAATAACCAGTTTATATTTTTAAAATCAAACCATTTATTCAGGTACTCTAAGGCTTTATCGATAAATAATAAAAAATTCATGTGAATTTCCCTGGTCAGTTCCAGTGCAGATAAAATTTTAATTTTTTGCTTGTTTCATATCCAAATATACAAATTGCCATGACATAGTCTTAAGAAAGAATCGCCACTGTAAAAAAACGTCAACAAATGACTAATATAACCCGAATCTATTTTGAATTGTAGATAAATCAAATCATGCGAAATAAAGTATTTTGGTGTAGTTTATTGTTTCTATAAAGTATAGAGTACAATTAATCAAAAAAACGTAGAATACTTTATTATAAAGTACGGGTGGCAAGCCTATTCATAATACCTATTTTTTTCCCGGGGAAGAGTTTCCCATTTTCGAAGTTCATTTAGAATAATGGAAAAGGGAATAAGGAGAAATCTCCCGGCGAGATGCTCTTTACAATAGGGGAACAGGGAGTAGGGAGAAAATTCCCGGGGAATTGTTATTCATAATTGCCCTGATAGCAATGTATGTATGTATATGTTGATATTGTTGTCGATTGAAGGCAATGCAAAAGCATTTCGTTTTGAAAAGCTTCAATTATTAAATCTCAATCTTTATATGAATAAATTTAAATTTTACTAATTTAATATTAACCATTTTATTTAAAATCCTCTTTTCACTGTGATTTATTCGTTTAAAATTAATTGAAAAACTATCTATACCTGGTGATCTTCGCTACCTCATAATTGTTGGCAGTAGCAGACAGAAACCACAATAAAACATTATGTTGTTTTTGTAATTTTATATTTTTGTTAATATTAATACTACCTTGTTAGTAAATATATCTTGTCTGAAACAAAACTGTTTTGTATTCCAACAAAACAGACCAATTTTTCATATCTAAAAAGACAAAAGATATCAAATATGTTTTACAGCGACGAACATTTTGTATTGGAAAATAAAATTGACGTTTTTAGTATTTTCCATTACTTATTATTTATGTTTATTACCGTTTAATCCCTGAATTTCCACAAATATTTCAAGGTCAGAATTAGCCAAATCTCGAGCCTTAAGGAGACAAACGATCAGCTACCTCTGTTCCATAAGTTTATGTTTGAAATAACGTTTATTTAAATATTGTTATAAATATATGTATTTCCTTGGAATGATAAACTCGATGGCTTGATGTTGTTCATATTTCAAATCGATTTACTTTAGAATCATTTACAGTTGATAAAACTAAACTGAGCTAACAACCAATTTGACCGTTATCAAGAAAAAGGAAACGTATTGTCCAAGCAAAATTTTTCAGTTTCATAATACATGCATGCTTCACGAAAACGTACTCGCATGACAAAGATACTTACATTCATATAACTCCTCCTACCTACCCTAAAACAAAAAAAAAACTGATTGTGACCCTCATATTTGCCGAAAGAATCAAAAAAATGGAGTTATCCTTAACATTTTTAGTTTTACCTAACATGTTTGTTGTGTAAAGGATTTAGGAAGGGTGTTTATGTTTGTGTGTGTGTGTGTGTGATATCCTAAAACTGAGGGATATAGTGCGTATGTGTGTGTTTGTATTTTTTTGTATATTTTTTTTACACACAGCAAAATGACCGTCAAATGTTGTCTCACTTGGGGTGAGCTTAAGTAATTTATTCGTGTTGCATCAATCAACACAGCAACTTTAAAAAAAAAAAAAAATGAAAAATTAATTAATTCCATGCTTTTTTTTTTAGCAGATACACAGATTTAAGGATGTTCTTATGAATCATAGTACTACTGTAGAATCTATAGCCTATTAAAAATATTTTATCCTAATTTCTTCGATCTTTCAATTGTTATATCCGTCTGTATTTCTTCAAGCAAAAGATCCAATTATTTTTTTTTTATAAAAAATTATTAATTAACAAATTTTTATTTTTTCCAATATTTCGCTACCAATAATGGGTAGCTTCTTCAGGGATATATTTATAATGTAACAATAACGATAAAAATTATGAAATTATTTTTCTGTATAAATTGTATTTAAAATGAAAAATTATTTGAAATATATTTTACGGCGTCAAAGAAAAAATTTTAAAAAATAATTTGCTAAGTGAAAAAATATAACATAACAGTAACATTTTACAAGCAATACAATATCTTATTAAATTATCGCAATTATTGCTTCTATTTACTAAATATTTAAAATTTCTGTGTTTTTAAAATCAGGACAATGATTAGTATTAGAGCAATGTAATGATAAAGCTGTTTTGTGTGTCAATGTAGTGTTCCTGTATTTATTTTATTATTATTATTACAGTAAAAATTTAAATTTCTTCTTCCAAAGCGAGTAAAATGTTCTGCAGTTCTGCTATGTTTCAAAAAATATATTTTCTCAAAATGCTTTATATTTCATTTAAAAGATCGCATGCGTTGCCAGAGTCCATTGTGTTGGCAATGCAAGAATCTCATTTTTTAATACTGACGATAGAACATTTTCCACATGAAGACTTTATTGTAAATTATCTCATAGTCTACGTTGGTACACCCTAACAAAGTTGTTCGTATTTCCCGATTTTCAAAAACTTATATACATACATTCCACCTGTTTTTTTACACGGTGGATACGGATCTTCAACAATAAACTGTCCAAAAAAAAACAAAACATTTAAAAAAATCAATGGGCATATGGGAAATTTAGGGATGCCGTTCATATCTTTAAAAGATCGTAAAAGTTGTACAAACACCAAAATTGTCATTTTACCAGTTTTATGACTTAATAATTCTATATATATCTATAATTATCCCGGTGTTCTTCGCTACCCCCCTCGTTATAAAATAAAATGAAAAGTATTTATATATCCTATTGTGAAAATTTAATGACGATCGGTCCAGTAGTTAAGACTATATTACGATTTTTAATTTTCCTAAAAAGGGGCGTGGTCCCACCCACTTTTATCCTGGTACGTATTCCAAATTATGCCAATACCATATGTACCAAATATCATCGACGTAGGTCAAAAAATGCCCAAAATATGGCGATTTAAATTTTTCGGTTATATGGGCGGTGCCACGCCTCTTTGTCCAATCAAAACTTCATATAGCCTATAATTCATCCGAGAATTCCAGTTAAATACTGTGAAAATTTCAGTAAGTCTGTGTTCACACTTTCCAAGTCTTATTGCAAAACTTATCACGATTTCTTCTTTGAACTTTCATTGGCGTTCACACAGCACTCGTCTTATTGCATATTTTGTATGAATGTATGTATGTATGTATACCTACTTAACACTACGAATAAGACAACAAAACGAATTTCGTGAGTACATGATAGGGTGTACTCTTTTCATTTCCCCCTGTCTCTCTCTCCTAAAAGCTAATAAGCTTAAAAATAAGACTTGCATCGTCTGAACACAGACTAAGATCGGTTCAGACGTTTAGCCTCCTATAAGGAACAACAAACAAACAAATAAATAATGAGTTGCATGAATAAAGAAAAGGCATGTTTGAAGATGTTCGGGTTGATTTCTGCATCATACCCGACTGTGTTCATTGTGATGATGCCACGATCACGGTTGCCAGATTTGACGATCTATCGTCATTTTGACGATTTCAGATGCCAAAAAAGGCAGTTTGACGACGTTACGATTTGTGTCTTAAATTTGACGATTTTTAAACAATTATAAGTTGGCAGCGTTCTGCAGAACATTGACACTACTTTGTACTTTCTCAAGAACTTGGCAGCTTTTCCCGCAATATGTAAGTAAAGTAAGGAGTAAAAGAGATAGTTTTATCATATTTAGATGTTTTTGAGTTGGGATAATTTTAGTATATTAGGCTGCTTAAACCTGTTGATGTTCATAATATATCAACTGTTATTTACATACATACATTTCTGTCAATATTTTAAAGCACGCCAAAAACTTGAAGTTGAATAAGTTAGATTGTTCCTATGTACATATGTATGTATGTTAAAAGTTATGAAAATGGAAAGTGTGAGATCATGAAAAATTTTAAAAAGTTTTAGGTAGAACTGTGTGACCAAGTTTTATTGAGATTTGACTTTGAAGACAAATTCAAAGCATTAAGCCAAATTAATCCCTACAATCTTATAAAAGAAAATAACAATTCATTCAATGATATTCTTAAAGTATTTTCACACTTTGTTAAAGAACGTGAATGACAGGAAATTGAATCTGAGTTCAGACAATTGAAATTACTAAATTTAGAATAATTCTTCCCGGATACGGACATAAAACTTTTAAATTTTTGGAAAAAGATTTCAGAGATGAAAAAAAAACTCTAGTCTTTTATTTCCTACGTTAACTAATTTTATTAAAAACAATTTGGGTTTACCTTATTCTTCAGCATATGTAGAAATAATGTTTAGCCAAGATAATTTCCACAAGCCAAAAGTTAGAAATCGGTTAGAAAAAGCTTTTTTGGAGGCAATTTTATATACTAAAAATCATTTAAAATTAAACAAGTGTAATTGTTTTGACATGAAAGTAGTACCTGATTTAATAAAACGGTTCAAGTCCAATATATATGTATGTTTAATTTTTTTTTTAATTTTTACAAATGTGTTGCAACATGAATAGTACTATCATCATTTTTAATTTAAACGCAAATTTTATCACTAATTTCTCTAAAAATTTAAACTTGCTAATATTTTTTGGATATGGTATGTAGGTATTGTATTAAAAAATACACAAAACACCTGATTATACTTTGTTTAAACAGTTGATCTCTTTATTGATAAGAATTTATTTTATTTTATATAAAAATCCTTGAATTATATTTGTTATGTTATGTTTTGTTAAATAAAATAAATGTTTTGTTTGAAAAAATATTGTTTTTATATTCGACGATTTACTGACGACTTCAGAAAACTGTTTTGACGATTTTACACTAAAAATTTGACGAATTCGGACTCATTTCATCTGGCAACTATGGCCACGATGAGTACACATCGCTGAACTATAAACACTAGCGATCAACTACGAACTAAACATGAACACAAACTGTGTTCATGTGTTATAAGCACCCTGTCGGAAACAAAACTAACTTTAAACTAACTTGAATATTTGAAAAAAACTAACTTTTTTAACATGGCGATGTCCTAGGGAAAAGTCAGTTTTTCTTTCCACTACTTGTAGCTAACTTTAAGTTAGTTTTAAGAAGTCAAAATGTAGTTAGTTAGTATACATAAAAAGAAAATATATTTAATTTTCTCAATTCTATATTCAGTAGTTTTATAGTAATATTGTAATAATAAATTTTTCTTCAAATCTTTTTTCACCGGTGCTGTGCTGGGACTCGACAGGTCATTGGATTGGATTAACAGTCAACGCGCATACCACTCAGCTAAGTTACCACTTAAATATTGACGGCAAGAAGTTATGAAATACTTGAAATAATTTTAAGAGTTCCTAAATGAGTAAATTTGTTGGCGCTCACCATATTTAATTATAAATGAGAGTATATTATATACATATATACTCAACCTATTAATTGATTTTGGTTACATTCTGAATTGTATTGTAGTTAGCTTCAAGTTAGTCTAGAAAAATCAATTTAAAAGTTAGCTTTTCTTGTAGCTAGCTACACATTTGACGACAGGGATATTACAATATACATACATATGTATCTACATATATTGTAAATAATACTGAATACTTACTTTTTCAATAAGATTATTTTCAATATAATAACTTGAGAAATTCTTATTACGAACTTCGAACACATCCATATGTCCACGAACACGAGCAGGTGTTCATCAGCACAAAACGAAATTCAATTAATCATAAACAGAGTTCAGTTGTTGATGGTATGAACAAACTTCTGCTTATTGATGTCGGATTTAAATTAAACATGTGCTCAGAGAGTTAATTGTGTTCGAACATAGACAACTTATGATGAACACGCAGCACTTTACAAATAAACAAACACACATTCGGTTTTATATAAGTATATGTAGAATGATTACCAAATCATGACACCTAAGAAACAATTGGGGTATTCACACTGTAGTCATAAATCATATATCATAATATAATAGCACATAAAAATATGACAAGTGTGAACACACCGTCATAAATAAGTGTGCTATGTAATAATTGTGCCAGCTGATAAACATTTAACAACACTGCATTTTTAGTCGGATTATTGCGCATACGTTTGCATTTTGGCTTAAATATAAATGTTTTTTCATTGTTAATGAAGAAAACAATAAATTTCCTGTAAATTTTCTAAAATTACCACTATCAATTAAAATTTTCAAATTTATTTTAATCTATACGAACTTGCTGAAATATATATAATCAAAATCAGCTGTTGCCGGTAACATGTGCTGAACTATTTTTTCGGACGGCGGCAAGTGGTAAAACGTTCACAAGCTGCCAGGCATATCATTTACACAAACACATGTTTTCATTCAAGGCGTATAAGGTGGATGCAGTGGCGAATTCACGATAATTTATACATTACCTACACTGTCAAATTTGTTTCATATTTTCCGGCGCCATTTTAATGTAATTTTCGTGCAAAAGGCAAATTCATTACGACTACAATAATTCAACAACAAAGCAAACAACAGGCATTTTGTTTGTGTTAACGGCGAATCCATTATCTACGCTGTCAAAATTCTCCTTGCATAAAAAATTACATTAAAATGGCGCCGGAAATATGTAACAATTTTGACAGTGTAGGTAATGTATAAATTCTCGTGAATTCGCCACTGCATCCACCTTATAATTAATTCGCCTTGGTAGTGCATATATGTACCTTGCCTTGCCTTTGCCTTGTTTTCATTCTTGTGTTATTTAAAAGTAGCGGCGGCTTGTAAATATTATCGCCGGATCGAATAAGGAGTTGCAGCTGCTCGACTAAGATTTCTACTATTATTTTATGACAAACCATAAACATACCTCAAAATGTCTTATTATTTATATGACTTTTTTGATTGAAGCACAACAACAATTTTTTTAAACTATTGTAAAATAATAAGACATTATGACAATATGACTGATATGACAACAGTGTGATCACCCCAAATATGTTATGGGTCAAACTGCATGCAAACGCGACAACAAAAAAAATAAACAATTTTGAAAATCGTTCAATATATTGAGTGTTATTGGACACAACTTGGCCCTAGATCTTTATAAAATTATTAATATTACTGCTAACAAACCTGCTCAAACAAAGAAGTCATTTTAAAATGGGTGCATTAATCGGAAGTGTTATTACAGATTATTAGTACTTTAGGGAAAGACTTGCCAACGATTTTTCCAAAAACAATTATAGGATAAATAATATAGGACAAATAAAATAACAACAATCTTAAAACTATGTTTGGACTACAGTTGTCAATTATTCGCCTTTCAACTGTGTTCGAATAGTTCAATGAATTGTTTTTGTTCGTTCGATCAACCGATTAAAGCTTAAAAATTATTCGATTAATCGATGAGAACCACAAATAAAAAAGGCTTAAAAATTATTTATTGACAAAAAATAAATGTTTGTTATTAACACAAAAATGTATATACATATGTATAACCAAAAAAAATTTAAAAATAAAATAGTTAAAAATAAATAATAAAATAAATAATTCAAATACACATGTTTTATTCAGTTAACAAATATCGAATTTTTTTTTGTTAAACTAGACAATTTAGAATTTAGAAATAATCTTAAAAATAAAAGTTGCCTCAATTCGTTTGCTTTCAAATAATGTTTTTTGGTTTTATTAAACTAAATTTTGATAAAAATTCTTTCGCTAATTGTCGAGGTAGGTGATATAGTAAGAAGAGCATAAAATAGGTTACATATCTAATTATTCTGTTTTGTTTTTTTAGATTTCTCCAAATATGTATACCATATCGTCTAATATATCGCTGAAGTCTTTTTTATTTTATGAATTTTTAATACTTTGAATAGAATTATTTATTGGCATAAAAGATTGTTATTTTTATTACTAATAACTTCTTCTATACATTACTTTTAAATGAATTATTGTGGTTACTTTCAACATAAAATAATATAGAGTATAATTCATTTGAATATTCTTTAGTTTCACTTTTTGAAGAATATTTTAAAAAATTTCATTGCTCGAAAAGTTTTCAGAATTTAAAAAATATATTAACGTATTTAAAAATTTTATACGCCTCTCATTTATTCTTATTTTAATACGTTTTCGTAAATCTGTTGTAAAAGTTAATCAGATTTTTACATTTCTTTGGTGAATTTTTTTGTAAGAAATTTCGGCTACTTTTTTAAAAAAATCTTAGTTCTTAAAAGAGCCACACAATGTTGGCACTCAGCTACTTTGAAGCCGAATTTTTACAGGTGGAACAAACAAAATTACAACTAAACCCCAAAATGTATGAGTTAGACGTCGAACAATTTTAATGGAAAGCCGACAAAAAGGGATTAGAGTTAAAAGAAAGTGAACTCGAAATAAGGAAAATGCAATTGAATTTATGTGCTTAATGCAAACTTTTTTCCAATTTCGATAAAATTTGATAGTTTTAATCAATATAAAAAGAAATTAAGATATGTAATATCTTGGCGAATGTGCTGACCTTCACGTAAAGTTCCATTAATATTGTCAACATTAACAGGATGTTCCAATGCACCTTTCAAGCATACTCGCGTACTTTTAAGTGCGTTGTTATACTTTAGTGCAGAGTCATTCGATGGGTTAATGTATAGTCATCAACAAACGTGAAGTAGAAATCCACTGTCGCCCAAAAGCCAAAAACTCCTTTTTCCTTCAGTGAAAACTGTTTTTAGGAATTCTTGTAATGTAAACACATTTTAAGTCATCTATACCGTCGTTTCAAAAAATTCCATGCTAGAAAAAATTATATAAGCGCGGTCGGAGGCCGTCTACACAAGAACTAATTTGAAATAAAGTCTTTTTTACGTTATTACTTAACCCTACAAGAACAATGACGGTCATTTGATGCATCATCTGATGGGCATTCTCTATCATTTTATTAAGGGCAATATAAAAAAACTGATGTAAACATTCGTTTACATGTGATTTTGTTTCTCTTTCATACTTGTAGATTTCGTGAACTATAGTAAAACATATATCTGAACTCTGCTCACTCCACAGTATTTTACTAATCAGATCTGATGTAAACATAGTCATAGATGCAAGAGCAATTCAGCAATTTCTTGTAGGGAAAGATGCCCTGAGTAGAAGGCCATTCTCTCCACAATGTTTAAAACATCATTAAATAAATTAAAAAAAAAAAAAACTCGACAGCACGAACAATTAATGTTACAATTTAAATAATAATAATAAATTGTAGAAATATCACATATCCAACTTAGAAACTAATATAACAGGTTATTGAAATAAAGTTATTTTGTTTTTGCATATAACCGATCGTTTTTATTTTTCATATTTGTGAATTTATAGTTTTATAAGAAATTTTTTATTATGATTTTTCTATGAACCTTAAGAAAAATTATTTACATCTAGAATACTGCTGCATAAATTAAAATAATAATAAACTATTTAAAAAAAAAAAAGAATTAACAGCCCAAAAAAACTTCTTTTTGGTAGTCTCTATAAATTACTCTGTGGTATTATTGGGGCTACGGGCTGCCGCCGATAAATATTTTATATTTTTTCAGACTTTTTCATTTCTTCATGTTTCAAACTTTTAATATTTTTTTATTGACGAATGGGAGAAATTTGTTTATATTGTTTTTTTTTTTTTAAATTTAAAACAGAAAAAAAATATTTCAAAACAATTTGTTGATCAAATACGTTTTGTAGTTCAATCAATACTTTGCTGATATTATATATTCTTGTTAGCAACTTTTTTTCTAGTTGTTTAATTTTAATTCTAAAGAAGCTACACAAATCGATGTGATAAATAAATTTTTTAAAACGTTTTTCAAGTTCCTTTCTAAAAAAAGAAAATATTATAAAAAATAATATTAATGAGTTAAGGTGATACGTATTATCTACAATCTAATAGAAATATTAAATTTGGCCATAAAATATATGTAAGTCATAGGAAAAAAACTGAGGACACAGTAGGAACATATTTATTTATTGCCGTTTCAAACTGATTAGAAAAATTTCAAATTTTGTTTAAGATGATTCTTAAACTGGATTGTTTGTTTTCACTCACAACTTCGCCATTAATAGACCGATTTTTAATATTTTTGTGGAATATGAAGAGCCACATTGAATGGCTTTCTCTTTTGAATTTAATTGCACTGCAGGGATGCACTGTTCTTTATTTTCATAAAAAAAAAAACGGAAAAACCTCTAGTACCTATTGTTATGCAAAAAGAATTTTAATAAAAATGAGCCTCCAGTATTGATCAGTAAATTGTAATCGTTTTTAATGCTCCTCCTGTAAGCAGTCACTGAATATTTTCATGATGAAGTGGTCCTAATAATTGACCATATTAAATGTGTGTGTTCCATTATTTAACGGGCATTTATTTAATAAACATGTGTATGTATGTATGTGCAAGAAACGTATACATATGTATGTATGTATGTTACATTATATAAATTCAGATATATGTATGTAAGTATATGGTAGCAACTTTTTTCATACTTATGTAATTTCTAAAATTTGCACTTCTATTTGATTGAGTAAAATATATACCAAAGCATTTTTTTTTATCACTTGTGTACACAACAGCGAAGAATTTACTTTAACGTTAAGAGCTCCTCAATGAAAATAAAAAAATTTTTGTAGAAAAGCGTTGCTGGAATTAACACTCAAATAAACGTGGATTTTTTTTCATTTTGATTTTTTACCCCTACAAAAGCCATAAGAATGGTTCGTGTGCCAACCCTTTAGGAACAGTAACAAAGAGTGAGTACTTTGTTTTATATTTATTTAAAATTGTGAGCTCATTTTACGAAAGAAGAGCATTTCGTTTTAAAGAGAGCACTAAAAAGGGAATAAAATACACAGGCGTCATCTGGTAGGGTATAGTGGCACTTAACTAACTGTTGAGATTGGGGTAAAATCCTTAATTAAATGGAATAAAAGGATATATCAAAATTCATATATACATACATATACGCATATATACATAGATATCCATAATAATAAATATTCTACTTAAATTTTCTTATAGGAACTATTTGATCTTAATGTTAAGTTTCGTTAAAATGTTTAATTGAATTCGAAAATTTTGCATATCCTGCGAAAATGAATTTTTGTTGTTCTTATTTTAACGAAGGTATATATGTATGTATATTCATTTAATTTTGGGACGTACTTTTATTTTGAAAATCGATAAAGTAATTCTACAAAATTATCAACAAAAAAATATGAATTCTGCCGCGGAAATAAGTTCCCGTATCATTAATTTCCTCGGGGATAAAACGCGGAAGGGAATTTCGAACTTTCGCTGTCAGCTGTTTTGTTTTACGCTTTCTTGTCATTTGAATGGAAATTTGCAAAAAAAATAACATTTTAATTAATTCAAAGACAAAAAAAAAATGTAAATAAAAAAAGTTTGGTGTAACGTTTCATATGTTAACTGAATGAATGTGAGAGATGTTCTAAAACTATTTGAGCTTAAATAAAGTAGTAGAAAGTAAAATTCACTCAGGTATGAAACTGATGCCGAGGAAGTGATACGAAAGCTAATTCAAGAGAAGATGCATTGCGGCATAAAAAAAAAACAATTATGATCATAAATTTTTTACTCATATTGATCACAATAATGTATTAGAATGTTTGTTTAAGCAATAGGTCTCTTGATTTAATATATATATATATATATATATATATATATATATATATATATATATATATATATATATATATATATATATAAACAAACATTCTAATAAATATAAAGAAAAGGTCAAATAAAATAGAATATAAAGATCACAATAATGTTTATGTCTTAGAAATAATTGACTATTTTTTACAATGCAGTCCGTCTGAATGTATATAATCATGTAACTCCTCCGTTCGATATATTTTAAAAATTTATGGAAATAAAGCTTTCGAAAAACCCTTTTTTTTAATCTATATAATTAATAGACAATTGCTTTTTTAGTGCTGCGCTTCATGCACCTATTATACAACCGATTTTTACAAGACTTCTACTAAGTTAAAGACATTTTTTTGCAGAAGTGAACGACGTATTGTGGGTTTTTGTGGGTACAGAAGTTTTGGGAACTATAACCGTTTAAAGTTCCTACTACTACATATTACTCATGCATGTTAAGTTAAAGCCAAACAAACAACACATACATACATGTGTTTTACACATTTGGGTGACAAGAGAAGAATAACACGACATCTATACATACTAAGTTGTGGGAGAATTTTCGGAAAAAAGATGAGTAAATTGATTTAGCTCAATGGAAGGTATGTGATTATTGCATTTAACAGTTCTATTTTAATTTTTGTGAATTCATTTAAATGTATCATTAAATAATTGTAGTTTTGATTGTTGTATGACTGTCATAAGAGTTTTTTCATGATATTTCTTTCTATGACTAGAACACGCTCGATTGGGTCGACCGTTGGTACACACGAGTTAATTTTAACCTACACGACCGATTAAATCCAAAATATCTAATTAGTTCTTAAATTCAAAAAACAACGTCGACTATAAAATTGTTTATTGGAATGGATTAATTCGTTCGGCAGATATCGTTTTCGAACATTTTATTTTTATAACTCTTAAAGCGATTCTAACATTGATTTTGCGCATTTGCATATGCAGAACTTTTATATAAATATATTCTTTTGGTTTATATACAATTGGGGTATTCACACTGTAGTCATAATTCATATGTCATAAAATAATGGCACACCAAAATATGACAAGTGTGAACACCCCGTCCTAAATAAGTGTTCTATGTCTACGGTGACCATCCATCCTTTTTTTAAAAGGACAGTCCTTTTTTTTTTGACACAACTTCGTTTTAAATACAAACAATACAAACGTTCTCAAAATACCGAAATTTTAAACTCAATACAATATAAATTCATAGCCACCCAAGACATTAATTGCCTGGCAACGCTGAAAAGTGAATGTTCATTGTGTCAAATTTTCTGTCGGCTTCCAAATGGACTGTGCAGAATTTAAATTGTTTTTATCAAATAACATTGATATAATAAAAAAATACATTCTTCAGAAAAATATCAATAATAGATAATCCTTAAACTATTGTTTTTAGTTATTTTTATTTATTGAATTTTGCTATTTATTTATGTATTATTGGCTAAATTTCTTTGTTAATTTTGATTAATTAATTGATTTTTTGTTTTAACGACGTGTGAACTTCGAGGCATATTTAAATTCTGTTTTAAACATTAAAATAAGTACATACATACATACATTGTACATATGTAACTACTTGTACTAGTCACTAATATTACATTGGGCGCGTTCAGCAGAAAAACCTGCTACTAAACAGTTTAGATGTAGCAGCTTTTGATTTGATTAATTTTTCTGAACGGTCCCTTTTTTTGTCAAAAATATCAAAAAATTTTACTTTTCAGTATAAATTATTGAATTTTTTATGTAAAAAAATTTTATAATTTTTATTTGTGAATTTAAATTAATTAAAATTTAAAAATATATTATGCAATTTGATTCAAAAGTCAAACTGAACTGAAATATCGTAATTTGATGAAATGTATCGTACTTTTTCTTTGCTACTAAAAACAGTGAGCGCTCACTCAACATGTTCGCTCATCGATCAGTAGTCAAAGCGTTCAGCAGATTGTTGAGCAATAATTGTGTAGCAAACGGTATCTGAACGCACCCATTGTTTAAATTATATTTTTATTTTATTGATATAAAATATATCTATTAATTTTGAGCGTCCTTTCTTTTTTGTCGAAAAATATGGTCACCTAGCTATGTCATAATTGTGCCAGCTTATAAACATTTAACAACACTGCATTTTTAGTCGGATAATTGCGCATACGTTTGCATTTTGGCTTAAATGAAAATGTTAAGCTATTGCATAGTTTCTATCGCGGGCTTTGAGGCGACCGAATCAAGAAATTTTTAAAAGTTTGTTTCTTAAGTCTTTTGTTTTTGAAACGAAAAAACCTAGAACTAAGTTTGTTTCTTAAGTCTTTTGTTTTTTGTATAGTCTATGTATCAAGGTATATTAATTATCAGGTAGTCGCATTAGCTAAAATTGACATCAGCTGATTGATTTTTTGTTGTCAAAACTTTGTTGTTTTTATAAAAATATTGTGACATTTTTTTTATTTAATTAAAATTTAAGAAATTGAAAAAAAAACGCGTGAAAAATTTTTAAAATTTAATTAAAATTAAAAATATCGATTACAATGCGTGTATGTAGTGTCTGCAAAAAAAATTTGCAAAGGGGGAAGGAAAGTTGTTCCAAGTACCCAAAGAAAAGTGCCTGAGAAGTACATATATGGAGCGAAATTTGTTTCAGGAATTTCACACCAACTTCTCTTTTATGTAGCTCTCACTTTTTGCCATCAAGCATTTTACATGCTGGAAAAAAGCTAAAGTCTAATCGTGAATTGTGCATTTGCATCTTTAACATTTTCCGTTGCTTCAACAACAGCATTTACAATACGTTCAATATTGTGTTGTTGCAAAATATCCTGGAAAGGAGGATACATAGACTTTCTTTAAATTTTACTAGGAATTTTTCGATACATACATATATTTCTGTTTTATTACCTTTCCTATAAAAATACCCTGTAATGAAGCAACATTCTTCTCCAATGCCTCTACTACTGGTAATTTTTACGTATACATGGGCAGTATTCTCTTATGATCTCATTCCACCTTTCGATGCAGTTTAATTATCATAACTCCAGCCTTAAACAAATGCATTTGCAAAGGGAGGAAATTGTTTCCTAGTACCCAAATAAAAGACGCATCCTGATTGTATACATACATCTATCAACACCTTTTTGTTTTATGTATTGTAAAAAATTTTAACTTTATATTTTTATTTTATGCAATTGTTTTTTTTTTAATTTAATTTTTGTTTTGTTTACACATCACATTTTGACAACAGCCAAGTTTTTACACTAACAAAATGCCTGTTGTTTTTGTGATGTTGTATTTGTTTTAGGGACAAGACTACCTTATTTAATATACCTTGCTATGTATGATGATTATACAGTGTTGCCGCTTTGGAAATTTTTAAATATCCAGTGTTGCCACTTTCCGGAAAATTTCCCGGGATTTTTGTCCAAGTTTTTGGAATTCCCGTTTAGTGTTGCCACCTTTTTCCGGGAAATTTTCCGGAATTTCTGGGTTTTTGAGTGGATTTTATACATGTATATAAAGAAAGTCGTGTTAGTTACACTATTTATAACTCAAGAACGGCTGAACAGATTTGGCTGAAAATTGGTTGGGAGGTAACTTAGAACCAGGAGGAGGACATAGGATACTAAGGTAAGGCACTTTTTACCTGGGGAGTCTAGGGTGCCCCTTCTTTGTATGGGGCACTTCAAGTATAGCTAGAAAGCTGAAATTGAAATCGAAATTGCATAAGTTGATAAAAAATGCTATGCAATGGCTTAACCGCGGCAGTCCCCGAGTGCCAAACGTCTTTTTTTAATTGTTAATAAAGAAAACAATAAATTTCCTGTAAATTTTCTAAAATGTCCATTATCAATTAAAATTTTCAATTTTTTTTTTATCTATACGAACTTGCTGAAATAAATATAATCAAAAGCAGCTGTTGCCGGTAACATGAGCTGAACTTTTTTTTTGGACGGCGGCAAAAACGTTCAACACTGCTAGGCAGATCAATTACACAAACACATATTTGATTCAAGGCGAATTAATTATAAGGTGGATGCAGTGGCGAATTCATGCGAATTTATACATTACCTACACTGTCAAATTTGTTACATATTTTCCCGCGCCAATTTAATGTAATTTTTAATGCATGGAGAATTTTGACAGCGTAGATAATGAATTCGCCGTTTACACAAACAAAATGCCTGTTGTTTGCTTTGTTGTTAAATTATTGTAATCGTAATGAATTTGCCTTTTGCACGAAATTTACATTAAAATGGCGCCGGAAAATATGAAACAAATTTGACTGTGTAGGTAATGGGCAGTGTCAAGGCGAATTTATTATAAGGTGGGAGCCAGAATAAAACAAATACAACACGAAAAACAGCAGGCATTTTGTTTGTGTAAATTTCCAAACGATTGTCAAATTTGTATAATAATTTAAAACATAAATAAAAATTTGTTTGTAAACAAAGAATTTAATAGAAAAGGATATATTACAATATTTGACAATCGTTTAGATATGGCGAATTTTTGAATTGAATAAAAATGTAGTTCTAGCTGAAACTAGCAAATCTTAAGTTTAAACTAGTTTTAAGGTGAATAAAATTTTCAGATAAAGCTAGTGCTTTTTGCAGTATTTTTTTTTCCAGCGTTTTGCTATGTGTGAATAAAAACTAGTAAGTACTTAAAATTACTAGTTGTAACTTGAATTTTTGTAAGCATGCCATTGAGGTGCTGGAAATAAGTTTATTGTTGGTTTATTCGTCAAAAAGCGCAAAATTGACCAATTGTAATTTCCTGGCTAAACTGTTCCAAATACTCTTCATGGAGTGAAAACAAGGCATTATTTTTTGCCTCTCTCAGTGACGGTACTTGCGAATTTTTAAATATAATTTTATGCTTTTGGAGCATAACAAAAAATTTCGCGCTATTTTTGTCGCCCATCGTGATAATAAATAATCAAAACAAACTTATAGTCTTGCCAAAATGTTTTACCACAAGTTTTGCTTAGAATTTATAAGAAAAATAGCTATTTTTAAACAGAGGCAGCTCCCAAACAGTTTCTATCAGCTGATTTTTCAGCCGCATATCTTTTAAATTTCCAGTACTAGCTATCACTTTTCAGTACTAGCTACGTAGTACTAGCAAAGATTTATTCACACTTTTTGAATAAGGAGTTGCAGCTGCTCGACTAAGATTTCTACTGTTATTTTATGACAAACCATAAACAGACCTAAAATGTCTTATTATTATATGACTTTTTTGCTTGAAGCACAACAACAATTTTTAAACTATTGTAAAATAATAAGACATTATGACAATATGACTGATATGTGATATGACAACAGTGTGAACACCCCAAATATATTTATATAAATGCATGCAACCATTTCAATAAAAACAAAGAAATCTGAAAAATTTTACTGTCTGAAAGAAATGTGTTTGTACTCCATTAACAAACAGATTTTGATAATTCTTTGCATTCTTTTTGCAAGTCCAGGGTTTATTGTACCCTCTCCACACCCTGGAGAATATATTATCGCATAATTCTTTAATTTATGGACCGATTTTAAAAAGTGTCGATATAAGCACAACAACTTGATGTAAAATAAATAGCCAGTGCCTTTCTATATTAAGGTTGCGATATTCTAAATTGATAAGAGTTCTAGGACTTTTTAATTTCCCAGTATATTACAAAACTAATCTCGTTTTCTCGGGAAACGAAAAAAAGATGGCCGCATGAAATAAGTCCCCACGAAATAAGTCCCACAAAAAAATAAATAAGTCGCCAAAAAAATGTAGAAACATCGGCGTAGTAAAACTCTTAATAAAATGCCTGCTAATACAGCTTAACAAAGTTAGTGCGTCTATCTAACAGTGGAGGCGCCTCAACACTGCCATAAAAATTAACATAACGTGCAAAGCAGAGTTGTGAAAGAGTTAAGTCTTCTCAATTTTCAACATCTATCTTCTCTACCCTATCCCTCTCCCTGAGTTACGGCACAGTGCATTACATACGTAGGGGTCATCCCCTGAGTGCTTGTCCTAATTAAAAAAAAAAAGAAAAACAGAAAGCAAAAATAACCTTTTTTGGGGACTTATTTCTATGATTTGGGGACTTATTTCTATGATTTGGGGACTTATTTATTTTTTTTTTTTTATTTTTTTGAGAGTTATTTCATATGAAATAAGTCCCTAAATAATTTGAAAACTTATTTCATTTTAAAATTAATATAAAATTAGTAAAGCATGCAAATTATATCCCGTTATATTTACAAAGCATATTGGCTGTTTAATAAAAAAAAGTTGAGAGGTGTCAAGGGACACCCGGATGGAACGAAGTTCCTTTCGATTAATAAGTGAAGGAATTGTGATAAAATTTTATTTTTTTTTTTTAAGTTATAATAATATTTTTTTTTATTATTAACAAATATAATGTAATATAAACTTAATCAGTAGGCTCAATTTTAGTAATAATTGGCTTGTGGTAACTGAAGTAGGAAACATATGTTTGGGATTCTATTTTATTTAAATGTCTTGAAAAAACTGCATCAATGGCAGTATTATATTTTGGTGTTCATTCTGCTGGATTATTGTTAATTCTTAAATCAAGTTCTGCCTCTAGAAACTGTAGCAAAGGTTTTGATTTTTCATTACTGAACTTGATGTTTTAGCGCTTTTTGTTTTATTAATATTTAGCTCATTTTGGCGCTTTTTGTTCCACTCCTGTGCGCATTTCGATTATAAATAGTTGGCATCACTGTCTGTCTTGCTTTCTATAAGAGAGAGAGAGAGAGACAGACAGAGAAACATGCGCCGCACAGCTTACAATAGCTTACTATAGCAAAAAGTGTCGTTACAACTTTTCGTAAGAATTTTTTCCGTCTAGCCCCCTTTCACAACGCGCGATAAGGAACTTCGTTCCAATTGTTCCAATAATAACTACGCAATTTATAAAATAAAACGCATTTGATTTGGATCCAGCTATATTCATAACAGACTATGAACTAGCTATGAGAAATATATATGTACATGGGTATAAACAAATAAAACTATTATTTTATTTCTATTTATTTTAGGATAAAGTTTTTTTTTTTAACTTAAATTGTTAGAAAATTAAAAATTCGCTCGAATAAATATAAAAAACTTCATCTTAAAGTAAAGAGAAATACAATAATAGTTTTGTTAATTTATACACAGAAAAAATTATCAAAGATTTTTTATTAATTAACGCTAGTGTTTGATATACTATGGGAATTCAATTATGGTTTTAATTGATTCAATTAATGTTTTTAATTAAAAAAGGAAAAATTAAAAAAAATAGATTAACTTATTAGTTCAACATTTTGGAATGTATTGATTAGTTCAATCAATTACTTGCTTGATTCAATCACTGACTTGATTGAATATTTACTGCCGATTGATGTAGAGCTAACATGTTCACAAAAACCACCACGTTCCCAGCGGGAAAAGGTAATGAATAGTAAACGAGAGAGTAATGTACAGCATGTATAATTTCTCATTCCAGAATTCATTATTGTTAACACAGAACATGTCCTAGGAAAGTAATGAATTCGTTTAATGTGTACGGCGAATAAATCCTATAATTCATTTCTTTTTAACAATTTAAAAGGAAAATGCGAACCTTGTGCACAAGCAAAAACAATACATTCCTTCAGCGTAAGAATTGGTAATATACGTGGTAATTTTTGTGTGTGATCAAATTACCTTCTCGTTTCCAAAGGATTGCATTATTTTGCCTTGGAAAATAATTCATCATATCTTCCATTACATATGTAATCCATGATCATTTTTCCCGCTGGGTTATTACTAAAATTAATTTTCTGTGCTCTTTGGTGAGAGTTTAAAATCATATGCTCTTCTTATTCTCTTGGTGTTATCTCCCCAGCAGTGATGTTAACCGTACGGTAATTACCGTATTGTACGGTAATTTAGACCTCCAAAAGGTAGGCAGGTAATTTCAATATTTGTACGGTAATTTTATAAAGCTTTAATTTTTAATCAAATCATAAAACCCACGGTTTTCCTAAAACATTGTAACAATGCCAATTGTGTCTAAATGCTAAAAAATTCTCCTATGGAATAATTATACAGGTACTCGCATTAGCTGAAATGTTCTTTTTTTCTTGGGTGACAAAATATAAACAAATGGGCTGGCCTGCGGTGTCGAACGATATCGATCGGTGGTTTTCTAGATGTAACTTGCATTTCTCTAATAACCGATTTTATTTAACTTATTATTTATTTACTACCACAAATATGCAAATAATAATAAATTGATGGGTAGAAGGTCGCAAACCGTTTGTATTTCGTTTACAATTTCAGCATTATCGATCGATCTGCATCACGGGGTGGGCCGAAAATATATAAAATCTTTGATTAATCTATGAATAACACTCAGCTTTAAATATAAAATAATTTATATAGTTATTTATGTATACACAGCTTTAAGCAACGGTGATTTAATGTAAAAGTTTTAATTCTAATATATTATTAATACTTATTGTTTCTTAAGTTTTTCTTGTCTTTAAAATATGTACTTATATTGATTAAAAAATTATACCTATTAAAATATTACTATTTCTATTAAACGCTTTACCCGTACGGTAATTTTAACCTAAAAACGGTAATTTTTTTAAGGCTGTACGGTAATTGGAAAAAATTAGTTAACATCACTGCTTCCCAGAATTAAAATTGGCCATTAATTACATATGTATGTAATTTAATATATAATGTATTATTTTCCAAAGCAAAACAATGCATTTTTCTCAATTAGTATCCACTTTACGAAAATTGTAAACATGGACAATTAAACGCTGATGAGAGGAGTAGCAGCCTTGAAATCGGTACTGATACGTTCTGCTAAAAACTGATTGGATATAAATAATAATATTTTTCAACATAAAAAACTGTTAGTAATTTTGAATTTTCAATAATTCAATAAAAACTGAACTTGAGCCTAAATAATATTACTTTTCATATATACATCAATATAAGTTCAAATAATAATTACGTTTATTCGTAATAATATAAATAAAAAATAAATTTAAAAAAAGATTTTTAAAAACATACATATTTGAAATTTTGTTTTTGTACTCTATATTACAGTCACTTGATGAAGTAATTTACACAATTAGAGCCTTTAATTAATATTACATTTTGTTTTATTTACATAGTCAATTTATCTTTTAATTATCAATTATCCTGGTTAATTTATTCAATAAAAATTGCAATTGATTCTGATTAAAAATTCAATTGCTGAATTGTTGAATTCAATTATTGGAATAATTAATTTTCATTCTAGTTTTAATTATGTATGATAATTCGATTAATTAATGAGTTAATATCCAGCCAATTAATGTTGTGATTTATTTAATCAAACAACTGTTTTATTTTATATATATTTTTTTAATTATTTACTTAATCAAAAATAAAATTATCATTAATTAGAAGAAAAAATTATGTTTTTGCAATATTTACAATACCGATTATTGTTATCATCAGGTGATAGGTGCGAAACTAAGTTCCAAAAATTGGAGACGTATTTCATTCTTGTTTTGGGCGTCATTTCATTTCGATTGGGCATTTATTTCGTTTTAAAAATTGGGGATATATTTCATATGAAATGAGGTTCCAAAAGTTGGGGTTTTAATGAATGTTTTGCTTACCCTCGTAGACTAAGAAAATAAAGTGAGTTGAATGACGATTTAATTATTATTTTAAATAAAAGGCTTGTTTTATTTTTTATTTAACTAATACCAACACCAAATCCATTACAAATCACTTAAGTATTGAATATAAATTGTTTTTTTTTTTTATTTTACATATTTTTATACACCATCCCCCATATCCAACATCAATACTCATCGTTTTCGCCATTTAAATGTAGCTCAACATGAAAACATAAACCCTTAAAGTAGATTGTTTAGCACTTTTTCCCCAATTACTTATTTTTATATGCAAGTGTGAGAGCATAAACATGAATGTATGTTTTTTCCATTAACATGTTAAGCAAATAGCAGCAAAACACTACACTACTCTTGACCACAAAGTCATGTTAATTAACATGTGTAACTAAAAACACTGAGGTAATCGGTGTAATAAGTGCTTTAAAGAGTACACAAAAAAAGTAGAAACAATTGAATAAAAGAAATAAAAACGTTAAAGAAAAAAAATAAAACTTAACCTTCCGTACACCCTACATGCTTAATGAATATCTAAATTAATCAAAAACAATATATAAAATATAAAATTACTTGCGCAAGTATTCAAGTATATAAGTTTGCTAAATAATTCCTCATCCGTAAATCTTTACCACCATGCTTGAAGAGTTGTCAAACTCATTTACTTATACAGAAACTCCCAAGTAAGAAATGAGAATTACTAAAGCACAATAGCATAAAAACTTATAAAAACAACAAAAAAAAAATTATTTTTATTTCATATGAACCTTTTTATTTAAAACAATAAGTGGGCTAAGTGAGTTAATTTTTTAAAATTTCTTTTTATATTGCAAAATGGTTTTTGTTTATTAAAATGTGCCAACAAAAAATTAAGTACGATGTAAGCAACGTTGATAAATAAGGAATGAACTGTATTCGTTTTTGCCCTTACAATTTTTTAAGTGCAGTAGTTGCGGAAGGATTTTGTAAGTGCGTCAATTAAGCATTTATCCGAGGTTCGCTTAAATAATTCCCTTCCTAAATGCAACAAATTTTGTGGGTTTTAACATGCGCTCCCAAGTGGGGACTACTTTATTTATAATTACTTTGTATGTATGATGGTGCCGCCTTTCATACCCTATCCCTAGCCGTTTGGCATCCTGTAACGAACATACAAACATAGATTAATATTTATATATACATATATAGAAGATATATACGTATGTAGAATAGATAGATTTGATAGAAATATTTTACTGGCTTATTATATTTTATTGTGTAGAGGAATATATTTTCGACTTTTACACACAATTTGAATATTAAATGTTTTCGTGTTGGATTTGCTGTTTTTTATTTCTGTTGATAAATTTTTTTGGCCAAACGAATTTTCATTGACGTTGTTTTGCGCTAATTCGCGGCATTTCCAAACCCTTTTGGAATATTTCATTTTCTTTCTTTTTTTATTGTAAATAAACCCTTTGATAGAGTGTTTTATATGAAAAAAAAAAAACAGAAAGTAAGATAAAATTTGCAAATCTGCGAGTAATTGCCTTTTAAAGGTCATTGTTTTTCTGCAGAAAAAAAACCGTACAAATATTAAATTGATTCCATTTTACTTAATTGTAAATAATTGCAAAAGGATAATGAAAATATAAAATGTTAAACAACAATATGTGACCACTAGCTATAAGTGGCTGAGTGAATGATGTTTAACAAGTAAATGTAACAAGTTTTTTTTGTTAACCAGTTAACCGATGAATCTCGTTATTTAAAGAGGCAATTAATTTTTTTAAGACCTAAATTACTTATTTTTTAGTACATTTACATTTAATACATTTTTACATTTTTAAGAATCTGGAGTAATCACAGGAAGACAGTTATTCCCAGCAAAATACAAAAATTAATACTACTAATAATGTTTCAGGTTTTTAAAAGCTTACTTCTGGTATTTAGTTAAGGGGTTCCATCCACTCCATTTTGCGTACTGTTATAGTAAAGAGTCATTATTTAGTTAAAATTAAGTTTTATATGTAATTTAACCAATTAAATTTTTTGCTTAAAACAGCAATAATTTTTGTAATTAAGTATTTAATTAATATGATTAAAACTTTAATTAAAGTATTCAATGCTATTAATATTTAAATAAAAAAACAAAGTCAATCAAATATATAAAAAAAAAATTAAATGATAGTGATAATATTTTTAAAGGTGTAAATTCAAACAAATTTGTAATTAATATAGTAGACCCTCGTATATTAGAACTCTCGGGGATTCAAGTTCTTCGGAAACAACGTTTATCACAAATGCGGTTAAAATTTTTATTTTAAACCAACTTATATACAGCCCAATTATGAATATTCCCGGGGAAAAAATTCCCAGGGAATTAATTTTCCCGGGAATAAAACTCCCTTATTCTAAACAGACGGGGAATTGAATAAATGGGGAGAGGGAATTCGAATTTTCGCAGTCAGCTGTTTTGCTTTAAGCTGTGTTCATTTTACTTAAAATTTGCAAATATTTTCAATAAATAGCAAGTGTTAAAAGTGAAATATAATTAAAAAAGTGAAATATAATTAAAAAAAGCTTTAAAAAGTATTTAAAATGTTTAGTGTAGCATTTATAATGGTAGCTGAAGGAGAAAATGCTGAAGCGCAGAAGCAACATAAGAATGAACAAAGGGTAGCAAGAAGGAAGTTACGTGATGCCACCAACCCACTTGAGTTGCCTCAAACTTTGTAAGTATATGAAGAAATTATTATTTCATTTTAATAATGAGAATCTTCCTTTTCGAAGGTTTGAAAAATATTACAGGGTAAACAAACCGGCCTTCAAATATCTATTGGACGTGTTAACTTCCCAAATTCAGCCAACACGTAAGTCGTTTGCAGTATCCCCAGTCGTTAAATTAAGTGCTGCTCTACGTTTCTTTGCCGAAGGTGGGTACCAAACGGATATAGGGAAAGATTGCGACGTGTCTGTGGCCCAGTGTAGTCTGAGCAAAGTTCTGTCTGAAGTGGTGAATGTATTTGAGGAACATTTATGTCCAAGATGGATAACTTTCTGCAAAACGGAAGAGGAAAAAAGAAAAATTTCATTAGCATTTTATTTAAAACATGGCATTCCTAGCGTTATAGGATGCGTTGACGGAACCCATGTCCGCATTATTGCTCCCGCTAATAATAAGCATTTATACTACAATAGGAAGGGGTACTACAGTTTGAATGTAATGCTGGTAAGTACTTTCGCTGATTTTCTATTTTGATTTATATAACTTTAATCGGGATGATCAATAATTAATTTTTAAACAAAAATTAAAATATATTTACAGGTCTGTGATCATGAGCTGCGGATTCAGTACGTTGACGCCTCCCATCCAGGTGCGTGTCACGACTCCTTTATTTGGAATTGCAGCGAATTGCGCGTTCACCTTGAGGAAGAATATCTGAGACGCGGCAGCAATTATTGGCTTCTTGGTAAGGTTTTGAATGATAACAGAAAGAATTCATAAATTAATAATGCATTTTTTTACTAGGTGATGCGGGATATTCTCTAGAGCCGTGGCTTATGACCCCCCATAGAAGTCCGCAGGATGAGTCCTTTGAAATAAAATTCAACGAAATTCATTGCAAGTGCCGTAATGTAGTTGAACGGACGAATGGCGTCTTGAAAAATAGATGGAGATGTATCCTTGGCGCTAGGGAGCTGCATTACACTCCAGAAAAGGCTGCCAAGATAACAAATGTTTGCTGTGCGTTGCATAACATTTGCATTCATTTCAAATGCAACAGATCTGTGAACGAAGTAGAAAATGTTGACTGTTTAAGCGAACACGATAGTGACGTAGTAGCTTTAACTTCACCGCAGTATTTGTCCGTTGCACAAAATATTAGGAACAATATTGGAAACAATCTTTTATAAATTTATATCCTAATCAATCCTAAATCAATTTAAGCCATTTACTAAATTCAATTCATCACATTTTATTAAAAACTAAAAACATAAAATACAAAAAGTAAAATAAAACTTATGAATATCTTAAAACTACAAAACAAAACTACTAATTCAGCACATTTTATTAAAAAAAACTAAGAACATAAAATACAAAAAGAAAAACAAAATAAAACTTATGAATATCTTAAAACTACAAAACAAAACTATTAATTATTTAAGGCTATAATTCACTTTTATCACAGATGTATATTTTGCACTTAATGATTATGTTTTCTTAAGTCTTCTATTTCCAACAGTTGCCGGTTTCTCTCAATTTTATCTTCCACTTCTCTTATTCGCAATTGTTCCATCACTAAGTTGTGCCGTTTTTGCTCCTTCAACTCGTCCTTCTTTAAATCGCAAAGGCGATCGATAGAGCGATATACTTTTTTAGTATTTTGCTGCTGCTCTATCATCGCTTCCAGCATTTTTTTTTGGATGCAGATCTCCTCTGCAAGTACATCGGTAGGAGAGACGTGTGCGCTTGAACCACTTACTTTAATTTTTTTCGCCGGTGGCTTTTGGGGTGTATCGCACTCACTTTCGTCTACGTCTAACCCCTCTAGCGATGCAGGTGGAACGCTTACTTTAATTTTTTTCGCCGGTGGCTTTTGGGGTGTATCGCACTCACTTTCCTCTACGTCTAACAACTCTAGCAATGCTGTTGGGACGCTCTCAGGAGTTTGTTTTGTGGTTATTGATGACCCTAACCCAAACTTGTTGGCCATACCTTCCACAGACTCCTTCATACAAATTAAGTTATAAATCGCCTCTTCGTTTGGCGAAAACTTCTGCTCCATATTGGGGCCACCACCAGTACCTCTAGAGTACTTTAGAGTTTGTGCCGCTTTGTGCCGTACGTATTTTTTCTGGTCGCACCATACCTGAAAAATGTTTTGCACTTTTAACATTTGTGTACATATGTATATTACAAATGACCAATTTCACTATCCATACCTTCTTCCACTCGGCAATAGTTTTTGATGGTGGTCCTGCTGCATTCAATTCCGCCTCCAAATTGCGCCATACCCGGTTTAAATCATCTTTACATCCCTTAAACCATCCACACGCAATCCCTGGGTGCATTTGCATCGTGTTTAAGAGAATGTCGAATTGTTTTTTGTTTGTTGTTTTTGACCTGAAAGTAAAAATAAGAGATATTTATTGCATTTTTTATAAAAAATATTAAATACTTACATTTTTTTGCACAACTCCCTGGCAATTTTTTGGCGGAATTATTCCCAAAATTCGTTATCACATTCTCCCTTTAATTGACATTCATAATACCTACTTTTTTCCCGGGGAAGAGTTTCCCATTTTCGAAGTTCGTTTAGAATAAGGGAAAAGGGAGAAGGGAGAAAATTCCCTGGGAGATTTTATTTAGAATGGGGGAACAGGGAATAGGGAAAAAATTCCCGGGGAATTGTTATTTAGAATTGGGGTGATAAGCTATGAGGAATTTTAATGAAATCGTATGTGTTTTATGCAGTTTTATTTAATTTAAAAAAAATTTGAAAATTAGAACTACACCAAGAATAATGTGGTTCTAGCTTACGAGATTCTACTGTATTAAAGATATTTTCAATAAAATTTTATTTTATATTTTTCAGTGTTAGTTACTTTCCGATAAATTGTGTATTCTACAAATGTTTTGTCAATGTCTGCAATAAAAAAAAAGAAGATTAGTTGATTCTAAGTGCTTTCACACTGGCATGGTTTGAATAAATTAATTAATTAAATTAATTATTATATTAAGTCCGACTATTAAATTCTGGTTTTACTATACAAAATGGTTGTGTTAAAACCAACATAAGGGGCTGCGCACGTATTACGTAACGCTCCAAGGAGGTGGGGTGGGGGGTTAATGATTTGTTACGGATTGGAAATTTTGCACTGAAAAATTTGTAAAAAGCGTTACGCAGGGGGGGGGGGGGGGTATAAAATCTCTGAAAACAGCGTTACGTAATATGTGCACAGTCCTATTTTTTTTTATTGGAGTTACGTTTGTTATATGAAATGTTTCCGCTGTACAAAATTCAGTGCTGCCAAGTAAAAATAGAACCGGAAGAAGCTTATAAGATTTATGCCAGTTAATAAGAATATATGAGTATGTACATATATGAATAAAAACAAAAACATCTCTAGCTCATTTAGTCAAATAATTGTTGTAATAAGTAAAAAAGACTACAACACAACTACGCTTATTTGTACGCGAGATTTATTTTATTTTGAACAAATTTGTACACAACATGTATTTTAAAACCAGAATTTAAAAAAGTTGTGGCTTGTGGTTTTAACTTTATAGCATTTTCAAACTGACATGAATTTAACTGTTAAATTCTGGATTAACCATACAAAATTGTTTCGTTAAACCCAACTTCTTTTTTATTTTTTAAAGCTAAATGACGAGCTTGTTCAGCAAAGTGCCGGGGTCTTCGACAATTTATCAAACTAATATTCCCGTTTTAGAATGTGGTTAATAGAAAGCCACATATATACAGTGAAAGCTTTCATAAGCGGAAACCTTCCGTTGGCGAAGATTTTGTCCGCGAAGTGGATATGTCCGTTTTTTGGAATGGCATAAAAAATAATTTTTAGATTTTTGTTCGATTTAAAAAGTTTTAATTTTTTTTTTTTAAACAAAAAAAGTGACAAAGTTGAAAAAAAAAATCTAAAATATTTTTTTGTTTTAATTTTGCTTTTTCTTTAATCATTTTTTCTCCATAAAAGCATTCTAGATGTTTTAAGGGCTCAAATGCTGTATAGTCTTCTTCTGCAAACTTTAATAAGCGTCTAACTTCTTCTAAGGCTTCTTTAAACGATCTTATGATCTTCTTCTAAGATGCTTATATCGTTATTTTCTGACGAGGTTATTTCCACTCTATCTTCTATAGTGTAAGATTCTGTTAGAAGATTTTCATCAATAGTAGTAAACTCGCTATATTCTACATTTTGTCTAACCAATCTCGGGAGAATAGATAAAGGGATATCATCCTCTGCGTCTAATTCTGCATTGTCAAAATCTTTCATAAATCCTGCTTTGCCAAATCAGTTCTTAATGGTTTCGGTTGTTACTTTTTTCCACGATTGTTTAACAAAATACAAAGCATCAAGAACATTTATGGTTTTCTTTAAAGTTTTCACAGAATCATTAAATTCCAAGCTTGATAATAAACTTTTTATTATTGCAGTTCTATAATGGACTTTGAATATGTAGCTTACACAATAAAAATAGGAAAACACTGAAAATTATTTATTGTACAGTTGTTTGACAGTTTTATTACACTTTTTAGTTCTACATGTTTTGGTTCTTTGTTAAATGTCCGCTTATTAGAATGTTTTGGTAAAAAAAAAATTATCATCTCATGTCCGCCGCTAGCTATGGGAGCGTCCGTTTTAAGGAATTTTTTTCGTTCGGGTTTATGATACCGGTTCTAAAGATTTAGGAATTCTCCGCTTTGGAGACATGTGCACTTATAAGAGCTGCCCGTTAAGGAAGCTTTCATATAAATGAATTGCTGTTCGTTGGTCTCGCTAAAACTCGAGAACGGCTGGGCTGGACCGATTTGGCTAATTTTGGTCTTGAATTATTTGTGGAAGTCTAGAAAAGGTTTAAAAGGTGAATAAATATGAAAGTTGTTAGCTTTCTTTAAGATTAAGATTTTATGTTGATCTTTCGTGATAGTGACACTTTACTGTTAAGTGCGCGAGAACTTTTCTCACTTTGATTAATTACAGTTCATTTATATAAATATATATACATCTATATATAAAAAACCCAATGTGTGTTTGTTTATTTTTTTGTTTGTTTGTTTGTTTGTTCCTTATAGGAGGCCAAACCCTTAGACCGATCTTCCTGAAATTTTCACAGTATTTAACTGGAACTCTCGGATGAATTATAGGCTACTTTTTTTTCAACCACACCTACTTTTACGCCCACTTTTTTAAATTATGTTACTCCTACCACGTAGTTTTTAACAGATTTTATAATGTAAAGTGAGCATAACTTCGCCATTTGTGGATCAATTTTCAAAATTCTTTCAGCATATGGAAAAGGTGCATTTTAGAAATTGTTTGCTGGGTCGAACGGGGGGGCGGTAGGGCGTTGTTAATGGCTCGCGACAATAATTGATTATCAAATAACTTCGCCATATTTTGGGCATTTTTTGACCTCCGTCGATGATATTTGGTACATATGGTATTGGCATAATTTGGAATACGTACCATTAGAAAAATGGGTGGGAACACGCCCCTTTTTTAGGAAAACCAAACCCTTGGACCGATCTTCCCGAAATTTTCACAGCATGTTACTGTGACTCTGGAAGGAATAATAGGCTATATGAAGTTTTGATTGGACAAAGAGGCGTGGCACCGCATATATAACCCAAAAATTTAAATCACCACATTTTGGGCATTTTTTGACCTATGTCGATGATATTTGGTACATTTGGTATTGGCATAATTTGGAATACGTACCACGAGAAAAATGGGTGGGACTACGTCCCTTTTTTAGGAAAACCAAACCCCTGGACCGATCTTCCTGAAATTTTCACAGCATGTTACTGTGACTCTGGAAGGAATAATAGGCTATATGAAGTTTTGATTGGACAAAGAGGCGTGGCACCGCCCATATAACCCAAAAATTTAAATCGCCATATTTTGGGCATTTTTTGACCTATGTCGATGATATTTGGTACATATGGTATTGGCATAATTTGGAATACGTACCAGGAGAAAAGTGGGTGGGACCACGCCCCTTTTTAGGAAAATTTAAAATCGTAATATAGTCTTAACTACTGGACCGATCGTCATTAATTTTTCACAATAGAATTATATAAATACTTTTAATTTTATTTTATAACGAGGGGGCAGCGAAGCACACCGGGATAGGCTAGTATATTATATAGATAGATTTAAAATAGTCAAGCATAAAATAGGACGTTGATGAGTGTGGAGAATGGTTTCCCATAGAATAAAATATCTTCCGGGCGAAGCCGGGACAATCATTTAGTAATTATATAACTTATTCTCCAACATAATCTCCCCAAAAAGGAGTTAGTGTTCGATTGTATCTTCTTTTTACATGTACGTTTTCTGTATATTAGATTCACCAGTTGCATTACCTTTTAATTTAATGTAACAAGTTATGTACTTACCATTTACTTATATTTATAGCCGCTGGACTCGCTTTTGTTTTTTTTTTTTTTTTTATTGGATAACTTTGTGTATGTTAAAATTAATTCCGCACGTTTGTTCAATATATCATATGCAAATGTATGCAACGTCGTAATTTTTTTTTTGGTATATTATTACGCCAATCACAGTTTCAGTATCAGCGGGTACTGGCAAGATTTCATAAGATTTTGCACAATTCTTGTAAAGAACTAGATTTTGTTTAATATGGGAAATCTAGTGCGATTGAAGTAGAGTTTGCTAAAAAAAACTCCGGCGCACTACCCTGCAAGAACAGTACGGGTTAAATAACGCGTTATATAAAAAGTACTCGTAACAAAAGTATAAGTTAGAAATTCTAAAACTTTCAGTTATTTTGCACAGGCCTTTGGGAAAAAACTAACCTATTCTCTTCTATACGTGTGAGCTGATATCTCTTTCTTTCACATTATTACTTAGAACAGAAAACACTAGTGCTCTCGCTCACACACATCAGTGCTAACGTGTATATAACAGCCTAGCTAACGGTAGCGATACTGGTAGTATAATGTTATAAATAACTTTTAGTTAACCGATACACATATTCGTTATTACTACTTAGGAAGTAACTTGTTAGTTAACCGCTTTATATATCGATTAGTTAACCGTTATTAATATAGGTTAGTGCTACTGAATACTACCAGTTATTGTATTCCTAAAAATTGGTTATTGCTACTGTTTTAATAAAAGCCCTTTTTAATGTTTTCAATTTATTTTATTTTAAGAAAAAAGTACATAAAATTAAATTAAAAAATAAATATAATAAACACAATTAATTTTGTCACAGTATTTTGAGACACATTTTCACAAGCGGACGGTCAACTTTCAACACTTCCTGCTCTATCAACAATTGCAAATTTATTTATATTTCTGTATATTTCCACTCTTCTTTTAAATTTCTTATTTTCAGCGCTTAACGCATTTTGTTTAGTTTTTTTATTAATTTTATTTAGGTTTTTAATTTAATTACTTTAATTTTTTCACTTTTATCACACTTTTTTAACTTTCTTTTCACGTGCGTCTTGTTTTTTTTATGAAAGTTCTTTAGTGTTCATATTAGTGTAAAAAGAGTAATGCATAACACGCTTCTTTAATCGAAAAGTCAATTTCTTCCTGACTTAAGGTGCTTATGGAATACATGTGTGCGTCCGTATATGTTGAAATTTAAAAATCTTTAAATGGATTAGTGTAACAGATTTAGCAGGATAGATTTCGGTCAGGTGTAAATGCCCTATTAGATGTAAAATGAACTTGCTAATATAGCAAAGACAAAAACTAAAATAATTTCATTATTGTATATGCAATTGCGCAATGAATTTACTTAAATGAATTCGCCCAGTGCGCATGTTATTTAAATCTAACAGTAATCTCTTTCTTTTGCACCACCATCGCCGCTGAATTTAAAAAATTTCCCACAAATATTTACCACCCTTCATCAACGTTAATCAGAAAAAGGCAACAACATTTGTGGTGAGTAAGCTTTTAGACCGGAAACAACAACTGCATACAGTGCTACCACAATAAAATCATTACAACCAAATTTAAAAAAGTAACTTGATATAAAATGTTTTTTTAATCGAAAAAAAAACATTAAAAATTAGTTGGATTTTATTATCAAAATTCAATAAAAACTTAAATTAAAATGAAAATTATTATATTCATAAAAAATATTTTTGTTCTAACAACTGTCAAATAGCCATTAAAATTTTATTTTATTGAAAGTTTATAAATTGAAATTGATTTTGAGTAGGGCAATTATATAAACAAAATTTTTACTTTTAATTATAAAAATAAGGATATATATTATTAAATTATTTTATTAATTAATTAAGTTTTGAACTTTTATTAAATATTATTTAATAGTACATATTTAATATAAAAATAAATTATATGTGCTTAAGCCTGAATAAGTACATATAAAAATTTCATTTGAGTTTTGTACAATGTACATTTTCATAAAACTCTGAATTAAACAAACTTAAAATTTTTATTTATTTAAGACAAATAAATTTTGTATGTTTAGACAAACAAACAAATATAAAATAATAATTTAAATAATTTTTTCTTAATTATTAAAGCTTTTACATATGTATATATATACAGTCAACGCTCGGTATAACAACTACTCATTATAACGAATTCGCGATATAACGAATGAGTTTTTTCTAAGTACTAAGTACCTTATATAACGAATATTTTGAAATTTTTACGCCCAGTATAACGAAAAAAAAACAGAAAACATTGTTTATGTGTTTTAATAGAAAAGCAAAGACAAAGAAGAAGAATATTCGAGATGAATCTTGTATGATTGCACTTTCCTGGAGAATCATTGATCAACATTCGTTAGCTAAATGCTGGAGCAAAGTTTTAATTTACAAAGATTCAGAATTTGACGAGGAGGATGACATACCTTTGGCAAGAATTTTATAAGGAGATGAATTCGTTTCTATTCGACGTGGTGTTACACTTTTGAGCATAGTTTTTCCAAATGTAAGAAAATGTAGCACATAGTTTTAGTTATTTTCTATTTACATATGTACATACGAATGTTTTGTTTTACTAGATACCTTTTAATGCAGAAGATTTAAATGTTTCGAACCAAAATGGTAATTTTATGTCAGACGAAGAAAACGACGAGAATGAACAAAATAGTGTAGAAATTGTAGTTCCAGTGGCCGATAATGAAACAAAAATAAATCATGCTGAAGTAATTAAATGTTTGTACAAGTGCTTTCAATGGAGTCAGCAAAATAATATTTCTTTTTCGAAATCATTAGTTTTAAGTGAATTACAAGAAGAAGCAGTTCAAAAAAGTTTAAAAATAGAGCAGAAACAAAAAACTTTGAATAATTTTTTCAAATTTGTTTAGTTTTAACATTGCATAAAAGTTATTTTAAACATTCACTTTAAATAAATATAATTATATAAAATAAATAAGTAAAATAAAAAACTTTGCTGTATAACGAATTTTTCATTATAACGAATGGGTTTGACATTATATCATTCGCTATACCGGGCTTCGACTGTATATTAAAAATGGGTAATTTACCGTGTCGAGATCCAAATTTCATATGAACACTAGATGACCCAGCAAACGTTGTTTTGCCATACAAAATATTTCTAGTGCATATTTTGGGTGTTATATAAAAAATAGCGAATGTATTGTAAGTGTGTGACGATAACCGCCGATTAAAAAAATACCAAACTATAATTTTGCTCTGTTTGAAATACGAACGACGACGATTCTCCTGCATGAGGCTGACATAGCGCCATCTGTCATTCAACAACAAAAATAATTATGAGGTAAACGTAGCACCATCTGTTGGGTTAATAGTTTAGTAAATACAGAAATTGCTCCCTCCCTCCCCTCATCGTGCCCTATCGGTATGAAAAATAGATATTAGCCGATTCTCAGACTTACTGAATATGCATAAAAAATTTCATAACAATCGTAAATATTTTCGCAACTAATACTTATTTAACATATTGTATTATTTATTTGGAGGATTATTTCATATCAAGAAAGTATAAAGAAATAATACCCCGAACAATAACGGCCCTATATTCGTTGTTGTTCGGTTACAAACATTACTTTGGGGTATTATTTCATTTTTATTTTCGAAGTTATTTTCCTGGCTCCGAACAGTACACCGTTGTTTTCGAAAGTCGCTTCACTACCATAATCAGTGTTCCGGATTGACAATATTTAGTGAGTAGATCAGTTGAATATGATTGATGTAAAAAAATGCAAATGTAAAAATGTAGTACATGTCACCCCACGCTTTTAGAACAATGACATTTTTCTCGTCAATGATTTCATTCTTATATTAAGAATTATTTATTACATTTTAGTCCAATTAATTTTAAAATAGTGTTGTCCAGTTAATAAACTAATATTTACAATCGGTCAACAATTGTGGAGTAGATCAATAATCAATATAATAAAAGGGGTCGGGGTCCCTTAGCCATTTCGACTTGAAGGACCAAACTACGAGAAAACCCATTCAAATAAAAAAAAAGGTAAGGGGAGGAGGTGAAAACTTTTTTCTCGGATTTCCACAATAAACTTTTGTCGAACAAGCGGCAAACGTAAGAGCTTGTTTCAAACAAAAAGTGAATTTGAAAAGACGGCCCATAAATACAAGATTTAGGCGATATTCGGCATTTTAGAGGACAAATGGCCCCTGTCAATATAGTGTTTGTCAGACCTTGACAAGTGTGCGAAATTTTAAATAAATCCGGCCTTTTAAAGTTGGTCAAAATCATGTTGCAAAAGCTTATAAAAACATAAAACTTAATTTTCAATTATGCACTTTACATAAATGTTGCACAGAGATCAATCAATGTATGCATGTATGACATATGCAACATTTAAAATATTTTTCCACATGAAATGCAAGTTTATTGCATTACCACTAACTTGTAAAACATTTAATACTTGGCAGACGGCCTTGAATGAGCTTGAATGTCCAGATATTCTGATGGCTGTCAATTTTTAAGTTCAATCAATATTTGTCAAGCTGAAACTGCAAATTTTCAATATTAAAATTTTTCAATTTGTTTTATCGAAAAAACGTCTGATTCTTTGGCAGTAAAGTCAAATTGATGGCAACATTTATTTTTTTTCTTGCGCCAACACAACGCACTTAATTTATATCATCACTGGTAACACTGCTCTGCAAAAAATCACTTTTTGGCTCTCCTTTAAATAAAACTATGTGGTCTATATGGATTTTGATGTCCTAAACTCAAATCCGTTTTTGGTTTTTCTCCATCACGTAAGGTTTTTTTTTATGGGCGTGGCAATTTTTTCCCCCTAAATTAGTCAGGGTCGAAGACATATTTCAGCCTAACTCGAGAACGACTCGTCCGATTTTCATAAACAAAACACCAAAAGATGAGTAACATTTTTCCAATAAACACTAATATCCCACATAGTATTTGGAAGATTGTTTTTGAAGATATCACCTAACGGAGTCCTCCTCCTCGAGTGCATTTTTTTTTTTTTTTTTTTGATAATTTTATTATTTATTGAATCTTCAATTATAGATTGAAACATATTTTTATATTATTATTATTACGAATAAACGTAATTATTATTTGAACTTATATTGATGAATATATGAAAAGTAATATTATCAGGCTCAAGTTCAGTTTTATTGAATTAATGAAAATTCAAAATTACTAAGAGTTTTTTTAGTTGGAAAATATTATTATTTATATCCAGATTGAAACATCAATTAGTTTTTTAAATTTTAAATCTAAAAATATTAATTATAAGTTTAGCAAATGCCAAACAAAATTTTTAGTTACAACGGTTGATTTTTGTTGTTTTACATCTCTCGTGTCGGCTGATAGAAAGAGTATCCTAAGCCGGGAGTGGCCTCTATACTCTAGAATATTGCGCGCAAGTGGGTTTGGGTGCCCCATAGCTGGATTCCATAGGACCATATTAGTTTCATGATCGCGTTGTATAGTAGAAGTTTACAGTCTAGGCTTAGTATAGAATTTCTTCCCATAAGCCAATTCATTTGGGCTGCTTTTAATTTCATTTGGATCAACTTTGCGTCTATATGCGATTTCCATGTTAAACGGCGATCAAGGTGAACGCCTAGATATTTGACTACAGTGTGTTGCGGAATAGTCTCGGTGTTGATTTGTATAGGTGGGCATGTTTCCCTTCGCAACGTAAAAGTGACGTGTACACATTTCTGCTCGTTAACTTTTATACGCCATTGTTTGAGCCATTTTTCCAATTTGGATATATACCCTTGTAAGTTGATGGAAGCTTCTACTGGATTTTCATGGACGCTTAAAAAAGCTGTATCATCAGCAAATGTTGAGGTATGAATGTTATTGCTTACCGGTAAGTCAGAGACATATATTAAATAAAGTAAGGGACCGAAGATGCTGCCTTGGGGAACTTCGGCTTCAATCGACTACGGAGGGCTTAAAAAATTGCCTTCCCTAACTACAAATTTTCGTTCGTTTAGATAGCTTTTTAAAAGCCTGACGATGTTTGCGGGTAGGTTTTGCGTTATTTTGTGTATAAGACCTTCGTGCCATACTTTATCGAAAGCTTGAAAAACATCTATAAAGAGCGCTGAACAATATTTCTTTTTTTCAAAGGTGTCTCTAACTACGTTCACAAGTCTCTGAGTTTGTTCAAAAGTGCTATGTTGTCTGCGAAAACCAAATTCATGATCTGGAATGCATCCATTTCTAGTCACTATAGGCATCAGTTTGCTCATATACAGCTTTTCAAATAGTTTTGAAATGTTAGGCAATAAACTAATAGGCCGATAGGATTCAACCTTCGTATGATCCTTGCCGGGCTTTGGTATCATAATAATCATCGAAACCTTCCAGTGTGCATTTTAGTGCATTTGATGATCAAAAACGGATTAGCCGCTTCCGCGCTTTAAAAAAAGACTAGATAATGATTCATATTTGTACTTAAAAATTATTTATTGAAAATACAATAAAGCTACGTTCACATTTATCAAATATTTGCCCAAAAAAACGTAACCAATAGTTTTGCTTAGGGATAGTGTCATTTAACATGATTTTTATATTACAAAATAAAATTAATTCTTCTCCAAAAGAGTATTTTTATACAGTTTTTAAAAAATTCGAACCCAAAATTAAAAAAAATATTGGAATTAAAGGAAATAAATTTTTAGGTTTTTTCTTGGTTTCGTTTTTTTCGACAAATATTTGATAAATGTGAACGTAGCTTAACAAATTTACAGCAATCGAAAATAAATCTTGGATATGTTTAAAATGAGATTTTTATGAAAATGATTTTGGAAACATTGTTCAAACAGTTGGACGATAAAAATGGTTGTTAAAATATTTTCTACGTTTAGATTTAAAATAAATAATTTCAGATGTTTTATTTTCATTTATTTTTAAAAAATAAAATATATGTACATACATATGTATATATGTATGTAGTCAATATATGTTGTACTCGACGATCGCACGGCTGAAGCTAAAGACTGCATGGTATTTAGTGACCCGAATGTCTCCTTCAACCCCTTCTGTCATCATCTTGTTTTAGACAGCCCTTACTACTTTTATTATCAGGTGTATATTCGTTGTATGCTCTGTATTTTCGGAGGCGCTCCCACATACATATGTATATGTATGTGTACTTAAATATATATAGATATAAAAGAATATAAAACAATTATTAAAAAAATTACCCCCAAACGACTAAAGTAAGACTAAAAAAAAGACACCCGAACAGTAGCATATATGATTCGATAAGGGGTTAAAAAATAAATAAAAAAATATCACAAATTTAAATTTAGATTTAAATATGACTCCAAAATGAATCAATAATGATTTGAAAAGCGGGTAATAAAAGACTCCTCAAAATGACTCCAATTTCTAGCGTCGAAAGTATATTTTCTGATTATAAAATGAGCACATGTATGATTATTTAATCGAGCTAAGGAGTCAATAATGACTCGATTCGGATTTTTAATTTCATAAAATGCTATGTGTGATAGTTTAAATATTAATTACGTGTGTATTCGTTATAATAATAAAAATGAAAATTTCTTTAACTTCAGAATAAATTTAGTTAGAACCAAAACTTTCATTAATTTTTATAATTTAAAACAATTTAAAACAATAAGTGGGCATTAATATAAGTGAGTTAAAAAGTAAATCGAATGTATCTATCCCAGTAAATTTTAAAATTTATCTTATTTTTTGAACAGAGCTCTTGCATATGAATTATGTAGTGGCCATATCTGGAGCCTTAACTCTGAATTTTCGGATGCAGTGGTATATGTTCCATTCAAAACTTTCTTCGATTGAAATTACATACGAGTATGGATGTGTAAATATTAAATATCTCTTAATAAAAATTTCACATATAATTTCACTTATTAATAAAAAAAAAGACTTATTTATTTTTAAAAGAGTAAATTTTGATATTCATGCACTCTTATTGTCCTCTTGCGCAAAACTGCAACCATAATTATATTCAAATATTAAGTTTCTCTGCCTATACCACTTCCTCCGTTGCCAACGTGACAGAATGCCGGCAAGTAAAAAAAAATTTAAACAAGTGAGTTGCTCTAAAGGAAATGCGAGTAAATTAAGTTAAAAAAGTAAAAACTAAACACACAATTATGCAAAAAAAACATAATTTTCATGGGAAAAGGATGTTTCACAGACAATTTATTGCCAATACTTTTTCAAGTATCCTTGCAAATCCTGGCGAATGTTTAACTTTGTGCTTTCTTTGTTGTTTTCTTAAAACTGTTTTTCTTCTCAAAAGATTTTTTGTTTTTTACACTTTTTTCTAGCGCCGCCACCCCGTCCCAGATAAATATTAAATATTCTGAAAAATAAGACATTTTAACTAGTTAAGTCGAATAAAATTCCTACTTTATTATGTTCTATGTTATTTCTAAGTTCTTTTGTGAACTCCTGTTTTTTTTTTTTTTTTGATGTTAGCGGAATGTTGTAGGGATATTTTTTTGCAAATCCCGTATTTTTAGCGGATCCATCATTGATTAACCGATTTATAAATCTCAATTTTTGTATATCTACCGAAATACTGGTCCCATGTAAGCGTAACCCTAAAAATGTTTTTAATAAATAAACCCGCTATTTATGGTCCGATTTTCAATTTTGTTGTTCTGAAATCGTTTTTTTTTTTTGCCTGAGTTAAAAATAATGATGACTGTCTGATAATGATGACTGTCAAAAATCCCTTAATGCCGTTAGTAGTGCTATTTTACTTCCAGACATTATTTGTTTTTGTTTTCTTGGTTTCTTTTAATGCAGTGAATATTTAAATGCCAAAAAGGAAAAAGAAATTTATACAAATCCCGGATGCTTTAATGTAAGAAAAAGAAAAATAGATTATGGCAATGGAAATAAAAAAATCTGCAATTCCTTAGAACAACCCTAAACAAGTGCTGCTGGCCAATGCAAATTTATCAGTTGCACATAAAAGCGCATAACATATATCACTTACACAGAAAAAAATCAATTTAAATTGTAATTAAAAAGTTTGTTAAATTAGTTAAAATTTTTTTAAACTTGCACTGTAAGCAGATTACACTATGCAACACTCAACATATATCTAGGATGAAGGTGTTGTCGAGAACAACAACTAAATGGTTTTGAAATATTCCGCACACGTACAAAATTTGAGTATGGGTATCAGCCTGTATTTGGTTGAGCATCAACCGATTTCAAATTTATAAACATATTTGGAATGAAGACAATTATGCCTATTAAACAATTTATATATTATTTTAGTTAATGTCAGGTAAAATTGCTTATTTTTTCGTCATACATAATTTTCGGTTTTATTGAATATATTTTTCAAGTCTGGAGACATTCTTTCATGAAAATTGTGTAATGGAGCCGTACTAGTTATGTTTTCATATTTCAAAACCAGATTTTTAATTTCCATTACAATAACTACCAGAAAAATAGTATCAAATCTCCGATAATTTTATTTTATTCATATTTGTTTCATAGTGTTGTTACTACAAATTAAATTTTTATTATCAATTTAATTGAATTTATTTTTAATTATACATTAAAAGCAGTAAAAAAAGGTTTAATTGAAATAATTTTAAGAATTTTACTAAAATTTTAATAATTTTAATTAAGTAGTTAAATAAAAAATACAAGGGTTACTTCAAAACAATAAAAAAAAAACAATTTTTGTGTTTAGTAGAGTATGATTGATTCTTTCAATGACTTCCTGGCAAACTGTAATGCAAGATATGCCGATAATGCCGATTTATTAAAGTTCGTCTTTAATTACATTTAGAGTTTTCTCATATTTGAATTTGGATTTGAAAAAAAAAAATAAATGAATCTGCAGTTCCTAAGCGTATGTGTAGTCCGGTTACAGTGCAATTTTATACGGCTATTGAATTTAAGTTGACAGTTTTGATTTTATTTGTTCAGCAGGACCGGACACAAGGTGGGGCACCTCAGTCTTATGAAAAATTCACACCTATCTAACCCAAGCTGTTTTTTATCCTATAAAAAATAACTTCTTTTGCAGGTAGATTTAAAATATTGTTTAATACAAATTTTTTTATCTACCTCGATTCCCTGTTTTGCCAATCAGAAATTAAAATATTGTTCAAGGACAAAAACAAAATTTTAAGTATTTTATAAAAAATATTGGTTAAACAACGCGATTCTGTCAAAAGTTATACGCTGTTTATAATAAAAAAAAGAAAAAAAAAACGATTTCTGGCTAATTGAAACTGCCACACAAAATGCTTCCATTTTTAAGGCAAATTTTAGCTGCACAAAACATCCTTGGGTCGTGGAGCATATGGCCTAACGTAATAATAAGTGAGCAATTAGAAATAGGGAATTAAGTACTAACCAAATAATGTTTCAATATGTAAAAATGGAATAAAAACTGTATTATTATAATTCTCGTATTCTATTTCTGTTGAAAACTTGGTTAAATAGTTGATATTCATTCCCAATTAGTATCCACTCTACATAAATCGGTATGCTGATACGTTCTGCTAGTCTGATTGTATATACTAATATTTTTCAAAATAAAAACTCTTAGAAATTTGAATTTTCATTAATTCAATAAAACTGAACTGAAGCCAAATAATAATAATTTCTCATTTATAACCAAATTTAAATTTTAAGGTCTGCCTTTAAAATAAAAAAAACAACTATGAAGCCACTCTCAAATTTTTACAAAAAAAAAAAAAAAAAATATGGTCTGCACCTGGCGAAAAATACGGCAAAAGTTTAAACAAACAAAAGGAATTTTTTTCGGTCACCCCAAAATTATGTGACACAAAATTTTCAGCTCATTTTTTGTACGTTTCCCCATAATTTATACAAAAAATATAGGGTATATAAGATTCAGAACAGCCGAATATATCATTACTTTTTTTTCTTTTCAGGCATTTGTGTTAAGTTTTGAGCAAAAGAAATCAAATTATTTCATACAAATTATGTTAAATTTTCAACACTCCTGTAATAAAAATGAATATTTATAATAAATTTATTTTTTTTCAAATATACATTGCATTATTTAAACCATTATTTCAAAAATATAGTCAAATTTAACTGTTACCTGAATGGAACTCTGTTCTATTCTTATAACAGCCCTGCACTTATTTCTTAATTTAATAACTCTGTTTATATACCAATTTTTAATACTTTTTTTTACAACTGTTAAAATCTAAACGTTTAGAATTGCTATAAAAGCAGAGACATTTGCTTAAAGAATTCAATTGGCTCTTGCGATTCAAACAGTGAACATCTTGGTCTAGACTTATTTTAAGTACCGGACTTGTGCGCACTGCTGATATTTCAACAACCCAATAAAGTGTTTATTTTAAACAATATTTTATTGTTTTCTTAATAATAAAATTACCATACAATCTTCGTAATAAGATTGTATCAACATTTATTTAAAAAATCAATAAAAATACAGACAATGCTAAACATTAAATTGCAGAGAAATAGGTCCAGCGCATGTGAAACATTTCTCCATTGAGCTTTCTAGAAATATAAAAAAATTTAATCATGGAGAACATATTCTTTAAAAGTTTGCATAAAAATCTAAATTACCTCTTGCCGCCTCAGAAGAGTGAAACCAAACTTTAAAAAAAAATATACATCCATATTTTAGTTTAAAAATTGTTTATCATAAGATATTAAAACATTACCTTGAATTATGTGAAAAAATGGTATCAGTTTGCAACGGCCAAAGAAGAAGTCTTCATTTTATTGAATTGAATACATTACCATCTAGTGACCATTAGTTTATTCAAGTGAAGGTACAGAGATTCTTTTTAGAAAATCATTGACCAATGAATAGTTCAGAATATATATTATATACGATCGGAGGTTATTGATAGTTTATATATTACGTACATATATGCTTAAAGAATTATCTGCCGCCAATCTCATAAAATAAAACTGACACATATAAATAGAAATTATTGATTATTATATTCATACTACTTCTGATATTTTATTATTTTAGACAATTACAGTATTTTACAGCACAATGATACTTTTTGTGGTGGGTACCCTTCCCTCCACAATATTAAAAAATATACGATATGGATTTCCCGGTCAGCGATAATATGGTTGCAAAACTACAAGATGATCGGTCTTATAGTTTTTTCTTTTCAAACAAATACACAACTATACAAACACAGATTCATTTTTAAAACGCTTTATATTAACTTCACTTGTACTCGTATGTATGTATGTATGCATATAACGGAATCTTTGAAATCAGTCTTGAACCATTTTAAACGGCGAGATCTATTCAAAATTTCGTACACTTGTCAACGACGTATGCAAAGAAACTGATTCGATCATTTTGTCTCATTGTTCCACGTCGGTGGGGCAAATGTCGAATATCGCATAATAACTCTATTTATCGGCCGATATTTTAAATTCCTTATTTGCTTTGCACATGCAATTTGATCTATATATTTTTTTTTTGGTATTTGGAGTGTCAAATTTCCCCCTTCCTCCAATATATTTATTATCGCTCTACTCACCCATTTGTGAACCGATTTTGAAAATTAAATTTTTGTTTGAATGTGTTTGTTTGGTGTTGGTTTTCGAAATAATAACTACTGCATAGATTCACCGTTTATCGACCGATTCAAAATTATCGTATTAGTTTTCAATTAACGGTATGAGTTACAAAATTCCTTTTTTTTGAGGGAAAGTTCCGCGACAAAAATATCAATTATCAAATATCCCATTTGTGGATCGATTTCGCAACAGTACTGTAAGTAGCGGCCATCCACTGAGTAATTAGAATAGGTAAAAAAACCTAAAAAGAAACATTTTATTGTTAATCCAAGAAAAAAATTTAATTCTTTTACGACTCTGCATTGTGGGTTTTTATAGATTTTTATAGCACTGTTGCACTATTGATCTGGCGCTAAATAGACACATAAACTTTCTTAAAGTGTATGAGCAGCCATTTTTATTAATTGCATGACTTCGCCTACGGTTCTGCTAACCTACAACAAACTTACATTATTGTTTTTTTAATAATTTTTAATAATTTTAATAAAAAATCGACCTACGTTTTTTAATAAAAATACACTCTCGATACACGTATTTATACAACGAACGGGTCTTGTGAATTTAATAATATGATAAACGGATAATTTTTTAAATAATATAAATTTGTTAACACATATTTCTAAAAATATTTGCAGTAATTTTTCCTCTATAATAAACGAGCGAACGAACACCTCCGTGCACAATATCTGCGATAAATACCACCATATCTTTAATATTAAATTTTCACTTCATTATACTGATACATATGTATGTATGTAGATATTCGTAATTAGTCTGTTCTTTTGTGAATATACATATTAAATTACTTAAAAATTAAGATCTCCATATGTGTTACTTGCGTTACTTCAATTTTTTGCCATTTTTTTTTATTCCATTTGCACTTTTTTTAAAACACCCTAAAATTATGAACAAATTTTTAGTATCTTTATTTTATAAGAAATATATTTAGTCCATGCCAAAAAAGTCACATTTGTTTTTTCATTCCCTATAAATGAAAATTTGTTTATAACTTTTATATTTTACTTGTGCTTTTGTTAATTTTGAACATACCAATATGTATGTACTTCAATTTTATTTTTATTAATTTACCAATTTAAAATTAATTTTTTACCACACATTATTCTTACGCGATATATGTACATATGTATATATGTAGATGATTCTTATAAGACTTGTAAGAAAATTACAAATGTGTTGCCCGTAGACGTGTAATATCCAATTTTTCTTTTCTATCACATTTACCATATCGTTTACTTTTTTTTATTTGTTTTTCTTATTATTTATTCTTTTTGTTACTTTCTTCGCTACTTTTAACTCCGAACAAAAATGATTTCTCATCATCACTAACATTTCTTTATTAATTGCTTGAATCCTTTTGTTACTCTATTACCATTTGAGGGCAATTTGACACACACGCACACACACATACATTTCTAGTCAAATTCATATGAGTAAAAAATTACTCATATGAGTTATTTTTTAATGCAGGACGTAAAGAAAGAAACATACTCGTACATACTCACTTATTGCCCTGACACATCCACACATATGTATGCATGCAATGCTCCCCTAATTCTTATAATAGAAAAAAAAAACAAGTATCCCAGTATAAGAGCATAATAACTAAAAAAACCTGTAAAAGAATAACAAAAAGAGCAACAACAATGTATGGATACTAAAAAAGCTTATACGAACTCATTAAAAATTTTATATTCTATATTATAACCATGTTAACACATGTAGAAAGTTCACATTTCTGAAGAATTGTAAAAAAATCTTCGTTCTCTTGCGTATTAAACTCTTGCTACACTCGTACGACAAACTCATGTATGTCCTGTATGTCAATAACTTCTCTTAAAGAAAAAAAAGCCTGCTGTTCTTAATGCAAGCAAACTTCTAATACTGTTTTTTATTTTATCATTAAAAGAAGAGCTTTTGCTTAAAGAATGTTGATTTTTTCAATGCAATTTTTTTCATGTGGTTTTTGATTTTGGTAAATTCTCAACAAATTTTAGATGACGAAAATTTTTCTATGGAAAATGGAGAAAATTTTGTATAGAAGGTTTTGGTTTTCATTTAGCGAAAAAATCTTCATTAAAATTTTAATTGTTAAAAAAGTTTATATAAAAAACAAGTAAGAATGTTATATTCGCTACAAAATTTTGGGACTTTGGGTTTGCTGTAAAAAAAATTAGCTATAATTGTACTATTTAATATATTTCCCTTTTTTATATCATATTCTAAACAATTTGTGATTACTGGTCACTTCCAAACCTAAACAAAAAGGAGGTTGGAACGAAAAAAATAAGATTCTATAATTAAGAAAATATAGATAAAACAGTAACAAACCTCATTAGCATAGCTGCAGTGTGTTGAATTCTAACCCCGATAATTCTAGATTCAATGTTGGAGCACCCTCCGTACACCCAACAGCTCAATAATCGCAACACCCAAATTCTTAACATTGGTGACTCTGTTAACGCAACTTTTCAAAAAAAGTTTTGTTTTGCTCTTTCGGTTTGATTTTTACTTTAGTTTTTTAAATGAACTGAAAACTACATCCATACACGCATACAATTTTATTTTTACGCACAAACCGATGTTGCACTGTATATTCTAAAAGTAATTTTTGAAAACGTACTTTATGTAAAAGCACTTTCTTAAAAGATTGTTTTATGATTAATGATAAAGATCAGATGACATATTTTTGTACAAAATTTCAGACCGCTAATATTTTTTGCAGAGCAAACACTAATCTTTATTATATCAGATCAACATTAGATCTGAATTTAAGGGATATTAAACAGCTCTTTATTGCGATTGAAATGATTTTCTAATTCACTTGCTTCACGTTTTTTTTTATTTCACACATTTACTTTGCATAATAATCCGTATTTATATTTAAAATTATTATTATTTTCCTTTGCAAGAAAATTTATAAGGGTTGTTTATTTCTGTTAGAATGGTCAGTCGTCACTCATTAATCACTTAGTTTTTCTCGCTTTCAATCAGATAATTGAACTAACACATGCAGCCAAGTAGCAGAACGTGATTGCTAACAACAGGATTCTTCTTAAAGCATTTTAAAACTTGACCAGTGGTCAAACATAATAAAATAAGTGAAAAATATCCAAACGGATAGTAACAGCGAACTGCATTTGTCAGTTAGAAAAATCCAGTACAATAGAGATATTTTTTTTAAATCCAAAGACTTGCCATACAACTTTTAAGAAACAAAAATAAATTAAGCTTTGTTAAGTATGAAGAAAAATAAAAATGACTTAACACAAGTGCTGGTATGCGGTAAGCCCTGTACTCGTATTTGTATGTATGTTAGAAAACAAAGTGAAATGTTGTCCATTCTTGTTTTGTTTTTTCAAAAGTGATTTAAAACATTTTGTTTATGCATTTTCTTTGATATAAAATTTTGTATATAATTTTTTTTAATTAACAGGTATTGGCCTACAATAACATTATGTATATATTTTTTAAATTAAAAAATAAACAGGCCGTCTTCAAATTTTGGAACCTTAATACTGATAACATGGTAAGTTTAAATTGGGTAATTTTTTTTTTTTTTGTTAGAGAGGAGAAGAGAAACCACCATACAAAGTAAATAAGAATATTCACATATCTTAGAAACTAAAACATTGCATATCTTGAAACTTGATATATATGTAAGGAATTGCATATCTAGGGTTAACCTTCTGAGTGGCGGTCCTACAAAAAATAGAGCAAAGTAATTATATAAAATCAGATACCTGAGAAAGAGTGAATGTATAAAAATTTTATATGGGTTGTACCTAGAATCAAATAAAATTTTCAAAGTAATCCTAAGGTGATAGGTCGGGAGAAACGAGTACACCACTTACAAAGTATTTATAAATATATCTTAGAAACTAAACGAGTGAATTACCCCTACCGTGAATAATAAATGAAACTTTTGTTCCTGTGAAATTTTTATTCCCCTCGAAGTGAAAAATACTCTCATGTAGCTCCCGTGAAAAATTATTCCTGCTATCAGTTCTTAGTGAATGTAAAAAAATAAGGGGTTTAAAAAAATAAAAACTAAAAGAAATTTTTATTCAAAAATATACACTGGCATATATATTTTAAAGAAAACTTAAAAAAAGCAAGCTAAAAATTTTGTATTGTAGTGATAGTTTATATGCAGCGTTTTCTTATTACATTCTATCTTTTATTCTAATAAATATAAAGAATAGGTCAAATTATAGCTTCACAATTCTGCAGGCAATCGGCCCTTTGTTTTGCATTTTGTTGACCAAAACATCATTTTGTGTCTTATTATCAGATATTTTTCTTGAAACAAACTTTATAAGCTTTTATATTCTAATTATAAGAAGAACTACATACATGTTTTGCTCTGTGACCCAACAAAAATAAAGTAAAAATATCAAAGGGAAAAGTGAAAAAATTCCGATGAAAAAAATTATTAACGATAAGGGGAATTTTTTTCAGTGAACATTTTTTCACGTTGTTAATCTGGACTGAATAAACTTTTTTCGTTGGAGTTTTTCATAATTGCAAATATGTACGTGAAAAGTGAATGTATAAAAATTTGATATGGGTTACACCTATTTTAGGAAAGTCTTGAAATGATAAGAGAAGTGAAAAGTATATCGCCCATATAAAAAAATATTGATCAACGCATAACGCAAACTGGAGTTTTGTGTTTAAAATAATTTCGGGTTTTCGCGCATACGTTTGCATTTTGGCTTAAATGTAAATATTAATTAATTCAGTCCGACTTGTTAATAAAGAAAATAATAAATTTCTTGCAAATCTCCTAAAATGCCATTATCAATTAAAATCAGCAAATTGTTTTTATCTATACGAACCAGCTGAAATAAATACAAGCAAAAGCAGCTATTGCCGGTAACATGAGCTGAAGTATTTTTTTTTTTTGAACGGCGGCAAGTGGAAAGACGTTTACAAGCTGCAACCCAAACTCATATTCTTATTCTTGTATTATTTATAAGTAGCGGCGGCTTGTAAATGTTATCGCCGGCTCGACTGAAGTGTTTCAGCTGCTCGAAAAAGATATCTACTGTTATTTTATGACAAGCCATAAACATACCTTACAAAGTCTTATTATTTTATGACTTATTTGCCTGAAGCACGACAACAATTTTTTTAAGCCATTGTAAAATATTACGATATTACGACAATATAACTGATATGACTACAGTGTGAACACCCCAAATATATTTCACAACAATTTGTATCGTCTATATTGTATCAAATACACCTTCTGCTTATTAGTTTGTGAACACCCAGTGTATATTGTGTCGGCTTGAATCTTGTATTGATGGACAAAAGAAGAACAAGAGCCACAAAAATACTCTCTGAGAGTATATACAAATATACTGTTGTATGAAATACGATTTTTACAACAAATGAAAAAAAAGTAATGGTGTATTTAATTTTTATATGAAAGTTACCAACAACAAATTTTACACTATTGTATATAATACTATTATTATACACTCAATACAATGATACAAGAGGTTTGTGAATTAAGCAATAGTATCAGAAGAAGTGAAAAAGAAACACTAATTTTTACTTATAAAGGTTTATTTTATTCCACGATAGGGTGGTAGCGAAGCATTCCGGATGTAGCTAGTATTTTATAATATATTTTGTATATACAACAAATTGGCCACAACCTGTAATAAACGTTCGTTTGTTTCATTTTATCAGTAGTGGTCAATTGTATTAAAAGTGTTTGGCCATTTATTTCCATGAATATCAACTGGGTTTTTGTTTTTGTGAGTTTTATTATATATATATATTTTTTTTTTTTTTGAAAATAAAGCAAAATATCATAGAAAAATGGTAAAAAGTTCTAGTGTCCGGCTGGCTTTTTGTTCTTTTGATAATTACGGTGGGAAGGTAAACATGTTTGTCGTGCGTGCTAATGGGCATAATGTACTGTTTTCCGTTAAAAACCGGATCTGATACACAAGAGTCTTCTGTGTGAAGTTAAAATTCGCTTAACACATTTTTTTCTATTTCTTTTTTGTGCAAAATATACGTATTTTAACGTGGATATACAATGCAATAGTCAGGTTAGGGGGTTTTGTATCACCCCTTTTTGGCTACGTAATGCAGTGTTTCGGGGTATGTGTGCATGTGTGTGTTTGTAGAAAAGTTTTAATAATTGGAAATAGTTTGCTTGATTTGCATATTTTCGTCCATCATTTTAGCATTGTTTAGCTGGACATCTGCTTTCACAAAAAATTCAAGATTTTTTGAGAATTTTATCATTCGTTTTTGTTAATATAAACTGTTTATTTTATTTGTTACTTTTTTCGGAATTATGTATATTTATTTTTATTTTTTGTTTAATAAAAGTAAAGAGGGTTGATTTTTTTTCTTAAAAAGCTTGACTGTTTTGATTTTTCACTAACATGTGTGAATAGTAAAAAACTGGTTTTAAAAATTTAAACTTAAGCACTTTTTATCTGTACGCTTAAAATTCAACTTTTATGACTCTTATAGGTGACCAATCTTAGATTATTATAGTGGACAGTACACTATTTTAGTCTCTTGGCCATTATATATTTTATGTACGATATTATGTAATTTTTTTCAGCACATGTACCCTTTGAACATTATATTTCTCACAAATGTTTACTTTAGTTCACTTTCTTCATTACTTCCAAAATATTTAACAAAAATTTAAAAATCAGAAATTGAACACAGTTCTATCTCCGCAATCAGTTGAAAAATCGGTGGCTAAAGTAACACAAATTATAAATGAATTAAATTGAAAGAAACGCTGAAAAAATAGAAATGTGGAAAATATGTAAAAAAAGTGCTGCTAAAAATTTTGTTTAAATATTTATATACGAATTCGAAAACGACACTATTCCTTAAAAAATATAACGATGTTGGTACATTTTACATTTGCTCTGCCTGCATCTCTAACATGCTCCAACAGAAAGATTTTTTTCACTACCTAATAATATTTACGTTAGGTTAGGTTAGCAGGCCGCTGGTAAGAGGAAGATTTAGATTCCAGCTCACTTGGGTCCTGAAGTGGTCCCATTGTCTTGCCTGTAGTGAGGGATAGTATTATAGAAAGGGAGATTAGAGGAGTCTTAATAAGAGTAGGTAAAAGAGAAGCAGAGAAGAACAGAGAAAACAGGTGGGAAAAGTCGAAGCAAAGGGTGAGACTTGCAGCTAAGGCTACCGAGTCGCGCAAGTGAGAGCTCGGAGAGGGTACTGAAGGATCTTCTGCCTAGAAAGCGAAGGCGGTGATCCTCCATAGCTGGGCAGAGGCTTTCTTCTTCTTCTGATGAAGTTGCCTATATTTTCCGCGTGTCCCTGTATCCATATAAGGGTAACACTAGAATGATTAGCCACTGTATTAAGTGACTTCCTACATTCCAGGGTAAGAAGGGATGTTGTATACACAATTATTGCCGGTTTGCTGTCGGTTATGATTTGAATAACTCTGTTCGTTATCCGATAGCACCGTAGCCAATTTATTGCCTTTTTGATGGCGGATATTTCAGCTAATAATATTTGGACTGCTGAAAAATCTCAAATAAGATCGGTTACATTGTAGTCTCTCATAACCATAAGATGCAATTTTAAATGGAGTGTTTTGATGTTTAAAAAAATAAATTCAGTGGAAAACCCCGTTGGCGTTTCTTGAGCCACTTGGTTATTATGACATTATCATCGATAAATATTCATATCAGAATCAGTATCAGAGAGAGTTATGCGTGACAACGGTGTAACAGCGTCACTATTCAAAATAAAATAAATAAATTGTTACTAATAAACTCGAAAATTTTATTGTAGTTATCACGGTACTTTAGCCATTTAATAAGTTGACATTTGCATTTTTTAAAGTAAAAAAAATCATTATTTACTTCAAAAAGTATGAAAAATAAAAAAAGATTCAAATAAAGTAATGATTTTAATAAATATAGTTTCGAAATTCGTTAGTATTATACAAAATATATATACATACGTATAATTATAATTTTATATTTTTTATAAAATTAAATATGTATGTACGTAAAAGAAGAAAATTCAAGAAGAAATACATACATACGAATGTATGTGAATATATGTACACAAATGTGTCTGTATGTACTTATATGCATGTACATGCATATTTGTTTACATGCGTACATAACTTAAATTCTACCTACTCTTTGAAATATTATCTAATATTATAACATCTTTTTTCATGATTTTGTGCATAATTTGTCACATTTCAACCACAAAAAGATTAAACATTTCCAAACAAATAAAACAAACAAATTAGTGGTGTATAAACAAATGCAACGTACTCGGTATTTGAATACTTTTGTAATAACTTTTAAAAACACTTTGCTCCCAATATCACTCAACACCTTTTAAACAATTAAAATATTTTTTTGAATATTATAAGCAATATTCTATTAATCTAACTTGTTTAAATAAAATTTATATGACATTATTTTCACATTTTCAAACCATTAGAGACTACTTACTTATCGAGTATGTTTTTGTACACAACACTAATTATAACTTGACAATTAAAACGAAACAATGTTGTTAACTCAGAATCACAAAACCGAAAAAATCACACAATAGTTAATTTGGCTTTATTAAACGATTGTGAATAATGTATTATTATCTGATTATTAACTAATGTGTAGATAATCTCTACAATAAGAATGTTTATAAATAACACTGTTAATATTTTTCATTAAAAAAATACATAAAAAAATTATAAATGTAATAACTGACATTACTTTGAACTGATGAAGGTTGATTTTAATACTTGTGAGAAATAATTGAAAACAACATGTTTTATTCAGTCAAAAAATATCAAATGAATTTTTTGTTAAAGACAATTTTGGTTTTTTCTTAAGAAGTAATCTTTTTTGCTTTCAAACGATTTTTGTTTTTATTAAATTAGATTTAAAAAACTCTTTCGCTAATTGTCGAGTAGGTTATATAGTGAGATGAGCATAAAATAGTTTATATAATTTTTCTGTTCTTTTTTTAGATATTCCAAATGTACCAGATCGTCTAATATATCGCTGAAGTCTTCTTTTATTTTCTGAATTTTTAATACTTTGAAAAGAATAATTTAATTTGCATAAAATATTGTTATTTTCATTATTAATAACTTCTTTATCTAAATTATTGTGATTACTTTCGTAGAATATTTTAAACAACTTTCTTTGCTCGGAAAATTTTCAGAATTTCAAAAATATTATTAATGTATTTAAAAAAGGTCTCTCATTTATTCTTATTTTATTAAGTCTGTTGCAAAAGAATTATTATTTTTGTTGTTGTTGATCCAACAGTTTTGTATACTTAGGTTAGGTTAGGTTTCGAGGGCCGTCACATCCTAAAATTGACTCACGTTGGCCAGTCAGTTACGGTCCCTTTGTGATACGCTATAGCAGTTGGGTTAATTCACCTGTCGCCGATGCGAACCATCCCGATTGTGTCAGGAAGGCGGACAAGTTCTTAAGCCCTATATTTGCCAGACTGTCTAGGTCTTGCAGGGTGCTAGAGCATTAGTATAGTATTTCTTATGCTATTCAGCGCCGGACATTGGCATAGAAGATGAATAACTGTTTATTCTTCTTCATCATCATTTCATTTTTTAGATTTAAGATTTGAAAAACTTATTGATGTTTCAATTAGGGATGTAACGATACGCCATTTCGCCGATCCGATACCGATACTAAAAAATAAATATCGCCGAAACCGATACCGATACGCATATTGAAATTGAGCTCAAGTAAAAATTAACAAAACTCAAGTAGAGCAATTATCCTATTATACAAAATAACAGTGTTTATTAATGAGCCATTCAAATCATCAAAATTGTCAATACATTTCAGTTTCTAAAATTCAAATTTTCAAACTACAAAACGTCTGCAATATTTATGATTTTACAAAATAAACGATGGCATTCAGTTTAGATTGGCTCAAGATTTAAAATTGATATTAATACGATTTAAAAGACAACGAATTGAATTTTAGATCAGGTTAAAATTAAATTAAAATTATAAAAACAACATTGCAAAAGATTAATATATAAAATTGATTTTTGTTTAAAAAACAAAGTGTTCTCAAATTTTGCGGAGATAGATGATTTCTCAAATCCGTTTGAAGCAGACCTGCAGTGGAAAATAGTCTCTCAGATGCGACAGAACGCATTTGAAAACTTAAGTGTTTCTGCGTCATTTTCTTTAAGTTTGGGTCGGATATGTCATTGCGCCAGTAAACAATAGGGTCTGCGTCTCTAGGAATATTAGGAGATCTAAGGTATCTCTCGACTTCTTTGTTAGCAGAACCACAGGTTGGGATGGATAGAGGCTCATCCTCCTCGGATTCTCTTATAATTTTAGAAGTATCGCCGATATATCGGTATCGGTTGCATCCCTAGTTTCAATCTATAATTGAAGATTCAAAAAAAAAAAAAAATCATGAACAACATTTGTTCGATTAATTGACATTAATTAATCGATTTATTCGTCATTCGAAATTCGTCATTTTTAAATTGTTCGAACAAGAGTTTGTTTCTTTTTGACCGATTAATCGAATTATTTTTAATCGGTAGACAACTCTTTGTTATTCTTTTCGATTAGTTTATTATACAATAACAGGTAATTAAAATTTTTCAACTTTAAATATATTAAATGATGAAAGTTGAGTTATATTTAAAAGAATAATAGGTTTATTATGCCTAATTGTATAAATGAATTTGTATTACCTCTCTGTAACATACTCATTTTAAACATTAACGGCCCAATAATGCTGTAATTGTAAACGAAAAACAACTTCGATCTTCTAATCATCCATTTTATTTGGTTGTTTAGCTTTTGTGCCAGTTAATAAATAATAACTTAAATAAAATCGGTTATTAGTGAAATCCAAGTTAGTTTTTTTTACCTCTTCAAATCCAGCTATCAATACAAAGATCTTTCTTTGCCTAAATCGAGTAATCAATTGAAAAGGGCTGGCCCCGATTAAAAAACCGATGGGACTAAACTTCAATCAAATTGGTGGAAACAAAAAGAAGAAAGGAGGAGAATTTCAAAAACAACAGATTAGACTAAAAAAAATTCCTCCTGAAAATTATTTTTATTTATTTTCCGATATTTCGGTTAACAATGGTTAACGATTCTCGAGGAATATTTTGTAGTTTTATTTTTCTCCAAAATGAAAAATAAAAATATGTTGTTTATTTCAAATATGTTGAATATATGTATAAAACAAACAACATAGAGGAAAATGTCACGGATTTAGTTAATAGATCGTAAGCCATTATTAAGTTATGAGGAGTTACATACTTACAAATTTGCACACACATATATACATACAAAAATACTGCCCCACAGACATCATTTTAACAATAGTCAGTACTGATTCCCATGGCATCAAAATATCGAGATCTGATGCAAATCAGTAACTTTCTATTTTTTTTTTTGTTGCGGGAGGTAAAAAAGTCACCTATGTAAATAAAGCGTGATTAAAATATTAAAAAATAATGTTGAAAAATTTATAGAAATATTTTTAGTTGCAGTTGAAGCAAAACTCTTGTGTTTATTCAAAACATATGGAAAGTTCAACTAAATTCTTTTCTGAAAAAAAAAAAAAAAACAAATAGACAAAAGATAATCAATTGTCAAGCCGTTTTCATCTTTTCTGTAGAAACCCGACGATAGTATTTTCGGGACCCGCCGTCCTGTTATTAAAGCTTCTTTATTCTACATTAGTCTAGCAATAGTTTTTAAACAAAATATTAAAAAAATTAGTAAATTCAATTATATAAACATTATTTTTTTTTTGTGTTGTCGTTAATAATACCATGGCATTGGTTATTACAAAAATATAATAAATTAATTCTAATGATATAAAAAGCGAAAATAAAAATATAATACCACCCAACGCAATCATACAAAAATATTAAAACTTAGAGAAAAAGGGAGAAAAAAACAATTTAGTTTGTTATGCGCAAACGCCCTATTTTTTAAGATATTTAGGAAAAAACACAAAAACTTAAAAAAAAATATTTAAAGTAAGAAAAAATGAACGCGAAAAAATATTTTCCTCTATAAAAATTCTAAAAAGTATAAAAAAGGAATGGAAGGAAATAAAAAGAAAGCAGCAACGCCAAAGCTTACCAGTGTAGCCAGGTGTGAGGATTCATAGCCGAATTGGCGACTTTTGCTGCTGTTGGGAACAGATTTTCGTGGGGATTAAAGTGGTAATTTCTCATTTTTAGTAGGTAGGTATATAAAAATTTTTTGTTTTGAAAATAAATTTACTTAATTTTTTATTATTTCTACTCTTGTAACAAACCTTGGGCTTCATGAAAAATACATATGGAAAAGTCTATGTACCTACGCCTAAGTAGGTTCATACATACATATAAATAGTAAATCAAAATAATGCATTAATGAATGTATGTAAAAATACGTAACTAATGATCTTTAATATAAATATATTTTCTGGAGATAAATATGCGTATTTTCATATTTTTACTGGAGATTTGTAGGAACATCACCCTTTAAATTGGGGATATGACGCAATATTTACCTGGCTACCCTGACGCTTACAAACGAAAAACCAACCACATCTATGACAGCAGCATTCAACACAACAATGGTTGATTTTACTGCACACATACACACACCCAAACACACACTCACATTTTCACACACATGTATACTAACAAGTGCACGTGCCTCTTGGTATTTTTTTTCTTTCATTTTTTACCGCCACTAAGAAAGAATTATAATGGCAAGAAGGAAGGGCTTTGAGAAAAAAAAACTGCTGTACTTAACCAACGCCTTCACTTTGAACGTACAACACCACACACACTCACACATGAACACACCCACATAGCCCAATGCTTATATTCAAACTGACTTTATTTTTAAGTCTGTAGAATTTCTTACACACTCTTAGGCATCTGCATATACATACATACATACATACATATCTACATTCATACAACACTCTTTAAAGTTAACAGCTCCAACTTAACCGTTTATCCTGGTGTGGTGTGTTGTTTATGCAAAAAAATTATATACCTTAGTACATATACATATGTAGGTATTTAAAGAAAAATATTGTAAGAACACAGGAAAAATTTATGAAATGTAGAAAAGTTCTAAGCCACAAGTATCCCATAGGGTTAAACAAGATATAGTTTGTAGTCAATGGCAGACGAAATGGTAAAGAAGGAAGAAAATGAATTAATAATGATTGAAAAAAACGAATTTTTATTCGAACTGAATGATGTTTAATTAAATTTTTTTTAATTAGTCAGGCTAGAGTTCGATTTTTCTCATTGTTTTTATATTTTTAATAAATACATGCATACATACATATGTACATATATACTATATGGCTTAATATAGAAAAGACATAACTAGTTTGTTTTTGAAATGGCGTCTTTTTTGCTTATTCTATTTTAGACATACTTATGTACATGTGAACATTAAGGTATTCTCCCATTCTCCCATTCTCCCAAGGGTATATCTTACGGGCAATATTTTACTAATAATAAAAAAAATGTTTAGTACAAATGTCACGCACCAGAAGCGATTTAAAAAATGAATTAATATTTTTATCACGTGATCAACACGAAATGCTTTTAATTTAAGCTGCTGCCACAAATCTAGAATCTCATATGCTTTAGACCCATAAAATGTTTATTAAACTCCATAATATATTAATTATCACATAACTCTATCATTTTTGAACCGATTTTTAAAATTCTCATTTGTTGAAAGTAAGTGCTTGCAGTTGGGAAAAATCGGAGATGTTTCCCTAAAATAATAATCGAATAACTCCTTTGTGTATAGACCGATTTTAGCCATTACTTTTTTTTTTGGAAGGTTTTGGTTACAGTTTAGCTTTTGAAAATGGGGGCAAATTACCCGCACCCCACGCTACCTAAAAAAAATTGAGTTTATCGTTCCCATAAATTTTAGTTTTTTTTTTTCTAAATTAACCCATTTATATACTGATTTTCAGAATTGATTTTTTTTCTTCCATTTATTAATCAGAGCTCAAAAATAAAACAGTTACATAATTTTATTAAAATATACAATATACGTATACATACAACTTACATTACAAAGTAATTAATTTCTAAAGACTGATGCTTAGAGGTTGAAAAAAGGATATATGTATATGTTATAGTGCTTTAAACGAACATAATCATTACAAAAAATGTTATATATTTACAAATTTTATATGTACAGTGGAACTTGATCACTGAATTAAGAAATTTAAGTTTAGCAATTTTAATCAAACATATCTTGAAAAACATATACATACATATCGACGGAAGTTTATAAATGTTTTGGAATATTAAGGCTATATTCTGGCGAATTAAAAAGGTTAGTACACGATATAGAAAAGGTTTTGTATTATTACGTAAATCAAAATATGATTTTTATTTAACTATAATGAGTTAATTGTTGTTTTTTTATACATAAAATTTGAATTAAGACAAACCATTTTTGGACTAAATTGTTGTTTCGTTAATTAGAGACTAAGAAATATCAGTGTCACGCATATATAACTACTGGTGATAATGGGTTAAGCGAATGATTATATCAGATATATAAAATTGTGTCTCCATAAAATGACTCTTTTAAGCGGGAGACACTATTAAGCAGGATGCATTTAAGTGGAAATTTTGTAGTTTTTGCAATATAAATGTTGGCTTAACCGTTTGCCCATTAAAACGGGAAGCTTTTAAGCAAGAAGTGCTTAAATTATTTTCATAATTTCCTTTTGGCTACTGATGGTTCATTTTAGTTTTTATAATATTTTCCCATTTTTCAATTCATATCAAAAAATCGGTAACGTTATTTTTTTATTTTTGCGGATTTTCAATACGAGTCGGTCCAAGAACCAACTCTTTTGTAGTTTTTACAATATATTTCAAATAATTAAAAATTTAATTATATCAATTACACTATTTAACAGAAAATAAGAATTTCACAATTTAAAGATATCAGGATATACTTTTTCTTATTCTGCGTAGAAATTCAGTTAAATGTTTCAAACATAAGTTATACGTATTAAAATAAATGTTAGCCTTGACCCATTTAGTCCAATAATTCTGAAAAAACGACTTCAATACAAAATCCAATCAAACAGATAACACAATCGATACAATTAAGGGGAAAATTTAAAACCAAATAATTTACATTTCCAGTTTCGCGCGAAAGATTAAAAAATCTTCTGAAAAATAGAAATTATTAATTTATTTAAACTCTTCTTTTTAAATAAAAATAAAGCAGGAATTTTTACAATCGGTCTATAAATAGAGGAGTTAGGCTATAATAAATATTTTAAAAGATGAGATGCCGACAAATTTAAAGAACAATTAAATGGTAACCAATCTCGACCAAACAAATATGGAAAATCGTGCAATAAATGAAAGAGTGGGGACAAATTGCTCCCGTTTTAAAAGAAAAATTGGATCAAACAGCAAGCATACGTGTTTGAACAAAGCAATAATTCTGTAAATTGGTTTATAACTGAAGGATTTATTCGATAATCATATTTTTGCGGAACAACTTGCCTTAAACTAAATTAAATTTAATTTTACTGAAGAAGGCATCCAACCGTGTGACGAAATATCGATATACGTATATATAAAAAAGATTTTATATAAAAACGACCTCAAGCTTCAAGAAATATTATTATACTTTCTTTTCATAATTATTTCTGTTACAAAATTGTGAATGGAATCTTTGTTGGCAACCCACCCTTTTCATTCTTTCAAAGCAAAAAATAAAAAAAAAATATATAAAAAGAGTCTTGTGGGGAGGTGTTTGTCTTTTTATATAAAAATTTGAGACTATTTCCTTTTTATATATCTTTACATTCACATCTTTAAGAGTACATTAATATATATACATATAAATGTATATGTACATACAAATGAGATTGTATGAGTGTGTTTTTTTAAGATTTTTCTCATCTTTTTTTGTAAATTTTATTTCCACTTTTTGTTTTGCCATAATTATACTGGATAGCGTTGTTGTTGGTTGGTGGTATTACAAAAAATCCATGGAAATTCTGTTTTCTTTTTGTATTTGTTTTGTTGTGTTTCGTGAAATTCTCCAAGCATCTTAACTAAGGATTTTCTAATTGTGTATGAATGTTAGAGAACCGAAAACTCAAATATACAATTGGTACATACATTCATACGTATACACGTTTAAAGGATGTGAACGTGTAGACACAGTATACATATGTATATGTACGTATAAGTGCATATGTATGCGAATGCCTGCTTGGCTGGTAAAATTACTTGTCAATATTTTTCGTTATAAAACATGTTTTATGCAAATATGAACTTCAAAATTCTGATCAACTTCCATGTTCTGAAAACCCAATGAGTATGCCCTTGGACTTAAGATGCTACTAAGCCTAAGTTATATCATAGTCGTACAATTTAGTTAACTCTCCATCTTTCTCGCTCTCTCCATCTATTGTTCTCGAAAGTTATATTATGATCTAAAGCAGAAATTTCGCATTGACTTTTTAAGAAACCAATTTTTTTCATTTAACATCCCTCAGCCCGATTTTCCGACATTACATTTTCGCTAGAAATCGACGCTTCATAGATTCTAAAGTTATTCCGATTATTTTTGTTATGATGTCCGTAAGATTGGATGTGTGGCTGTGTGTGTGTGTGCGATAAGAGCTAGCAGCTAAGCTAACTTTTTAAAGCTAAATTTATTGTACATTCTAAGGTTTTCGGCGGAGGCTATCGATTCAAGGTATATTTTTTAAAATGTATTGAACCTCCATAGCTTTATCATTTATGAACCGATTTTCAAAATTATTTTTTGTTTCAAATGGTTCCGGTGCAGTTAGATCCTATATTTTTTTTTTTCTAAAAATCGGAGCTGAGTTGCTTATACATTTTCTCCTCCATGGTATTTTCTGAAACGACGTTAAAAAGTAAACATTTTTGAAAGTAAAACTTAATTCCCCAAAATAGGCAATAACGGCCCAATAATCGTTGCCATTGGCCTCCACACATAACTGTGGGGTATAACTTTTTTATGTTAAATCTTGCGGGGCTATCGCCTACCGTCAATATCTTTAAGAACATTAAAAATATTTATATCTTGAATACAGACAATTGTGTCACTGCTATACTATTATTTGATTAATTAATTTTTAAATCCCCAGAAATGGAACTTGGTTGAGTTGAGGTCAGCAAAGATCTGTCTTATGATTTCGATGCTTTCTTTCTGCGTTTAATACAAAATTCATGCTACATAGTACAAATAAGTTCACAGTATCTGTAATGGTATTTTGAAGGCCAAAATACATTTCTTTAACTGTATAAAACAAGACAAACTACCAGCCTTGTCAAAAGACTTAATTCCGATCGAAAATGGTTTCAATTTCAAAAGTTGAGTCTTAAGGAAACAAAAAACGAATATTGAAACTAACTTCTTTTATATTAAAGAATAGAAAAAAATCACACTTTTAGGAGCATAAGAAAAAAAATGTTTGCATGTTAATAAAAAAAAAGCTTGAAGTGACGAGTTTTATCAATAAAAATAATTTATCACTGTAAAATCGATATACGAAATATAGGGAATCTGAAGACTGTAAATCAAACACGATCGAGATACATTTAGGGAATTGAAACCGTTCTAATCGGAATGTGTATCTTGACGGAGGGATTAGCAGGAGAATCCCTTTTATTTTCATTTTCATCTAAGGTGGTTCGGCCTAATGTATGTATACAAATTCGATACACAGTTGTAAAATAAGCACTCACGTCTCTGTCTACCTTCAAATGATGTAAATTAAAATACAAACTTTTTTCAAACTATTTTTATCAAAGACATTTTTGTTTGTTTTTTTTTTTTTTTTTTTTTTTTGTTTTATTCATTTGCACTTTAGAAAAAAATAAATAATATGAGTTTCCTTTAACATACGTGTGTTTGAGGTGCATCTAAGGGTGGGTAGCATTTCTGAGCTTGTGTGCGAATGTGTGTTTGTGTATGTTAATGGCGGCAGCAATATAAAGGAATAAAAATTTTTTTAAACACACATTTTCTATAAAATAAAATAATAAAACATGAAAAAAAACATCTTTTAACAAAAAATATATTTTTAATTAAAACAAAAATTTTTTACTACAACAAGTAAAAGCTTAATTACCAAATCAATTAAACAACATGTGTTTAAAAAGGTCTAGTAATTGGAACGAATTAATGCTTTATGAAGAAATGCTGAAACAGTCTTACATTCGATATTTCTCTTGATTTGGATCCGACCATAATTGTCGTTATATCAAAACAAACCAACGAAAATCTGTTTTAAAGAGCCGTCATATGAATGAACCGATATACAAACAGCTAAAGCGTAACCACTTTATATGTAAATATGTGGAAAATTTAGCTCGCCATATAATTTGAGCAAGCGTATTTACTAGTTTGTTATTCCGTACTTAATTTCCGTATTATTTACATATAAGACCCATTAAATATGTACATATATATAGTATGGATCTCAAGGTAGTCGAATTACCCAAGTCCATATGTCTATATGTGAAATCGGTTTTCCGAAGCCACCAGAAGAGTTAGAGACTTGGGGTTTCGACAGATGTTTCAGAATTTGTCTTAAGACAATTCGTATTGAAATCAGCAAAAATTAAAAAAAAAAACAATTTCTCATATATGACTTGGTAAAAAGTATATAAAATTCGGTATAGCCAATATAGCACTTTTTTCATTATCTCCTCGATTTAAAGAAGATATCCAAGATTAGGTATGTACATAGGTATGTATTAGATGATCGACTCGAAAAATAATTTGTGTACCCTTTCCAACCGCAGAAGTTTTTTATAGTTCGAACCTCCATAACTCTTTCATTTATGAACTGATTTCATAAAATCCGTGGCAAATTGTTCCCCTATAATATTGATTATCGAATAACTAATTGATCGATATTCAAAATTACATTTTTCTTAAGAAATTTTAGCTAATAGTTCATATAATTTAGTTTTTAATTAAATTATTTTCTTATTACAAAGAAAAGTAAGACTGATTGCAGCAGTCGTGATTAGAAGAAGTGAGGTCTAAGCGATAAGCCTTCCGTGCAGTCAAAATTTTTTTAGATTCGCCAATTATTACAAGCAGCTGAAGTTTTTTTGGAATAAAAATATAATTTCATTAAAAATTTAATTATACGAATTTAAGAGTGAATAATTAAAATTTCTATGGATTGAACAGTTGTATATGCTTTGACTAAAAAAGAGTTCAAAACTTAATCCTTTTTTGTTTTTAACGATTTTGCTTGAAGTTTGTTCCTTGGTCTCATTAATTAAATCGGGACACCCCAACCAAAACTTGAATATCTCATAACTCCGCAGTTTATTAGCAGATTTTTAATATACCTTATTTTTTGTTTTTTGGGAGAGGCAAGTTGTCCTGTCGAACTATTGGCCCCTAGAATTGCAAGTGTCCACCAAAAATTTTGATTAAGAAATGAATATACTATTTATGGTCCAAATTTTAAAGTATTTTTATTAAAGATGGTACTTTACCCCTTCGTGGGAATCAACTAGATATAAATACTTGCTTTTGTAATCTGCTTGATTGGCTTTTGATATTGAAATCGGATTTGTTGCATGAATTATTTGGTAGCTACAATTATAGTTTTTCCAATTTATTTAATTAAATTTTTATACAAGTAAAGATCATTTACTACACTGAGGAGCGAAAAATTTCTCGTCTATGACGAAAAAGTAATGAAAAAGATTCGCAATTGATTGGAAGTACTATCTCCAACTCTCTCGAAATTGGGTCATATTTGATCAGAAATGCGAGTTGCAAAATACTTTTTCAGAATAGTCACGGATAGGTTACCATTTTCTTCCGAAAGGATAGTTATTTTTTACTTAAATATGAGTATGTAAATGATTATTTCAATTGCGCAGAAGGGTCTAAAATTATTCATATACCTATGTATGATCAATAGCTTTATTAAATGCTGACTGGGTGTGCATACGTTGTATATACATTTGTATGTACTTATTTTTTAATGTAAACGTATATGTTTGTGTCACAAACTGTGTTTGAAATACATACATATTTGTAGAAAAAAAAGTGTTTTATGGGTAACTCTAATATCTTTTATTTATACATATTTTCAACCCTTTTTTAAGTTTTTCTATACAAAAAGAAAAAAAAAAACAAATTAAATCATACTCGTACCTAAATATATCTTAAGTTTTTGTGAAAAAAAATATACACATTCTTAATAAAAACGAGAATGAGTGCATGAGTATGTTACACTCAGTTACATATATTCTGCGATATAAATAACGAAGCATTCAATAAGCAGGCCGTTTTTAAGGGCCCTCAATATATATGATTAGCCTGTGCTAAACAAAATTTTTAATTTCAACGGTTGATTGCTTGTTGCTTTACGTACCTCGTGCACAACTGAGAGCAAGCATATCCCTCCTTCTCAGCCGGATATGGCCACTATAATTCTAAAATATTCGCGCAACTGGATTTGGGTGCAACACAATTTTTTTACTCGGGCGCAACGTAAATGTGACATGTACGCATTTTTTCTCGTTATCTTTTATACGCCATTGTTTTAGCCATATTTCCAGTTTTGAAATGTACCCTTGAAAGTTCGGGAAGCTTCTACTGCATTGTCATGAACGCTTAGAAAAGCTGCATCATTAGCAAATGTTGATGTGTAAATATTACTGCTTAACGATTAGTAAGAGGCATATATTAAATATAGTACAGGACCAAGGATGCTGCCTTGAGGGCCTCCGGCTTCAATCGTCAGTGGAGAGCTTAAAAATTGCCTTCACTAACTATAAATTTTCATTAATTTAAATAGCTTTTGAAAAGCTTTACGATGTTTGCAAAGCAATATTTGTTTTCTTTTCAAAAGTGTCTCTAACTACATTCACAAGTCTGTGAGTTTGTTCGATAGTGCTTGTTGTTTCCGAAAGCCGAATTGATAATCTGGAATGCATCCATTGCATTTGGTGACAAAATCATTGCAATGTACATAAGTATATTTAATCAGCACAAAATATAAAGAGCAGAGGCAATTTTCTTTCTTTTTAAAGAATAAACAATATTTGCTCACAAAATAGAACCCAAAAAACAAAATTCTTTCTTTTTAAAGAAAACTAAACAAACTGGCACAACAGCTGTTTTTTTTTTTGGCGTTGTCGCAAGTCAGAACAATCGTATGACTAGGTAGCTGCAGTTATTACCAATAAATCATTCTTCGCTAATTTGTGGCAATCAAATTTTTAAAAAATGGATCAATTTTATTATTATGCACCAATTTCAGCACAATAAAAATTTGGTCAGATTGGTACATTTGCGTCAATCGTGTGATCCAACCTTTGGTGTGTCATATACATATATACGTACATATGTATATTAGTGATGTTACGAATACACGTATTCGTATTCGATTATTCGACTCTTCGCCTATTTTAATATATTCGTACTCGTATTCGTCAAATTCAAGCGAATATTTCTCGAATAATTTGCACACACATTTTCCCAAAAAAAAATATCATACAAAAAGTTTAAAAAAGTACATAAAATGCACAAAAATATTAAATTTTTATTTAAAGAAAGAAAGCCCTTTATCTTTGACGCGAGATAATAATCTTCTTAGAAAATAAACGAATATTATATTTCGTAACTATCATTTAAATTAGAATTTTCATTAATTCAATAAAACTGAACTTGAGCCTGATAATATTACTTTTCATACGTACGTACATCAATATAAGTTCAAATAATAATTACGTTTATTCGTAATAATATAAAAATATCATTTAAAAGTTCAGTAAGTATGCAAATTCATATCATGTTAAGTTAGTAATCAATTCTCTATAGAGGAATATTGGACTTCAAAAATGGAAGAACTAAAACTTAATATGTAAAAGTCCACCGAAACATGTAGCTGCGCATTCTGAGAAAATACGTTCTCCCTAACAAAACTGAATTACTAAATAAAAGCGCAAGCAGAGTAAAAAAACAAAGTCTCAAAGTATGTATGTGGGTAAAATAATTTAAAACTCTTCAGTAGTGGTGTGGTCTTCAAATTTGGCATTTCACTGTCATAATATTGATAAATACCTTAAGTGTTGTGACTGTTTTTTCAATTTATTGTTCCTGGCGCAAAGGGAGGGATTTTCTCCAATTAAATTTTAAATATTATGTGGCTCTAAACCTTAAAAGTAAAATTGGTATTCGGCCAATATTGTTTCAAATATTCGTATTCGTACTCGCGAATATTAAAAATTGATATTCGTATCATCACTAATGTATGTATGTATATACATATACAAAACGTTTAAAAGCGAAAACAAAATATTGTACGCTTCTAACAACAACAATAAACATACAAGCAGTAGGAGCGTTTACATAACTTTGGTTGCAAAAATAATAAATTCAACAATTACTCATGCGCGATCATGCTCTCCTTTCATATTAAACATTGATCGTGAAACAAAAACGATTGCACACTTTAGTAAACTCGTCAGCTTATACTACGTTCACACGGAACATGTTTCACTCTTTATTCATGCTTCAAACTTAGCTGCCAGATTTTTTTAGGTAATATCGTCATATTTTTGGGCAAAAATCGTCATTATCGTCAATATAGCTTATTGAAATCGTCATAAAAACCTCAAATGAAAAAAACCGCTTTTTTCCAACAAAACATATGTTATTAGAGGCAAAACGTAACAAAACTCTTAAATAAACAAATCTGAATAATAAAACAGCATTCCTTTGAATACAGAGATCAGATTAGCTTTCTATTGGTTTTGGTCGTGGGCTAGACCTTAGGTACCCTTACACCTTCTATATAGACTTACGTGGCAAGCCATTTCCTTCATTATAAAATATATACACTTCCCGTTGCTCTGTTAATTCAGAGATTGTCCCGTGCATATAAGTTTTTATGGGTAACTGACAAAAGGTCATGTCTATAAAAGTCAGATTACCCTATACCCCGGGAGGAGTTACATCTTGTTGTTGAGAATCAACAAGATGAGACTACCTATCCCCCGGAGGGACAAAGCTGGACATCATATGAAGGTGGAATCTTATCGGCCCATAAGTTTATTGCCTAATATGTCAAAACTTTTTTAAAAAGTACTTAAGAGCAAGCCGGCCCCAATACTGAGTAGTAATGGATACATTCCTGGTCATCAGTTGGCTTTCAGAGACAATATATGTAGCTCTATCGAACCAAACCAAAGACTTGAGATTGTGGTAAGAGACACTTTTGAAAAAAGGAATATTGATCTCTTCATTAATATTTCACAGGCCATTAAGGCCGGGGTATCTCAAGGCAGCCTCTGCAAGCCTTTACTTACCTTTAAGCAGATGATAAAGGTTTTCTAAGTGTTCTCGAGAATCCTCTACAAGCCTCACGCAACTTACAAGGGTATAAGTATATTAAAACTGGAAACATGGCTAAAACAATAGCGTATAATAGTTAATGAGCAGATATGTCACATGTTCCGTTGGTAAGGTCTGAGTTTTCAAAACACATGACAAAATATTTAAAAACAAATCACCCGCTGAAACTAAAAATTTAGTTTAGCTTTGATTTAATAATATATGTAAATAACCCTTTTGGATTTAAGATTTTAATACTTAAAGATATTTCAATTGAAAATTCAATAAATAAAAAACGGAAAAGAAATGTGTTAAAACAATTTATTTAATTATTAATTATAGATATGACCCATTTTGCTCTGATCACCAAACAAAAAAAAAAAAAACATCCATTTGAATGAAGATGGAGTCTTCAACATTAATTATATATCTTAAGGCCTTCAATCAGGCCAGGTACAGGTTACAAAATAACCAATAAGTAATTTTTTTCTTCTACCGCTGGTTACAACACACACTTTTAAGAAGCTTTTTAATGCCCCTCCTATTCCCTTCGCCCGTAAGAAAATGTTCTATTAGATTTTCAGTCAGGGATGCCACAAAGAAAAACTACTTTGTACAAAAAAATTTTACCATCAATTCGCTTGAGTTTATTTTATTGATTTTATGATTCTTTTTTAAAAGAAAATTTGATTGATCAGATCTCAAATGGAAAATTTGTTTCTGCAAAACTTTGGAAACATTTTTAGCTAAATAATTTTGCACACATATTAATGTTTATAATATACAAATATAAATATATGTACTGTAATATAGAAACGAGCTAACTCATTTGTTTTTTTAAATCGCGTATTTACCATATTCCGAGAGCTAACACGCTAAATTATCTAAATAATTAAAACAATACGATTTAAAAAAAAGTAGTTAGAGCCTTTCCTTTATTAAGGTAATGACATGTAGGTATGCACTTACATAAGATTATGATTAGTCTAGTTGGATATCAGCTTCAAATGATTTCCAATATTTTAAACTCAAAAATTTATTTTTAGTATTAAAAAAGTCAGAAGTCTCTTTTTCTTCTAACAAAATATTAGAAAACTCAACAATCCAAATCTTCTATATTATAAATAAGAGATGATATTTTACCAAACCAGGTTTGATCTGACCAGACTGGCAACCCTGTTAGCAGTACAAGCGAATTTTCTTGATATATTATTGGTAATATTTCGTTGCTTTGAAATTTTTTCAATAGAATAAATGAAGTTAAAGTAATTTGATCAGGCAGGGCTAGAAGGGCCAATTAAACAAGTAAATGAATGTTAGCTATAATAGAAATAACTAAAAAAAATAATTAATTGTGTGTGAGTTGAGACTAACAATAAAAATATGATTTTAATGTTGCAACGAAACGAGAATGATTTTTCTTCATATTTTGTAAAGAAAATTAAATCATGACGCTGATTTTCAAGATTCTAGTGTTGCCAGTAAGCTTAAAAAGTGTACAGCTGAGGAATTGCAGGTACACTATATTTTCTGGACTTGGTAGCTTACGAATTTCTCCCAGATTAAAGAAATATAGAAGCTCTGTTTCAAACATACCCAGCAAAAACTACTGCATAGGAGAGATGCTCGTTGTTGTTATGTCTCCTGCTTCGAAAAGCGCTTCGAACATGCATGATTTTTGTTCGCGATGTCCCACTTTGGAGCTCTTGTTTTTTACATAATAGAGCTTTTTTTCTTATCAACCAAAATGCGCTAAAATCATGTTTGAATTATCTGAATTAAGCCTTTGTTTTGCTGCGTCTTCTACTAACTTACATACATAATTCATCTGTAGTAAAATACACAAGTATAAAAAAATAAGTGAGAGAGAGAGAGAGGTGCAGGGACTTTTTGGACTTATTTCATATTTCTTGGGACATATCGCTCCTTTATTGCAACGTAGTCATATCTGAAAAAAACTCAAACGTGGCAAAATGCATTTAAAGTTTTCAAAGCGTAAGCTTTTATATGGACGGCTTGAGCATGTAAGCGGTTATAACTTGGGTTTAGATAGAGATATGTTTATGCAAATTTTTTTACAAAAAAAGAAGGTATTGAGAAACTCTTTTTCGTCAGTAACTGAAAAATTTTGTTTTTTGAGATATGACTATGTTGCAATAAAGGAGCGATATTTGATTTTCTTAATTTTTTTTCTTTTCGCATAGCGTTAGAGAGTAATCCCCGCCTTCGCTTGCTCAGAAAATTCCGTATTGCATCAAGATTGTTTTCTCTGAGATATTTCCAAAACCGCTTTAACTAGCTACATAATTTATGTTACGAAACCGGCTTCGAATTGGTTGAAATCTAAAGGAATGTTTAGATATTAAATTTATCGTTTGTGCTTGAAATATATTGACACTGTCTATCTAATATTTCTCTGATTATTAAATTTACGATCTTTAGTATACAAAGTTTTATTTAGTTTTAGAAATTTTTTGTACAAGTTTTTACTTAAATTTAGTACATGGCGTTTTTAGAGCGTAGACAAGATACATATATACATATATACTTATATATTATAGCTCTTTATATACAATTCTAAATAACATATGAAACCATAAATTGTCGACCATTAGCTTTTGTGCTTGTTGGGTGTAATCGAGTTAAGTTACGTAGGGCAAAAGGATGCTTAACTGTACGAGAGTAAATAATAGTGTCTGTCCGTCTGTTCGTCTGAACATTTGCTATTAATGTTTGTACTTCAGTTGTTACTACTGAAATTCTTTTGTTGAATGTTTTTTTTTTGTGTACCTATAAATATATAGTAATGGCAGACGTTTGTATGTATATATGTGCATATGTGTATATTAGAGAATAAGAAAAGGGTGTTTGCTATATGCTGCCTTCCTGCGCTGCCTTGTCGTTGTTATCAAATTTATTTCCAGCCATTTTTTTATAACATTTAAAAAAAAAGTTGATATAATATAAGATATACGAATTTAGATTACAGCTATAGAAAAAAAGGTTTTCTTAAGAAGAGTTACGTGAAAGGATGAAGAAACACATGTGCACATATACAAAAATACATACATACATAGGTACTCGTATGTACAATATACGAGTACGTAAGTATATATATTGCTTATTGTTTATGCTAATTAAAGGCAAAAGCCCCTCTCTCACACACATAGAACAAGAACAAGGATAAACTTATATTTTTACATACATAATTGTTTTTGCGTATGTTTGCATAAGTGTGCGTGTGAGCCTTACTATCTAAACAAAACATTTATTTTTTTATTTTAAAATCCTAACAAAAAGGGGAATTTTTTCTGTTTTGCTTGAGTTGTTTAAACATCTAGAACGTGATTTTAAAAATTTCTTATTTTCTCTAGGCATCGGAGTAGATTTTTTTATAACACACGTCTGCTTTTTATGTTGCAGTGAAATAAAAATTGCAAACTTTGGTTTATACCTATAACACTAGTGGCGTACCCGGCGTCTTTGCTTATTTGTTGAAGAAAATATAGATTTCCCAAGGAAAAAAACCAAACCATTTTAAAAGTGTAACCATTTGACAAATTGCCACAAATGTAGCCTGGCTTCAAAATAATTTATGGAATAAACTGCCCTTTCGCCCAAATAAATTATATTGAAAATTGATTTAGAAACACGAAAAAGCTCGAATTGATAAACTCTTTCTATTTTGAAGTCAGTAAAATATTACCAAAACTCGATTCTTCCCGTGTTTTTAATTAATAGTGTTTTCACAGCTGTATGAAATAACGCCCAATGAAGTATGTCCCAATGAAACGGGACCAAAAAAATTAAATAAGTACAAAAAAATTTATGAAATAAATCCAATAGAGAATAAAACTATTCCTAAACGTCAAATATAATACGTTCCAAGTTTTGGGACTTGCTTCATAATGAATAAGTTCCTATTAAAAAAATGAATTAAGTCCCAATGATATAGCCCAAAAAATATGCAATGAGTGCAGAGTTTATTATGGGCTCATTAGGCTCATATGTATGCAAAATTTCAGTAAATTTTTAGTGTGCGTAGCCGTTTTTCTAAATACTTTAAAGGAATATTGATATATTTCTGATACCTGCTTCGCATAGTGAAGGTGTCCTATAAAGCCGGCCATTGGTCGGGCTTTAGGATTTTCTCCAGCATGGTGTATCCTAGAGTTGTCAACCGATTAAGAATAATTCGATTAATCGATCAAACAAAACGAAACTCTTGTTCGAATAATTTTAAAATGCCGATTTTCGAATAACGAATAAATCGATTAATTAATGTCAATTAATCGAACAACTTTTTTTAGTTTAAAATGCATACGTCAAAAATGTTTAAATTTGTTTGTATGATATGAAACAAAGGGAGTACTTTATATCAACCAAATACATATTATTTTGGATGTTTGCAGTTGTTGTCGAACTGCGCATACCTACATAGTAGTCGTGCTATGTTTTGAATGAAACGTTCAAAAATTTTCAAGAATGGGCTTTTTTCACTCTCAGGTGAATAAATTAGAAATACATTAAAGCCAAAAAATTGAGCTCGTTTTGGAAGTATTTTACCAAGCATAAAAATGAAAAAATAAAAAGACGTGTCGCACTCGGGGACTGCCGCGGTAAAGCTATTGCATATCTTTTTTTTATCAACTTATGCAATTTCGATTTCAATTTCAGTGGAAGTGTCCCATACAAAGAAGGGCACCCTAGCCCCCCATGTAAAAAGTGCCTTACGTTAGCATCCTCCATCCTTCTCCTGGTTCTAAGCTACCTGCCCACCAATTTTCAGCCAAATCTGTTCAGACGTCCTTGAGTTATAAATAGTGTAACTAACACGACTTTCTTTTATATACATATATAAAAATCCCCTCAAAAACCCAGAAATCCCGGAAAATTTTCCGGGAAAAGTGGCAACACTGTAAATTTAAAATTTCCAAGCGGCAACACTGTATAGTCATCATAGTTTGACCATGGTATAATAAATATTATACCATGACATAGACTATACAAAAAAGAATTTTTCACTTCAAAAAACAAGAGACTTAAGAAACAAACTTCGTTTCAAAAACAATGACAGATTTTTTCCAGGTTTTTTCGTTTCATAAACACAAGACTTAAGAAACAAACTTTTTAAAATTTCTTGATTCGGTCGCCTCAAAGCCCGCGATAGAAGCTATGCAATAGCTTAAAAACAAAGTCACATGTAACAAGTGTCCTAAAGTATACAAAATTGTTGGATCAACAACAAAAAAATTAATAATTCTTTTGCAACAGATTTACGAAAACGTATTAAAATAAAAATAAATGAGAGACGTATAAAATTTTTAAATACGTTAAGAATATTTTTTAAATTCTGGAAATTTTCCGAGCATTGAAAGTTTTTTTTAAATATTCTTAAAAAAGTGAAACTAAACAATAAATTATACTCCAGATTATTTTATGTTGAAAGTAACCACAATAATTCAGATGAAAGTAATGATAAAGAAGATGTTACTAGTAATGAAATTAACAATCTTTTATACGAATTAAATAATTATAATTAAGTTGTGATTTTTTTTTATTCGAACTGAGTGATATTTAATCAAAGAAATTTTTAATTTTTCAGGCTTAAGTTCGTTTTCTCTAAATATAATTTTGTTATAAATTAAATTATTATTTAAATTAGAAAGAAAAATCTAGTGGCTCTTAATACTTAAACAGACAAAAAAAAATTAGACTGCGCGGAGGGTTGAACTGAAATCGATGTTTCGAGACTAAACACAGTCTCATCATCAGAGTTTTCTACCGCATAGACCTCACTGCCACCACGGCAGCCGCAATCACATTAGTTAAAAATCCTCTATCATTAATTGAATCTGCTGAATTACATTAAAAATTTCTTTGATTAAATAATTATATTAAAAGTATTAAAAATTCAAAATTCAAAATATAAAAAGACTTCAGCGATATATTAGACGATATGGTATATTTGAAAAAATGTAAAAAAGAACAGAAAAATTAGATAAATTATATTATGCTCTTCTCACAATATCACACCTACCTCGACAATTAGCGAAAGATTTATTTCAAAAACCAAAACCAAAAATCGTTTGAAAGCTAAAAAATATAGTCAACTTTTATTTGTAAAAGATAATTTCTTAAGAACAACCCAAATTGTCTGATTTCACAAAAAAAATATTTGATATTTTTTGACTGAATGAAGCATGCTTATTTGAATTAATAGTTTTATGTATTTTTTGTTAATAAAAATATTAACTATTTTATTTTTAAGTTTTTTGTATGAAATGTTTATTTTTTGTCAATAAATTTTTTAAATCATTTTTTATTCGTTGTTCTCATCGATTAATCGAAAAATTTTTCAGCTTTAATCGTTTGATCGAACGAACAGAATCAATTATTTGAATTATTCGAACAAAGTTGAAAGGCGAATAATTGATAACTCTAGTGTATCCTGAAAGGGGGATGCTTACTAAAAATTTTCTGCACTGCGTAGGGGTGTTTGATTACAGTGAACTAAAGATTGGAGAAAATCTTTAGCTAATCTACATTGATTATTTCATACGAAAATTTTGGCGTAAAACTCATATTCAAGGACTATCCAAAAGGTGATCTTACTAGCACAGCTGTCTCAGTTCGCTCTATATTATACTAACTATATATTCATACTAACTTTTATACCAACAAAATCCATGTTGTTTTTGGATTGTTGTACATGTTGTCGAACAGCGCCATGATTACAATTTATACATTTGTCAGCTGTTGACTTAAATTTAGTGCGAAAAAGTGCTGGCCATGTTATTTCGTAGCTGAAAAAAAAGTTGCTAAAAACATATTTCATGCTAACAGATACGTTTCGCGTGTTTTCCGCCATAAGAACTGAGTACTACAAAAGAATATAGTCTTTGGTACTGCTTTTGCAACTTTATTTCCCAAATATTTTATACGAAATACTTTTATATGCAGTTTGAGAGGATTTCGCACAAAATAATGAGCAGACTTTATTTCATAATGTACTAATTCCCAATATGTATGAAAATATTTTTGGACTTATTTCATTGAATTTATTTCATTGCACGCTATTTTATACCGCCTGTTTTCACATTGACATGGTTTTAATAAATTTTAAATTTAAATTTTACCATACAATATTGCTTAGTCTAATTCAACTTAAATCCTCATTTTAATCGGATAGTGTTATAATGAGTAAAATGAGTAACTACACTTGGTTTTTGCATAGATTCAGATTAACTTGATTTGTGGTGAAAATATTCTTTCCAGCCGTTACCTTTGGCCAATTAACCATGAAAGACCAAAGTTGTAGTGACCACTTATACGGTAGTTGATAATGTTTCATTACTAGAAAGAAATATTACAACAAAAGTATTTTCTATTTACATTTTACTTCAAAAATAAGTAATAAAGATAAAATAAATTCATTTTTTATTTGTAGAAGAAAATAACTCCTTAGTTAGTTAGTTAGTTACTTTTATTGAGACTCCACTTTTTTTTCATATTACATGTTTAACTATTAACATAAATTTTGTGTAAGCTTAAAACTATCAAGTATTATTTTAATAATATAACTTCATTTCGAATATGCACCATGCTTATAAAAATTAACTGCCTGGTCCACGATGTCGACCGCTATCGCTCGCTTGCTTTTGTGACGACAAACAGCTGATTTGCGCCACACTAAGGGTTTTCAGCACGACAAGTCGATCGACAATCAAAGCGAGCTATAACGTAAGCATTCTTGTACAAATTTGCGCCCCACTAAGAAATATTGTACGACAACAACTGTCAAAATCAGTCACTTGCTTTTTGGTTGTTGACTGAGAAATTAATTTCACAAAATATATAAAAAATTGGTTATTTTATAAATAATTTTAGAAATTTCATGATGGAAAATTGATATGTAGGTATTCATGTATATAAATATGCATTTTGATAAAAATATTCTTGTACAGCTAATAATTATTTATTATCAATAACATTTTTCAGCCTTAAAAAGGCAAATCTGAAGCAGATGCAGGTTCTGGTTGAATTTGTAAAATATACACAATATCAAAAAATTATTTTGGTATAAGTTATTTTTCACAAAATTGATTTATTGAAAACATATGTTTTGTGTTTACATTTGACGCACGGCATATTCAAGAGGTGAGCTGACTAGCACAGCTGACTCAGATAGCTTTGGATCAAATTTGCATACTAACTGATACAGTTTTACAGCATACACAAATAATTGTTAAACACGTAAAGCCAGACGACCGACAAGTCGATATTTAGTGGGTCGCTTAAGCGATCGATAGTGAGTGACTTGCTGTCGCTCGCTTAAGTTGTCGATCGACATTCTGGACCAGGCAATAAGTGTAAAATTTGAATTTTTTGTCCTTTTTTTAAGTTATTATAGTTAATAACAGTGTTTGGTCCCAGCACTTGACATTGCGAGTAAAGCTTTGTTTACAATAAATAAACTTAATATTAAAAAAAAAAACAAAAACTTAAAACTAAATCTTAAAATAAAAGCTAAATAAAAAAAAAATTAAATAAATAATAATATATGGAAAGTAATATTATCAGGCTCAAGTTCAGTTTTATTGAATTAATGAAAATTCAAAATTACTAAGAGTTTTTTTGTGTTTGGAAAATATTATTATTTATATCCAATCAGTTTTTAGCAGAACGTATCAGTACTGATTTCAAGGCCGCTACACCTCTCATCAGCGTTCAATTGTCCATCTTTACAAATTTCGTAAAGTGGATACTAATTGAGAAGAATATCAACTATTTAACCAGTTTTCAACAGAAATAGAATATGAGAATTAATTTTTAATTCATTTTTTATTCTACCTTGAAACAGTGCTGGTACGAAATTCCCTCATTACTGTTTGGAACTAATAATCAACAAGAACTCATAGTCCGTTATCATCAAAGTATTCTACTTTGTATTCTAACGTTTTTGTTATTTTTAATTTAAATTAGGGAAATTCACATATTACTGTGACCCCTGTTATTAGGGTATTTATGGCTCGTGCCCAAGCGGAATTAATATTTTTATATTATTATTATTACGAATAAACTTAATTATTATTTGAACTTATATTGATGAATATATGAAAAGTAATATTATCAGGCTCAAGTTCAGTTTTATTGAATTAATGAAAATTCAAAATTACTAAGAGTTTTTTTAGTTGGAAAATATTATTATTTATATCCAGATTGAAACATCAATTAGTTTTTCAAATCTTAAATCTAAAAATAGTAAATATTAGCAAATGCTAAACAAAATTTTTTACATCTCTCGTGTACGGCTGATAGAAAGAGTATCCTAAGCCGGGAGTGGCCTCTATACTCTAGAATATTGCGCGCAAGTGGGTTTGGGTTCAACTCATTTTTTTAATGTACTTTTTCGCGTGTTTAGAAAGCACTGTCTTCACCAACGCAAGAAATATACTGCGTGTTTGACCACCTGAAATCCCTTTCAATAGACAAAATATCTTAAATAACGTTGCCTTCAAAGTAGAACAAATTTTTAACAAAACTTCTCATCAGCTCAAAAGCATACTGAGCAATGGGAGATAATTTGGCATTATCATAAATATATTTATTTGAAAATCTTTTGTTTAAATATTGATAATTCTTTTCTATGCATTTTCTTACAATATGCCTCTCGAAAATCTCCATATTCCTCATAATTGTCTTTGAGATGCTGAACCGTATTGGAAATGCGTAGAGAAGAATTGGTCTAATGCTAACCTTGTACAGAAGCAGCTTCGTTTTTACTGCTAAAAATTTACTGTTAAATAATTTTCCAATTGCTCCTTTGACGCGATTCGCTTTATTAAGATTGTATAAAACGTGGCTATTAAATTTCATGTTTGTTAAAATTGACCCCAAGGTATTTGATACTATCCTTAAACTGTATCTCATTACCATTCAATGTTAGCTTAAGATTTTTGCTTTCTGGCACAACATTGTACTTACATTTTCCGGAAGCATTACGCAAACAAATAGCAAAACTCTTTGCGACGTTTATTTTAATACCCCAATGAGAATAAAATTCGTCAACTTTCCTTGGTACGATGAAACACGCGGTCTGTAGCGACTCATCGTGTGCGTATAGAAGGGAGTCATCAGCATATAATATACTGTGTGAGCCATTGTACTCATGAGGAAAATCATGTAAGAAACTGTTGTACAGATGGGGTGCCAACACAGAGCCTTGTGGTACTCCACAAGAAACGCTACCTTGACTAGATAATTTATTACAAGTCTGCACACCAAATTTCCTGCCATCAAAAAAGCTTTGGAACAGTTTTACAATAGTTGGGTCAAATCCGATATTTACCATTTTAAATAAAATGCCGTTATGAAACGCCTTATCAAAAGCTTTTTCAATGTCAAGGGATACCACCACAGTGCAATGACGTTCCCTTAAATTTTGTATAACATCAGTGTGAAGTTTCAAAAGAGCATGAACAGTAGAATTCCCTTTTTTGAAACCAAATTGCCTTTGTGGAATATATACATTATTAATACCTAAATCCATTTTATCCCTTATAATTCTCTCAAACATTTTCCCTAAATTAGAAAGTAAATATATCGGCCTAAGATTATTTATGTCAATATTACCTTTTATCTTGTGTATCGGTACTAGTGCTGGCAAATTCTACTACTTTTCATTACTCAATAATATTCGATACTTTTCATTTGGGTACTCAATACTACTCGATACTTTTAACGGATTTTTTGAATTTGTAACGCATAGTTTTTATCTGTATATTGAAGTAGTTTCTTCAAAAATTAAAAATAGATCTACAACTATTATTGGTTTTGTATGTCTGTATTATTAAATCAAAAATAAATGTAAAGCTAACTTTTAATTCACCGTTAACAACCTAAGAAATAATTTAATTGTTATCAAAAAAAATGTAGTTACGCATATAAGGGTTCATTGGAAAATTAATGTTTTGATTTGTTTAAAGAATTGAAAATATTTACAAATGCATGAACATAAATATGTGCCTGCATGTGTAATACATTGTGTATGTATGTATGTAAAAATTAAAATATAATATTTACATGTATGTATATATACATATATAACTAATATACATTTTTAAGTACATTTAAAATGTAATTTATCACATGTGGTTGTTCTATTTTATTGACTGGCAGCTTCATTTCGGCGGTTGGTTTAATTTTGTACAGTGATGTATTTTTATACACTATTTTAGCCACTCAACTGCTTAAAAATACAACTCTGAAAGTATCGAGTAACTACTTTTGAGTATTGAGTATCCAAAAAAAAGGGCAAATACTCGATACCCGGACCCACTACTCAATACTTTGCCAGCACTAATCGGTACTACGTTTGTTAGCTTCCAAGCATCAGGAAAGTAACAATTATTCAAACAATTGTTAAACAAAATTGTCAAATACTCAAAAGCCTTAATTGGAAATTGCTTTATGAGAAAATTAGAAATATTATCTAAACCACAAGATTTTTTGCTATATAGAATTTTTGCTATAGAATAAATTTCTTTGATTAAATATCACTCAGTTCGAATAAAAAATTTATATTTTATCTAAATGAGATATTTTACCAAATGAAATGAAATGAATGGTTGAGTAATCATTCCTTGTCTGTGAACCTCCGTAAAACAAAAGCAATGTTGTTTGGATCAACAGGGTCCACATTACCTGATCTTAATATATCTCTTTGTAATTCCAGCAATGAATTTATAAATCAGCATAAATGTTTAGGGATAATCATTGATAAACAGCTGAACTTCAGATCCCATTATGATTGTATTCATAGGAAAAGTCCATAGAAAGGTAATTCTGGGGGTTCTCTTTCGAGGCTCCACTAGTAATCATACACTGTTACCACGGCAGCCGGTAATCCCCACGGGTGTCTGTTTACTGGTGGTTAGATAATTGTTTCTCCTGTATGGCCCAAAGCATACCCATCCCCTCAAGGATTGATATGCTGTCGGGAATCGTGCTACCCGAGATGGCGGTATAATTCCGTGGCCAGTTATTGGTGAAGTCTCCTTCGGAAGACGACGTGGTGGCTGTGGATGCTACCAAAAACAGAGAGAGGTATTGGGGTCAGGAAAAGTGATATTGACAGTTACTGACACATCGTAAAAAAAAAACTCTTCTAATGGGCAACAAAATTAAATATTTATGCATGTGCGTTTTAAAGTTTTATGTATTTTGGATTTATTTAAGAGACAGCTTAAGCTCCCCACCTAAGTTCTTTTATAGACGTCGACTAACAATATAGGAGATTTAGAAAAATAAAAATATTGTTTGCTGTAATTCTTCAAAAATTTTCCAAAAATGGCAAAAATCAATTTTTTTAATTTTCTGCTGGAAAAAAAGTGGGACACTGTACTATTTGGTGTGAACTAAGCTTTTCTGTCGGGATATCGGTTATTGGCAAATAATAATTTTTTATTTGTTAATATTTATACAGGCTAAAGTTCGTAAATGTAAATAATCAGAGAAATATTAAGTAGACATTGTTAACATATTTGGAGCAACAAAGGAAAAATTTAATATCTATACATCCCTTTTTTAGAATTTTCAACCGTACTGGCCGAATAGAACAAACGTTGTTTTCGGTAGAAGCCACTAAATCTCGTCAGTATTCATGTGCAAATGCTGTCAATACTTGTTAGGTACATAGCTCTGTTGAATGTGATTACATATTATATTTATACACCATTGCAAATACATACAAATAGAATACGCGACTTATCACTACTAATGAATGCTAGCTGGGGAATTTTTTATTTTTATTTATTATTATAATATATTAAACATTACAGTGCTGCCAGCGAATTATATCCTACAATGCCTGATCTCGTGATTTTTTGTTCTAATCGGCGAGTGGGGTTGAAAAATCAAAAAATTTTTCCTTTGTTCTTCCAAATATGTTAACAATGTTTACTTAATATTTCTCTGAGTATTAACATTTACGAACTTTAGCCTGTATAAATATTAATAATAAGCAGTTCGTAGTAATTTAAGAAATTACATTTAATACACATTAATTTTTTTAATTTTCTGCTGAAGAAAAGTAGGACAGTAGTGATATTTGGTGTGGACTAAGCTTTTCTTTGCAATTTTCTGCTGATGAAAAGTAGGACAGATGTAGTATTTCGTGTGGCCTAAGCTTTACTGTCAGGACATCGATTACCAAAACAGGAGATTTAAAAAAAATAAAAAAAAAAATGTTTGCTGTAATTCTTCAGAAAAATGCCACATATGGCAAAAATTTTTTTTTAAATTTTCTGCTGAAGAAAAGTATGACATACTTCTGTAATATTTGGTGTGAACTAATCTTTTCTGCTCTGACTTCGATTAACAATACAGGAGATTTACAAGGTCTCGTAAAATGTGCCAAAATGCAAAAAAATATTTTTGGCCTTTTTCTGCTGAAAAAAATCAAATTGATTGTTGCACAAACGTTTGTTTGTGTGACTTTATTTAGCAGAAAACAAAACCAAAAATATAAAAAATAACGAATAATTTAAACCGTTCGTTACTCATCCCTGGCATATGGTTTTACTTGTTGGAGGCAGCAAATATTTAAATTTTTTTAAAGCAGTTGTAATGGTCTCTTAGTGTTGCTTTAATTCTTTTTATGGCGTATTTTTTTATTTAGTTAATTTTTTTTTATTTTGCAGACATATTTGCTGTTCCGCTTAGCCTGGAGTAATTGTGATTTTAAGAACCTGTTGCTATTTTGTATAAAAAGAATGCTTTAAAAAAATGTTCTACTCACATACACTTAAACACTGTTTTGCACGCTCATAATAAATATGCAACAAAAACAATTGTAACCAAAATTTAACCGAAGAGCCAACCATTTAACCAATCTCCAGGGTCAAGTTAAAATAAGTGCCGGAAAGGGAAGAAGCCCATAGAGCAATAATAAATAAATTTACCTGTAGGGAGTATGCAGTGCACAAAATGGCGTTTTAGCTAATTCTTTATTCAAAATACCTTAAAAATTAAAAAAAAATCTGTTCTAAATCATCTCTCCAGAGAAATTAATCATTGGCCTAACTTTTTGATGTACCGGTTTACCGTACTAATTAAGCTCTACGAAATTAACTTTAAGCTGCAAAAAGAACACAAATCTTGTATGGAGTTTAGCATTACGAAACCTTTTTTGTGTTTTAAAATAACTGTTATCTATCAATTGCTAAGTTTTCTATGTACCTATATATATGTTTTGCATTTACTTTTGGTAATTTTATTTTAGCCCATTTCTGTATATTATTTACTAGTTAGTAATATATATTGTCCAGTTATAATTTGCAAAAAATTGCATTTTTTTGCTGAAAAATCTCGAATAGCTTTAATAGTTGGTGTGAACTAGTCTTTTATGTACGGAATCGATCGATTATGAATCAATCACAATACAGGAAATTTAAAGAAAAAAGACACATAAGCATATATTTTATGAATATCGCAAAAGTCATTTCTATGCCATTAGTTAGTTAGCTTAAGAATATCTTCTTATATAATATGGTACTAAAAATATATATTTTTATTTTTGCAGGTTGGAACTGACATCATGATTTTTCGAAAGCAACCAAGATTTCATTATCCCAATTATACGAGTCTGTAAAAAATCACATTTGGCCTCTCCTTTAAATAAAACTATGAGGACTAAATGGATTTTGATGTCCTAAACTAAAGGAGGATTTTGCTGCTGAGCAGTGTTATGTTTTTTAGGGATTTAAGCGATTCTTCTTCAGGCATTGACAATATGATTGCAACCAAATGTATGGGTACCATTTTGAAATTTTATGGACAACACAAAAAACTAAGGCTCTGAGTACGGAGGAGCTAACTAAAACGTGTATACATATGTATTTATACGAGTGTGTGGAAAATTATAACCCTCTAACTCTACATTGTATAGGTATTTTGTTTAGTCCCTTTGACATGATGTTGGATCTAATATGAAATAAATGTATTCTTTATAGCATTCCTTCCCCCTCGATTTTTTTCTTCCATCATTTATCTCTTTCTATATATTTTCAACGAATTTTTTTAAGCATTTTTCTTTATACATTTTTTTTTGCATTTGTATTTATATGGTTGTCCAAACAAGCATAGCAACAGTTATAAATGTCAAATGTGGTTGTTGCGGCTCTAAATGTTGAACTCTATTTCGTCTTTTCTATTGAAAAAAATTAAAATAAAAAAATATGGAACCCTGGACGTTCATAAATCAAGCTCTGTTTTCGCAAGTCTTTATTTTTTTCTCAACATTTTTTTTGTTACCAAAAGCTATAAAAAATTGTGTCTGTTTTAATAAACACCAGCGAGTTGACTTGGTTATGGTTTCGTTGTTAATGAAATTAACTTGCCAAATGTGCTTTGAATTTTGTCAGTTTTTTTTATTTAATTTTTTTTATTCTTTTCAGTATTATGTGGAATGCAAAGGACCGATATGAATTGGCCATGAAAAGCAACAAGTGACATGTGAGGTTGCCTTTTGTTAAATTATTTCAATTTGTTTATATTATTTTTTTTTGCCAATAATTGCTGAGGCCTTAGAATTGAATTTTTATGCGGCAATTAGAATAATTAGAGTAATTAATTTTTGCACATAGAAAAAATATGATATAAATTTGTATATATAAAGGATGAACTTTACAGTTTATACAAAACCTTCTAATGTAGTGGTGTAACAAAGGATCAAAGTGATTTAAAAATATTGGTAATGAAAAATTAATAATAATATGCAATCCAACATTTTAGTGTTATTTTTTTTTTAGCAGTTTCTTTTATATAAAATGCAAAACTTCTGAAGATGAGTTTACATAGAAATACAAAGTACAGTAGTTTTCCGGTTTAACGAACCAGTACTTTGTCAGGCCTGTTCGTTAAATTGAAAAGTTCGTTATATGCCATATTTATGTCTAGTACCATGTTATGAATGAATAAATAACTAGAACTGTATTATTTGTCTGTATAAATAAAAAAAATTAAAAATATACAATTTATTACATTGGTAGCATAAAACCTAATGGTGTTTTCTTTTCTACAAAAAAATTCTACATCTCCATGCAGAAAGTGTACTTTCGTGTTTGTTTCTTAAAAATGTTTTGCTCTCTAAAAGGGCAGTGTGTTTGATTCTAAAAAAATTGCCCTCAATAATGGTGGAAGGCATTGCACTTTTTGCTCCGTTAAAATCGGCAGTGTTGTAAGTGCCCTGTAAAACAGCAAAGCGAATAATTGCAAGTGGCCTTATTAGTACAACAAGATCTAGCATTCACCAAACTGTAATGTAAAATGCATATACAAAAAATTGTTGTTTAGTTTTTCATATAGAGTTTGACACTTTGGTTAGAAAGCTGCAGATAATCTCCACTAATAACGCCACCTGGTATTAATTCGCCTTAACATGGGGTTTTTGTTTATAAATAGTGTTACCAGACGAAGTTGAAAAAAATCGCCTGGAATTGGGAAGTAAAAAAGTTAAGGTTTTAAAGTTAAAATTTCTATTGTTTCATAGGCCAGCCATGAGAAAACATTACATTGTTAATGCTAGATTTTCAGTAATATAGAATCTTACTGGATTCGGTGTTATAAAATTGCTCTCATAACAAAATCTTCATATGAAAAAATCGTTAAAAGTTCAGATCGATAAATCAGCTATCTGACAGCTGTATTTTCATGTTTACGTATTGTATGAAAATAAATTTGTGAATTTTTTATCATATTCAGCAATTTTAAACAAAAATGTTAAAAATATGGATATTGCCGCATCTATTATATGTGCAGAAATGACTGTCAATCAATTATTGGATTCATCCTCCTCATGTGATGAGGAAGATATGTTAAATTTATTAAGTCGTAGCCCTCATCCGCGTGTCAAAGGATTTGTTGAATTTTTTTTAATTGTGTAGAAAAAGCTTCGCTGTCAGCTGTTAAAAACAGTGCGTTCCACATTTTCATAAATCGAGTTTTATTGTATTGAAATAACGAGTTGCATTGTAACAGGGTTGGCAAGACATTTTATTCATGTGCCTTTCAACAAGGTGCCATTTTGTGTGTAGAAAAGAAAACACCATAAAATAATTTTAATGAAATAGGGGTTCAAATTAATTTTCAATTTCCTTGAAAATTTTACATAAAAAATTGTCTTGGAACAAAAAAAATTTGTTTTGTGGTATCTTCCTGAAGTCCCCTTAAAAGCAATAAAAGCGTTATCATTATTTCGTTGAGTCGATTGAATACAAATTTCGAAGCTTTTGATAGCATCTAGGTACATGTTTTATTTGTTGTTCCAAATGTTCTTCATGATTGATTTCTTCTATAACGTGGTTATCATCTTCCTCTTGTCTTGGCGGATTGTTTTCTACCCATTCGTTGAAGTAATTGGTTGTTTCTCCATTCTTGGAAATTAAACTCTCTCCTATTTTAAAATCCAAAGTTTATACTTTCCGCATTTTTTATTTTTTATAAGACTTTGTTTTGATATTAAAATCGTACATACTGTCGATTTTCTTAAGCCATACTTTTTGCAGAAATCTACAACTCGCCATCCATTTTGGTAAACACCAACAATTTTTAGTTTTTCTTTTAAAATAGTCTCTTTTTTGTACACATTTTTATGTTTATACCACGAAAGAATATGCGTAACTGATCATTGCAGCATAATCAAACAAAAATGCTACATAAACAAAATCTAAAATAGTGGTACTTTTGCTACTCAGTTTGTTTTTAGATAGAAATTAATTCAGATTTCGCTTTTTTAAACTAAAATTAGGAATCTTATTTGTTCGAATTGAGCACAAAAAATATTTTTTGGACGCTATATAAGGTAGTCAATGGAGCAAACTTGTGTGTTCGTTAAATGCAATGTTCGCAGAATCGAAGGTTCGTTAAACAGGAAAACTACAGTTTTAGGACTTTGTAGAACAGTGATGGAATTTGAGTTTTTTTGTTTTGGGCCAAATTGACAATTTAAAAGGGCAAAAATAGCTTCGAGAGGGTCAACAAAACTTTTTTATAATATATTTGATAACAAGCTTTTTATTGAAATAAAACAGTAGTACCTAATACTAATACAGTATATGTCGAACCTTTGCTGCAATAGAGTCATAACTCCAAAAAAATGAGTTTAAAGTTGCGCATTCGCTAACAACTTAATGGTAAACGAAAATTTAATATTTGTCTCAAAAGTTTAGTATGCAAGATATTTGAATGAAATTTTTACACATTCTGAAGCACGATATGAGAATTAATTCTGCATTATTAACTCAAAAATCTTTTTTTTTTGAGTTATGACTCTATTGCAGCAAAGGTTCGATGTGTTTTATATTAAATAAATTTAAACAAATACCATTACTCAAAAGCAACACCAAATTTTATTGTTCAATACAAATTTTACCGTTAGACAGTCTACTTATTTTTTTTGTGTTTACTTGATATTGGTACTACTCAAGGCGAATTCAGATGCATAGATGGTGATCGCAATAATAAAACAAGTACAACATGTAAGAAAAACCACAAGCATTTTGTTTTTGTAAAATCATTGTACAATGTCAAACTCAAGAAGCAAATAGCGTATTTTGACATCCCAAAATGATGAAAATGAAAAAAAAAAGTTAACAGCTGTACTTACAAGTTCACCTGTAATGAATTCGCCTTGGATACTAGCACAAGACAGGTTTGCAAATAAAAGTAAGGGTTTTTTCTTGACAACCAAAACAATGTTGTAAACAAAACTAGGGTTCGAAACAGGGAAAAAATTGCATTGAAAATGTACTGAAGGCTTTCAGTACATTTCAAACCGTTCTAACGATTTGAAGCAGTTAGTTAAATTTTGAGCTGAAAGGGCCAAAATAGATTAGAAAGTACCACAGGGCCATCAAACATTCAAAAGTGCCACAAATGGCACAATTGTGCCACATTTTCCATCACTGTTGTAGAATCAAAATATTATGAAACTCTCTTTGTGTATAAGAAGAGAGAACAAAAGTCTGTTGCAGGTGTTTTTTATGTTTACACGGATAATATTAATAAAATCAAAAGTCTGCGCTACGAAATAGCTGGTGATTACAGTTCAATAATATTTACAAAAACAATATGAATTTGTTTTTGTAATTATTGTATAGAAATGATGCCACCTTCAATATATAGCTGCTAAAGACACGCTGATAGAATGAGTATACGTAAGTTTCTAACATGGTTTTGAAAATAAACATTTACCGACCGCTTGTATGCCTTTGTATTCGTATTCTCTCCTACTCATACATTTTTCGTTTACAAGATGAGATTTTTTGACATACCGTAATACAATTTGTTTATATTATTATTATATATTACTAGCCTATCCCGGTGTGCTTCGCTACCCCCTCGTTATAAAATAAAATTAAAAGTATCCTATTGTGAAAATTTATTGACGATCGGTCCAGTAGTTAAGACTACATTACGATTTTTAATTTTCCTAAAAAGGGGCGTGGTCCCACCCACTTCTCTCCTGGTACGTATTCCAAATTATGCCAATGCCATATGTACCAAATATCATCGACGTAGGTCAAAAAATGCCCAAAATATGGCGATTTAAATTTTTGGGTTATATGGGCGGTGCCACGCCTCTTTGTCCAATCAAAACTTCATAAAGCCTATTACTTTTTCCAGAGTCACAGTAACATGCTGTGAAAATTTCAGGAAGATCGGTCCAAGGGTTTGGTTTTCCTAAAAAGGAGCGTGGTTCCACCCACTTTTCTCCTGGTACGTATTCCAAATTATGCCAATACCATGTGTACCAAATATCATCGACGTAGGTCAAATAATGCCCAAAATATAGCGATTTAAATTTTTGGGTTATATGGGCGGTGCCACGTCTCTTTGTCCAATCAAAACTTCATAAAGCCTAATCTTTTTTCCAGAGTCACAGTAACATGCTGTGAAAATTTCAGGAAGATCGGTCCAAGGGTTTGGTTTTCCTAAAAAAGGGGCGTGGTCCCACCCACTTTTTTCCTGGTACGTATTTCAAATTATGCCAATACCATATGTACCAATTATCATCGACGTAGGTAAAAAAATGCCCAAAATATGGCGATTTAAATTTTTGGGTTATATGGGCGGTGCCACGCCTCTTTGTCCAATGAAAACTTCATATAGCCTATTATTCCTTCCAGAGTCACAGTAACATGCAGTGAAAATTTCAGGAAGATCGGTGCAAGGGTTTGGTTTTCCTAAAAAAGGGCGTGTACCCACCCACTTTTCTCCTGGTACGTATTCCAAATTATGCCAATACCATATGTACCAAATATCATCGACGTAGGTAAAAAAATGCCCAAAATATGGCGATTTAAATTTTTGGGTTATATGGGCGGTGCCACGCCTCTTTGTCCAATGAAAACTTCATAAAGCCTATTACTTTTTCCAGAGTCACAGTAACATGCTGTGAAAATTTCAGGAAGATCGGTCCAAGGGTTTGGTTTTCCTAAAAAAGGGCGTGTACCCACCCACTTTTCTCCTGGTACGTATTCCAAATTATGCCAATACCATATGTACCAAATATCATCGACGTAGGTCAAAAAATGCCCAAAATATGGCGATTTAAATTTTTGGGTTATATGGGCGGTGCCACGCCTCTTTGTCCAATGAAAACTTCATAAAGCCTATTATTCCTTCCAGAGTCACAGTAACATGCAGTGAAAATTTCAGGAAGATCGGTGCAAGGGTTTGGTTTTCCTAAAAAAGGGGCGTGGTCCCACCCACTTTTCTCCTGGTACGTATTGTCTACAAACCATTCGGGGTCAACAGTGAACAAAATTAAAAACGAATCAGCCAAATCCGTCACTCCGTTATTTAGTTATGCTGTCACAAACACACGCCAAATCATTTTTATATATATTAGATATTGGCTGACTTCCAAAACGTTCGTATACAAAGTTTGTATACAGTATTGCTACTGTATTTAAATCACATACATATGCAAAGTTCCGAAGCAATGCAACAACTATAAAACCGATGCCGTCTTTGCTTTCTTACTGCGTTAAAAATACTTGGCGGCGGCGTTTTGAAATGGTATACATTGTACAATTATTGTACTGCGGCGTTATGAAATATGATGCTTTGTTCAAACACAAAGCAATTGACGTTTTGGAAGTCAGCCATTATATATATTATATTATATTACCATATAAATACACCCTAAGTAGGGTACATCAATCGTTTAAAATTAAACAGTTAGACTTTAATTGTTATGTGGAAAGGATGTTTTCTACCTGGATTTCTTATATATTCAACTAGATTTTCGTTGTTTTATTACATACATACGAGTATATTATCTAAACAGTTTCAAGTATCAACTATAATTTTTTTAATGCTACTTTTGATACATCATTATATTAGACAATTGCAGTTTATTAATCTGGAGCTTTAATAGAAAGCTCCTGGGAACAATTCATAATTCTAGCAAAAAATAAACAAAGAGAGAATTAATCAAAATAAATGCGAATAACCCACATTAATATGAAATATCTTGAATTTTTTTTTTATAAGAGATAGTACCCTCTTCAATATTAAATACAAATAGTAATCCTATTTGGATTTTCCGGTCATTGGTAATTGGGTAAAAAAAAAATGTCAAGATGATCGGTCTTACCGTTTCCCTTCCCATAACGAAAATACTAACAAAAAACAAAGAAACAAATATACAAACACAGAGAGAAACAAAAATATTAAAACAAATAATTAAATAAATAGTTCTGGCTTAAATACAAATATCTTAAAACTCAATTTCTAAAATCGGTTCATAAATAACGGTTAAATACTCTAATTAATACGTCCGTGAAGAGGTCAACTTTTCTTCCTAAGTTGTAAGCAAACCCGTTTAAAAAATATTTAAAATCATTCCATATACACGATAATCAACACTTTGGAAGGAAGGGTACGCTTTTTCTCAGCCGTAAATTAAAAATTTTATGAAAGTACTATTTTTAGGTTTAAGATTTTAATACTTATTGATATATAATTTGTAATTGAAGAGCCAAGAAATAAAAAAACACACGTATTGATAGTCTTCTCCATTTTTGAAATCGGATTAAAATTAAATTAAACGAACTTAAGACAGAATTAATACAATTCCTTAAAATAAAGTTAAGATTAAAATCTACATCAAACGCAGTCATTTCTATTATCCTCGTCAAAGGACTGCACTGATATTCCTTCACTGTGCTAATAAATCTCGATTGCCGGACGGCTATAGTATCATGCTGATACAAATCCTTAAAAGAGATAAGCATGCTACTTGTATTTTCCGTTAAATAAGTTTCCTGTAACACTTGAGAGCCTTGAAAAGCTTAAACCGAAATTTAAACTTTTCTTATTCTCGTGAATCAACTTCAATTTAATGAAATTTTAATAAAAAAAAAAAAAATACATTTCCCAAAACAAACATATACATACATACTCTTAAAAACAAATTGTTTTTGAAATTTGCATAAAACAAAACAACGTAATTTTTCTATTAACAGTTTATTTAAATATGGAATAAGACATACATAGAAAAAAATCAACAATAAATATTAGATTAATTTAAATATTGAGCAAATTTCTGTAAATATAAAATATAAAACAACAATATCAGGTAATTGATGAAAATCGATACAAAAACGTTTAAAGTTGAGTTGCTCACTTCAATATCGTTTTCATATCGATTTTACTTCAAATCGAATTCGATTTAATTTTACATTTTGTTCTGTGAAAACTTCAACAAAAAGTGTTTGTTTTTTGTCTGCAATAAATTGCGTTAAACTTAATCGAATTTTAATGATATAGCCCCATACCTAACGTATATTCTTTACTATTTGCAACAAAAACAAATTCAGAAATATCATGCAATGAAATTGTTTTGGGTTGGACAAAATCAAGCCTACCGCAAAAATGTAAAAAATTTACAAGAAACCACATATTCAATGCAAGCCATAAAACTTATTATAATTTGCTAAAGTTCTTCGCTCTCTGAGAATGCCAAAACTTTGCAAAAATTACGCACATTGCGAAAAACGACAAACGATTTTAAAGATATCATAATGATGATTAAAAAACGCTAAAACTTTAAGATATAAAAAACAAATTGTAAAAATTGCGAAAATGGCGAAAATTCGCAGAATCTTGGGTATATGAAAAATATTATACAACGCATTACTGATTAAAAGTTCAAAAACATGTAAGAACACTAAAGCTTCGGCAAAGTTACACCATTCGCAAAAAGAGGAAAACTCGCAACTAATTTTGATTAAAAAGTGCGAAAACTTTGAGAACTGCAAAATAAGCATTGAAAATCGCCAAAATTGTGAAAATTTGCAAAAACCTACTTATATTTAAATGATTTCAGAGCAAATGCAAGAAAGTAAGAAACAGCGTTAGATAAATTTTAAAATCTGCAAAATATTAATAATTTTGCGGCAAATATTTATTTAATTTGTAAAAAATTGAAACAAAAACTAATAATGAAAACGATTAGATTTCCATCACACCTAAAAGTATTTGAATCGATTTAAATCATCTATTTCATTTAAAATCGAGTCGATTTCAACAACATACCTGTATAATTCAAATTGTATGTGAGAAACAAATAACACCAACGTCACCTTCGATATCATTTGTGTTTTGAATGTGCGAAACTTTTATATGGTAAGTATAATTCAATTTACAAAGAGTCAAATTCAAAGCCTACTATGATTGAAATATACAGCAAAACAAATTAAACTCTAAAATATTTATGATCCACTTCCAAATTGGCTGTTGCATATTTTAGTACATTATGAATGTAGATATAATCTTAAAATTGTGATCCTTTTATTTACTATTTGTTTAATGCAAATAAATATTTTATTGGAATTTGGGTGGCGGAACGGCATATTCCGCGCCTGTATGGGACCAATATTTCTCGAGGAGGATAAATTATGCAACCAGACTGCAAAAAAAAACCCCAATCAAACAAATACAATATATGTATGTATGTATATTTTACATCGGTCAATAAATTAAGGAGTTTTCCGATAATCAAGTATTCAAAAAAATTTATTTTAACAAATTTTACGCCTATTTAAACTCAATATTTTAGGGAAACAAATTGTCCCCAATATACCCAAAAAATTTATGGTGTTAAAATTAAAGCAAGGCTTTTTTACCAAAAAATAAATAACTGAATATTGAAAATCTTTTTTTAAAGGACAGATTTATGGAAGGTTAAATGTTAAAGACCCCTTTGAAACGACTGACTCCTTTTTTTCAAGTCGTTTAAAAAACAGATAATGATTTTTGTATGCACAATAAATATGACGCAAAATATTCCATCGTAGAGTGTAAACACAAATGAAAAAAATCATGAAATGGTATTTAAAAGTAAAAAAATACCACCATTTAAAATTTGTACTTCTTCTGGTTGCAACTTTTGTTTTTATTAAATAAATCCAATAAGAATCTAAAAAGGAAATACTCATCCCCCTTTCGGTCAAATCGTGAAACTATTAAACATTGGTTGATGTCTTCGCAAATGCGATAGTTATAGTACAATCATGGCGAGGATGAAAATGATGCTATAAATAATGGTAAGAAATCTTACCACGGTAAGAAAAAGTGTTTTATTTTATTTTTAATGACTACAAAAGCTCTAATTGATTTCAAAATACCAGTAAACAATAGTGTGATGAAATTGATTGTGTTCATTGATGACTTTTTATACTCCACTTTTCAAATTTTATATATTTTGTTCATTTCCAATTTTTAAAAATTTCAACCCAGACTAATGTCGCCGCACAGTGGCTCGGTTTGACTTTTTTGTAGCAAATATTATAACTTTTGAAATAATGAAAATATTTTAAAACTTCAAAAAGATGTTTGAAAAAGACTTCTTCTGCTATTAAACTGTTTATCATATGTGTTTCAACAAATACAGGGTGCTCCAAAAATCGCAGTCAAATTTTTTTATAATTTGTAAATTTTAATAATTTTATTCGGGCCCAAGCTCATACCATTTAATTAAATAAAATTCTTTTTTGCTTTATTTAGCTTTGCAATTTTAATTATTATATATTTATTGTTTCAATATTTCGAACACCTTCGGTGTCTTTCCTCAGGCAAAAACTATTATAAAAAAGATGTATAAAAATATTAATTTCAAGTTCTATTCGAGGTATAATTTCTTTGCATTAGTCTATTCGTTAATAAATGTTGCTGTAGGTTGTATTTTGTTCTTAAAGTAACACACGCCGAATTTTAAAACATTCCGAGCTTTATTTGAACAGATATATGAATATTAATATTATATTTATATAGGGTGTGCTCGTTCCCCTCAGCCTACCGCACCAAAAATTCGCTGGAAGTTGTATTTCTTTCTTAAAGCAATATACGCCGAATATCTGTACAAATTTTATATATAATTTTTATTAAATTTTTTTATTTGCGTCAAAGATGAATATTATTAAAATATTTTTAGTATTAAAGACATAGATATAATTATTTTTTGTAGTTTTTTATATAAAAACATCAATTTTGACTTTTAACAATGGTAAAATGTGTTTATAAGAACTTTTTATTGGTTAGTTCTTTACAAAATATTCATCAGCATTGGGAGCAATGTCTAGCTAATAAACTTATCATTTCTGAACTAAAGATACTTTTTTTGCAAATCTTTCCGTGATCTAACATGTCTTTGTAATGAAATAAGAAGATGTGATGAAGAAAGCAACATGTTGAAGAGATCTTCATTCTCTCTAATGCGTAAAATCTTGCAATTTTTTGTAGTTTCTATTTCTGAACTTCAGAGCTTCTTCTGAAACTTTTCCAGTTGGTAAGAACTGATATACAATAAAATTTTTCCCATGAGCCAAAGTACCATGGGAGTAAGTTTTTTTCGGGATGCATTTGGGCTAAAATTTGGTCGGTATTTGATGCGTATTCTTCCAATATTGATCCATTGATATTTTTTTTTAAGTTTAGTACATTAAATATAGATTCACACCAGTGATTTTAGCACTCACTACATCATTATCAAAAAATTATCTCGCCGATTGCCATCATTTGTATTTCCATATCCATACTTTGAATAGTCTACTTTGAGTCCAATTTTTTAACAAATTCTTCTTTTTTGCTAATATACTGTTTTTTCTTTGGTGATGTATTCTCGGCAAAAGGTTCTTCCACCCATGGAATTGTATAGTCCAGCTTCAAAATGAACTCCATTCATCTAATTCTAGCAAGCCATTTCCCCTTTGTAATTGTTCTCATCACTGGTTGAATCGTTCCAATATCTGTGGCTTTACATATAGCACATTTCAAAGTTGACTAGGGGTTCGCAATTACATTCAAAACTTTACCATCAATCAATTTTAGCCTATTCAGACGTTGTGGACTTGCGATCGACACAGCCTTTGTGATACCTGATTTTGCCTTTTCTTGGTCTCTTACGTATTTTACAGATAACGCTTCCGATAAATGTATATGGTGCACACATCACCTTCAAGAAATTTTTGCGGTCTACCTCTTGTTTGGACAGTAGAGGTATCACGGTATTCAACTTCTTTAATTGTTGTGAATTCATCTAACTAAGCAGAATTTTTTTCTCATAAAATTTTCTTTTGTGGGACTATATAATGAATGAAGTCTAGTTTTCCGATCCTCGATTTCTTTCGCCCTCGTAAAAAGTGTTTAACCTTTGTTTAATAGCCGGTTTAAAAGTACCTTCAGCATCGGAGCTTTAAAATAACTCAAACAATTCTGCACTTTTCTAGGACATCTTCTGATCTTTTCATTTCTGTGTAAAACAATTTAAATAATGAAAATAAAGAATTTAATTTTTATCTTATTGATTTGTGACTTAACACGTCTTATCGCTGCGCTTGCTTCTTAAAGAATAAACATAAGACACATAATGCCGATAACTAAAAATATCTATCAGGTAGTCTTGTTGTTGAATTTTGTTTTTGGGAAATCTACTCAATTATGGACTGTAATTATTTACTACTAATTATCCCTCTGCAGGTGATTACTTATAGCGTAGACAGACGACAGCCTTAATTTGCATTAGCAGTCTTAATTCAAATTAACTTGTAAATTATCCCCATCCCAAAGTGTATAAGATTTGTCGTAAATGCACGAAATCAAACTGAATTTATACTGAATTTAGATATTTCAATGTGGCAATACCGTCGATAACCTACACCATCTATTGGCAATTTCATTATTATTGTAAAATAAAAATGGATTAAAACCCATGCATGCACAATTTTTACATTTTCGAGCAGCTTAAACAAAAGTAGTTTCAGATAGATTTTAAAATAAATAATGATTTTTCACTAACAGCATAGCTGCTAATTGTACTGTCTGTCGTCTTTCCATTGGATATCGATATAAATGCAATTAAAAATTGTTGAAGAACAAAATAGCACTGTTCATTTACTTTCCATCACTATCAGCGTTGTCAACTTTGAAATTTCAAAAGGCACCAAAATGGAGAAAAAAACGCGCCATTTAACAAAAAACGCACCAAGTTCAGATTTTTTTCTTATTGAAAATTTTTATTGAATTAATTTTGCGTCTTTACAACATTTAACTTTAGTCCAAAATTCTAATGTTGATATAATATTGTGCCATTGCATGAAGTGAATCATTCTCCACCCTTTTTCAATACTAGATAACACTTCCACATCGGATTCAAATTATACTGCTAATGGCATGATATGATATTTGCAATGGCATAAAACATTTTGTACAATGCTGGTTGTTGATTTCGGTTGTAGCTAAATGGGCTTAAAGCTGCAATGTGTTTCCGTGTTCCAGCATGCCGAACAAGGTTGGATATTTAAGCGTGATATCCCATTTGCAATAAAACCATCTTGCTTTTGTGTTATTATTTGGTCAAGGCCGAATCCATTGCTTAAACTCAAATTGTGATTCCCAAATCCTTTTGTATTTCGCTTATGATCTCCTTTTTTAGACTCCATTCTTGACACTAAATTTAAATATTTCTTTTAGTAAATATAAATTTTATTAATTTTAGTGTTACAACCCTTTATATAAACTTTTACGCATTTTATAAAAAACGAACAATGATCGCAAGTCTCAAGAATACTTTGTTTTTGCTAAGCTCTTTAACAGACTTGACAACAACTTTTACGACAAAAAACAATTATGTACTCTGAAAATCTAAAAGGGACAACAATTTTCTTGTAATGAAATGTTACAAATTATCTATAACAACAAGACGGTTTAACGGTTGTAAATGTGTTTTGGTACAGTAAAATTGAATGTAAAAATTGTACACAAATTGAATGAAATGGTATTGAAACAGTTGTATTTTTTGTACAAAATTCTTTTTTCTCATATTGAAACAAAAAATTGTGTTATGACTTGGAGCCACCCAAAATTAAAAAAACGCACCAAAATTAAAGAAAAAGCGCACAACGCACCAACTCAGATATTTTTCGCACAAAACATTTAGAAAAGCACCAAAAAAGGTGCGAAACGCACCAAGTTGACAACGCTGATCACTATCCATCCACGAGAGAGTAAAAACGAAATTTTGTAATATTGCTCTCAAAAATATTAAAATGTAAATGAACACTTTACCATCCAAAATTGTCAAGCTAAAATAGTGTTGTAATGTAAACATTAAAAACGAATCATTTTTGAACTGGAAATGCGTTAGTTTACAGAAATTACATAACCCCATCTGTTGCACCATCCTCCGACACTAATATACTACATCCTGTGTTACTTAGTTCCATTCCTTACAAAATTTAATCCAAATCGGTTAGCAGAAACATCGGCGAAGTAAAACAATTAATAAAATGCCTGACAATATAGCTTAACAAAGTTAATGCGTCTACTAACACCGGAGGCGCCTCAACACTGCTATAAAAATTAACATAACGCGCAAAGCAGAGTTGTAAAAAGAGTTAAGCCTTCTACATTTTCAACATCTATCTTCTCTACTCTATCCCTCTCTCTAAATTCCGGCACAATGCACTGCATACGTAGGGGTCATCCCCTGAGTGGTGGTCCTAATTAAAAAAAAAAAAAAAATTGCAATAGGATATATATTTTATCGTTTAAAAAATGTACTTACATTTTTACTGCAAAATCTTTCTAATTTTATATGCAAAGGCAACACAAAATTTGCCAAAATATTTTAGTTTTAAACATATTTTAGAAAGCTTGATTTGTGAATACAAACACAAAACAGCTGTTTGGATAATTCTTGAAATTATAATTTTGCTATGAAAAATTATCAACCATTTTTTCTCTCTAAATTTGTTACTCTCTTTTGACGATCTCTCGTTGAAAGCTTTTGGATTTAATGAACACTTTTCTATCAATAATTGTTAATAATTGCACACAATTTACAGTAAATGAACATACCTTATATTGCGTACAAACAAACAGCTGTTTACTTAATGCACAAACTATCGTCTGTCAGGGCAAAATGTTAATCCTCATTAGTAAACTTTTAATGCAAATTAACTCTGTCGTCTGTCTATGCTATTATTACTTACTGATTGTAGTACGCATGTGTGTCGCCAATTTGGCATAATTAATTAAACCGAGACTACCTTATACTACTTTTTTCACATTTTTAAATCTTCAGGGATTAATAATTAATTATTTGTTGCGGTTCTTAAAAATCAATTGCTTACAATCATTTTATATTATATATAAAACTATAGTTAAACATTGTGAGTAGTATTAAAACTTTTTGGAAAGCCTTTACGCCCTTTTGGCGAAATCTTCATTTAAATAAAAGTTATATCACTTTTAATCAAAAAAGTTTTATATGTCGCTACACTACGTATTTTGGTTTTAATAACGAGGTTCACAGAGCCAAAACTGCCTAATAGAATCAATAAAATTTTCTCTATGAAACGCTTTTAGGCTAAGGGGTATCCCAGCAGAAAGAAGCGAAGATTTTTTCGAAGAGATTCCTTATTGTTTTTATGTGGTAAATATTATTAATTTTTTCAATAAGAAAACCACATAAAATCAAGAAGAAAACTTGTTATTTACAATTTTTTTTTACCCAATTTCCGTTATTTTTGCACCAAAAAAACAATCCATAGAGAAAAACTTCTTGATTCTATTAGGTTTTCATATGAATTGTAAATAAAAGGGATTTCTTATTGATTTCATTAGGTCGTCTTATTGTTTTTTTCAAAATGGTTTTCTTCTTGATTTTATTAAGCCATCTTATTGTTTTTTTTAATAAGGTTTTCTTCTTGATTTTATTAGGTTTCTGTATGATCATGTGCAAATCATCTTCTTAATTTTTTTAATAAGAATGTCTTCTTTATTTTATTAGGTATTCTTATTGTTTTTTCAATAAGCTTTTCTTCTTGATTTTATTACGTACCTGTATGATCATGTGTAAATCATCTGCTTAATTTTTTTAATAAGAATATCTTCTTGATTTCATTAGCTTGCTTGTTATTTCATACATATAAATCAACATAGGAACAATTTTTTCATAATTTTTTTGTGCTACAATAAATCATCTTCTTAAACTGGCTGCTGACATGTATTCTAAAGTAAGGTGTAGTAGTGAGGTGGTTAGAGTGCCAATCTACTAAACCGAAGTTCCTTGGTTCAACTCCCTAAATACGTAAGTTTTATAAAAATGTGTTTTCATCACCCCTCCATCCAGATAATACAAATACATGTTGTAAATAAGCATTCGGGACGTACCATGACGTTCTGATGACATCATATTTGTATTTCCTAACATCACAACAGAGAAAACAGTGCCTAATAAATACCTAATAAAATAGAACAAAGTTAATAAGATATCTCTACGAATTTTAATAAGGAAAACCATTTTGAAAAAATCAATAAGAATGCCTAATAAAATCAAGAAGAAATCCTTTTTGAAAATATCAATAAGAATACCTAATAAAATCAAGAAGAAAACCTTATTGAAAAAAACAATAAGAATACCTAATAAAATAAAGAAGAAAACCTTTTTGAAAAAATCAATAAGAATACCTAGTAAAATCAAGAAGAAAACCTTATTGAAAAAAACAATTAGAATGCCTAATAAAATCAAGAAGAAAACCTTTTTGAAAAAATCAATAAGAATACCTAATAAAATCAAGAAGAAAACCTTATTGAAAAAAACAATAAGAATACCTAATAAAAACCATAAGTTTCCTTCTTGATTTTTTCAATAAGGTTTTCCTTATTAAAATAATAAGACTTCCTTCTTGAAAAAAAAACCATATAGATATCTTATTAATTTTGTTCTATTTTATTAGGTATTTATTAGGCACTGTTTTCTCTGTGTTGTCACAATTTTTTTTTTTTTTGCAAGTGACCGGGCAAGATCGGGCAGCCAAATTTTTTAGCATAGTTGGTGTATGAAACAGACAAAGTGTGCATTTTACTCTATTTAATTCCCAAAAATTATCCAATAGTAGGGAAGAAGCACGCCTACTAAGAAAACATGAATTTTTTTTTAGTCGAATTTAAATAAAAAATAAGTATTTGGTAATTGGTGGCAAATTCTACATAAAAAAAATTTTGAAACCTGAAGTTTTTGTCGAATTTTTTTTCGTCTTCAATATAGTTTAACTTATTTCTCAAAATTTTATAGTCAAATTTCTTATTTTTGCCACGGATCTTAGCAAAATGAACAACTGTGCGTCGTTTCAAAGTGAGTTAAATTTTACTTATTTTTATGTTGACCCCAAGGACAGAAGAATTGAGAAATTCGAATTTCGTTGTGTATCCTTTTATATTAAAATCAATGTTTAAAATACTTTTAATTTTTTTAAATTAAAATTGTATATTTCTTATTTTAAAGAAGAAAAAAGGACGCAGTCGGGGAATAAGAGGAAATGGACACAAAATTCACTGGTAGGACTTACAGTCAACGTAATTAAAATGAATTGTCAAGAAAACAAAAACTGTTTTGTAAATCTTGTAATTTGTTTTTTCACCGAAAAAAAATTTAAAGTAATGTATAGAGCAGTAATGGGAAGAAAGTTATCAAAAGGTTATCAATTAAAGGGGTATATATATTTTTTATAATGTTTGAATCTCATATATGAACCCAATTTCAAAATTCTTTTTTTGTTTGAAAGAGGTTGCTAGCAGCCAGGTCCGAATTTTATTTTAAATCGGGGCGATTTGTTCCCTCGAATATTGATTATTGAATAACTCCTCTTATTATGGACCGATTTTAAAAATTCTTTTTGTGTTTCAACGGGTTCTCATGCAGTTTGGTCCTAATTAATTTTTATCTAACTTGCGGTAAATTGCCTTCCTCTAAAATAAATTGATTGTCCCATCACTCTATCATTTCTTCAATAATATTATGTTTATATATGTTTATGTTTATTTTTTTCATAATAATTTTACATTTTATAAGGGTAATTAAAATTAATAACCTTTAATGGAGGGGTTGGGGATTTTCATCAATGTTGTGTAAAATATAAAATTCTTTAATGATGATTTTGGAAATAATAATTTGGAAATAAAGGGATTGGGTAGAGAAGATAGATCGCGAAAATGTAGAAGGCTTAATTCTTTTAAAAGTCTACCATGGCGTGTATTATTATTTTTAATCCGCAAAAAAACAATAGGTACAATAGGCAACCGAAGTTCCTTGGTTCAACTCCCTGAATACGTAAGTTTTATAAATATGTTTTCATCACCCCTCCATCCAGATAATACAACTACATGTTGTAAATAAGCATTCCGGACGTACCATGACGTTCTGATGACATCAAATTTGTATTTCCCAACATCACAACAGAGAAAACAGTGCCTTATAAATACCTAATAAAATAGAACAAAATTATTAAGATATCGCTACGAATTTTTTTCAAGAAGGAAATCTTATTGTTTTAATAAGGAAAACCTTTTTGAAAATATCGGTGAGAGAATTGTTGAACAACTGTGCCATCCGTTTGAAAACAGTAATCGAAACATCACACTCCACAATTTGTTCACGCCGTATTGAATTACTAGAAAGGTTGTTTCCTAAATGCTTAACAAGTCAGAACTTATTATTGATTATGTAGTGTATTCTATATTAATATTATTTATATTATTATTCATTTTTATTATTATTTATATTGCATTATTTAGAGTCACCCTAATGTAAATTCCTAAGGACATTTCTTGGAATTTACATTGGAATATTTGTAGTTTAGGACAACAACTAATATTAAGTTTGTAGCTTTAAGATTACCGTTAAGTTAGTCTTTAAGTCCTTGTTTTTACGAAAATAAATCAATCACTTTCTTAGCCTCTAATCGGCTTCTTATTTATTTAAAACACAGGCAAAAAAAACTGCCTTTACTCTATTCTTGACAGTGGCGTTTTTAAGCGCCGGCTACTATATATTCTTTTTGCATAACACTACACTCATCAACTCACCACATAAACCACATAAAACATAAAACGATGTAGATGCGCTTGATCAAATGTAACACAAATATTTTGCCACTCGTACACTTCTATAATCTTATCGATATTTCAGGAATTGCTGCCTTTGTCAAATGAAACTATGACGATAAATATTTCTAAAAGATTTAATTCAGGACCTTGTGATTCCACATATAAAACGGTGTAGTATTTTAAAATTAAATAAAAGTAATGTGCCCAATGTTCGAAGACGAATTTTCAAATCAGCCAAGTCAGATGTAGATGCTATGTGCCCATCGAAAATAAGCAGAATCTGTAAGCATTCTTGTACAATTTGCCACAAAAACACTTGCAACGAGCATTGTTCAAAAGTTTTAATTTGTTTAAAATGCGAAAATAAATAAAAAAAAAAGACTTAATGAAATGAATTTCAATAAAAATCAAAATAGCTTCGGGGATTGGCTACAATAAGTTACAAACGAAACTAAGTTTTTGTTGATATTTCTATAGACCAAAGTTCGTAATGTGGTAATCAAAGAAAATTATATATTGTTAACAGGCATTTTAATCAACAAAGAAAAATTTTTTATCCAACAGCACTTGACCTACGTTCACACTTATCAAATATTTGCCGAAAAATAACGTAATTCCAGTATTTTTTAAATATGTTCTCGCATTTTTTTAAATCCAATGTAAATGACACTAACCTTAAGCAAAAGTTGCGGTTACGTGTTTTTTGTCAAATATTTCCCAATAGCTTTAGATTTCCTTTTCATTCTACATGTGTATATATGGGCTATGTAATCACGTTCAATAGATCTACCTTAGGGACTGTGCACATATCACGTAACCCTCCAGTGGGGCGGGGATTAAAGATATTTTTTACGGATTGGAAATTTTGCCCTGGAAATTGTGTAAAAAGCGTGAATAAGTGGGGTATAAAAAGGAGTGTTACGTAATATCCCAGCAGAAAATTATTATGTTTCTGGAAGCAGTAACAAAATTTCATGCTTTCGAGATGCACAGTTTTGAAGCGTTTCCGGGGCTGCACAAAAAGAAGGCAGAGAGATCGCTCAACTTATTTTTAAGCACGTTGAAGTTGGTCGGCTGTTTACATTTAGTTGACACGAATAATAAAGTAAACACCGAATGGTAGAAAAAATTTAATTTAGATGTTCTCCGCCACTCTCTCTCTCTCTCTCTTATTTATTTATTTAAACTTGTGTATTTGCCTACAGATGGCTTATGTAAGTATGTTAGTAGATGACGCAGTAAAACGAAGGCATAATTCAGATAATTTAAACATGATTTTAGCGCATTTCGGATGTTTAGCGCTCTTTTATGTAAAAAACAAGAGCTCCAAAGTGGGACATCGCGAACAAAACTCATGCATGTTCGAAGCGCTTTTCGGAGCAGTAAGCACAACAACAACAAGCATCTCTCCCTTACAAACCTGCTTCGGCCGAAGCAGTAGTTTTTGCTGGGATGTGCATGATCGCTAACAAGTAGTGAAAACATTACACACATGATAACTGACAAAGTTAGTGCCTTCTACCGAAAGCAACGTTTATTCTATTCAGCCGTTTATGTCGAATCTAAGTGATGTTTGGATATTACATTTTTTTCTTTCTTTCTGAATATGTTAACAATTCCTTTAGTCTATAGAAATATATTAATAATAAGCAGTTCGAAATAATTAAATTAATAGAAACTAAGTTTTGCTTTAATAAGTGCCAGCTTTCATTAATTCCATTATTATCGCCAAATGTATGTGTGCATGTTTATAAGTACATGCATATGGTTTAATTTTTAGCTTTTGCTCACAACTGTACATTATTTCAAATTTTGTAACGCCATTTTTTCCGGCCGTATATATTATTTTTCCACTTACCTTTTCTAATTTAGTTTTGCATGAATGTGTATAGACTCTTTACATTTATTTAATTTATTTTAATTTTAATCATTTTTAGGAGCACTCGCGTATTTTCAAAACTTTTGTGTTTTTTCCTTTCATTCTTATGCCCAAACTTTCTGAGGAAGAATTTTCGGTACAAAAAAACATCTAAGAAATCTTTAAGGGATTTCTAGCTGGAATGGAAATAAAATCAATGCAAAAAAATTACGCCATTACGAAAATAAATAAGGGTGTTTACTGCATATTCTTTAATACATACATATTCATGTGTGTTTCAATAATGTGTTAGTATACGTTAAATCCTGTGCTTATGTATTACATAATGAATAAGGAAAATATCTTAAGAGCGCAATTTTGCCCTTAAAAATAATAGAAAAAAAATAGAAACCACCACTAAGTAGTATGAAACGCATACCACATACATACATAAATAGAATTTGACCAATGTTGACAGACTCTACCCAACCAACAAATTTGTTTGAAATATATGCGAAAATTAAAAGAATCCCGTCTAGCTCTTCTTAATGTCGTTTTACGGGCAAATCATCAAATCAGATTAGAGCATTTCAAATTGTGTCTTTAGAGAAAATAAATAAAACGATAACTATAAAAGTTAAGATTAATTTGTATGAAAAACAAACAAAGCCTGTTTAAGCTTTCCAGGAAGAATCAAGGTATGAAATTTAGAATTAAAGCGTATCTTTTTCAATACATAGAAATTTTAATTACTCAGGCTTAACTTCGTATAATTTAATTGTATAATTAAATAATTTTTTTATTCCAAATATATATATATATATATATATATATCGTAATAATTGAACAGACATAGACGGCTCAATTGAATAACAAACAATAAAATATTGCATTTTCTAACCAAATAATATTTAAATATTACAGATTTGTTACGGATTGGAAATTTTGCACTGAAAAATGTGTAAAATATTTTTTTTTTTTGGTGGGAGTATAAAATCTCCAAAAACAGCGTTAAGTAATATTAGCAGAATTAACTAGTGATAAAGATCACCCCTATTTATGCAATTCATTGTGCCAGAACTTCAGAGAGAGGGATAAGATAGATAAGATAGATGTGTCAATTGTAGAAGGTTTAATTCTTTAACGACTCTGCTATTGCGTGTTTTGTTAATAAATAGAGCTGTGTTTCAGCGCTTCAGGTATTAAGTAGACGCATTTATTTCCCTAAGCTGTGTGAGCAGCCATTTTATTAATTGTTTTACTTCGCCGAAGGTTCTGCTAACCGACGATGGAAGGTGGTATGGTGCACATTAGCTGGGAACTGAAGCCTCCATATATGGCAGCTGTCTTGATCATGTCAGTTTAACCTTCCGCGCAACCAATAAAGTTCTTTCTCTATTCAATTAATACGAACTTCTAGGGTTTTTTATGCTTTATTTTATTATTTTTATTTTCAAAAAATCTTAAATATAAAATTGAAGCTATAAATTTTGTAAAAATATTCAAATTTTAAGTTGAGATAGTCTTGTTTATGGTGCCACATGAATTTTTATCTAAGTCTTATCGCACACTCTTTCATCATTGTTGTTCTCGTTCTTGTTGTAGTAGTAGTCTCACAAATTTCCGTTTTTAGGTACAATCTGAATCACTTCGTGTGTGGCTGCTGTATGTGTGTGCGTAAGTGAGTGCTTGATTGTATTCAGTGTTTCTGTCACTGAGACTTTTTAAGGCGAAATAAGTTACCGTATTGGGGATTTCAATTTTGTCGGAAAGCAATTTTGTTATTTTTTAATGTCTCCAATATAGAATGACCTACAAGACTATTTAAATCTTATAAATGTCTACCAAAACATATTGTGCTAAAAGTGTGGGGTGATCTTTATAAATCGTGAGTATTTCTTACTGTCTTTATTGCGAAACGCAGAGTTAATGTAAAAATGTGGTATACAGCACCCCACTCTTTTAGCACAATGAATTTAATTTTTCAGTCAATGATTTCATTCTTATATTAATAATTTTTTAATTTTACGGTTTTCGGTAGAAGCCACTAAGCCTCGTCAGTATTCAATTTTGCCGAGAACAACGTTTGTTCTATTTAACCGTGTAGTTGATATCTAAAGGGATGTTTAGATATAAAACTTTTCGTTTATTGCTTGAAATATGTTAACAATGTCTATTTAATATTTCTCTGATTAATAAATTTACGAACTTTAGCCTGTATAAATACCAACATATATTAATAAAAATTTTAAATCGGTTAAAAAAGTATAACTTATAGGGTAATCTTTTATTTTAAGAGATGTGAAGGCAATATAACTAGCGCCGATTACGGGATCAAGCTGCAAGCACAGTAGATGAAACAAAAATCTATTTGTGAAGATCGGTCTACAAATGAAAAACATTTCAAAAAAAAAAATATATATATAATTTAGGCGAACGAATGTGCCACCGATTTTCCACAAAACATTTTTGGGACTAATGTCCAGTTTTTGACTTCGTATTTAAGTATGTAATTAGTTAATTTTTATTTAAATTTATGTTGTATTAAAATAAGATTAAAATTGTTCAGTGAGTAATTAAAGTTCTTATTTAATTACGATGAAAATATGGTAGCACTATTTAAAATAAAAAATTTCCCACAAATTTCCTTAAAGAACAGCTGACTAGAACAAATAAAGAAAAATCCAAAAAAAAATATATATTGGTTTTAGCTAAATATAAGTATAATTAAGAACTACTGAAATTTTTTAAGAGAATAAAAGCAAATTCCAGAATAATTAAAAGGATAATAACGATCAAACAAGCCAAAATTGTGTGCAACTTGTCAGCAGCCACACATTTTTTTATTGCCTTTGTTTTAAATAAGAACCAGCAGTCAAAAACATATGGAAATTCGTAAAACTTATGTAGTATTTAAGTGCATAATGTTGGTTATTCAATGTTGACTTAGTTTTTCAGAGAAAAACTCAATTTTGTATATAAATAACATTTCATAATAAATGACATATAAATCAGCACTGAATTATTGGCCCTAAGTGCAAGCAAACCCTGTAAACAAAATTATTAAAAAATAATTTTTATTTAAAAGTAGTGATGACCAGCTGGAATAAACACATTTCGGTGACGAAAAGGGGGATGTTCTTACAGACTTGGAAATTTTTAGTGACTTGAGCACGCTTATTTCTGGCAACACTGGTTTCTTCTGTCTACCTCCTTGGAGCTGCTTTATCTGAGAAAGCTTATGCGACCGATGTCTTCGTTTTCACGAACACAAGAGTTTGACGTCAAGCGGAGCTGTTTAGCATAATGAGGCAGTCACGCCGTTGTACATAAGAAACAAAAATAGATATAATGTGTGAATTAATGACATATGAGTATACATATGTGTATATACAAATTAAATAAATATGTAGGTACTTCTGGTATATAACGAAACGTGATTATTCTACATATGTACATATGTATGTATGTATGTACTATGTGTTTATAATTAAGTCGACGTTTCTACTTGCTACAGTTTAGTTTGCAACAGTAGTCACAGCGTTTACGTCAGCGTGGCTATGGCAGTAGCAGCAGCAGTTGCTTAAGATATTCAAGGATGTTAACTTTTAAGTAGTTGGTTAATGATGATAATATTTTCATTGATAATGATGACGGCGACGAGGGCGAGGGCGAGGGCGACAACGCTGATGATGACGATGATTATAATACAGATGATGAAATTCAATAGCAAAACTTGCTGTTGTTGTTTTTCAGCAAAGTCGCTGAAATCATGAATAAAAAAAACTGTAGTAAAGAATAAGAAAGTTTTGAAATTTGCATATACATATAAGTATATTGTAAGAAAGTATACAACGTTTCTGATGACGACTGAGTCAAACAACTCAGCCATATTGGCCAACCAAAAATCAACGTTGCTATAAAAATCAATTTGTTTCTTTTTTCTACTCGTTAATGAATACAGACATTAAGTTGTTTGTGTGTGCTAGTACATACTATTACTAGAAATGGTAGTGATAGTAGCGGTGGTGGCGGTAGTGGGGTTGGTACCGGTGGTTATATTGTTAGTGATTAAAGTGTTCATAATAGTAGTAGTGGTGGTGATGATGATGGCGGTGGTGGTGGTGTTGATAGTGTTAAAAATTTTATTAAATTTTTTTAGTTGCTGTTTTTGCATAATAGTTTTTGGTTTTGCATAATAGTTTGGTTGTAACCACGCCTATAACTGCGTTACTATTGATATAAAAATAGCGTTTTTAGCGCAACACCTTAATTGTTCTATACGAGTACATGTATACCAAATTAAGTAAAGACGAAAAAATAGGAGAGCAGAGACGTACATACATACATACATATTTGTATTATTTGAAAAAGTTAGTAGCAAACAAACCATTAAATTTAGTATTTCCACTTTAACACTCTATCATCCTTTCGTGCAAGGGCTGACATAAAACTAGTTGTGCGATCGCTTACTGAGGAAACAATCTAAGTTCTAGCACTCTGGAAGTTACTAGGATAGAGAAAACATTGTAATACAAACTGACATGAGACTATACAAAAGATATATGTAAACATATATGTATGTACGTTCGTATGTATTAATGAAAGCTAAAAATCGTGACTAATATACAAATAATGAATGGATTAATTTAACTCTTATTTAATGAAATTAAATTCGATTTTATAGATCATGCTGGAGTTGAACTTAGCTTACAAGTATTGCCAAAGGACGACACAATCGTCCCTATTCTATATGATAATCCTTATAGATATTGATGTTAAATGAGAGTCTGTATCTGTGTGCAATTTGAGTTTCCGAAGCCACCAGAAGAGTTTGAGGCTTGGACTGATGTGTCAGGATTTCTCTCTAGAAGAAAAGTCGAATGGCTGTAGTATTAGGTGCACAGAGCCATAACTGCCTAATAGAACCAATAAGATTTTCTCTATGAAACGCTTTTAGGCTAAGGGGTATCCCAGCAGAAAGAAGCGAAGATTTTTTCGAAGAGATTCCTTATTGTTTTTATGTGGTAAATCTTATTAATTTTTTCAATAAGGAAAACACATAAAATCAAGAAGAAAACTTGTTATTTACATTTTTTTACCCAATTTCCGGTTTTTTTGGCACCAAAAAAACAATCCACAGAGAAAAACTTCTTGATTCTATTAGGTTTTCATATGAATTGTAAATAAAAGGGATTTCTTATTGATTTCATTAGGTCGTCTTATTGTTTTTTTCAATAAGGTTTTCTTCTTGATTTCATTAGGTCGTCTTATTGTTTTTTTCAAAAAGGTTTTCTTCTTGATTTTATTAGGTTCCCGTATGATCATGTGTAAATCATCTTCTTAATTTTTTTAATAAGAATATCTTCTTGATTTCATTAGCTTGCTTGTTATTTCATACATATAAATCAACATAGGAACAATTTTTTCATAATTTTTTTGTGCTAAATAAATCATCTTCTTAAACTGGCTGCTAACATGTATACTATAGTAAGGTGTAGTAGTGAGGTGGTTAGAGTGCCAACCTACTAAACCGAAGTTCCTTGGTTCAACTCCCTGAATACGTAAGTTTTATAAAAATGTTTTCATCATCCCTCCATCCAGATAATACAAATACATGTTGTAAATAAGCATTCGGGAGGTACCATGACGTTCTGATGACATCAAATTTGCATTTCCTAACATCATAACAGAGAAAACAGTGCCTAATAGATACCTAATAAAATAGAACAAAATTAATAAGATATCTCTACGAATTTTTTTCAAAAAGGAAGTCTTATTATTTTAATAAGGAAAACCTTTTTGAAAAAATCAATAAGAATACCTAATAAAATCAAGAAGAAAAACTTATTGAAAACACAATAAGAATACCTAATAAAATCCATAAGATTCCTTATTGATTTTTTCAATAAGGTTTTCCTCATTAAAATAATAAGACTTTCTTCTTGAAAAAAAAAAACATAGAGATATCTTATTAATTTTGTTCTATTTTATAAGGTATTTATTAGGCACTGTTTTCTCTGTGTGTGAACTAGGCTTTGTCTCTAGGGACATCGATTAACGATACTGGAGATTACAAATAAAATTATTTATTTTTGTAGTTTTTAACAAAGGCTGTATGTATATACATACATAAATATGTACATATATGTATAGTCTTATGAAAATTGCCAAAATTAAATCTAAGTAGGCTTATAAAAGTTTACGAATATATACATAAGTGCGAAATTAATCCTTGAACTTTTTCAGCTTTAACTTCTATATGGCCTTTAAATTGAATTGTCAACTTTAGTCTCTTTGAAGTCTTATAGTGGAGTTTTATTGTTAGATATACGAGTATATTATAATTTTTTTAATTTTATCCTGTTAATCAAAGAAGATTGGCACCTTTTCCACAAAAGGAAAAACTAACTGCATATAGTAAAGCTTGCAGTACACGGCATGTAAAAAGCCACATTCGCGTGTGGCTCTGACTTAATTTTACGTCACCATAAAGCTAAATTGGCAACATGTCGTGTAGTTCTACCTTTTGTGACACTCACATGCATCACTTATTGATATATGTATGTGCCACATATTCATTTGTAGAGACATGCAAACATGCGTATTTTTGACATGTCGTGTACTTCCTTGCTACACTTGAAATTTGCAATATTTTTACATGCGTACGAAGCAGTCCTAAATATGTGGCAACAAACATTTTTGACACATGTTTAGCAAATGTAAATAAAAAGCTGCAAATTCTCGTGACGTCAGAGCCCCATGCGAATGTGCTTTATATTATAGAAAAATGTGATTCTTATGCCCAGTTTTTGACTTGATATTGAAGTTGTAATTATTTTTAAGTTCTAATTTAATACGAAATTGTATTTTAAATAGTACCTATTTAAATAGTACTTAAGTAATAAATATATATATGACCCACCTTGTATATTAAAATACGACTTAAGTTTTACGAATTTCCATATGTTTTTGACTGCTTTTTCTTTTAATTTTAAACAAAGCTATTAACCTTTTAATCCTTTCGAAAGTTGCTTTTATTATTTTATAACAAATAAAAATATATATTAAGGAATTGTTCGATATTTTTTCTTTGGAAAATTTGGGGGAATTTTTTTATATTAAGTCATACAACTTAAGTTTAAATAAAAAATTATCTAATTACATACTTAAATATGAAGTCATAAACTGATCATTAATATTTTACATGACACACTATATATTTACATACGTATGTATACATATATGAGTATATATATTTTACTAGACACACCTTATAGCAATCGATCAATAAGATGTAGAGTTAAAGGATAAGCAAAATAATTTTTTTAGGTCCAATAACTAATTATCCCGACTTCCAAAAAAAAAAAAAAATTACGGAATCTACATGCATGCAACCCCATTCAAGCAAAAAAGAATTATAGATATCGGTTCCTAAATAATAGAGGTTTGGAGGTTCAAACGTTAAAACAATACCCCTGATAAATACCCCTAATGTTAAAAATCTAAATATTACGATTTACGACATGATCATGCCTCATTAGTTTATAAGATATTGGGAACATAAAGGAGATGAATTATACCAACATTACAAAAGTAAGATAATATTTTGTATACAAATGCCACGTAATGTTAAATATACAACATTGATATATATGAGTCATATAAAAATTCAAAAGACAAAATTAAAAATAAATTGCAAAAATCCAGCTAAAAATTGCATAATTTAAAATAATCCCTTATGGTAGAATTCAAAAAAAAATAAAATGGATTTCAAATGTGTTTTAGTACAAAATTTCAATACACATTTTTCTTAAAATAGATTTTAAATCCATTTCAAATTTTTATGAAAATGTAAGTGCATTAAGGAATGATTGCGTAAATTAGATACAGATGGTCTAATTTAAAGTGATTTTAAAATTCGAAAGAAGTATATATAAATAATAAACTCAAAGGTGCGAAAATTCCTTCAACTTACATTTTCATATTCGCATATGTCATTTTCAGCGTACCAACAAATTGTCCAATACTAAATAATTAATTAGTCAGTTTAATAAATTAAATACTTCTAAGATAAATTCAAAATATTTTATTTGATTTTCACATCTGAATTGTCTTTGAGATGCCTATGTAGACATGGTGGAGGGAAGGCAATAGAATAAGGGGAATATAGATTTTATTTCAATAGAAAAATCTTTTGAAGTTTATAACTGAAGTTGGAAGTTGAAGAAACAAATCAAAAGCTTTTTAAAACTAATTTTTCTGTATTAAAACAGGAACAAAGTTTAAATTGATAATAATCAAAACTTTGTCAAAGTAACATTCGGTAGTGTAGAATTTGTTATTATTTCTTGTTTGCTTTTTACACCAGACATGAAAAGATTATCAATTAAAAAAAATTAATTTATGTTCCTAATAAGGAATGAGAAATGAGAACAAAACGTAAATACTTGCAGCCCTAAGAAATTTATTCACTAAAAACTAATTTAAAACACTAAGTTTAGTGGTAATAAATATTAATTTTGAAAAGTTCAACCAAAAACTCATACTTTCTTTATTTTTAATTTTTTTGTTTCTGTATAAGTTTAATAATGCTTTCAATTTATTTTGTTCATGGCTTGTGAATTAATTTCATTGCCTACTTAGCGGCTGGCAGTACGTCTCTTAACATAGTGTGCGTTTAAGCGAGCACAAGGACACGCCTTTTTTAGGAAGTATTATTTTCTTTCACATACAAACATACTTTTCTGCCTATTTTTCTTTCTTTCTTTCTTTCTTTCTTTCGTTCTATTTTCCAGACCGAATTTCTTAACATTATTTCTTTTCCTCATTATATATTTAATAAGATATTTTGCAAAATTTATCTGAGATTTTCACGTTAAAGGCTGCACATGGTATAAATATGTTTTTACATAATATATACTACACACTAATCTACTGTATGAATGCAACTGTATGCTATACATATAAGCGACTAATATGTTCGGAATAGAAAATATTTTCTCCTCGTTTTGTTTTTCTTTGCTGCCAGCCATGAAATTTATTATAAAAGTATAAATATGTTTGCTATTTATCCTCCTTAAGAAAGACACATACATACATAAATGCTATATATACATATATGTACATATATATATATATATATATATTGTAAGTGTATATATATGTAAGTGTATGTGTTCGTGTGAGGGTGGCTGTATATGAGTACTATGAAAAAATGTATGTAAGGAAGATATTCGGTTATTGTATGTTTCTGGTTTTTGATTAAAGGTAACTTTTTGGCTAAGTCAAAAATTAGTTGCATGCAGTTTTCCAATTAAAATAATTAAAGCAAAACGAAAAATAGATAATTAAATAAAAGTTAGAACTGTTAAAAATACTTGAAAGAAATATGTATGGCAAATTCTTGTCTTTAACAACATATACAGATGTAAGCACAAATAAACAGAGAAAACCGATTCGTTATTACAACCGAATTTATTGTCAATCGAATTGAGTAGGTTGCACCAACTATCATAGAATTATTCTGCTACAACTACAATTTTCTTATAGTACCACTGTATTTTTATTTATGGCTATTAGCCTAATAGTTACAACAGCCGACAAAATTGGTTTTATTTACGTTCATTTTTATCCTAGAACACAGTTGAATTAATATTTCTAATACTTAACTAAATTAAATTGTTTTACTTAGTCATTTGAATTTAAAATTTATTTCGTTTCATTAGTGGCATTGACTAATATTGTGTAAGAACTTATTTTATTATAAGTGCTTATGCAAACTGAATAATCGGTTAGGAGTATCAAAAAAACCTTAACGTTTAATTTTAATTTGCAGCTACAAATTATGATAATAAAACTAACCAATAGTTAGTTGTAACAGCCGAAAAAAGGTCGGTATTTTAACGTTAATTTAAAAATACAACATTTTAGTTGCAATAACGAATAATTCGCACTAAACTCCAAATCATTGATTATTATTCAGTTGTGCTCGCCATATTAGTCGTAGCAAAAGCATACGCTCGGTTGATCTAATCAATTGAGAATTGTCTTGTCTTATGGCCACTTTTTGACTTCATTTTTAAGTATGTAATTATTTGATTTTAATTTAAATTTAAGTTGCTGCTCTCTTTCAGACGAATTTAATTGTTTAAATTTATATTTAATTGTGTTAAAAATATGGTAGCACTACGTAATACAGGAAATGACCCAAAAGCTGATTAGAAATAATAAAGAAAAATTCTAAAATACATACATACGACATATATTTTTATAAAATAAGAATAATGAAGAATTGCTGAAATGTTTTAAAAGAATAAAAGCAACTTTCAAAATGTTTAAAACACAATTTTATGCAATTTGCCAGCAGTCACAAATTTTTTATTGGCTTTGTTTTAAATAAAAAGAACAAGCAGAGAAAAGCACATGGAAATTCGTAAAACTTAATTATTATTTAAATACACAAGGTTGGCCATTTAAATATTTATTACTTAAGTATTATTTAAATACGCACTCTAAAACAAAATTTCGTCTTTAATTAGATTGTAAAAATAATTACAACTTACATATATACGATGTCAAAAACTGGGCACTAATCTAATCTTTATCTCAATTGTGGAACACTGGTAATGGGCATGGCTTCTTTTTTAGATTCATAAAATCTGTGGCAATAAGGAAAAAGTACTTAAGTCATATTTTATAGTTATCTAGAAATGCAGTTTTAAATGTTTAAGTGGTTTGATAAAAATGTAATCGCGTTGTACTAAAAATGTTGATGTTGTTTTTCGTTTCTTTTGATTTTTTAACACATGGTTCTGTCCACTATAACATATATCTACATATATTCAATTTGAAATTTAATAGGTATGTTATAAGATAAAAGAAGACGTTTTTCCATATGGAATAATTATTTAGAAAAAGAAAAGCAGCAAGTAATTGTGTCAGAACTTCGTTAAAATCGTTCAATTAAATAAAACTTTGCCTAGAGATACTTTTGAATATGGAGAATACCATGGGGATATTAACTCAAAATCAGCTTATCTCGACTTAAGCACATTTTCCTTTTTGGCACAGAAATATTAATAGCGTTAGCTGAAATAAAGTCTATGCTACTGATATTCTATCGGAATAACCGTTTTCAACCAATTTTTTTTGTGGGTAAATACATATATACATACTATAAAATTTTCCTTTTGCGGCATCTTGTACAGGTTGTCTCAGTGATGCTAACTTATTTTTTCCCAATTTCCGTACATCCTTAACGTTTTTAAGTCAAATTACCGTAGGGAAGCGGAAAGTTCTGTATAGAAATAATAATATTTTATAATTCAATATATGTACATATATATGTATTTACTTAAAAGATAACAAAAACTTAAAGAAAAAATTAGTAAAATAGTAAAATATAAAAGCTATCATTAACTCTAAATACATATTTTTATACATCTTTGTATACCCAGCATTTTAGCTAATGCAAGTACATACCAGCATAATTTATTTCATAGAAAAATTCTTAGCGTTTAGCTACAAATGGCAGCATTACATCTGTATGTAGTTGTAGATTTGTTTACAAATTGAAGATTTTATAAAATTACCGTAGAAATATTGAAATTAGCTGCCTACCTTTTGAAGGTATAAATTACCGTCCAATAAGTTATTTACCGTACTATTAGCATCGCCGAGGCTGCGTGTCTTTCTTGACATCTTTACACAGAAACAGAAAAATTTACATTTATTTATTCAATTTACCTTTTAATTAAATCAATACCACATTAATTAAATATTTAATATACTCGTACATAATTCCATTTCAAATTGTCTATATATTATTACAAAAAAATTTTTAACTTTAAATGATAAAAATCCCCCCATCGTGAATAATTTTCCACATGAAATATTTTCACTTTTCACGTATTTGCAATCGTGAACAACTCGCGTAAAAAAATTTTAGTCAGTCCAGAATAATAACGTGAAAAATTGTTCACTACAAAAAATTCCCCTTATCGTGAACAGTTTTTTTCCCACGAGTTTTTTTTTTCACTTTTCCCTTCAATTTATTCACTTTATTTTTGATGGGGAACAGAACAGAACATGTATGTATGTATTTCTTCTTATAATTTGAATATTAAAGCTTAAAAAGTTTATTTTAATGAAAAGTTCTGACAATAAGGCACAAACTGATGAATTCCTCAACAAAATGCAAAAAAAAGGCTGATTGCCTGCAGATTTGTGAAGCTTCAATTTGTTGGCATTTTTTCGTTTTTTTTTTTTTGGCTTTCAAAAAAGTAGCCAAATTATTTTACCACATAAAAGTTAGAATGCAATAAACAAACGGAGCAACGAAACTAAAGCTCCAACACTGAATATTTAGCTTTAATTTTTGAAGTTTTCTTTAAAATAAATATGTCCGTGTATATTTTTGAACAAAAAGGTTTATGATTTCTCATTTTTTTAATCTTTTTCCCTTTTTTACATTCACTGAGAACTAATAGCGGGAATATTTTTTCACGGGAGATTCATGATACCATTTTTCCCTTCGAGGGAAATGAAAATTTCACGGGAACAAAAATTTCACTTGCTATTCACGATAGGGGTGAATGTATTTCTTCCCTATAAACAATTATTAGGTATCTAATTAATACTATTAAAACTTTAATTAAAGTCTTACAGCCTTATGCAAAAAAAAATCTTAATTGAGGTTTGAAGTTCGTATTAGTTACCATCGACTTTAACGCTAACAAACCTATGTTAAAAAATAGTATGCAAAAACACCATATTAACTAATGTATGCTTTAATAAATTTAACATGTTGATACTGGCAATACCATCATTCTCTCTTGTCTCTTTATAGTTAACGATGCAAAAAAACGATTCTTAATGCATCCGGATATTCGGATATATTAATACATTTTTGTATAGTTTTAATAAAAAATTAAATTTTTTCTTATTAAAGATGTAAATTAATATTTATATTACATAACAACATAAACTAAATACATTTATAGTAATGTAAAATAAATAAATACGGCTATTTTTTGTAAAGGATTTAAATTACTTCATATAATCGGATAAAAATTTTAATCCGATTATTTGAAGTCCGAGCTTTGTTTACTTGAGTTTGTTGTATGTACATCACTAAAATGTTCTGTAGATTTCCATTACTTTGCTAAGTAATTTTTGGTAAATATTTTGAAAATTTAATAAAGAAGTGGATAAAACAGAGGATATTAAAAGAAAAAGATCCAAAAATTTGAACGAGGAGGACAAAGTAAGTAAAGCTATTGTTATAATTGAGTAAAAGTTTTTGTTGAAAATACTTGCGAATTCTTTGGATGATATATAAATCCCCCGGTTTTTTTAATTTTTATATGGGTTCCGTCAATGTAATCGATAACAGTAGGAAAGTTGCGTATTTCTTTAAATTCTTTAGATATTCTTACTTCTTCTTCTATAGATGCGAGCATTTTGATTTTGTCTTTTGCAAGTTTCGCAATGGCGCGGGAGACTTTAGCACAAATTCGGCTTAACGTGGCTTGGGAGAGGCCATGAATATCTCCTGCATCATCCTGAATCTTAAAGAATAATTTTGTCTTTTATGTATCAAGTACATACATGTATGTACATATATATGCATCATAGAATATGAGACCTACCTCTCTTCTTCCCCAAGTGCGCAAAGCTACTAAAACTTGCAATTCCGCTGATGTGCCGCATCCTCTACTGTCCAACAATATATAATTTTTTTTATTAAATTTGATTATTTTTTTTCAGTTTCTTTGTTGAATCGGTATTTTTTTTTTTAAATTCCGTGTTAGGAAGAAAGAATAAGTCAACCCTCTCCTTGTATATTCTCGGTTGACTGGAGTTGGAAATTTCTTTGATGTATTCTGTTTAAGTGCAACAGAATTAAAAAAATTCTTCTAATAAAATTTATTCTTTCCATATTTTACACAATTAACCACAAAAATTTATTATTTTTTAACAAGTTTTTATAAAAACGCGCACATTTAAACAACTAAATGTCAGCAGCACAGAAATCTCATTTTACTTTAATTTAGGTTTAAAGTAGGGGTCCACGTACTTTAAAATTTCAACATTTAATATGGCGTTAAATTCTGTAAATTAAGCTGATAATCGTTTGTGAATAATACTTTAAGGAATTTTACTTAATAGTGGATATTAAACATACTTTAACTTTTTCTGAATAACACTGTTACTATTTAATTAAAAACAAATTCAATTTGGTTACAGATGCAAATTCAAACAAATTTTTAATTAAAATATTAAAAATTTTGTTTATCTAAATTTTATATTTTTGCAGTGTTATTAAAAGTAATTTAAAAATTATAAAAGCGTATGTCCTTGGATTCCATTACACATCATTTCTTGCAGCAATATTGCATGGTCTAACGAAAAATGTGGTTGAGAAAATATTCCAGCGTACTCCGTAGAAAGCCTCATCCAGTCCATTACAAATATACGAAATAGTATTCAACTTCGGCATCGTCAGCGCCGCTAATTCTTCCAAATTCGAATTGAGACAACATTGCATAAAATCGTCCATTAGTCCGGTAGTTGCCGCTACGATTACTACCAAAGACCCTGGGAGACAAGCAAATCGCTTAGCAGGTTGTGTTTGTTAAAGATTTCATGTTTAAATTTAGTAAGTTTGTTAAAAAAATCGTATTTTAATTATTTATCAATCAGGTGGTATAAAAAAGTTTTATTCTGTTGTATGATGGTGTATACAAAAAGTCCATTTTATTGGCTGCAGACAATTTTCATAATAAAAAATATCGTTCCGCTCACAAACCAAAAAAAAAAAAAAAAATCGAAACTTCTTAGCAACATGCACTAACAGACCAGTAGTACCATTCAGTAGCTTGTAGCAATTCGATAACTGTTAAATTTAGCGACAATTACTGCGATTTGCGATTTTTTTATTCACTAATTGCTTCTTAACAACATCGTTATAATTTTCTTTTACGTAGCATCTCTATCAAAATATAAGAAAAGCACAGAGAAAAATAAACAAAAAACAAATAAATTAATTTATTTATTAAAATTTTCCCCAAAAGTGTTTTAGAATTTAAAAAAATAAATGTTAAATTTTATGAAATTTAGAGATATGAATGTTAAATTGCATGTTTAAATAATGCTAATATTATTATTTATGGATAAAAGATTCTGTGATTTTTTTATATTGTTTTAAAAGATCAATTTTGTTCTAGGCATAACGAACGTGCTACGATTGAACTGCTGACTTTTATTTATTTCATAACAACCGAAAAATTATTGTCGTTAACATACCGAAAGCGAATATCGTTAAAAGTGTTACTGAATACCAAATTCGATAAATTTTCGGTATATTAATTTTAACAATACGATTATCGTAATAAAAGTTACTGAATCCCACCACAGATAAGCTAAAATAATTTCTATTAATTTCTTCTGATATATTAATCCGGCTTTCAAAAGCCATTTGTTTCCAGCCCTACATCCCAAATGGCACTTTGGTATAACGTGAGAAAACTGAATTTAGTTTTCATGTTCATGCAAATGATAACAAGTCCTTTTAGGTTTTTTTTAAGAAGTCCCTTAAAATTTAGTAGTTTTATTTCCTTAAAGGTGGCAAATGGACACTACTAAAAATTACCCTCCATTTTTGGGACAACAACTTACGTGAGATAATATAATTGGAAAATTTTGTTGTTTTTCAAGAACTTTCAACATTTTCTCCACAAAAACGAAAATAAATCACATAATAAACAGATAAACTAGTTTCTATTATTATTATTATTTAAAATAAAAATTGACCTTAAAATTACGAAAAGCATTCGGAAAACAACCCTCTTCGTAAGTTTTTTTTTTTGAAGAAGTGCGCAAGATTCAATTTAATGTCTTGTTAATTTCTAAACAATACTGACTGACCACTGTCCAGACAGACAAGAAAAGAAAAGATAATAAACAACCCCTGGTTTTTGTAATTTTTCTTGCGTCCTTTTAAAGCTTAAAAGAAGAAAAAAGTATATAAAATTTATTTGTGTTTTAGGTTTGTGTTGTTCTCCTATTTTTTTTTTATTTTTTGTTCAGAAAAAACTCAACAAGTTTTCCTGTGAAAATTTTCATTATTTCTCTGAATACTCGTATTAGTTACTTTTCTCATGAAAACAAGTTTAAAACTGAATTCAATTAAGAAATGATGTTTAAATTGAAAGAACAACAACTTGTAGAACTAAACAATATTTTTTATGGTATTATTAAAAAAAAAACATGTTTTCCAGGAATCATTTTATTGTGAGAAAAATGTTGTCTCACAGAAAAAATGGCTAACCAGAGTTATATGTAAAAAGATTTTGAGAACTTGAAATTGTTGTGTAGTTATCGTTTGCAGTGTATCCAGGTGTAGGGATTTCTCCCCAATTTGGGGATTTTAGCTGGTTTTTTTTGGAATAAATTATCGTGGGGAGCGATTTGGGTATTTTTTGATGTTGACATAGGGCGCGTTCAGCAGAAAAACCTGCTACTAAATAGCTTAAGTGTAGCAGCTTTTGTTTTGTTTGATTTTTCTGAACGAATTGCTCCCTTTTTTGTCAACAATATCAACAAATTTGACTTTTCAGTTAAAATTATTGAATTTCATTTTGTAAAATGATTTCAGCATATTTTTTTTTAAATTTAAATGAATTAAAACTTAAAAATATATTATGAAATTTGATTCAAAAGTCAAATTGAACTGAAATAGCGTAATTCGATGAAATGTATCGTACATTTTCTTTGCTACCCAAAACAGTGAGCGCTCACTCAGCATGTTCGCTCATCGCTCAGTAATCAAAGCGTTCAGCAGATTGTTGAGCACCAGCTGTGTAGCAAACTGTGTCTGCTGAACGCACCCATAGAATGTTCAAGGGAATTAGAAGCAAAATGTGTTCAAATTAGATTATTTAACTGCAAAATAAATGCTTAAAATATTCACTGAGAGTATGGAAAATTTTGAGTTATTTATAAATTGACAACTCGAAAGCATAGAAAAAAAAATAAATTTGATTCCGTGTATGGAATTTTAAAATATTCTATGAATTCAAAAGTTCCATTGAGCACATACGAATGCATTTATTTAAATAAATCTATGTAATAAAATAAAACAAAAATTGTTTTTTATGACGCTTTATATACATATATTTGTTGGGGACAAATTGGGGATTTCCAGTTTTAAAATGGGGATTTTTGGGGATAACACTCTTTAATTTGGGGACATTAGACAATATTTACCTGGCTACACTGATCGGTTGTTGTGGGTTTATCTCATCTATCTCATCTATCTTTCTATATTTCTTTGTTGATTATACAAGATCGCCAGAAGACCATAATCATGTTCAGTATTGTCGTAGCTATAAGCTTTTAAAGTTGCTATTAATACATTCAACGGCTCTTTGTTCCAACTTGGAACCATAAGAATCAATATATATATATATATATTAATACATTCACACGTATTACTCATACATGTAAGTTAAAAAAAACAAACAATTCGTTTGTTTTATAATATATTTTGTTCCAAAGAGAGTTACACCAACAAGACATCTATACAAATGTGTGGGAGAATTGTAGGGATGAAAGATAAGAGATTTGAATAAATCGATTTAGATCACTTGATGATACATATTTTGATTTAGCACTTAACCGTTCTTTTTGACTTTTAATGTTTGCGAGTTCGTACAAATGTATCATTAAATATTGTAGTTTTTGTTGTTGTATGACTGTTTTATAAGAGATTTTGTATGATTTTTTTTCTACGAAAATTTGTTTTACCAGCAATCAATTTCATGAGCGGAATAAACTATTTTAAAAGAATTGAATAGTATAAACAAAAAATATTTTCATTCAAATTATTTTATTTCTTAGGATTTCTTGAGGGGCATAGATGCAAAGGCTATAATCTCCACATTTATACTTTTTGTAATGGCAAAAACCTGTGCCTCGTTTCTGTAACTCTCACATTAGTTTCTTGCATCGAGAAGTTTAGTATCGCTCTGTGAAAAACAGGATGTTTAAGAAACAAACATTATTATTTTCGTTGCTTCATTAGATTTGCAGGGTGGCAACTGTAACTAATATTCTAATAATCGTACTGCAAAATATCGAATCAAATCCATTTGAAGCGGTGATAAGAAAAAAATTGGAAATATCTGGGTTTGCTCTATTCTAATCGAAAGTGCTTTTCGAACTATCACATGAGGATTTTTGTTGTCGATTGTACTTGATATATACCTCATTTATTTCTTTCTCCTTGATTGATCTCAAGAAACTTGTTAAAAAAAAATACATTTTTATTGGATTCTTATCTCACTAACAGACGGAAATTTGTTTGCTCCAACAATCTTCGAAATTGAGCGTTAATTTTGTCTACGTGAGTGCATCAAGGATCAATCATCGAAACTAGACTGTATTTCATTCTAAAAATTTCTTAATATACACAAAAAAAATTATTGTTAAAGTTTTCTAAATTAAAGGTTATTTTACACTCTTTATATTTTAGTTTGACGACACATCTGTCAGGGTTTAAAATTAGTGTTTTTCTAGTTTTCACAAAAAATTATGATATATGAGGGATATTTTTAGTAAATATATTATTTTTTTTAAACCCTGTCTGTAATTGCTCATGTCGATCAAAATTGGCAATATACAGACGGTTTATAATTATTACTTTCACACTTGGGTTGTTGGATTCATCTGACATATCTTATAATAATTTACAAAATATTTCGGGAGTGTTTAGTATTCATGCAAATAAAATTTCCAAAAATGATTTCAAAAGATAAAATAATTGCGTTATGTTGTAAAATTTTAACAAAATGTGCCATGAAATAAATGTGTAAATATCTATTTTATATATTTATACCCTTCACGAAAAATGGTAAGGGTATTTATAGGTTTGTCATTACGTGTATAATTTCCACAATATTTATATGAGATCCGTATGCGAAATCGATTTTTCAAAGACACTAGAGAAGCTAGAGACTTGGGTCTTGGACTGAAATGTAAGGAATTTATCTTAAGCCGTGTGTCCACTACCAAGTTTTCTTGCGGAAGTGACTTCCAGAATTTTTTGTCGTCTAAACACGTATTAGAAGTCGACTTCCAGAAGTCACGGATTGCAGAAGTTATGAAATTATGTGTGAAGTAACTTGAACGACTTGCTGTGAAGTGCAATTGTTTTGAAGGCTTGCAGAAAAAGTCGGATATACGTCTGGTAAACGGGTTGACAAAAATAAATTCGTTTGGAGTAGTGAAAAACACATATGTATGGTAATTGAAAAATAAGAAAGTTATCCTGAATTATGGGACACGTCCTGAAAAACTATAAGAATAAAATTCAAAACAAAACGCTTTAAATGCAGTAGCCAATGATATAGATGCGCCCGAAGAAGAGGTCAAAAGGAAATTGCACAACCTCCGAACGCAGTTTGGTCAAGAAGTAAACAAAGAAAGAAAAAAAAAAGAGGACAAAGTGCTGAAGATGTATATGTCAGCAAGTGGGAGTTTTATAATGACATGAAATACATGACGTCATCTCATGTACCGAAAGAAACTGAGGATAATTTGGTAAGAACAACAAAATACACCTTATATGTAACCATTTTAACTTTTATTTCATTATACACTTCACTTCACAAGAATAGGTGCAGTGTTTTAGCAATCAAGTTAAGCTTTCTGCTCTCAATATAATTCATGGATAGGATTATGTTGTACTTTTTATTAAAGGTTTAAAAGTTGAGAAACATATTGTAAACAAAGAAAAGTCGAAAAAGTTCCGTTAGATTTAATCTGTGCTTCTTTTTATAATTTGTGAAGAAATATGTGAATTTATTTTGCGTCAGTTGAATAGGTGCAGTGATTAAAAAGTGGATGTATGGTCATTTGTGTAAATTTTAACTACAAAATAGTTTAGCATTTTTAAAAACCAACAACAAAAATAATTTTTGATCGGTTTTAATTAAAAATGGGTCGTGGTAAAGCATTAACGGCCAAAGAGAAGGCAAAAATCGGTGCCTATGACGATCAAGGTCTGTCCGGCCGTGAAATTTCCAAGAAGATTAATAAAAGTGCTAGGTTTGCGTGGAATTACTTAAGAAATAAAGAAAAATATGACAAAAACATGAAAGGAAGGCAAACAATAGCCACAACATCTACAGAAAGGCGAAATATTCTAAGAATAGCTTCCAATTCGAGTGACTCTCCTGCAAAAATCAAAGCAAAAAGTGGTTCCAGTGCTAGTGTTTCTACTGTTAGAAGAATAATAAATGCAGCAGAACACTTACATACTTGTTTGAATTAAAGATAAAATGTATTCAAAATCATCATTAGACATTCTCAGGAAATTTTTCAGCTGCATGGAATCTTCGGTTCGTAATTATTCAAGTAATGTATTTTGGAATCTTAAACCTACGCGCCGCGGCACATAATTTCTCATCCAAACACTTCTCTTTGTTTTTTTTTTAATTTGTTGTTTCTTTTTAATTAAATAGTATACTGCGATGGCAGCTGCCAAACTTATTTTGTTATGAGTCATTTTTATATTGTCATTCGTAAAAAAAAACAAACTCTACTGCAAGCTGTTCTCACCTTATGTGGAAACACGTCTGCAATTTCTTGCAGCAAGTTCGTCGTAATAACTTCTACAAACTACTTCTGGAAGCAGACTTCCGCAAGTTTCGGTTTGAGTGGAAACACTTCAGCAAATACTTGCAGAAGTTCTTCTGCAAGTGACTTGCTAGTGGACACACGGCTTTAAGATGCTTCGTATATATACATATATAACACTTTCAGAAATAAATTTATAAATACGTGAGGTGCCCCAGTGTTGAATATGGAATCTTTCGATGTAAAATACATGGTGAGCAAAACCATCTTGTTTGATTATAAAACATGTAATAAAATATATATATATATATATATACATATATATATATTTTATTTGTCAGAAATACGTTTCATTTCGTATTCATATCATAAACGTGCATAAAAAATAAGGAAAAATTTGGGGCGCCATCTGTTAAGGGTGTCCGGTATTGTGGATTTAAAATGATTCCGCTTTATTTTCAGCTCTTCTTAGAAAGTCTTTTCGTTTGATACCCATAAAGGCCGTGCCGCATTATCCTACACAATCGTACGATTCATTCACAGGAAAATCTTGCAAAAATCTGACCGAATTTAAAAAATCGTTTCAAAATGGTGTTGTAGGTGCCACACTATCATAAAAACCTGATGCCAAAACATCTGGTTGACAATAAATACTCCTCTGATCGCATGAAAACTATCATTTTATGAATATTTTCATAAAATTTTACAAATCGCACGACTTGCCAAAAAATCTGGCATTTTTAGTCCACACTACCATACATTTTTAGCACACATGTCAAATTTTGCAAATCGCGCGACTGTGTAGGATAGTGCGGCACGGCCTTATATATATATATATCAGTTCCTTTAAACTCCTACAAGGAGCATAGGGCCAAAACAAGTTGCTTCCAATATTCTCGATCTGATGCTCGATGGTTAAGTTCATTCCAATTTAGATTTAGTTTGGACATCTCAATTGTTATCTGGCGTTTCCAGGTATGCGATGGACGTCCTGAACGGCGACTGCCTTGTGGGTTCCACTCTAAAGCTTGTTTTGCTATATCATCTTGTGGTTTTCGCAAAGTGTGACCTATCCAGGACCATTTTCGCTTACGGATTTCATTTTGAATCGGTTGTTGGATCGTTTCTGACCACAGACGAGTGTTGGAGATTGTTGAGGGCCAGTATATCCGCAGAATCTTACGTAGACATTTGTTTATGAAAACTTGTATGGCTTGTATGTCTCGAGTTGCTGCATTTCACGTCTCGCATCCATATAACAAGGTGGATTTTACATTTGAATTAAACAGGCTTAGCTTTGTACGACGTGACATATATGACAAGTTCCACACAGGATTTAGTTGATTGGCGAGCTTTATTTATTCGGCACGGCCTTAACATGACAAAAAAAAAAAAGGTGAAATCGCTTCAAGGTGGTGAAAACGGAATTTCCGAAAACGAGACTAAGATAAATCGATTTGAAAACCCCGTATAGTTATTTATTTATTTCTATATCCAAGAATTGTTCGTTAGTAATGTTGAAAAAGAGACAAGGGAGTATTTTTACATGAGCACAAATCTTATATGTATAAGTTATTTTCAAACTCTTCTATTCCCAGTTGAACATTTAAAACAAAATCAGTTTATACCATTATTATTTATTTTGACTGAAATTGTTTTTTGCTAAGATTTTTAAATAAAAGCATAAAATATACGTATTTAAAAATTTATATTTAAAGCAACTAAAATTTTAATATGTTCTTTTCTATTTTCAATAAATTTTTTTTAGTAAAAACAAATAATTTACTAGCTGATTATAGGGTAAAGTTTAATTTTTTTTTCTTTTAGTAAAAAAAATTAGTTAAAATTTCCAAACAAAAAATTTATGAAATTAATTTATAATCTTTTTTATTTTTTTTTTTCATTTCAAGTAAATTTATTATTCAATATGTCAATATGTTAATTGAAAACTAAAAAAATATTTCCAAACAATTTCGTTTAATTGGATTTGCGATTTTTTCAATAGTCTGCAATCTCAAAAATTTTTTACTCAGCTCTTTCGATTTTTTAATCAAAGCATACAAAGTGTCAAAGTGTACAGAATTATTTTTACTATTTATTTTTTTTAACTACTATTTATGTTTTACTTCGATTAACTTCGATTGAAGAGAGTTTTACAGTTTTTATAAAATAATTTATTTTATTTATTCAATAATTAATAGACCTAAATATGTTCATTAAGTTACCGATTTATTGATTATGACAATGGGACAAAATTATCGAATTTGTGTATTCTGTTATTTGGCAAGTGTGCAAAATTTTTATTTAAGCTGACCCCTTAACGTGGGTCAAAATCGAGTTAAAATATTCCATTACAGATGGACATGCATACTGGCGATGCTAATACGAATCAACTAAAAATTTCAAATCGGTACATATGTATATATCAGAGTTATTTGAAAATTAATACAATACAATAATTTAATAAACAATTGTCTTTGTTTTTTGCTTATTAATGAAAACAGTAAAAACTCACTGAACTCAAAGATTTAATTACTGATATTTAAAGAGTTGAATACCTTCACAGTATCAGATCCAAAAGCATTTAAAAATATTGCCACTTTGACAGCCTCCGGCTTCTTATCTAATTCAATTGCTGTAGCAAAGATCTGAAAATTATGGCAAAAGACTCTCCAATTGTCTGCCAAAGTTCCACTGAGTTTTAACTCATTAACTTTCTTCACATAATCCATTTTTTGTTCACAATGTATAGAATGTTTGACTTTTGGAATGGACTGTTTAGCTCGGATTTTTTAGGTCAAACAATTCCAATGAACCTTCAAAATTTATTTGTCACACAATTATCGACTGCGTCATCTATTAATGTGTGTCTTTTTTAATCAACTGTTCTTTATTTCTTATATTTATTTCATTGTTATTACAATTATAGCGTGACTCATATGTATATAAAATGGTTAGACTTAACACACGGATTGCTCCAGGAGGAGGGAAAAGGTAGGAGGTAGTAGCTTCATCGACAGGAAGTCTGAATCTACTTTAGATTTCCAGACAATTGTAGTGTTATTCAGGCAGATATATCAGACATACATAATGCGGCTAACTAGCCTCGGAATCACAGGACATCCCTTACATCAATCTTGTTTGGTTACATGGGCCTGGAACAAAGATAGGCTACAACATCGTTGACTTGCTGGCGAAAGAAGGTACTTTACCGGTTAAGTCACACAGCGACACCTTCTATGCGGTCTCACTTCTCGTATGAAAGCAGCAAATTGTAAAAATGTTCAGATCTTGCCCAGCACAAATGGTTTATAGAGCCTACCTGTCCGCACTAGGAGTGTCTTAAGCTTCTGAAAGACCTTGTTGCAACGATCACAGTTTACAGCAAATTTCGCAACCATACAAAGTTAATGGTATTAACGTAATATGTGTTCTGTAAAAGATGCCTAAATGAGAAATGATCAACTCCCTTCTCTGGTTCTGTCCTTCTTTGGACGACCATCGAATGGCATTTATGTCCCGAACGTCCTTCGTCAGTTTGTCGGATGACGCTAAAATTAACTCCTTCAGAAACAATAAATTGTTCCATACCTAAGCTTACGGCATGCGAAAACATCCATTCTCTTTATTTATTATATTTAACAAAAGTTTTTCTTATTAAAATGTTTTCGTTTCTTTTATTCTTCTCCATTTCAACTGTATGTTTTATATGATAATTATCATTTGTTGGGGCCAGTGGGGAGTGCGTAAACTAAAAAGCAAAGAAACCTTTTAAAATAAAAACAAAAAATTTTTTGAATTTCAACGTAATTATTATTCGAACTTTATTAATGTACAAATGAGAAATTATTGTCATTACGCTTAAGTACAGTTGTATTGAATTAATGAAAATTCAAATTACTAAGAGTTTTTATTTTGAAAAATATTAGTATATAAAATCAGTATCAGTATACCGATTTCATGGCTGCTACACCTCTCATCAGCGTTTTTCGTCCATTTTTACAATTTATGTAAAGTGGATACTAATTGGGAAAGAATATCAACTATTTACCCAAGTTTGTAACAGAATTCAACGAGAACTGTTATAATTCCTCTTTGTTCCATTTTTACATATTGAAACAATTTTTGGTTAATACGAAATTCCCAAAGCTCTTAGTAATTTGAATTTTCATAAATTCAATAAAAACGAACTTAATACTATGTACTACTAATTATTGTAGTGTTCACATATACAGAATATAACTTTTTTTTTTATTTTAAACTGGCCTCATTACAGCCCATTATATTTTTCCTTATTTTTAAACTTACATATTTATCTAAAAAAGAAATTGGTTATTTTCAGCTTGTTTAACTTATTTTTTGTTATAAATTATAATTTAAATTTAAAAAATTTAAATTTAATAAATTGCATTTTGTTGACACTTGTCACATAATTTTCACCACTGAACATACTTACTTGTGAACAGTGTTGCATTTCAAGTTTTACTCAATATTTATAACAATTTCGTATTTATTGCGCAATAACTTAATTACAATTTTGTATGGAACATTGAGCTCAATAATGGCATTTATTGCGATAATCGCAATAAATGTGTATGTCTGAACAGCGTTAAAGCATAAATAAACTTTTATATCTAAAATAAATTTTGTTTTGAAGTCGTTTAAAACGGGAAGAAATTGAAGAATTGAATTATATTATTTGAAGGAATTTGGTTTTCGCATTTTCTTACTCTTTCTTTTTAAATTCAATAAAAACTCATACTAAGTCTTAATTATTTAATTATAGGTAGTAACTATAACATAGGGGAACAAAATCGAAAAAATATTAAAGGCTTTAATAACCACTATATAGATTTGATGCATCATGGATACCTAAGTACAAAAATGGTAAAATTTTTCAATTCTATGGATAAGTTTTTGTTTTTTTAATTTTTTTCTAAAATTTGGGATTTTCGAATGGGCTGATTTACCAATTTTATCATAACTATGGAACGACTTGTTCAATTTTGTCACAAAATATACTAAAAAACTTGAAATGAAATTACTTTTAAGCCATGCTTATATAATTTTTTTATAAACTCAACAGTTTCGGAATTATTTCGATATGTACTCCACCACGTATTAGTTATATCATATTATTATATATACATAACTTATACGTGGTGGAGTACATATCGAGCATTTATTGCAACGTAGTCATATATCAAATTCGGTTAATTTCACTGTATTCTGAATAAAATCAACATTTATGCATCAATTTTTTATATATTTTTTAAGAATAAAAATTTTCCAATTTTGATAAAAAAAAATTATTTTTAATCATTGCAGTCTAAATAATTCCGAAACTGTTGAGTTTATAAAAAGATTATATTAGCATGGCTTAAAAGTAATTTCATTTCAAGTTTTTTAGTATATTTTGTGACAAAATTGAACAAGTCGTTCCATAGTTATGATAAAATTGGTAAATCAGCCCATGCGAAAATCCCAAATTTTAGAAAAAAATTAAAAAAAAAAATATATCCATTGAATTGAAAAATTTTACCATTTTTGTACTTAGGTATCCATGATGCATCAAATCTACATATATAGTGGTTATTCAAGCCCATTTTCGCTGTTGACCTGTGTAATTAATTGCTCCTGTAATATAGCAGTACCATTGTGTAGATGTTTTTAAGAGATTTTTTATGACAATTAAACAGTTTATTTACCAGCCTTGATACAAATATTTATGTCTTAATTCTTGATGATACATACTAGTAAATAACTAAATATGCGTGTATGCATGTATGTATGTGTGAAAATAGTATATATAACTTGTTAAGTAAGTTTTGGTGTTGCATGTTTATACTAATATACACACACAAAAATTATCAAACATGCAGATTTTTTAATTACCAGACCTTGACCATTTATATGTTTATATATATACTTGTATATATGTTTGTATATGCTGATGAAAATTCCGAAATTTACTGGCCATCGAACAATTTTTGTTATTGTATGCACACTGCAAAGATAATAGTTTCAGTAGATATGTACATTCATATTTGTATGTAGTATTTGGGTCATTGCGAGTACAAATCTTTTTTGGAGTAAACACAACTGCTGATACGATTATGTAGATTTTTAGTTACTCACTCGTACTATTTTCCTATTCGATTTATTAAACAAAAATTACTTTGCCAACTATTTTATAAACCTTTAGTCATATGTATGTAAGTGCTATTTGCTTTCGAAAAAATTATGCAGTACCCTTCAGGTCGTAAGCTCCCAAAGGAAAAGATTTTTTTTTTTTTTTTTTTTTTTTATTTTATTATTTATTGAATCTTCAATTATATATTGAAACATCAACAACTTTTTCAAATCTTAAATCTAAAAAAGATAAATATATGCTAAACAAAATTTTTAGTTTAAACGATTGATTTGTGTTGTTTTTACATCTCTCGTGTACGGCTGATAGAAAGAGTATCCCTCCTCCTAAGCCGGGTGTGGCCTCTATACTCTAGAATATTGCGCGCAAGTGGATTTAAATGGACCTCAAGGCCGAAGATACTGCCTTGAGGGACTCCGGCTACAATCGACTGCGGGGGGCTTGAAAAATTGCCTTCCCTAACTACAAATTTTCGTTCCTCTAGGTAACTTTTTAAGAGCCTGACGATGTTTGCGGGTAGATTTTGTGTTAATTTGTGGACAAGACCTTCGTGCCATACTTTATCAAAAGCCTGTGCGACATCAATAAAAAGCGCTGAACAATATTTCTTTTTTTCAAAAGTTTCTCTAACTACGTTCACAAGTCTGTGAGTTTGTTCAATAGTGCTATGTTGACTGCGAAAACCGAATTGATGATCTGGAATGCATCCACTTCTACTCACTATAGGCATCAGCTTGCTCATGTACAGCTTTTCAAATAGTTTTGAAATGTTGGGCAATAAATTAATAGGCCGATAGGATTCAACCTTCGTATGATCCTTGCCGGGCTTTGGTATCATAATAATCATCGAAACCTTCCATTCTGCCGGATAGTATTGCATCCGTAAAATACCATTAAAAATGAATAGTATTATTCTTTTTGCAATATATGGCAATTCTTGAAGCATTTTGTTGCTTATTTTGTCGATACCTGGGGCTTTTTTGGTGTTTAGACTAGCAATAGCATTTTCAATTTCCACAATATTAAATTTTAGCGGTGTTTCTGGTAAAGAGACGACTGGTGGCAGTTCAGCAATATTAACAGAAATATTTGGAGTAAACACTTTTTCTAAGTGTTTAACGAAGTCGAGCTCTCCGTTTTTCAGTCAATAGCCTTTCTATATCCGCACAAAAAACATTGTTAAATCTCGCTTGTTGATTTGGTTGAATTGAAGAAGCATTAAGAGCAGCTTGTTTAGCATGTGCTTCAAACAACCTGATATAATTTTCTATGTTAGTAGGTGTTCTCAATGGCATATTTTCCGTGCAATGAGCACTCAAATATTTTTTGTATTTCAGCCAGTTAACACGTGCAGATGCCAGCGGTAAATCACATGTTGGTGTTGCAGTTGTGTGTGAGTAAATAGTGTTAATAGTAGGCGAGTGATCTGAAGACAAATCCAAAGATGCTTCTACTTCAATCATTTCGCTGGGCACACCTTTCGAGATTCCAAGGTCGCTAACATCAGGAATTTTTTGTCGATCCGTTGGACAATATGTTGGCTGACCACTTGAAACTATATTCAAACCCATTTTTGAAATTGTGTCAAACAAAGCACGACCCTTAGGACTGATTAAACGTGAACCCCAAAAAGTGTGTTTAGCATTGTAGTCGCCAGCTGCTAGAAAACGGGACCCCAGTGTTGTATAAAATGCGGTATATTGACTCTCTGAAATTGAAAACCTGGGAGGAGAATAAATAGATGACATCACAAGCTTTTGATAAAAATTTTCAATACAGATATTTGTTGCTTGAAGATATTCTTCACGAAGGTCATTTAGCAGGTAGTGTTTTATTCGAGTTTTTGTTAGGATTCCAGAGCCACCGCAAGCTCTACCTCGAGGATCCTTAGTGTCGTAGCTTCGAGACGTCATATGAGTTTCTGAGATAAGCATAACATCGATTTGTTTATCCAGAAGAAAATATTCAATTTCATTTTTATGTTGGCAGATGCCGTTTGCGTTCCAAAAACAGATTCTTAAGTTCATGGTTTTTTCAATACAGCCTGCAATAAGGTAGACTGCATTTTCAACATTTCCTGCATCATACAGGACATGTTGAGATTAAATGTATTTACTGTTTGTATTAGGATCTCTATCGAGGCTTCAATACGACTAAAATTATGCCCTGATTCTTCATTTGCTGGTACAGTTTTTTGCGCCGGAGACTGGTTGCTCTTTAAAATATTAGCGTATGAAAATTGATTATTAGGTTTTTGTTGAGTAAGAGTCGTGTTAGACTTTAAAACATTTGAGTATTGATTATGGCTAGACGACGGTTGAGGTAACTGAGGGTAGTTTAAAGGGGTGTTGGGCTGATCGGGAGTAGCATTTGTTTTTCTGTTCGACGAATTTTTAAAAAAAGAGTAAAGAGGGCAGCCTCTATATTTAGCAGTGTGGTTTCCACTGCAATTGCCGCATTTTTTTGCCTTAGTATCACCTTTTATTTTGTCACAGTTAGCGGTACTGTGCAACTCACCACATACAACGCAAACGGTAGGCAACTTGCAATAAGTTTTGGTATGGCCAAATTCTTGACAGTTCATGCATTGGATAGGTCCATTTTTTTTATGTGGCATCTCAACTGTAACTCTTCTGTGTAACAAGTACTTTATATTATAGATTGGGTGCGATTCATTTTTTTTTAATTTTCAAGTCACCTGGCTGTAGCTCGACTCTGAATATAGGTTGGGTGATTTTTTCCCTATTTTTGATGTTAGAAACATTTTTAACTTTGAAGCCATTATTTTCAAGGCCAGACTTAACTAACCTCTTCTGGATCCACACTAAAGTCTACACCTTTATATTATTATAAAGGTCTAACCCTTTAGCACTCTTTAATTGGTATCTACGTATAAAAATTTTTGTTTTTTGACTCAAGGTCAGAAACTATTTTTCGGTAATTACTTTCTTGCACTACCTGGATTTTTGTTTCGTTAATATTTCCGCGCTTAATTGGAGTTACATAGAACTCATTTTCTTGTATATATGTTTGGAACTTTCGCTGTTGAAGCTATTTGAGCTGATTTTGGACTTCTTCCCCTTTTTAACACGGTTATATATTTTATATTTTATTATCATTTATTGTACTCACCGCATCTACCATTTTGTGCACGTTTGTCAACTTGTTACTTATTGTTTGTTTGTTTGTTTGTACAGCTAAGCTGACAAGTTTGCTGATGGGTGCAATTGTTGTTGCTTCTTGATCACTATTTAACATGTTCAGAGACAATGATCGCGCACGACTATTTGTGTTTTCTGTTAAATTCAGGTTTTTGTTTAATTCATTTTTTTTATTGTCGTCATCAGCAACTAAAGTTATATATTGTACATTCCTACTGCTTGTCGGATTATTGTTGTTGTTGTCAGAAGATGAACTCATCAGAGTTCTCTTTTTTTTATTTTCACTTATGTATGTATATTAGTTTGTGTATGCAAATATTTATGTATGTTGCACACAAGCAAAAAATAAAATAAAACCAGTAAAATAACTGTTCAATAAATGTTTTGTTTTTTTATATTTTTTGTGACTTGAAATTTTTTTTTTTTTATATATTTTTATATTCAGTTGCGACGATTATAAAAACGCGTCTGTTCACTACGAGAGTTGAAACTGAATGAAAAGGAAAAGATAAATCTGATATTAATCATCGGCATACGGCAATTGTTTAAAAACTGGTGAATACATGCCTTTATCAAAACTATATAAAAAAACAAACAAACAATAAAAATATTCAATAATTATGAGAACCAAAAATTCAATATTTCCAAGACCCAAATTCACAATTCTTAGCTTAATAAATGATATTTCATATAAACATTATTTGCAAAAGCGTATCAAAAACCCGTAAAGGTGCATTTTAACATTAATGACAAAATTACAAAAAAAAGTTTCCAAATAGAAAAATATCTTATTGCTAAGAGCAAAAGTGGGATGGAAAATCAAAGAAATAAAAATTTAAGAGATAAATACCATGACAAAAGATTATGCAAGAAATTTTTGTAAAATGTTGTGGAACCCAATTGCTCAGAACCCCCTTCGAAGTTCGATCACAAACGAATTATGAAAATCGGGGGAACAAATTCTATCCAGTTTTTCAAAATAATTACAACAGTTTATCAGAATAAATTTATGTGTGGTAACCATATAAAGTAGTTAAAAAAATAATAATCAACCAATGAACCAATCACTGCTGCAGATTTGATCTGCAACATGGTGTAATAAGTATACAGGATAAAAACTACATAATGATAATCAAAAAACTTCATGTGCTGGACGTGGCTTATAACCAAAACGGGAAGAACAAAATGTTTTATTGATTCTAATTGAATGCTCACATATCACAATCACATACTTTACGTATGTAAAGGTGCTTTAACACAAGCATATGATTGGCATATACTCGTAAACATATCATATTTATGTAAACTATGTTTACGTATACAAAAAATCTAAGCTGCTGATGTTATGATATCACCTGTATACTTATTACACCTCAATCTATAGTATATAGACATGCACCTACATACTCTTCGGGGCTGTGCACATATTACGTAACGCTGTTTTCAGAGATTTTAAACCCCCCCCGCCCCCCACCACCGTAACGCTTGGAGCGTTACGTAATATGTGCACAGCCCCTAATGGCTATTAGATATTTGCTGTTTTTGCAAAGTTTGAAATATTCTACGACCATGTTAATAACTTATACTTCTGACAAAATTTAGTCCAGTTTTAGTAGACAAACATTTTGGTTGTTGTTTGTTTTTTCTTTAAGTTATGTTTATGAACAGAATTTTTGCTTAACAAATAATTTTATGTTGTTATTGATATAATGTTTTCCATTTAAATTAACCAAACATATATTTTTATATTATTTATACCTACATAAACACTATTTATAGTATAAAACATATAGATATAAAGAAAAGTTACTATTGCAAAGCTACAAATTTAGCATTATTTTGTTGGCATTAAAATTCATTATTTAGCTCCTCATAGTTCTATTTCAAACCTGATTTAGCTTAATAAAATTTTAAAGTCTGGTCACATTGGAACCAGGAGCATGGAAACCTTATCGGTTCATAAATGAAAAGTTATGGAGGTTCAAACATTTAAAAAAAATACCCGTTGAATTTATTTTGTAGGAGTAGCACTCAGGGGTGAACCCCTACTTATGTCATGCATTGTGCCAGAACTGATGAGATAGATAGTTATTTTACAAGTCTGATATTGCGCGTTTTTTTCCTTTTGCTATTTCCTAGAGCAGTTTGCAATGCCACACTAAAGCAGATCAGAGAAATTTATGCGATTGATGGACTTGCTCGGACCAGTCTTATGTCATAGTTTGCTTTGTATTCAACGCCCTCCTTTTTTTAAGTCGATTAGAAAACTAAATATTTCCTCTGTGAGGGATGTGCCACAACTACATATGGGCAAATCCCAGAAACAGTCCACCAACCAACATTTTTTTAAATTTATCCAACTTATTTTTTATGTTTTTTATGGAATACTAGCTTATCCCGGTGTGATTCGCTACCCCCTCGTTATAAAATAAAATTAAAAGTTTTTATATATCCTATTGTGAAAATTTAATGACGATCGGTCGATCGGTTACGATTTTTAATTTTCCTAAAAAGGGGCGTGTGTACACCTACTTTTCTCCTGGTACGTATTCCAAATTATGCCAATACCATATGAACCAAATATCATCGACGTAGGTAAAAAAATGCCCAAAATATGGCGAGAATTCCAGTTAAATACTGTGAAAAATTCAGGAAGATCGGTCCAAGGGTTTGGCCTCCTATAAGGAACAAACAAACAAACAAATAAACAAACACACATTCGGTTTTATATATATCGATTAGACTAGATATATAATTTTATAAATAAATATATAAATAAATATAAATTAAATTATAAACTATAAATATAATTTGTTAAAATAAATACAAATGTGTTTATTTACATGCTAGTAGAAAAAATGTAGCGTGCGACACGTAGCGTGCGTAACAAAGGGTTCACGTGTTTTGATAAAAAACGACAAATTTTTTTGGCTGCAAATAAGTGGTTTTAAAATTCTCTTATATTTATCTTTCTTTTAGAAACTAGATTTTGTGTGCTATATTATGCAAAATTCGCTAAAAATTACGAAAACACACTTCAACTTTCAAAGTTACTTCCGTTTTTTGTAGCGTGCGTCACATGACTTTGTGATCAATTATTTCGCAACACATACCTGCTAAAAAATTATGTTTGATGCCATTCGAAAGTACACTTATATCCCACTAAACACCATGTATAATTTGAAGGTACCTCTTTTTAAGGACCAAAAAATTTGTATATATTAATGTGAAAATGAGTACGAATGTAGCGTTCGTCACGCAGGATTTGCCCATATATAATCCGTACGCTCGTTACTGGGAAACATTACAAAAATATTTTTATATTCTTACTTAGATAACGCAAACAATTTCCACATATTAGTATTCATTGTATCTGGAAGGTTCCACGCTCAATCATTAATTTTTTAATTAATTGTTTCTAGAATAATGCGCTAAGTCAACGAATTAACTCAAAAAAAGTCCCACGTGATTTACTTCATTAGCACCGCAAATATACATATTAAGGTTATTATGTTGATCTTCCACTTTCATACTACTTTTCTTACTTTTAATAAAAACCAATTTGCAATGAAACACGCGCACAAAATTTTAGGTTTGCACCTACATTAGCTTCTTACGAGTATATGTATATTATCATCATATAAAACAGTTTCACACCCACTCAAGATTCCAAAAAAATTATTTAACCTAAAGTTTCTATCTGACCATCGCAAAAATACTGAGAAGATTTCAGCAAGATTGGTTTTTGCAACTTGGATATGGGTCTAAGGTAAATTCAAATGACAATTTCGAGTACTGCTGGGTGGTATAACAGCTTTATTGAACTGTGTTGTTAAATCAATGTAACTACATATGGAAGTCTGAAGTACAAAATTTTTCCTTGTATATTAACCTTGGCATTCAACTGTCTAGCACATGTTTAAAAGTCTGTGTGACTATCGAAGGAAACAATTTCAGGTCATAAAGTTATTGTATATAAACATTTAGCCGGTCTGCCGACTACAGACGATAGAACTTTTGTACACCATCCCTTAAACACAGTTTCCAAACATTTTCCACATTCATTCAAGAGCTTTTGGATGTGCTTATGCCTGTGTGAGTTAACAAAATCTGACCAAGTGCAACAACAATTGCCAAATTGTTGCAAAATAAAATGGAAATCAGAAAGTAATTTAGCCATGCATCATATTCATCAAAATACTTTTGGGAACGAAATTAATTTTAAAATTGATCGATTATGAGAATTAACCGAAAAAAGTTTTTTTTCTACATAAATTTTCTTCATTCTACTTCAGCGATGATGTGGTTCAGAATCAATTTTCATCGGCAAAAACCTTAATATTTTCTTGACAAATTTTTTGCCCTATCAGAAAGGAAACATATCAAAACTAAAGTAGCTAAAAAAGGCATGAGGTACTCGGGGACTGCCGCGGTAAAGCTATTGCACAGCATTTTTTATCAACTTATGCAATTATATTATTACGTTTTGTTAAATAACTCGGTTGTTATTCTGGCAATACTGTATGTTAATGAAATCAATAGCATACTTTAGGGGTTAACATGCATTGGGCGATTTAAATACTTAAAAAACAAAAGACTTAAGAAATTTCTCAAAGCCGCGCTCAAAGCCAGCGATGAAATCTATGCAATAACTTCAAAATTTGATCAAAATATGTGCAGTGGGCGTGGCATGATGCTAAAAACAAAAAATGTATGTTATAAGAGAGTAAGTAATAGACCTGTGACGTTCCGGAATGAACGGTAACAAAGGAACGAATCACTGTAGTGAACGTAGGCAGCGTTACCGTTCGATTTTTTCAAAAAGTATCAAAAAAAGGTGATATTTACGAAAATAGTGGCACCAAATAGTGGATTTGACAACACAAAAGTGGCATTTCTCTTAAACTCAAATACAGTATACCAAATTATGTTTTTTCATCTATTTTGTTCAATTTATTTTATATAGAATAATTTTTTAAAATATAATTTCTTCCCACTCGAATAGAATGTAATAATTTGACAAGCAATTTTTATTAAACATTTACTTTAATGTCTTACAGTGAGTTTTTAGGATAGAGTTTAAACGTTGTTTCAAACTACGTTTAATTGAGTTTGCTGTTTTTAACTGATAGCTTAACCGTGCAAAATGGCCATACTCAGACTAAAAATTGGCAACAATATATATCAAATGGCAATGTATTATTTCTGAAAAGAAAATTGAGTGCATAGAAAAGATTAAAAAAACAGTATAAAATAAAAAAAAATCTTTTATTTATGTTCTTATATATTTTTGTTTATAATATTTTGATAGCTGGCTTTTCATACATGTTGTTGTGTTACCATATTGTAGTAAGTTTAACCTACCAACATTGGCCGCTTACACTTTCAAGTAAACGTAGTTAATTGTCATCCTAAAAAAAATTAATCCAGATGAAAGTTGTGTTAATCTCTGATCAGCCACCTAAAAACTCACTCTTACTAGATAAAACTATTTAAACTCGTTTTCTACCAAACTTTTAAGCTATTACATAGCTTCTATCGCGGGCTTTGAGGCGACCGAATCAAGAAATTTTTAAACGTTTGTTTCTTAAGTCTTTTGTTTTTGAAAGGAAAAAACGTGGAAAAAATCTGTCATTTGTTTTTGAAACGAAAAAACCTGGCACTAAGTTTGTTACTTAAGTCTTTTGTGTTGTTAAGTATTTAAATCGCCCAATCGCCCCTAAAGTATGCTATTGATTAACATTAACATTTGATATCATATTGATATCATTAACATACAGTATTGCCAGAATAATAAAGGAGTTATTAAACAAAACGTAATAATATAATTGCAAAAGTTTATAAAAAAAAACTGTGCAATAGCTTTACCGCGGCAGTCCCCGAGTGTCACATGTCTTTTATTGTTATTATGTTACTGTTATGTAACACACATAGTGCGCATTTCTTGTACTCCTTCTTCTAAATATTGCCTTGTTGAAAAATATTAATGCGGCAATAAACAATTTCGTATTGCGGAAGATAGTTCCTTCGGGGAGAAATGTGTCTCGATAGCAATACTCCTAAGCAATACGATATGCGATTCTTCCAGATAATAAACTGGCAATACCGCCAGATAAACACTTATATGACAATAAGAAGATATCGCTAAAATATTTTTTGGAAGATAATAAGACGATTTTGCATTTTCATACTTAAGTAAGTTTATTCTTTTATGAACATAGAGTATTCAACAAGCCAACCTCTTACCTTCTCTCTAATCGGTGCAAGTGTTTAAACTCTCGACTGATCTTCTTTTCATATTTTGAAAATCATGGAGGTTATTACATTCATATTTAAATTTGTTACGAGTATTCGTAACATAACTAGTGTGTATACAAATTTAAGATAATATTTATTTTTGTAACGGCTTCTATACTTTCGTAAAAGTTCTTCGCTTGGAAAAAAAGTTAAAGGTATCAAAAAAGTAGCAAGAATTACAAAAAGTATCACATTTGGGTGCATTTTGTAAAAGTGGCAAAATAGTATCCAGTCATTCGAAAAAGTGGCAAATTGCTACTTTAGTAGCACCAACGGTAACGCTGAACGTAGGGATCCGGTTACTTTACGGAGCGCTTTTGGCTCAGTGAGCGGTCTAATTGGGTGTTTTGTTTTCACCGTTCATTTCGTTCGTTCGTTCACTCATGTCGGATTTTGTTGTTTTGCTTTTGGTTTTTGTAACCATTTGTTAGTTTTTTTATATTTTAGTTTAATATAATAATTTGCATATACACCATATACATACATATTGAAAGAGCGATAGAACGAAATGAACGAACAGCCGTTCCTCTGAATTGAACGAAAGGGAGCGCTCACCAACAGGAACAATTTGACACAGCTCTAGTAAGAATACGTGTGATTCCTCTCTGCACAATTGTGCTTTGAAATTACTGACTGTGATTTAAAAAATACATTTTACTGGTCAAGTATCGAAAACCAGTTCTTAAAAATTAGAAAAATTTATAGGTGATAGGGCCGATCAAAATTGGTAATTTTTTTGGGCTATAAAAAATAATTAATTTTTCGACAAAAACTTTGGACTTGAAACAATTTTTTAGGTAAAATATACAACTGATTATTACTTTTTTTAATCTTAATCAAAAACTATTCCTAAAAAGTCGACAAAAATAATAATATTTTCTTTGGTTTTTTTTTGCGTTTTGGTGATCCCTATTTGGGTCGTTTTTGCGAATTAATTACAATTTATGGCGCTGTTATGGATTTGAAATTTTGGACTGAAAATTGTGTAAAAAGGGTTGTTAAGGGGAAGATATAAAATCTCCAAAAACAGCCTTAAGTAATATGTGAATGTCCCCTAATACAAAAAAAAAATATCTAATTTAAGTAAAACATAAAATTAGCACCGAAAATATTTATTTTTTCATGTGACATACATATAATGCATAAAATTATTGTTTCACACACGAATATGTGTTCTTTCAACATTTTTTTAATTTGCTTAGAAGTAACCAATAATATTTTTTAAAAATATGAATTCTTGAGTATTTGCTCAAATTTGACATAAAAATACGATAATTCATAGAAAACATATAATGAAATACTTTTTATAAATGAGAAATTATTATTATCAGGCTTATCAGTTTTATTGAATTAATGAAAATTCTAATTTCTATGAGTTTTTTATTTTTGAAAAACATTGCATGTGCAATCAGATTAGCAGAACGTATCAGTATACAGATTTCAATGCCCCTACAACTCTCATCAGCATTCATTTTTTCATCTTTACAACTTTCGTCAAGTGGATACTAATTGGGAAGAATATCAACTATTTAACCAAGTTTTCAACAGAAATAGAATACGATAATTGTTATGATTCTTTTTTTCCCATTTTTACATATTGAAACAATTTTGGTTAGTATGAAATTCCCCATGTCTGATTGCTTACTACTAATATTCAACAAGCACTTATAGTCCGTTAGAGTCAAAGTATTTTACTTTCCAATTATATTATATAGAAATACTATTTAGCGACTGCTCATTATTTATTATTTTTGATCATAGTCGCAAGCTTTTACATACATATGTATTCCGTTTTGTAAAATGAATCTGAAATCAACTGACTAATGTTTTACTTGTAATTCCATATCTTTGTTTTATGGAGCAATTTTGAAATTAATTCGGTTAACCGAAACGTTTTCACTTATCCTTATGCTTTTTTTAATCGAAACCAAACGAATTTGACTGTAGTTATTACTTTAAAAATTATGAATTTTACAACGGAAAAATTCAAAAGGATCAACTGAGCGTTGTAGGATGTCTTGGAATTGACTTTCACAGGCCAAAACCACTATATATAATTTGTTGTCATAGATTTTAAAAATGTTACCGTCATTTACAAGAAAACATATTTTTTTTTGGATAAGTACTCACTACTAAAAAATAAAATTAATCTTGCCAGAATTAGGAAGAAACGAAGGTAGAGGTTATAGAAGATAGATACTGAAATTGTAGAATGTTTATTTTTTTTTACATCTCTGTAATTGCGCGTGTTGTTAATTTTGAACCAGTATTGCTGTTCTCTTGTATAAAATAGACGCATTACATTTCTTAAGCTGTCTGAGCCGGTATTATTTTAATTGTTTTAAATTCCGCTGACAAAGGTGAGTGATGTTGTGTACGTTAGCTTAGAATAGTATCAATCGCTGACGGAACAGTTTTTAGTGACCAGTGCAATGCATTCATCACTTAAACAGCTCAACACCAATTAACACAATGCCACACTAATGCACATTATATATATATATATTGTATTTGACCTGACCAGGGATCGAAGGCAGGTCTTAAATCATAGTTTGCTTTGTAGGCAACGCGCTTACCACTTTAGCCAAGCTAAGGAATCTAAAAATAGGTCAAATAGTTGTGGGAAAAAGCCAAATTAATAAAACGACAAGAAAATGGCGAATCTCCAAGTCATTAATATAAAACAACACATTAATAAAAACTTTCATGCGACTCAGCAGAGGATATTCAAATACAGAGAAAAATTAGACTTCACTGAAGGTTAAACTGACTGGACTGTCTGCTCAATGAATACGACTTTCTATGTTTTCCTTTCTAATAAAATTATAAACTCCATAAGTTAGGCTACCCAATAAATCTACAAAAGATAATAAAAAGTTTTTTAAATGAAAGATCTTTTATCGTCCAAATTGATGACAAATGCTCTAGTGAACGCAAAATCCTAGCGGGACTTCCTCAGGGATCTATCTTATCTCCAACTTTATATTCTATATTTATATCGGACTTCAAGTTATTAAAAAATCATACTGCAGCATTATATGCAGACGATACAGCTCTACTAACAATGGGAAAAGTTTCAAACGCTATTGTCAAAAATATGATAAAAGCTCTAATGCACGCTAAAAGTTACTTTGGAAAATGGAAAATCAAAATAATGAAGAAAAAACACAGGCAATTATATTCCCTTTTAACAAATCACCTAAGCGCACACCTACTAATAGGCTCTATATTCATGGAATAGACATTCCTTTTGCAGACTCCGTTAAATATTTGGGGATTACGTTAGACAAAAAAGCTCCAAATCATTCAAAATAAAAATCTAAAAATTATTTACAAGCTACCAAGACGTTACCCCACTAGTCGACTCCACACAAGATTCAAAGAAAACTTATTTGCAGAAGTGACTAGAAAAATTGCACAAATATTCGAAAATCGTAACAGATATTCAAATCATGATAGAATAAGAAAATTGTAGAGTTAGCACTTTGCAATCTTAAGATTTCAAAAGTGATAACTTTAGAACTTCTTAAAATTCTCATTTTGTAAAAATAAGGTTTTTACTATCTTTTTCTCCTTTAAAAAAGTAAATAATTTACATATAAACTGTTTCCTTAATTATTTATTTATTTATTTATTTATTTAATTCATTTGTAATATTTGTAGCCTATTGGCCAATATGATATATTACACAAAAATATAAATGACAATGAGATCAATTGTTTTATTCATATAAATACTTCTTAAGAAAAGTGGATTTACTATAATGTATTATAATGTACTATAACATCCTTATCAAATACAAAAACAATATTAAATTAAAATTTAAATTTAACGAGGCAGAGCAGTACAATTTGGTAATTATAACTAAGATATTAGCGATTATTGTTAAGGAACTCGAGGAGTTTACGTTTAAATAACATGACTGACATGGAGAATGAGCGAAGGTTTCTGGGTAGGGTATTCCATAACCTAGCCATTCGTACCACCATGGACATTTCAAACGTCGTATTATATATACGCGGAATTAAAATTTGAGGATTTCTAATAGAGGTAGAAAAAACTATATTTTCCATTAAGCTGACCGGATATCGAGATTTAACAAGTCTGAAAAGATAAATTAATAGTCTAAACTTAAGGTAATCATCAAAACTAACACTCAAGTATTCATATACATAACCAGACACATGAGTTCTAATTCTTAGTCCATAGACAAATCTCACAACTTTATGAACCAGGGATCTAATTCTATTCCTGTTTCCCAAATTGCAACCGGAGTAGACCTCTAGACAATAGTTCAATTGCGACATTAGAAGAGCATTAGTCATTGATATTTTAACATGTAAGGGCAAGAACAAGTTGAGGCGGTACAGCCTTCGCAAAGTAAGAAACACCCTAGTCGAAAGATTATCTATATGGGACTGGAACGACAATTTATCGTCAAGTACTAGACCAAGGCACCTCAACGTAGAGACTATTTCAATAGTTGCATTAGAAATCCTTAGTTCATCCGTAAAGCTAGAAGACCTAGTCGCTTTAAAAAACATTGCTTTCGTCTTATCCGGATTAATACACAGGTCGTTACCAAGCATCCAAACATTAATAGCAGCAAGGTCACTATTAACAAGAGAATGAAATGGAGCAGTACTAGTATTGTTTCTATTCCATAATAGCTGGATGTCATCGGCAAAAGCAAAGGCTTTACAATCATAGTCCCCCAGAAAGTCGAAAAAGTCGTTTAGATAAATAGAAAATAAAATTGGTCCGAGCACCGAACCCTGTGGAACACCAGATCGAATGGTTTTCAAGGTAGAAGATGTGCTGTTCAGTTCAACTTACTGTTTACGATCGTTAAGATATGATAATAACATATGACAAGCAGAGTTAGAAAATCTATAAATATTATGCAGTTTACTGACAAGAGCAGAGTGATTCACCTGATCAAAAGCCTTCGAGAGATCAATTGAGACTAGAAGACTATCCATACCTTTGTTAAAATTACTCCTAATCGAATCCGTAAGCACAGTTAACAACATATTTGTATTACATCCAGACCGAAAGCCATATTGACGTACGCTTAACATACTATTTCTTTCAAAAAATCAACCATTTGCAACTTCATGATATTTTCTACCACCTTAGACAACGTAGACAAGATACTAATGGGCCTCATGTTGTCAATAGCCATAATGTTTTTTTTTTTTTGGGATTGGTATAATTTTTGAAACTTTCCATCCCGCAGGAAAATTGGATGAAGTAAAAATAGAATTGATAAAATGAAGAAGATATCTGTTAATATATGGATACAAAATTCTCAGTAATTTTATGGATAGACCATCCGCACCTATCGACATAGACTTAATACTGCTGACAGACAAGGCTAATTCACCCTCAGTAATATTGGAAAAAGAGAAATTATTAGTAACATAAAAGTTGCTATCAAGGATAGGCTCAATATTAGTCACACTTAGCTGATTGCTCAAGAAGAAATCATTAAGATCATTAACATCATTAACATCAATATCCATGGGACTAGCTGTATCTTCAATGACACCAATATTCCGTAATCTATTCCACATATGCCTTGTATTGCACCCCTGAAAAGCGCGTCTACCATATTCAAGTTTAGCTTTCCTTATAAGTGATTTAGTGCGATTACGAAGAATTCTGTAGACTTCCCACTTACTAACACATCTTTCCTTGCAGTAGTCCCTTAATGCAATGCCCGTCAAGGATCTATAATAATTGATATGATTCGAAAATCTTATTACATTATGGCGGTTTATGGTAACACGTTTCATAGGAGCAAATTCCATGGCGTCATTAAAAATCTGATTAAGAAATCCTAACATTTGATTACTGTCATTAGTCGTGTATAAAGAAGAAAAGTCAATATTTGTTATGTATCTCTTTTCATTATTAATTCACTCACTTTTATTTGCTGAAATACTTTTAAGTAAAAACTCAAATATTGTATGTATATAAAAATTTATTCAATTTTTATATGATGTGATGATATAAATAAAAAAAAAAATTATATAATTGAATTTATAATTATATGTATTAAAAAATTATTTTTTTTTGTTCATATCTAAGGTTTTATAAGCCTTCTAAAATCATAAGATGTTTAAAGAACTGATGGAGTTATCACCCGAATTTAATGAAAAAAAAAAAAATATAGAGAACCAAACTGCTCGGGAACCCATTGAAATACAAAAAGAATGAAAAGAATATCGGGACATAATTAGAGCAGTTATTCGATAATAAATTTTTGAGGGAACAATTTGCACCCGATTTTTCCAAAACTTTTATGGGACTAAACTACAAGCAGACCTTGATATATACCTCCTTCTTTTTTTAATGTCGGTAAAAATATGAATTTTGCAGTAGTTAATACTGAGTTTTGTAAGAAGTATTTTGCAGTGACCCTCCAAATTTTAAAATTTAGGTATTACATATCTATTATTTTTGAAACCCTTATATTTTGTCTAAATTTAAGTTTTAGTAGAGTTTAAATTTTAAAAGTCAAAAAGTATAAAAAAAAATCTAAAACGTATGGGACAGCGTGCAGAACACCTTCTTAGTTTTAATATAACTAATCAGAAATATTTTTTTCTTTCTATTCTGATTTATTTTATAGCCCTAAAAACACCACTTTAGTGTAAGAAAAATATGCAGAGTTTTAGCTATAAATAATTGACTAAAGAATATTTAAAAAACAAACAAAAATGTACTAAGTTACATTTAAAGAATATTAAACTTTAATTTACCAACAGGGAGTTTAAAAAATTAAAAGAAAAATCTCTTCAAGATGAATTCCTTAAATATGTTGACATAATCCTTATTTCAGTATTTGTGTTTAACGAAAATTTGGTGATTATACCAAACAAACCTACAAAAAATATATGTATGTTTGCCTGCAACGTTGCACAAATTCCCTTACAAGATGTCATTTAGTATCACTTATTAACAATTGCTGATTTGTAGGAGGAAGGCCAGGAAAAAATTACTCATAAAAAATACCACAAAAATGTTACGAAGTTATACGAGAGAAGATTTATTTAATACACTGTTGCCCTGATTTTTTCGATCGTATTTGCGGCGCCCGGATATAATCACTCAAAAAAAAAAAAATTTATAATGCCCGTAAAATTGGGGACGTGTTTCATATGCAATCATTCGGCAATTATAAAAGGAAATAAGGCCCCAACAAAATGAATTAATATCCCAAACTAAAATAATATAACACCCAATTTATTGTGGTCTTATTTCACATGAAATAAATAACAATTTTTTAATTAAATAACACCCTAAAACACATTGTAGGGAATCTAACTACATACCGCCCTTTCGGGACATACCATGGTGGAGAAAATGATTAAGCCCACAGAGAATCTTTAGTAATAAATTCTACTTTACCTTATTACTAAAGATACATTGAGTAGCCGGACTGCGGTCGGGCTTAAAGATTTTCTCAACCATGGTATATCCCGAAACGTCGTTGTATAGTATATATTTTCGCTTCTTATAAGTAAAAAATTAATTAAGCCCCAAATATTTTCTTGCGTCCTTATTTCCTTTCTTATAAAATAATCCACCAAGAAAATTATCAGACAGAAATAATACCCTACAAAATGAAAATGCACTTTGATGTATTATTTCATATTTTGTGGGGCATTATATTCTGTCATTTTGATTCCTATTTTGCGCCGCTAGATGTCTACATATGACTAAGTTTTATTAAGTGAAGTCATAATTACAAGTTAAGAAATTATCAATTTGCTTGTTAAAATGGAGGACTTCGATTTCTTTAATTCTGTATATATCCCTTTATTTCTTTTCAAATAATTGTTTCGTAATTAATAATTAAGCCCACTTTTTAAAAAGAATGTAGAATAAAAGGTAACGATATAACTTTTTTTATCCAAAATAAAATATTGATAATTTTTAACATTTGTTATAACGATGTGAATCGGGGCTCTAGTGTATATCATATACAATATTATCTTGGCACTATGAAATAAGGCCCAATGAAATGAGGCCCAATTCAGAAAATGAAACAAAGCCTAATAAAATTTGACAATTTTTAATTGGGCCTTACTTCATTTTATTTGGGCTTTATTTAATTTTTATTTTGGGTGTTATTTAATAATGAAGAAAGACCCAAATGTAGTAAGACCCAAAAAAATTATATTGGGTCTTATTTCGTATAAAAAAATTTTGGGCCTTACTTCATTTTATTTGGGCTTTATTTCATATTCTTAAAAATTGATTTTGTACTCATTTTAAGGACATTTACTTATTCATTCCAAGTAAGAACCGTTATAAATGATTTTCTCCGCCATGGTATATCCCGACACGGCGGTATGTATAATAGATTCTCCGCAAAGCGGGCCTTCAGCCGGGCTTATTGATTTTCTCCACCATGGTATATCCCGACAAGGCGGTATGTAGAATAGATTTTTTGCATAGCAGTCCTTCGGCCGGGCTTAGTGATTTTCTCCACCATGGTATATCCCGACAAGTTTGTAATGCATTTTGGGTGTTATTTAATTTTTTTGGGCTTTATTTCATTGGGGTTATTTCATAATTTCCTTGGAATTTTATTTTCTTTTTAATAAAGCTCAATAATTGGGTTTTATTTCGTTTCTAGTTTGGGCGTAATTTCATTAAAATTGGGTTTTATTTCATTTCTTTATTGGGCATTATTTTATTTTATTTGGGCTTTATTTTATTGGGTCTTGTTCATTTTCTTAATTGGGCCTTATTTCATTGGGCCTTATTTCATGCCGCCTATTATATAAATTTAGTGTAAAAACTAAATTTATTTTTCAAGCATATTATTTGGAAAGATATTTCCAATTTATGTTGAAACTCAATTACACATACATCAATATTTTGCAAGCACAAACATTTGCAATTATGATTTTACATCCATTACAGTTCTTACATTTAAAATCTTTTTATATAAAATAAGGTTTATGCTTAAATATAGTCCTTATCAACCTGTAGTAGGCGAGTTAAATTTTTTTAATCTAAACTAAGATTTAAAGCTGTAAAAGCATACTTTTGTTTATTACTACAATTACGTCCCTTCTGTCTTGAGACTTATGCATATTCCTTTTAACCTTTTTTGCCATGATTTTTTTTTATCCAGGCTTCACTTGGATTTTTCTTATTAAATAATAAATTAATTTGAAATTATGTTCATTTAGTGTAGAAGGCCTTTTTGAAAAGAAGTAAATAAGCGATTTTTTTTTTTTTTTTTTTTTTTGGTTCAGGTATAATTCACCCTTAAAATTAAAGACTTAAATTACCCTTAATATGACTTATTCTGACTTTAATTTATTTATAAAATTTCTCAGATGGGTTGAATAAATTGTCTATGTTTTTACATTAATTGGTATTTTGTATTTTGTTCTTGTTTTTCAAGGAAAATTCTACCCTAAAAATCAGTCGTGTATTAAAAAAGTTTTATTTGTGAAAAGAAAAACAAGAAACGAAAAATAACTCCTTACATTTTCTTCTCCAGAGTTTCCTTTCTTATCAAAGCAAGCCATTTTAACCACCAAGATTTTTGTTCGTAACATGTTCCTAAAGCATAAATATATTAATGGTTTTTATATACATATATACATATGTACATATGTACATAGTATGTACAAGTACTTATAGAATGTGGGTTTGATAGTTGTTTGCCTAAATCGAAAGAAGAAAAATATAGAAAAAAAGGAACACAAAAATTAAAAAAAAAAAGGGAGTTGTCGAGCTATCTGGGAAAAACTTTTTCGTTTTCTTTAATAAACAACATTATCCCAGTTAAAAACACTAATAAAAAATTTAACTATATGGATGTCCTTACACATGCACACATACACACAGCAGACACACACTTCTAGTAAAAACTATTTTAAAAAACAAGTTAAAAGAAGCCAACCATAAAACAACATTCAACGTCGGTGGTATTTTCGCAGCCAATTCAAAAAAAAGGTGGAAAAAGTTAGATGAAAATATTTTTAGAAAAACCAACGCATCCAATAGGGAGTTTGTATGGCTTACGCAGCCGTTTGCCTATTGGTTCGCCAAAAATTTTGATACACATCAATTTCTTAGCTAACTCTTGTTATGTATGTATGGATATATACTTTGTGTATAAGTTTTTAATTGTTAGGGTGTGTGTGAATGTAAATATATATTATATAAAATTTTGATGATTATTTCCAACTCGCGAAGATGTGCTGCATCACTTCTTTTCAACATTTTACGTTTCGCTCCTTGAGTTCTTCTTAAAGACTTTTTTCTTAAAAAAGAAAGAAAAAAAATGGGAGAAAAAGAAGACACTCATTTCTAAAAACTCATTAAACACACACATATTGGCAAATATAAAGATGGATTACGTATGCCCTTTAGAAGGGCTCTGTACTCCTTATTTTGGATGAACGAGGCCCCCTCGCTCCATTCTACACAAATTTATTTCTTACACGCGTTGTTATTGCGGGATATACTTTACGTTCTCCTTTCTTTCGCCAATGCTTCTGAATGAACTTCAAATTAATGGCTCTTAGGAGGCCTTCCAGATGATGGCATTCGTAAGGCCTTAGCAGAAACGTCCTATTGAAAGGTTTTTCATTCAAATATTATCGTAAGAAAATTAGAATATAATCATGAAAACAAAATAAATCTAAGACAATTCTTCCAAAATTAATAATTAATTCAACAAAACAACTTTCTTCTTCGAAGCAAAAAATTTAAATAAAATGATTTACGTTTCGTTTAATTATTCGTTATGCAAGGAAAGGAATTTTAATCGAAAATATTCCTAAAAATGTCCTGAATTAGGCCTGAAGTAAGAGAGTGTTTTCCGAGCTTTCCCAAACATTGGAATTTCGAAGGTGGTTTTTGGCAAAAACCACTGAAGTGAGTCTTAATCGAGTACTCTTGACTCTGTAATAATTCATTTTTCATTTAATAGTTACAGCAAAAAAAAATCGACTTCAATACAAAAATATAATTTCTTTCTAGTTTATATTTTACGAGTACTATCTCGACAGATTAATGTACCTTCTTTAATACCCAAAAAAAGAATTACAATTGTTCATAATTTATTTATTAATCAATATTTCAGACAGCTTCTAACATATCTAATGGACCAAACTGCAAACGTAAACTTTCTACTTGACCATATTAAAAAAATGTTTGAGCAAAATGCAACCAAACCTTTTATAACAAAAATAAAGAATGTTACAAATCAGGCCTCAAATCGTTACATTCGTGAACATACAACTCGTCACGTAATTTCCCATCCAATTACACAGTTATTACGTGACGAGTCCTACGTTCACGGATGTAACGATTTGGGCCCAGATCATAACTAGAGGATTTATGCCATAAACAATACTAATTTTATGTTATACATTAAACATTACATTGCTGCCAATGAATTATATGCTACAATGTCCAATCTCCTGGGGCCAAATTACGGCACTCGATTTCGATCGAAATTTCAATACAATTTAAATGTAAATTTCGATCGATATCGAATGCCGTAATTTGGCCCCTGATTTTTTTTCTACTTAAGACAAACTTTTTTGGTTTCAATTTTTAAACGTAAGTATGTTTTTTGATTAATGTTCGTTTGAACTTATAATTAGCACAGGCCCTTGCTTATTTTACTTTTTGTCACGTAACGTCACCAAGCCATTAAGCTTGTTTCTCGAAGAAAATTTTGTATTTATCTTCTATTTTTGTATTTTAGCATACACTAGTAATTACGTCAACATTTAGTAAGAGTAGGGAAAATGTGGAAATGCCCATATGTATATTAATTGTAATTTTTGTAATTACTACGAACAACTTATTATTAATATTTGTTGATATTAATATAGGCTAAAGTTCGTAATTTAATAATCAGAGAAATATTAGACATTGTTAACATATTTCAAGCAACAAGGGACAAATTTATTATCTAAACATCACTTTAGATTTCCACTACACGTCTGAATAGAACAAACGTTGTTTTCGGTAGAAGCCACTTAGCCTTGCTTTCACTACTTTATGTAGCTGTGTTGAATGTGATTACATATCCCACACATTCGAATGCAAATTGAAAACGGAACTTCTCCCTACTAAATTGATGTTAGTTGGTGCCATTTTATTTTTCATTATACATTAAACATTACAGTATTGCCAATGAAATATGTTAACAATATCTAATATTTCTCTGATTATTAAATTTTCTAACCTTAGGGCAATGCTACACGTTCAATATATATTGAACGCTATCCCGATTGTGATCCATATCGCAGATTACGCTAAAATATGAAATCTTTATTTCGTTTCTCCCATATCTGAAAATTTTTACACTACCCGCACAGCACAAAAATATGTAAATACTGACGTCCATCCTTTGAAATGGAAAACGATCCAAGTATCACAATTTTTGTTGAACGTGTAGCATTGCAATTAGCCTGCATAAATAAAAACAAATATTTTCCATGTTAGCAAAATGTAAGCAAACTTGTTCAAACCACTTGCGTCATCTCTTATGATTACAAAATGACACAATTTTAGATTAGTTTAATTGCGTACGTACATCATAAAATTTTAGCTGGGTATCTAAGATCTACCATCAATTTGCGAAGATGTTGAAATTTTCCCATAAGAATTATACAGGTCTGAACGGTCAACATATTATAAAATGTTCCTAAATCATTTTCTTCCAGTCTCCATCTTTCGATAATTTTAGTGTCGGCACCAGAAAATGGTAATAAATTGTATTGACATCGCTGGAAGTTGACATTAAATGAAATTAAAATAACAATGTAAACATTTTCTAATCAGCCATCTTTTAATTAATTTTTGCGTAAGAAATACCTTAGATTCTGTTAAAAAATCGGATGGAAGGTATTCTGCACTAAGCTCTTCAATTATTCCCTTATAAAATTCGTGCAATATGTTGCAAACACTATTAGATGAAATGCCAAAAGTGCTCCCAATAGTTCTATATTCGGATGACGACCCTAAAGTATACAAAGCTGTAGCAATGCGCTTTTCGAAAGGTATAGCATTCCTAAACGTTGTGTCCTTGTTTTGCAAGGTTTTCAACTTTTGTACAAGCATTGGAAACAAACTTCGTTCTACGCGAAAGGCTCTTAAAAAAAAGCCTGCATGTTATTTACGACATCTTTTACCCAAAATGTTCCGTAGCGATTCTTAAATAAAATTTATTTATTAATTTGAAATTGGTTTTACATTACTCGCTTACTTACGAGTACAAACATCCAAATTCCCCTACAAACGGGCATGCAACCGATGTCTCGTCATTTTCTTCTATCCATTGATTCAATAAAAGGGATTGCTCTTGCAAATCAACAATTAATCCAATTATTAATTTATTTAATGAGTTTTCATTTTATTACAAAGCTTATTTTCTTTTTATTTTGACAAATTAAATGATGGTAGATGTTAGATGTTGCAGATGTGAACGATGTTTAAAGTTTTCAACTTCTTCCATGCATTCCCGCAAAATGTAAGCAAGTGTGAAAAGCCTATTATTATCTATTATACTACAGTCAATTGGTTCGAAAAAAGGGTATATACTCTTGAATATATATACTTGAAAAGTTTTCTAGCCGATTTGAATATTTGTAATTTTATATGTTTTGATGCGTTCTTTTCTCATTGCATATCTGCCACCTCCAATCTTCACCACTCGTATGTATCTGTTAGTTTCATTCTACGAGATAAATACTTATATGTATGTACATATATAAAATTAAAATTAAAATTAGAATTAAAATTAAAATTAAAAATTAAAAATTTTTAAAATTGTTTTTGTTTTAAATGTAATTTGTACGAAAGAAAAATTCATTCGACATCGTGGGCAGTAAACTAGAAAATATTTCCTATATTTATATACAAACAATCTTTTTAAATCACTTGTTTGGGCGTACAGTTGCCGCAAAAGCTAATTTAACATCAGCTTTAGCTAAATAACTATAAATATTTGATACACTTCAGAAGATTGCAACATATGTCTTCTTGGTTTTGAATATTGATACATTAAACACTTGCTGCGATTTTTCCAAATTTGAAGCCGCTTTTCAGCACCAAATTTCAAATATGCAGAGGCGTAAAAATAGGCAGTTATTGGACGTTTCTTTTGCAATAAATAAAAAATATATAAAAATAAATTTATTAATAAAAAGAACCAAGAAATACCAGCACAGAACAGAAAACCCAAACATATAATAAACACGAAGGTTAACTAAGGATTTTGAATGTTACTGAAAAAAGCGCAACTAAATTAAACATAATCGCAAACTATATACTTTTTTTTAATATACGAGTATATGTTTTGGTCGTTGCATTTGATTGAGAAACAATTTAAAACTCCTAATTATTTCAACATAAATTGGCAAAACACGTACGAAAAGCTACTGTCCAAATTCACTTTGGACGCATCATTAAATGAACCGATCTGGCAACCTTTAAAATTTGGTACAAATTTTCCTTAAAAAGTCCAGACCGAAGCTATAACTGCAGATCGCGATTATATGTATATCGAACACTCCCGAATTTCTCATCAGCATGTTAACAACAGAATTGCTAAATTATTTTGCGAAAGTTAAAACACTTAAATTTAAAATTAAACCTACCTAAAATTAAATTCATTAAAACTTAATTTTAAAACTACATGAAGTTAAAATTACACCTACACATATATCAACACCTATACATATATCAACATTACAAATTCTTACCTTCATTGTGAAGCTGAACTACGGTTATAAATAAATACCTAATTAAGTTGTATTCATTATATCTACTTACCCTACTGGACTTAAATTATATCTAACACTCAACCTATTTACCTTAAACTGGATTAAATTATTATATGTACTACTTACTACTAAATTAACCTGAAGGAAAATTGAATTGTAACATAAAAGGTACCCAACTATTTTTCCTGGAAAACAATATACACAGGTGCGCATTGCATATCTGAACCTGCCAACCCATTCGTTTCCCAATTCCCTCCAACAAACCCCCGCAATTATAATCGCTTAATACGAGCAATTATAATTAGTTCTCCTTTTTTATAGATTAGCCCCTCGCATCTATAATAAAATATACATCAACTTTTTTTTTCGTTCTTTCTTCTTCCATTTTTCTGCTCATATTTTTTTTTGTTCTCACATAACACAATAATATCAAATAAATAAAAACAAAAAAAAAATCCCCAGCTAGCATCCATTAGTAAAGATAAGTCGCGTATTCTATTTTTATTTTTTTATTTGTAATGGTATAAATAGAATATGTAATGGCATTCAACGAAGCTACTTAACAAGTAGTGGAAGCATTTGCACATGAATACTGACGTGGTTTAGTGACTTCTATCCAAACAACGTTTGTTCTATTCGGCCAGTGCGGTTGAAAAATCTAGAAAAGAAATGTATAAATATTAAATTTTTCCTTTGTTGCTCGAAATATATTAACAATGTCTACCAAATATTTCTCTGATTATTAACATTTACGAACTTTAGCCTGTATAAAAATTAACAAATAAGCAGTTCGTAGTAATTTAAAAAATTTCAATTAATATACTATTAACTTAAATGTTTATTGGTATTTAGTGGTTACGCTTTTTTTTGGGCAAATATCTCCCCAATATTTACATTATTTTTAATTCCTATTTTCTGAAACAAAATAACGTATCATCAACCTTTCAGTCTGCATGAAAATATAAAAACTTAATTATTTTATGTTATTATTACGATTAAACGAAGTTATTATTCGAACTTATATTGATGTACATACATGTGAAAAGTATTATTATCAGGCTCAAGTTCAGTTTTATTGAATTAATGAAAATTCAAAATTACTAAGAGTTTTTGTATGTTGAAAAATATTATTATTTACTAGCTTATCCCGGTGTGCTTCGCTACCCCCCTCGTTATAAAATAAAATTAAAAGTATTTATATATCCTATTGTGAAAATTTAATGACAATCGGTCCAGTAGTTAAGACTATATTACGATTTTTAATTTTCCTAAAAAGGGGCGTGGTCCCACCCACTTTTCTCCTGGTACGTATTCCAAATTATGCCAATACAATATGTACCAAATATCATCGACGTAGGTCAAAAAATGTCCAAAATATGGCGATTTAAATTTTTGGGATATATGGGAGGTATTACGCCCCTTTGTCCAATCCCGCCCATATTTGCAGCAGCACTAAAAAAATGCACACTGAACCGACATACAAAATTTTGTTCAAATACCGTTATCAGGAGCAGAAATAATAGATTTTTAATTTGTGGTTTGTATGAGAGGTACCAAGCCCCTTTGTCCAATCCCGCCCATATTTGCAGCAGCACTTAAGAAATGCACACCAAACCGACATACCAAATTTTGTTCAAATACCATTATCAGGAGCAGAAATAATAGATTTTTAATTTGTGGTTTGTATGAGAGGTACAACGCCCCTTTGTCCAATCCCGCCCATATTTGCAGCAGCACTTAAAAAATGCACACCAAACCAACGTACCAAATTTTGTTCAAATACCGTTATCAGGAGCAGAAATAATAGATTTTTAATATGTGGTTTGTATGGGAGGTACCACGCCCCTTTTTCCAATTGGACCGAATTGTAAATCTAAACCACCCGGGGCGCCACCCAAACGCATACAAAAAAATTTATGCAAATCGGTCCAGCCGCTTAGGAGGAGTTCAGTTACAACGCACGTACAGTAGAATTATATATATAAAGAGCCACGCCCCTCCGCCCCCAGGCCATTAATTTAAATAATAACTATCCTATCATATAAGTTGGACCAAATTATATATATATGCCAATTTTCATGAATATCAGTTGACTCGTTTTTGAGTTTATTCGAAACATACACAGTGACACGGATTTTTTATATAGTAAGATATCCAATCCAAAATAGGCTGAGCGGAGATATTATTATCTTTTCGGTTCGACGAACGTTTAAAAAACGAGTAAAGAGGTCATCCGAGTTAGCAGTATGATTTCGGCCGCAATTGCCTTATTTTTTCGCCTTGGGATTACCTTTCATTTTATCATAGTTAGCGGTCCTGTGTAACTCACCATATATAACGCAAACGGTAGGCAACTTGCAATATGTTTCAGTGTGTCCAAATTCTTGGCAGTTCAGGCTCGACGGTAACTCTTCGGTATGATAAATAAAAGTATACATATGTAAGAATAATTTTTTCATTATTTATTTTGACGGCGTTTTAACCGGCGTATTAGCCAATGTGGATGTAATGGCTAAAATTTAAAATTTTTAATTTTCAGCATTGAATGAAAAATTCTTGAAGTACCACATGAAGTGAACATAGTTTTTAAGGTACTTCTTTTTTGTTGGCTACGGTTTTATATGTTCATATTTTTCGGTACTCACTTAATAAGGCCATTGCTACTGGTTAGTATTTGTCAAACAAACCATCTCTTCTCTTCACTGCTTGTGCTCTGAGCTACAGAGCAAATATCTACTGTATTCGACAGCGAGATTCACATATGAAGAAAAAAGTTACTCGTTGCAGCCCTTTAGCGATAACACAAACACTTTTTTAGTAATATTGTCGTCATCAGCGAGGTGCAACATAATCTCACACATACATTCGTCGGACAGGCTCATCAAATCATTCAAAACTATCAACACAGCCTGTTCGAAAAACCCAGTTTTAAAACACCAAAAACAGGAAGTTTCTTGTCAAGATTTTTGGATAAAATTTGTTTGTGCTAATAAATACCGAGAATTAAAAAAATTAGCCTTGAAACTTCTCACTTTTTTTGGGTCAACATATGTTTGTGAAGCAGCATTTTCTAAGATGAACTTCATTAAAAATAAATTCCGGAACAGACTTACCGATGAACATCTCCAAGATTTAATGAGAATAGCCTGCACAAGCTTTACAAAAAATGTAATTTTTCGCATTAATATTGTGAAAACCTTTAGTACTAACTTTTTTTTATTCAAAGCATTTGTTTATTATTTAATAAAATAATGCACCGAAGTACTTAAGAGTACCCATTCGTTTTATTTGTGCATTCATACAGTATCTAAACATATAATTTAAATAGTTCAGTTTATTACCTTTCGGACCGCGACGGTCGTGATTTTTAAAAAACGGACTCCAAATGAAAGTAGTTGGTGACCGCTGCTCTAGGGGTTGTGGAATGTGCTATGTTATATATACAGCTGTTTTGTATTTTTTTGTATAAACAACTGTGATGTACAACACATTCTTAGCTACGTGCCTTTAGTTTTTGCAATTAAGTTATGAATTTTTCTTCGAACTGAGTGATGTTTTATTAAAGAAATTTTAATTTGTCAGGCTTAAGTTCGTTTTCTCTAAATTTATTTTTTTATATATGAAACTATTATTTTTATTAGAAAGAAAAAATTAGTAAATATAAAAAATTAAATTTAGAGAAAACAAACTTAAGCCTGTCAAATTAACATTTCTTTAATTAAACATCACTCAGTTCGAAGAAAAATTCATAACTTAACTTTTTGGTATTTGTAATATTCAGTTGCGACGATTGTAAAATCGCGTCTGTACATTACTAGAGGTTAAACTGAACTGAAAACTTAAATTAAAATATATATTTTATTTTATATACTACATTTATAATTTTTTCTTTTTGTATGTTGGGTATTATTAATTGAACCAAATAATATAAATGATAATCATAAAGGTAGAGCTAATGTAAGAGTTAAAGTTAAATGACTAGTTCCTGTGAAGATATAAGGAAATAATCCTATAAAATTATTAAATAAAATTATTGAAAATAAGGAGATAAATAAAAAAGTAGATCCATTAGTCCCTACAGGTATTAATAATGTTTTAAATTCTTTATGTAAAGTTAATAAAATATTATTTCAAATTCCTAAAAATGTTCTTATTCAATTGAATGATAAATTACAAATACTTGAAGAAGGATCAAATACTGAAAATAAATTTGTTATCATTTTCAATTTAATGATTTTATTAATTGTATTTTATTACTTAATTTAGATTTAGATATATTAGGAATAAATGAATAATAATTTATTATATTAAAAATTATAAATGAAATAGTAAAAATAATAAATAAACTTAATCAAGCAATTGGGGCTATTTGTGGTATTAGAAAATATCAAATTATGATAATTTTAGTTTGACAAACAAGTATTTAAAATTAGCATAGAAAAAAAATAGTAGACTTATGTCAAAAATAAGGTAGTTAATAAGTCAAGAGGTAAACTATCATAGAAGAAATGACAGTCAGCTGGAAGCAAAGATTTTAGATCCGACAGGTGTTGCCATTTCTTCTTGGAAATTCTTAGTCTTTGGGAGTGCAATAGGTTTGGTTGCCAAATTTTATATATTCTAGCAGTTCTTTGTGGAAGAAGCTGACTGTCTTTCTTAATATTAGTTTTTTAATATACGGATCATGTTGGTTCCCAGTTTGAAATGTTTTCATAGTCTAGGAAATACTCTTGTTGTAGGTGATGAACAGTAAGTGGATATTGATTTCTTCATGTGTCTTTCATTAGATCAACTTTTTCGTTTCATTAATGACATTCCTGTATGCCCTGCAATGAAATACTTGTCTTCAATAGTAGTTATTATCTTCTACACAAAACGAAATTAATGCATTAGATTTTGGTCAAAACATCCATCAGAATATGTGACAAAATGATAAACGTAATTATTATTTGAACTATATTAATGTAGAAATGAGAAATTATTATTAGTAGGCTGAAGTTCGGTTTTATTGAATTAATTCAAATTACTAAGAGTTTTTATTTTTAAACACATTAGGGTGCCGTTGGCTGAAGTGGTTAGCGCGTTTACTACTAAGCAAACAATGACTTGGGGCCTGGATTCAAACCCTGGCCAGAGCAAGTCAATCAACATCATTAACGTCTCGAATGTACAACAGTGTGGTATTTTATTAATTGTTGTTGAACTGTTTAAGTGATGAAGGCATAGCACTGGTCACTAAAAATTGTTCCAAGCTACTGTACTCAACATCGCCCTCCTCCGTCGGCGAAGTAAAACAATTAACAAAATGCTTTCCAATACAGCTTAACAAAGTTAATGCGTCTACTTAACATAACGCGCAAAGCAGAGTTGTAAAAGAGTTAAGCCTTCTAAACTTATAGGGCTAACTATAATGTGCTTAAGCTAGTTGCTTAAACTGTGCGAAAACATATAACCAAATGTTCACAACTATAATGTACTTAAGAAGTTTCATTTGCTTAAGCAAACACCGAAACCAATCGTACCTTGCTTAAGCAAACAGCGTTTATTTATTTAAAATAGTTGAAAATGCTGCATTTGTTAGTACCTTTTTTATTTGTGAATTTTTTCATTTCATTTCTTACATAACAAAAATTTAAATAAATTGGTTATTTATAGATTTAGCTTAATACTATGTTCAGACATAGAAATTTTATGGAGTCAATTTTTGGTTAATTGACAAAATTATTTTAGTGTTCACACATACATAAATAAGCTAATTCAATAAACTTTGGCAGCTGGAAAATAACTTTGATTTTATTTTAAACTGGCTTCATTACAGCATATTCTCTTTTTCTTTATTTTAAAGCTAACATTTATATCTAAAAAAGAAATTGGTTATTTTTAACTTGTTCAACTTATTTTTTGTTATAAATTAAATTAAAGAAATTTAAATTTCATAAATTTACTGGCTAACCCACGATGTCGAACGATATCGATCGCTTGATTTTTAGACATAAAAAATCTATCTTACGTTCCACTAATAACCGATTATATTTATTTGTTTAGTGTTTCTTCCAGTAAACAAATAATAAGTTAAATAAAATCGGTTATTAGTGGAACGCAAGATAGATTTTTTACGTCTAAAAATCAAGCGATCGACATTGTTCGATATCGTGGGTTAGGCAGTTAATTTAATTTATTTTGGTGACATTTGTCATTCTATATAAATTGCAGATAATTTTAATAAAATTTAATTAAATACAATCAATAACGTATGGCGTTTTCTTTTCTGAGTAATATGCTGCATTTGTTCTGCCTTCTGTATATCTTTCTGTTCTCTTCTGCAAAGTATGTGCAATTTTAAAAGTGTAACGCGTTATTTTCTCATGATGTTACCCTTAAAAAGAAGAAAAAATGTTACATGTTCAACTCTCATTTTAATTAAAGGGGCATAAGTGCAGCATTATAATAACAGCTGGTTTTGTTATTTTTTCTTTACTTTATTGATTAATGCTAACATTTATGTTCTTTTGTAAACGTAAAATATGCAACACTTCCTAAAAGTAGCGGGAACATATAAAAATGTTCCCAAATCACATATAACATATATGGAATATTTTATTATTAGAAGAGAAAACGCCATTAATAACAATTTTGTATGGAATATTGAGCTTAATAATGGCATTTATTGCGATAATCACAATAAATATGTATGTATGTCTGAAAAGGGTATAAATAGAATTTGACATAAAATCAAAAGAAAATTGGTTTTGAATAGATTACATATGTATATGTGCAACTCAGCGAAGAATGTCTTTAAGTCAAATAAGTACAATATAGCCACACAAAAGTCCTCAATAATTTGCTTAAGCAGTTGACATGATTTTCGTTGATTTCTGACAGTTATATATAGTTAGACTTTATCCCTTACCGAAGTTCTGGAACAATGCATTGCATTAGTAGGAGTCATATCCTCGGATCTATAAAATCGTATGAAATCTGAAGAAGCAAATAAAAAACGGTACGAATTGAAAAATGTGTTAATTTTTACATTCGTGCAAATTCTGTGACACACCTGATTGTCATATTTATTTTCTTAAGTTACCATATATTTTTGTAAATAAAAAAACAAAACAAAAATATTCAAAATAAAATTAAAGAAAAAAATAAGTATATTGAGGTTATTGAATTTTTTTCATTGTTTCGAGCCATAACCGCGAAAATAGCGTAACCGACAAGGTTTTCAATTTAATTTTTTTTAATAAATGAAATAATTGGCAACATTTGCATCATAACTTACAATTTTATAGTTACGAACGGAATCGTTACGAATTTAAAACAAAATTAAATTTATTTTAAGACTGCATTCATGGTTGATATTCATTTTATCGTAACAGCGGCTTGTCCCTTAAGCTATTTATGGGCATTGAAAGGAATATTATAATGTGTATAGCAAACATTACAGTCGCACTATACATTATTTTGTATAACCGACGGTTGCTTATTTAACGCCGCTGCTTTTATTTGTCAATTTTTGTATATATATTGGTATCCGGCGAAGATATTTTTCGCTACCGTTCTCATCGTCTGTAATTACATATCAACATCGAGTTAAAGGCCTATTTAGCCGACCGTTGAAATTGTAGATGTAAGCTAAATGTCGATGTAATGTGTGAAATAAGCTTTTCGGTACGAATATGAAGTCACAGATGTGTTACAGATTAATGCCATTACGGCTTAAGCTCACAATGCTCTTAACACCGTGAGAACATGTGTTACCCCCCGAGTTACCCCGAGGGCACTCAAGTGTGCTCCCAACATTTGGTAGCAACCACAGCCACTCCTGAAGGAGACCTCACCAATAACCAGTCACGGAATCATGCCACCAACGAGGGTAGTGCGATGGTGCCAGCACATCCATTCTCAAGGAGAAGGAGTATGCCAAAGCATATCCATCCCCAAGAGAACAGATATGCATCTCGCAATATCTCATCGCAAAAGTGTGTCCAATATAGGACTACACTCTCTACCCTTGAAATCAATATACTGATACGTTCTGCTAGTCTGATTGTACATATTAATGTTTTTCAAAATAAAAACTCCTTTTAATTTGAATTTTCATTAATTCAATAAAACTGAAGTTACGCCCAATAATAATAATTTCTCATTTAGGGGCTGTGCACATAATACGTAACGCTGTTTTCATAGATTTTATGGCCCCCTCCGTAACGCTTTTTAATAATTTTTCAGTGCAAAATTTTCAATCCGTAACAAATATTTAACCCGTTACGTAATATGTGTAATAATTTTTCTGAATAACACTGTAAGAGTTCAATATTGCTAAAATACTATCACTACCAAGCAAAACCAAATTCAACAAAATTTAATTTTATTTAATTATATATATCGCTCCTTTATTGCAACGTAGTCATATCTCAAAAAAACTCAAACGTGGCAAAATGCATTTAAAGTTTTCAAAGCGTAAGCATTTATATGGACGGCATGTAAGCGGTTATAACTTTAGTTTAGATAGAGATATGTTTATGAAAATTTTTTTACAAATAAAGAAGGTATTGAGAAACTCTTTTTCGTCAGTAACTGAAAAATTTTGTTTTTTGAGATGTGACTATGTTGCAATAAAGGAGCGATATGTATTTAATTCAATTAAACGCATAAGAAATACATAGACGTGAATTGCCGACATAGCAAGAGTCGCCGTCAATTCTTTGACACATTGTATAAATGGTTCAATAGTAAACAAAAGCGGGAATTTCAGAACCTCATTGTTATATGAGGAAATTAAAGGATTCTCTGACAGGCACCATCTAAATTTAGGTGAAGCGGAATGTGTTAACAAAATTGGGAAAAAATTGAACGTTAAAACTTTTTGAAGTGAACGAAAGCTAATTCTAAAACCAGCATATTTTGAGATTAGAAATCACATTAAGAGGTGCTATAAAAGGGTGGTGAATGAAATTACAGTGGTGTATAACAAAGCACCTTTGTGTGTGATTGTCTGAAATAAATTGAATTTTGTAAATTAAGGACACATAAATATATTCTGTAATTCACCTACTAAGCGCCAGATGGCACAAAAATATAAAAAGCAATTTTTTTTAAGTACTGTAATAATATTAAAACTTTCTCTTAAATTTTGATACAGTGAGAGGAGTATATTTTTTCACCCCTTTTTAATAAGAGCAAAAAGAAAACAAAATATTTGAGCCAAATCATTAACAGGGGAATAAACATAATTTTTATATAAAATTTTCTGAAGCAGGGGTATGTTCTTACTTTTTTTATGTGGGGTAACTCTTATACAAATTTTTAGCAGAGAGTTAGTTGTTCTTGAGCATAAGAAGAAAAGTAGATATTTTTTATTTATTTCCTTTTTAACTCTGTTTAGCTAAAGAGTTTTTAGGTCAACTTTGTTCTGACCAAAAACTTTCTTGAAAGAGCAAAATTGATTTGATTGTCGTCTTTCGCATACATATATACATAAGTATGTATTTTTTATTTCTTCCACATTTCAAAAAAATTGTTATTTTTTAATGTTATTTACCCACTTCACGTTTTTGTATACATATGTATATGTAAAAGGCTCATAAAAAAATTAACTACATACACACATACGTACATACATATATATATTATATATATATACACATATGTATATAAAATATAAAAAATATAAAATTTATAGACTTTAGTAAAAAATATGCAAACTACATAGGGTAAGTGTACCAGTAGTCGGCAGTTTAAGACTTTTGCTTTTTTTAAATCTAGCGCCTTTGCACGTGTGAATAAGCTGTTGGATTGGTAGCTATTTAATACAAATCATTAATTTGTATTGTTTTAGATCAATTATGTTAAATTTAAATATTTTTGTACTAAAATTGAGAAATTTACAGATTTTGTAAAAAAGAGCACATTTGCCTATAGTCGGCACCAATTTTCCACTTTTCGGCATGTTATGTTCCTATTGTCGGCATATCATATTTTAGTGAAGAAAACAATACATTGAGATAGAAATCATACTGTTATTGATATAAAATAAATTAACTACGCTTCTACATTTGTTATGAGATCATGCAGGAACAAAGGATTAATTCATATTCAGCCAAAAATTAAAAATATTAATACTAAATAATATTTTTGCATATTTCAGTCCTTGGAATTCATTGTTTGTACTTAACTGATATATTAAAGGTAAAAGCTAGGTATTTTATACCTATATATTTGTGCATTCGAGGAGTCTAATTCTATTAAAAAATATAGGAAGGTACTTTCTAATTCCATAACGTCATCGTGTTGCATATTTTTGAATTCGGTGCATTTAAGGTGATACCACTGAGTCAGGTATCACACCCAACATTTCTTAGCTGATCTTCTTCGGTATCCGAATCCAACACTTCAGAGCAAGTGCTACATTTTTGCTTCTGCTTTGGTATTTTAAATTTGACTGGTTAGATTCCTTTTTCTTTTTTTGGCTTATTTCAGTTTCTTTCATCCGTATATGGATCCTTGTGCTTTTAATTGTAAGGACGTTGATTGCTTTGGGAAGTAAAGATGATTTTCGAACAATGTTGATATCGATGATTCCGGGTTTTTAATTAGCTTTGTGTAGCTAATACTTTTGGTCAAATTACATGTTGGAGAAGGGCTAATAGGATCACATTATAAGGGAGCTACAAATTGAAGAACTTAGTGAGAGGCGTTCGGCTGGCAATTGTAAGGTTCGAGAGGAGCACGATGTGTTTAGCTTTGCTTTGTTTTTGAAGAAGTTGGTGTTGAACAAAAGAGAGCCGGTGATATTGTTTGTATGCTCTCCATTTCCAAAACTCCATGGTCATTAAATATATATGTCCCTGACTTCTCTGTAACGTTGTCTAAAATTTCCATATTTTAAATGTTTTCTCCATTTTTTAAAGCGCGAATCTCTTTAATAGCTACATTGAATCAATCCCTATTTCAAGTAAGCTACGGCTCATGAGGTTGATAATCTAAATGTCTTTATTATAATCCGTTTCTCTGAACATTTTAACATTTTTAAGACCGTTAGGTAATTCGGCTAACGATTAATAACACATTTAGTATAATCCGCACTATGAGGTTTAAATAGGTAAAGGCCACACTTTCGAAACCCGTTCTTAATCGTTTCTTCCATTTTAAGATCCGAAACATCCGTATGAAGAAGCGGATAAAAAGGATGGTGTAAACTTTGAAGTATCCCTTTGGAGACAGTACTTTTCCAGTTTTGGGACATATGGAAACACTAGTTTCGTCCCTCATAGCTTCCAAAATGTAAAGTTTATTTTGTTCGCTCAAACAGTTTTTCAATTCAGACAACCATTTTCTAAAAAAGCACTTTCTGACCAGACGATCGCTTAAAAATGGTGTGGCTCTTTTGTCATTTTTAATAATTTCTTGAACTGTGTTCAGTAAATCGTCCATTTTAAGTGGAAAACTACATTTCGCCAAATAATTACACCATTTTTCTAAACAATTTTTTTCAGCATTTCATAGAATAGTTTGTGGGCCGAATCTTCGAGGACCCTCAAGAACGCGAACTTGTAACATGTCTTGTGAAGTTGAACGTAGAACACCATATTTACCACTGGACCCTAATATGGAAATGTGCATCTTGTAGAGACTGATCCGAATTGTTTTCTTTTGGTATTCATATTTTAATTCAAATTATATCTGAGACTAGTTAGTATAAATCTCAACATATTTTTGGCATTATAGTTAAACAAAACTAGTACAAAAAACCACTGCCGACATTAGGATAGCTATTGTCCTGTAGTCGGCAGGTTGTAAATAACTAATTTGAAACTATGCCGACTACTAGGTAAACTTGTTTTAAACTCAATTTTTATATATACAATGGTTTGCAAAATGACGAATAAACAATTTTCTCAAGTTTGAGTTAAATCGGAAGAATTTGCTTGTTTCCCAGTAGTCGGCACCCCAATGCCGACTACTGGAAAACTAACGATTTTTTTGTTCCTAATGCCGGCATCCCTTAATATATCGGATAAATTCAATTTTTTTAAAAATTTACACTGTAATACTATTACTTGAGCAGATTTCAGCCTTTTAAAACCTTTTCCGATTAAAATTTGTTCAAATTCACGTTTTTACATGCCTTACAAAGACGGCTTAGCCACTAAATTTTTACTAAGAAATAAGCACTACCACACGTGTTGTAAGAGAGTCAGTTACTAAAGCCAACGAACTCAACAAACTATGCAAATATGCTCAGTTTTGTTTTCTCATATATAATTCTGGGACTATTTGTGAATCTTATGTGTTTATACTTTAATATATTATCACTGTTATTCTTAGTTATTTGAGTTTAAATTTGAAAACTGCCGACTACTGGGACATGATGAACTTAGGAGCACTTACCCTATGTACTATATTAATGACACTAAGGATCTTGGATGTAAAACCAATTAATGGAAGCGTGCAATAACTTTAAAAATTGTATTCGGACACCTGTTACCAAGAGCCGCATCGCAAAATCTCAAGCTCTAGAAATATAAAAGTTATCGCAGGTATAAAATAGTACTTTTACTTTTAAAAGTGCAACGCACATATTGGCCACTGGGACTATTAAGTATTTACATACATACATATATACACATATTGGGCAGCACTATTTTTTTATTTCATATTTTGCAAGAGCTTCGACTGCATAAAATTTGATGCAAATTTTTATAAGAATTGATGCGAGAAGTAGGCACTGCCAGGCGGCGTACCGGGATGACTTAAAAGGGGTAAGCTTACCCAAAAATTATAAAATAATGATTACGCCATCACGCAGGAATAAAACACTTGTCTGCGTATGATGGAACTCTGACGTCTAGCCAGTGTTCTCATTGGCTAATAAAATTTATGTGTAGAACTATTATGTTTGTGTAAAAATTATTATTTTTCTATCAGAATTTCTTGAAAGCAAACAATTTCTTTATAAGAATTCCAATGTATAGTTTTGCATTATTTTTATTACAATATTTTATTATTGCTCTAAATAATATAAAGTTTAAAGAAATAATAAATGAAGTTTTCAAACAGAAAATAATTCATGGATATGCATATACATAATTGAAAGACAAAACATTATTTAAAAACAGTTTTTAACTTGAAAATAAGCCCACGATCTGAGCCATTAACAAAGTTGATGGCTTACTTACTTAATCTACATACATTTACAGGTTTCACTTTTTTGCAAAATATTACCAATAACTTGCTTCGATCTTGATCTTGTGAAAAATTGTAAATACAAACGTTTTACTAAAAATACGCAAAATATTAAGTTTAATAAAATTTCTCACTTGTTTTTTTGCTTTGGCTGCATTTGCCCACTGCACATTATATATTTGCTCTATTTCTTATCTCTTCATGTGAGTGCTTTGACTCACTACAGAAGCTATCGATACGGAACAAGGTTTCCATTTACTGGATACCTGGCCATAGCGGTCACCCGGGTAACGAGGTAGCGGATGAACTGGCCAAGAGGGCCTCTGCCGCTCCTCTCATTGGCCCAGAGCCCTTTTGTGGCATAAATTGGTCGACTGCAACTACCCTAATCATAGAGAACGACATTTCGACCGCTAAGGAAATTTGGGTGACCTCTCCCGGTCTAAGGCAGGCCAAATCATTTTTACAGCCATTTTCATACAGTGGCATCCTGAATTTCAGCAGGAACGACTTACGGCTAGTTACTGGTTTCCTCTCCGGTCATTATGGACTGAACTACCATCTTTGGAAAAGTAATCTAGTTCGCTCACCCTTGTGCCGTTTATGCATGGAAGAGGATGAGACAACGGCCAACATTCTCTGTGAATGTATAGTCTTGTGTAATCATAGAAGGCGTGTTCTTCTTTCTGAATTTGTGTGTTCGGAGGATATTAGGCGGACTTCTTCAAGCTCTGTGCTGACTTTCATAAGGAGACTCATTCAGCGCTTGGTTTAATTTAGAGATCCATGGCACAAAAGATCCAATAGGTGTCGCAGTGCCGGTTCTTGGACCAGATCTTTCCACTTATCTATCTATCGATCTCCTCATGTTATTTTATATTTTTCTTAGTTTTGCAGCTTTTAAACAACCAAATTTAATCACTTTCTATACAATTTTAGTTATTTCATTATTATTTGTATGTACATACATACATACATATGTATGTATTTATTATAAAATATTACAAAAACCACTTGCAGTTTATTTAATCCGATTCAATTGTTTTTCTTGGAGATCTCTCTGAGTAAATTAGTTCCAGGGTTGCCATCTATCACAAAATATATAAATTTATTGCAAGATATTATAAATTTCACATTTGATTATACACTTGGTAGCCTTTGCCAGGTGATTACTACGTCACCAAACGATAAATAATGCGCAAGGCGTAAACTTTATTTTATAATTCTTGAGTTAACCTATTAAGTACGGAGCTCAACGAACAGTGCTTCGTCTTCGACACAAAACTGAATATAAAATATTTGCTCAATAGGTGTATTTGTGTAACATACTTTTTTGCAAAGCTAACACAGTATCTTAAATTTCTCCATTTTTATATGTATATTAACAGTGGAAGGTGCCTTACGAGTATATGACACATATTTCGTATTAAACAGAAAAATTACTTTGATGTGTTTTACAATTTTTTTTTTTTAATTTATTTGTTTTATTTTCGATAATTAATTTCTTTTTTATACATTTTTTTTAATTCTCAAAATTACTTAATTTTTGTAGAATAAAACAAATCTTTTTTTAAAGAAGACAATTTGTCTTATAAAATTATAGTACATTTTAGGGTGAGTTAGTAGAATCTGCGAAAAAGGTCTGGATTTGCCAAAATTACTTAAAAAAATAATACATCTAACATTTTTCATAATGAACAGTTTTAAAGATCTACTGATGAGTTCGTATTGGCTAGCTTGAAGTTAGCTAACCCATGAAAAATAAAATAATTTTTGAAAACATAAACCCTAAATTGTAAATAAAACATTAGGAATTTTTCTTTTTATGCATATTTGGTGTAGGTATGAGAATAGGTTCTAAGGTATATTTTAAATCGCTAGCGGCACGAGGAGGGGAGGGAGGGGGCAATTTACTTAAGTATTAACCCAATAGATTGCGCTATGTCCGCCTCATAGTTATTTTTGTTGTTGAATGACAGATGCCGCTTTGTCCGCCTCATGCAGGAGAATCGTCGTCGTTCGTATTTCAAACAGAACAAAATTATTGTTTGGTATTTGTTCATCGGCGGTCATCGTCACACACATGCAATACATTCGCTATTTTTTATATAACACCCAAAATATGCAATAGAAATATTTTGTATGGCTAATCAACGATTGCCGGGTCATATATATGTATATATACATATATATAAATTTATAAACAAAAATGTGTTTGACGGTTATGTTTTATGTTAATTCAAAATCAAAAAAATTTTTGGTAAACATTCTGATTTGGTAAAATAATTTTAAACAGCAAATGGGCAATTAGTGGGATCAGTCCTTTAAAAAATAAAACGCGTTTTATTTGGCAAAATATTTACGTTTCTTTTTTGAAATTTAAATGTGGCAACAAAAAATTCAGAACGAAATAATCAACGTTACGATCAATAACGAAAAGTAAGGAAATTTTTTAAATTCATATACATATGTACTGCAAATGATTTTTTAAATGTGGCTATTTCTCATTTATCCAAAGTTCGCTCAAATGATTGCTCGCTTGAACGGGTAAAAAATTTGTGCAAATTAAGATGGAAGAAAATTTAGTCAAATTTTCCTATACAGTTCATATACGTAAATGAGTTGCACACTGCGATAACTAAGATCTTAAATGTTTTATAATATTTTTAGCAATCGAGTATTTCAAATTAGATCACTTTAGAATTTTCTTTTACCAAAAGCACTGATATGTAAACAAATTTATAAAGAAGAGAAAAATTATCCCTCGTGTATCAATTCAGATTATAGCGGGAAAGTGGATTTGGATGCAACACAAGTTTTTAAATATATTTTGTAACATGTTTTGAAAACACAGTCTTAACTAGCGGAACGGCTGTATGAAATAACATCCACAAAAATGTGATATAAGTTCCAAAAAATGTCCATATTGCATTACTATACATTTTTTGACTTATTTCATACTTTTTGGGACATATTTGATTTTCTTAAATATTTTTTCTGCAATGTGTAGGGGTGTCAGAGTAGGGCTGTCTGCTTACAGTGAACTATGGAATGCAAAAAAACTTTAGTAAGTATCGCCGTTTCAGCATATACCAGGGTTGAGAAAATGTTTAAGCCCGGCCGAAGGCCGGCTATGCAGAAAAGAAAAATATATAGGAAGCCTCCTTCACTAAGTGAAGCAGCTTTCAAAAATATCTCAGATGATACACCTCAAGACCATCTTGCTAGTGGGAGTAGGAGTTATTTCATTATGAAGCAAGTTTGAAAAATAGCAACTTATTTCAATTGACATTGGAGAATAATTTCATTCTCTTTTGGATTTATTTCATTAATTTTTTTTTTTGGACTTGTTTCATATATTTTAGATCCCATTTTATTGGGAGTTATTTAATGGAACTTATTTCATTGGGCGTTATTTCATACAGCCATCGCGTTACAGAGTAACCCCCGGGCTTCGCTTACTAAGAAATTTCTGTATTGCATCAAGATTTATTTTCTCTGAAATATTTCCAAACCCGCTTTAACTTATTAAATTATGTATCGGATCTGGTTACAAACTTGGATCGACTTTAGTGTAAGAAGTCTTTGCGACCGGTCAATACAGAACTTTTTTTGGCTGCACGCCATAGCGAGTAATCAGATTATGGTGTTACATCCATCGACCTCTTAAAGAAATTTTCGTGTTTTCCAAAAATATTTAAGCTGTTTGGTACATTCCTTAATTTAAACTGCGGGGACCTGTAGCGTTGTTATTTTCCTCGAGACTTCATTTTTTCAGACAACAGGGTTTCTATATCTAAGGATACAAAAAGAAAATTTTAAATCGGACCATAGATAGCGTATTTAATTCTTAATCAATATTTCAGGGGCCCAACTTATAATTTCTATGGGACCAGCACTCAGGTTTATGCAATACATTGTGCCAGAACTTAGCGAAAAGGATAGGGTGGTGAAGATCGATGTTGAGAATGTAGAATGCAATTATTTTTCGACTCTGCTATTACGCGTTTGGTTAATTTTTAAAGCACTGTTAAAGAGCCTCTGGTGTTAAGTTGACGCATTAACTTTCTTAAGCTTCATGATCATTTCAGTAATTGTTTTACTTCGCAGACGGTGATGCTGCTTACCGACGAAGGAGGGCGATGTTGTGTACGTTAGCTTGGAACTGTATCAATCGCTGTCGGGAACAGTTTTTAATGACCACTGATATGCCTTCATCACCTAAATAGTGCAACAACAATTAATACAGTGCACACTAATGTACGTTAGAGAACTGCAAGGAACCTAATAAAAAAAATTAAATCGGCCTATAAACTGAGGAGTTATTCCATAATTAAATTATTTTTAGAAGGTTTAGGGAAGCAACAACAACTTGCCCTGAACAAAAACAAAAAGTTCAAAATTACAAATAATTATGAAAATCGTTCAATAAATTGAAGAGTTTTTTTCAAAAAATGGCGCAATTTACCACGATTTAATGAAAAAAGACAAAAATATGCGACCGTTTGGTCGCAAGCAACCACCTTCAAAAAAAGTTTGTAATTAAGCATTGCCTCAAAAGATTTTCTAAGAATTTGTCTATTTTTTGTTATTTTTATAAATTTTGTCACTTACTTCACTTTGATAATTAAACTTCTCACAAGAAATTGATCAACAGTTTAAATATTTTTTAGGAAAACTATCTGTCGATAACTGAAAACGAACGTTACACATTTCTCACCAATTTCAATCGTGCACTTTATGGTATTAAAATAACCTTAACTTGGGAAGTAATTAAAGTTAAAATATATGTATTTCTATATTTTCCTAAAAAGAATTTTCTGATGCAGTTGGTTTTACTTTAAAATTTCATTTCCTTTTTAAAAGCTTCATAAGCCATTGTGCTTTGCCAGCACAAAAGGTTCCAAAACAAAAAAATCAAACAAAAAATATTCATAAAAATAACGGAATAAATAAATTGTATTTAATGTTTTTTAATATGTACAAGAAACAGTCCATCCTAGTTCCTCTCTATCTATCTATCTATATGTATCTATTTTTCTGTCTATCTATATATTTATATATGTATATACAAAGATACATATGTGTTTGTATGTTCCTCACAAGAAGCCAAATGGTTACTGATGACCAGTGTGTCCATATTAGCTTCTTTAAAGCTAAATTTAACTTTATTTTTTAATGTTTAGCTCGAAATATTTCATTAGCTCTTAGCTTTTGTTTCAACAATTAACCACCAATCACTGCTGCAGATTTGGTCTAATTCAGTGTTTAATAAGTGCTGGACGTGGCTTATGAACACAACAGGCAGAACAAAATAAAAGCTGCTGACGTTATGCTGCCACCTGTACACTTATTACACCATGATATGTAGTACATACCCTTATGGAAATAAGATATTTGTTGTTCTTGCAAAATGCAACAACAATATTAATAACCAGGGAAAGTTTTTTAAGCTTTTTGCTGGAAAAGCTTGATTTCGCTTATTTTGTACCTTTTTTTGCAAAATTGCTTTATTTGATATACTCTGCTTGAATTTGCTTATAATGCACTTTGGCAGCCCTTGCAAATAATTTTTTAATCTTTCTGTTGCAAATAAAAAGCAAAAGTTTGTCCTTTTTTCACACATACAATTTTCTATTCTTTAACTCTTGACATTGCAAACTAGATTGGCTTAAAGGTGTTATATATTATTGTGACAACTATAAATAAATTTGCAATGTGTTAAATGCACTTTCCGATGATGATATGGAATCAATATATAAAGCAAAAGCTCTATTAAAAAGTGCATCTTTAAAATCTGATCTCCCGTACATAAAAGAGAATTTTGAGTGCATTTGCCGAAGTATAATCAAACTAGAAAGAAGAGGACTTTATTTAAAAGAAAATTTGTCTAATAAAATAAATGAAAAGTGGTTAAATTGTTTAATTTTTGGAAGCATATTTGAGCTTTTTTTTTGCTTATTCTTGGGCTTATTTTGCGTTTATTTTGTGCTTTTTTGCTTGCTTTTTGTCTTTAATTTTGTGCTTATTTAAACTTGCCCTGTTATTAACTTATACTTCTGACAAAAATTAGTTTAGTTTTAGTTAAAGAACTTTTTGTTTGTTTTTTCTTTAAGTTATTTTTATTAACAGAATTTTTTGCTTAACAAATAATTTACTGCCTGTTCGCCGAAAATTCAAAAAAATTGTTTTGTTTTAAATGTAATTGATCGAAAGAAAGAAGTTCTTCGATATCGGCGAATGTTGTTATTGATATAATTTTTTCTATTTACATGAACCAAACATATTTTTTTATATTATTTATAGCTTCATAAACCCCTTTTATATTTTAAAAAATATACATACATGCATACATAGATATAAAGAAAAGTTCCTATTGCAAAGCTATAAATTTAGCATTATTTTTTGGCATTAAAATTCAATCTTTAGTTCCTTATTTCCTATTTTAAACCTGATTTAGCTTTATAAAATTTTAAGATCTGGTCGCACTGTCGTAGAATTCTATTAGGTTAATATTGTCTTAATATCGGAGAGTGGAATACCCTCTATACAAGGTAAATGTCAAGACGTCTTAAAGTTTGTGAAATCTTGAGGTGATCGGACGATGGAAAGGGTAATCCGGCCCCACCCATACAAAGATTTTCAGAATGAATTTTTGTTTGAGACGATTTGCTGGCTGCTAACATTTTATTCTGCTTAATTCCTACTTTGTAATGAACAGTCGCTCTTTGCTTTTTGCGACAATCATAAATTATTTCCAGAATATTATAAAGCTTCAGAAAAAAAAGAATGCTGTTGTCTAAAAAAATTAAGTAACAAAAGTAGTAATTAAGAATCAGTGGTAACGAAGCACTCCGGGTGTAGTAAGTAATTTTTATATAAAATAATAAGAAAATTGAAAAATAAAATAAATGGAAAGAGAACTTTTAAACGCTCGTGCTGTGAGCCAAATCTGCTACTGCAAATAAAAATTAACCCATTGTAAAAGATTAAATTCTGAGTAACCCAAAGTGTTTTTTTTTTCATATATTTTCATTCGCACAGCATTTGTAAGAGATCTTCAGCAATGCAGAAAGTATCAAACGAATTACACATACATATATTAGATTTTCTCTAATTTGTACGAAGCGCTTTGTGGCCAAATGCTGAGTTTTTCATAGACAATTGAGAACTCAAATTGATTTTTGGTTGGTTACACGTTACACGTAGTGTAGTAGATACTGTGCTAGACAATTAAACGGTAGGTTGCAGGTTCGACTCTTGCCAGGAGCCTGGGTGTTTCTGCATAAAATCCAAATTAGGCTTAAGCAGTATTTGTGTTTGTCTTATTTTGTATTTTTTTAATGACCGAGTTTTTTAATCTTCGGAGAAGTAGAGATTTCGATATTCGATAGTTGGACATGGCAGGAACAAATATATCCATACGAATTAACAAGTCTATATGAAGAGCTCGGATCACAACGCTGGTAGTTATGTCCGAAAAAAAATTTCTGAATATAGTCAAACGATTTGTTAAGAGTTTTGTAATTAATTTAAGGCGAAACAACATTACGCACATATTCAGCGATGCCAATTTAGCGTATTTCGCGCTATATTTAGCGCTTTTCAACTACCCAAAAGTCGCATTTTTCACCATCAGCGCGTTTTTAAAAAAAAGCGCTAAATTAGCGCTTTTTGTTTTTTAGTTTGGTGCTTTTAGCGCCTTTTTAATACAACTGTTTATTTTAAAGAAAATCGTATTTACTTTTATAATAACATTTTTTGCAACTGCTCTTTTGGAGTTTTTCAGTGGAAAAAAAACAACACCGAAGATGTCATTACACATATAAAAGAATTGATAAATGATAAAAAGGAGATAGAAGAAATAGAAAACACTCTTCAAAATTTGAAGTTTGTTGAATGGAAAAAAAGAGACAGAACTGATTTATTTTTGGTTGAAGTACATAACTTAAAAATCTCAGTGAATAAAAATCCATTTTTGAAGTTATCAACTTTTGTTATTAATATATTATCACTTCCATATTCAAATGCAGAGGTGGAAAGAACTTTTAGCGTACCGAATTTTTTTTAAAACCAAAATAAAAAACAGAATGTGTCTAAATACAGTTAACTCACTAATCCATATAAAATATGGTCTAAAAATTAAAAAATCATGTTGTTCGGATTACAAAATACCTGCAAATGTTAGCGCAAAAATTAATTCAAATTAAACATACAGAAAGTCGAAATTTTATATGAAAATGGTTTTATGGCCTGAAGATGGAAATGAAATTGATAATATTTTATTCGAAAACGAACAATTTTAAATCGATTTTTTTATTTTACTTTATGTTCACAAAAATAGTATAATAATAACAACCGATCTCAAAGGTACAAATTAGCTCTAACTTTTTTTTAATTAATAAAAAAGCTTATATTTAAATTAATATTTTTAGCGCTTTTTAGCGCCTTTTGTTTTATTAATATTTAGCGAATTTTGGCGCTTTTTGTTACACTCCTGTGCGCATTTTAATTATAAATAGTTGGCATCACTGCACATATTGTATAAGATGTCCGAGATCATCTGACATTTGGCACAGACCTGAGAGTTCAAAAAAAAAAACGCCAGAAAAAGAGAGTCGTCATAAAATCGCTTGATTTTCTCGACAAATAAGCAAAGCCTTCGTATCCTTACGTAGAGTTTTTATTGTGTAAGAGTATCTGAGGAAATGATATTCATAACCGCAACGGGTTAATATTCGTTAGTTTTTTCACTTAATTTTCCTTGGCTTTTATGCTTTATTATTATTTGTACTCTTTTTTTCATTTTTTACATCAACCCACCATCTTATTGTGTCCATCTTAACGTATCTGCCTTTCAAAAAAAAAAAAAAATGTCCTGCTTTAAATTGTTGAAATATAGAGAAAGTATTTAACACAGTTCATACAAGTGTACGTAGCTACAAACACACGCACACACAAACGAACCCGTTTGATATAATACGATGAATGTACATACATATGTATGTGTGTATGTACATATATAAATAAATATATACTTGAATAATATAGCTCCCAAAGATTCTATATCTGTGTTGTACTTAGCATGATTCTCAAAAGTATTGTTGAGCTTTCGAAATGATAAAAAGTTAAAACAAGTAAGTGTGCTATATTCGGTTGTTCCGAATCTTATATACCCTTTACCAAGCTACATAAATATACTACTACATATGTAGATGAATTTGGTTTATATATATAGGGTAAGTGTACCAGTAGTCGGCAGTTTAAGACTTTTGCTTTTTTTAAATCTAGCGCCTTTGCACGTGTGAATAAGCTGTTGGATTGGTAGCTATTTAATACAAATCGTTAATTTGTATTGTTTTAGATCAATTATGTGAAATTTAAATATTTTTGTACTAAAATTTAGAAATTTACAGATTTTGTAAAAAAGAGCACATTTGCCTATAGTCGGCACCAATTTTCCACTTTTCGGCACGTTATGTTCCTATTGTCGGCATATCATACAAACACACAAAACAATATTGAGATAGAAATTATACTGTTATTGATATAAAATAAATTAGCTACGCTTCTACGAGAGATCATTATATGAGATCATGCAGGAACAAAGGATTAATTCATATTTATTTTTTTTTTATTTATTTATTTATTTATTTTATTTATTTATTTATTTATTAGATGACATAGCACAACAAGATGTTACATCTTATAAATGACAGTGCTAGTGATAAAAAATTTCAAACATATTAATAAGTAAACATTAACAATGAAATATTTAAGATATATTGAGTTTACTAGATATATACATAAGTAAGTATGAGTATTAATATAATATAAAATAATAGAATAATAAAATAATAATATATGTTAAAAATATAGATATAAGACGACGATAGGATAATTTTAACATAAGGGAATTATTGAAATATGACATATTTAAGGAAAATGTTAATTACATAAATAATTTCTTAGCTCAATTTTGAAGGTATTAGCGTTGCCTAACTTTTGTATGAAATTTGGTAATGTATTCCAAAGACTTATTGTGTGTATTAAGAATTGCTGTTGAGATATGAGACTTTTATATTTGGTTTGAATTATATTTTTCCCACGATTTGATCTTGCAAATATAGTTCTTTTATAAATATATGTCGGTTCTTTAGATGTTATTATTTTATGCAGAAAAGTTAAACATTTATATTTAAGCAAATTGCCAAATTCTATTTGAAAAATCTGATAAGAATATGCAGATATATGATCACGGCGACTTTTCTGAAAAATATATCGGGCTATGTTATTGTACACAACTTGGAGTTTGCGAAAGTCTTGACTGTCGCAGTTAGCAAATATTTCACATCCATATAGAAGTGAAGGAACAAGATAAGTTTTTGCAAGCATACGTATATCAAATGGGGTGGAATCCTTGACTATCCATAAAGACCTAAGCATACTATATATTCTACCTACGACATTATTGATATGTGCAGACCATGTGAGCCTTTCATGGAACGTGATTCCTAGATTAGATGCAGTGGTGACGAATGCAATTTCATTGTTTTGGATTTTTATTTTTAGGTTCTCAGAGTTGATTTTGGATTTCGAAATTAAGATGCATTTGGACTTTGCAGGATTTATGCACAACCCATTAGAGTTAGCCCATTTGTTAATTGTTTCCAAATCATCATTCAATTTGTTGCAACATAGATTTATGTCAGTAATATTACAACTTTTATAAAGCTGAACATCATCAGCGTACATATGAACTGAACTACTAATAAGAGTATCAGGAAAGTCGTTTATATACATGCAAAAAAGAAGAGGACCAAGTACAGAGCCTTGGGGAACTCCTCTTTCGACGTTAAGTTCATTAGAGGTATTACTATTAAGCTGAACTACTTGCGAGCGGTTTGTTAGGTAGGATTGTATAAGTTTGCAGCAGAGCTAGAGAAATGAAAAAGTTTTTTAAGTTTGGTTAACAAGATCACATGATCGACTGTGTCGAAAGCTTTACTATGGTCTAGAAGAATCAAAAAAACAGCCATATTTCCATCAATTTTACATCTTATATCCTCAACTACTTCCACTAGCGCTGTAATACAACTTCTACCCTTCATAAAGCCTGACTGCTTCTCAGATATCAGCTTCACACAATTTAAGTATTCATTTATTTGTTTACCAACAAGATTTTCCAGAACTTTGGATAAGAAAGGAAGTATAGCTATTGGGCGGTAGTCATTATTGGGTTTGGGAATTGGAATGACTCTTGATAACTTACATGCAGCTGGAAAAATTGATTTTGTAAGAATGGAGTTATACAGATATGTCAGATAGGGCAACAACTTAGGTATCAAGACTTTTAAAAAAATTGAATTTATACCGTCCATACCAATTGCATTGGATTTGATACCTGAGAAACTTTTGAGGACTTCAGTCTCACTAACACAACGAAAACTAAAAAGACGTTCTAGCGGGACATAGCAAAGATCAGCGTAAACATTGCTTGCTGGAGATGGAACATTAGTTCTTACGAAATCTTCGTTAAGAGCGTTTACATTAACATCCGCTGCGTATGTGGGAGAGGTTCTTTGTCCAATACCAATCTTGCGTATATCTCTCCATCTTGATTGGCAATCAATTGCAGAAGCAAATTTTCTTCGATAAAACAAAGATTTTGCAGCTTGAATACGTTTTGTTACTTCCCTTCGTGCATTATTATGAATAGCCTTAAGCTCACTGGTTTTAAACCTTTTCCATCGTTTATAAGACTCATCACCAAAAATTAAAAATATTAATACTAAATAATATTTTTGAACATTTCAGTCCTTGGAATTCATTTTTTGTACAAATGTAACTGATGTATTAAAGTTAAAAGCTAGGTATTTTATACCTATATATTTTTGCATTCGAGGAGTCTAATTCTATTAAAAAATATAGGAATGTACATTCTAATTCCATAACGTCATCGTATTGCATATTTTTGAATTCGGTGCATTTAACACACTTCACACACCCAACATAGCTGATTATCTTCAGTATCCGAATCCAACACTTCAGAACAAGTGCTACATTTTTGCTTTTGCTTTGGTATTTTAAATTTGACTGGCTTGATTCCCTTTTCTTGTTTTGGCCCTCCAGTTTTCGCTCCTTCACGCCTTCAGCTTTAGCGAAGTTTTCAGTTTCTTTCATCCGTATATGGATCCTACATGCAAGAGCACTGGGGGCCATAATTTTTGTTTTTAATTGTAAGGACGGTGATTGCTTTGGAAAGTAAAGATGATTTTCGAACAATGTTGATATCGATGATTCCGGGTTTTTAATTAGCTTTGTGTAGCTAATACTTTTGGTCAAATTACATGTTGGAGAAGAGCTAATAGGATCAAATTATAAGAGAGCTACAAATTGAAAGGAGCACAATTGGCGAGGAGCACGAAATGTTTAGCTTTTTTTTTTGTTTTTGAAGATGTAGGTGTTGAACAAAAGAGAGCCGGTGATATTGTTTGTATGCTCTCCATTTCCAAAACCCCGTCGTCATTCAATATACATATATGTCCCTGTCTGCTCTTTAACGTTGCCTAAAATTTCGATATTTTAAATGTTTTCTCCATTTTTTAAAGCGCGAATCTCTTCAAGTAAGCTTCGGCTCATGAGGTTGATAATCTAAATGTCTTTATCATAATCCGTTTCTCTGAACATTTTAAAATTTTGAAGACCGTTTGCTAATTCTGCTAACGATTAATAATCCACACTATCAGGGTTAAATAGGTAAAGGGCACACTTTCAAAACCCGTTCTCAATCGTTTCTTCCCCTTTAAGATCCGAAAGAACCGTATGAAGAAGCGGATAAAAAGGATAATGTATACATAGCAGTATCCCTTTGGTCACAGTACTTTTCCAATTTTGGGACACATTGAAACACTAGTTTCGTCCCTCATAGCTTCCAAAATGTAAAGTTTATTTTGTTCGCTCAAAAAGTTTTTCAATTCGGACAACTATTTTCTAAAAAACCACTTTCTGACCAGACGATCGTTAAAAAAAGTATGGCTCGTTTGTCTTTTTTAATAATTTCTTGAACTGTGTTCAGTAAATCGTCCATTTTAAATGGAAAACCACATTTCGCCAAATCATTACACAATTTTTCTAAACAATTTTCTTCAGCATTCCATAGAATGGTTTGTGGGCCGAATCTTCGAGGACCCTCAAGAACGCGAACTTGTAACATGTTTTGTGAAGTTGAACGTGGAACACCATATTTACCACTGGACCCTAATATGAAAATTCCGCCTACACTTATTTCAGTCAGTGCATCTTGTAGAGACTGATCCGAATTGTTTTCTTTTGGTATTCATATTTTAATTCAAATTATATCTGAGACTAGTTAGTATAAAACTCAACATATTTTTGGCATTATAGTTAAACAAAACTAGTACAAAAAACCACTGCCGACATTAGGATAGCTATTGTCCTGTAGTCGGCAGGTTGTAAATAACTAATTTGAAACTATGCCAACTACTAGGTAAAATTGTTTTAAACTCAATTTTTATATATACAATGGTTTGCAAAATGACGAATAAACAATTTTGTCAAGTTTGAGTTAAATCGGAAGAATTTGCTTGTTTCCCAGTAGTCGGCAGTGGGGAAAAACTAAAAATTTTTTTTGTTTCTAATGCCGGCATCCCTTAATATATCGGAAAAATTCAATTTTTTTTAAAATTTACACTGTAATACTATTATTTGAGCAGATTTCTGCCTTTTAAAACCTTTTCCGATTAAAATTTGCTAAAATTGACGATTTTACATGCCTTACAAAGTCGGCTTAGCCACTAAATTTTTACTAAGAAATAAGTACTACCACACGTGTTGTAAAAGAGTCACTTACTAAAGCCAACGACTGGAATAAACTATGCAAATATGCTCAGTTTTGTTTTCTCATATATAATTCTGGGAGTATTTGTTAAGCTTATGTGTTCTTACTTTAATATATTATCACTGTTATTCTTAGTTATTTGAGTTTAAATTCGAAAACTGCTGACTACTGGGACATGCCGAACTTAGGAGCACTTACCCTATAATATGGAGAAGCGAAAAATATAATTAGGGGCTGTGCACATATTACGTAACGCTGTTTTCAGAGATTTTATACCCCCCCCCCCACCCCACCGTAACGCTTTTTAATAATTTTTCAGTGCAAAATTTCCAATCCGCATCCAATCTTTAAATCCCCCTTGGAGCGGTACGTAATATGTGCACAGTCCCTAAGCTGGAAATTTTGGGGTCCTTCGGTATTTGGGTTGGCCCGCATATTGAATTTAGAGTAATTACGCTTTGTAATAATTAACTGTCTTTTCAGAAAACCCTTTCGTTTAATACTCATATTATGGCGGCGAAGAAAACATAATGGGCTGCAAAGTTGCTCGGCCGGTTTCGGGGCGGCTGATATACAATTAAACTATTTAATATATTTTCCCATTTTTCATTTCATATTCTAAACAAAATTTTTAATTTTCCATTCCATATGTTGTGAAAAAGTATTTTATTCCAATTGTAGCAATGAAAGTTTGTGTTTAAGTTTTTCAACTCCAAACGTCAATGCAGAGGGCGAAGCTTAGCAGTCAAATGGTTCTGCATCATGTTTTATTCTTCGTTAGAGTTTTGAATCTGTAGATAACCGATTGAGTAACTTTTAGCGATTTAATAATATGTAGTTAATTTTATCTATAATTATTGTCGCTTGCAGTAACGATTATGCGATTAAATGGCTTCTTAATAATAAGATTTAAATTTGATACTGAGTGATATAAAAATTAAAATTTTTCTACTATCTTTAATAAATAAATGTTAAATTATATAATGGATATATGTACTTTTATTTATAAATAAAAGATTTCGTATGTTTGTATGTACCATGTTGCCGTAGTACAACAATTTTAGTTTTAGTTGTAGTTTAGTTAGTAAACTAACATGGCGTTAACTAACATGCAGAGAATATCGTTAATAAATTTGGGAAACTTTCTTTATACTTATTTTATCGATACGATTACCGTAATAGAATTTGGTTAATGCCTTTTTAATATTTTTTCTACATATGTATGAAGATGATTTATTGATACAATATTGGCATAAAAATATAAAAATTAATACGTGCTATGTAACAATGTGATCTTGATGCGTACGAAAAATATGAAATAATAGATCGATGTTACGACTTTTGTATCAATGAGACATTTTTCACTCAGTTTTAACTCTCGCAGTGTACAGACGCGTTTTTATAATCGCCGCAACTGATTACTAAAAATTATTTAAAGGTAAAATCACAAAAAAATAAAACAAAAACAAAACATTGATTAAACTGGTTTTATTTTATTTTTTTATTGCGTGTAATATACATACATATATATTTGCAAATACAAACTCATATAGTGAACACAAAAAAATGAGAACACTAAATGAGTTCATCTTCTACCAGCAACAACAATAATAAACCTACAAGCAGTAAGAATGTTTATTTAACTTTGGTTCATGACGACGAAAATGAAAACCTGAATTCTACACAACACACAAATACTCGTGCGCGATCTTGCTCTCCAAACCTAAATATTGATCGAGAAGCAACAACAATTGCACCTATTAGCAAACTTGTCAGCTTAGCTGTACAATCAAACAAACAAACAATGAATACCCAGGTGACCAACGTGCACAAAATTAATAAAATTATAGAAAGTGAAAATACTGATAATAAAATTCAAACAGGTATGGATAGATACATTACCGTGCTGAAAAGGGGAAGAAGTCCCAAATCTGCTCAAATAGCGCCAACGGCAAAAGTTCCTAGAGATGGAAAAAATATTAAAAATTCCGAAAATCGTTTTGCGATTTTAACTGAACAAGGCGATGAAGACACAACAACAACAAGGTCGAGTAAACCACCACCCATATATTTAAGAGAACAGAATTTCAATTTGTTGTTTAAAAGCCTTATCTCATTAATTGGAGAAAATGAGTTCTACGTAACTCCAATTAAACGCGGCAAAATCAACGAAACAAAAATTTAGGTAACCAAAGAAAATCATTATCGAAAAATAGTTTCCGATTTCGAGTCAAAAAATAAACAATTTTACACATACCAACTAAAGAGTGCTAAAGGCCTAACAGTCGTTATAAAAGGAATAGACTCTAGTGTTAATCCTGAAGAGGTTAAGTCAGGCCTTGAAAATAGTGGCTTTAAAATAAAATAAGTTTCATACACTAAAAATAGGGAAAAAATTCCCTAACCTATTTTTAGAGTCGAGCCAGGTGACTTGAAAATAAAAACAAATTAATCGCACCCTATCTACAATTTAAAGTACTTGTTGCATCGAAGAGTTACCGTTGAGCTTCCACATAAAAGAGCTGGACCTGTTCAATGCCTGAACTGCCAAGAATTTGGCCACACCAAAGCTTATTGCAAGTTGCCTACCGTTTACATTGTATGTGGTGAGTTACACAGTACCGCTAACTGCAACAAATTGAAAGGTGATCCCAAGGCAAAAAAAAATGTGGCAATTGCGGCGGAAACCACACTGCTAACTATAGGGGCTGCCCTGTATATTCGATTTTTAAGAGCTCGTCAAACAAAAAAACTAATGTTACTCCCGCTCAGCCTAAAACCCTTTTTAATTACCCACAGCTACCTCAACCGTCTACTAGCCAGAACCAATATTCAAATGTTTTGAAGTCTAACACAACTATTGCCCAACGGACAATTTTATACGCTAATATCTTAAAAAGTAACCAGACTACGGCGCAAAAAACTGCTCCAGCCAATGAAGGTACAAGTTCTAATTTTAGTCGAATTGAAGCCTCAATAGAGACCTTAATTCAAACAGTAAATTCTTTTACTCTAAACATGTCCAGTATGATGCAGGAAATGCTGAAAATGCAATCTACCTTGTTACAGGCAGTATTAAGCAAACCATGAACTTAAAAATCTGTTTTTGGAACGCAAACGGCATCTGCCAACATAAAAATGAAATAGAATATTAAAATGAAATAGAATATTTCATACTGAATCAACAAATCGATGTAATGCTCATTTCTGAGACTCACTTGACGTCTCGAAGCTATTTTAAAATTAGTGGATATAATTTCTACGACACCAAGGACCCTCGGGGAATTCTAATAAAATCGCGAATAAAACACTATTTATTACATGATTTTTGTGAAGAATATCTTCAAGCAACAAATATTTGTATTGAAAATTATTATCAAAAACTTGTAATATCATCTGTCTATTCTATACTATTGTCACTATATTCTCACACAAAACTTCAACACCTACAAGTGATTTGCCGATGATATCTGCACGTATTAACTGGTTGCAATACAAAAAATATTTGAGCGCCCATTGCTCGGAAAGTAGGCCATTGACAACACCTTCTGACATAGAAAATTCTATTAGGTTGCTTGAAGCACATGCTAAACAACCTGCTCTTAGTGCTTCTTCCAATCAACCAAATCAACAAGTGAGATTAAACAATATTTTTTGTGTGGATATAAAAAGGCTATTGACTGAAAAACGGAGAGCACGACGAGAATGAAAACGTTACAGATCGCTTCAGATAAAACTAAGGCTTAAGGAGTGTACCAAGCAGCTTAGAAAAGTTTTGCAAACACAAAAAACAGCTTCCCTTCAAAAATTTCTTCAAGAGCTAGATGCAACACCACAATCAGATTATTGGCTATGGCGTGCAGCCAGAGGACTTAAAAGGCCAGTCACATGCAAACCTCCGCTACGACCTTCGAATGGTGACTGGCCAAGAACTGATGCTGAAAAGGTGCTCTTTTCGTTAAACACTTAGAAAAAGTGTTTACTCCAAATATTTCTGTTAATATTGCTGAACTGCCACCAGTCGTCTCTTTACCAGAAACACCGCTAAAATTTAATATTGTGGAGATTGAAAATGCTATTGCTAGTCTTAACACCAAAAAAGCCCCAGGTGTCAACAAAATGCTTCAAGAATTGCCATATATTGCAAAAAGAATAATACTATTCATTTTTAATGGTATTTTACGGCTGCAATACTATCCTTCAGAATGGAAGGTTTCGATGATTATTATGATACCTATCGGCCTATTAGTTTATTGACCAACATTTCAAATCTATTTGGAAAGCTGTATATGAGCAAACTGATGCCTATAGTGACTAGAAGTGGATGCATTCCAGATCATCAATTCGGTTTTCGCAGACAGCATAACACTATTGAACAAACTCACAGACTTGTGAATGTTATTAGAGACACTTTCGAAAAGAAGAAATATTGCTCTGCTCTCTTTATAGATGTTTCTCAAGCTTTCGATAAAGTATGGCACGAAGGTCTTATACACAAATTAACGCAAAATCTACCCGCAAACATTGTTAGGCTTTTAATAAGCTACCTAGAGGAACATTTGTATTTAATATTTGTAGTTAAGGAAGGCAATTTTTCAAGCCCCCCGCAGTCGATTGTAGCTGGAGTCCCTCAAGGCAGTATCTTCGGTCCTTTACTTTATTTAATATATGCCTCTGACTTACCGTTAAGCAGTAACATTCATACATCAACATTTGCCGATTATACAGCTTTTCTAAGCGTTCACAAAAATCCTGTAGAAGCTTCCCGCAATTTACAAGGGTATATATCCAAATTGCAAAATTGGCTCAAACAATGGCGGATAAAAGTGAATGAGCAGAAATGTGTTCACGTTACTTTTACTTTACGCAGGGAAACATGCCCGCCTATACAAACCAACACCGAGACTATACCGCAACACACTGTAGGCAAATATCTAGGCGTTCATCTTGATCGTCGTTTAACATGGAAATCGCACATAGACGCAAAGTTGATCCAAATGAAACTAAAAGCAGCCCAAATGAATTGGCTTATTGGAAGAAACTCTATACTAAGCCTAGACTGTAAACTTCTATTATACAATGCGATCCTAAAACCAATATGGGCCTATGGAATCCAGTTATGGGGCACTGCCTCCGCATCAAATGTCGAAAAAATTTTAAGGTGACAGAATAAAATTCTACGTACAATTACAGCAGCCCCCTGGTATGTCAGAAATCATCGAATTCATAAAGATCTAGATGTTCCGTTAGTGAAGACAGTATATTCAAAAAACGCTAAAAAATATATAAAAAAGTTGAGGTGCACCCAAATGTTCTTGCACGCAATATTTTAAATTATAGAGGCCACACCCGGTTGAAAAGGAGGGATACTCTTTTTCTCAGCCGTACACGAGAGATGTAAAACAACATAAATTAACTGTTGAAATTAAAAATTTTGTTTAGCATTGGCTAAACTTATATTTAATATTTTTTTTTAGATTTAAGATTTGAAAAACTTATTGATAATTTAATCTATAATTGAAGATTCAATAAATAATAAAATTTATCAAAAAAAAAATAAGACATTTTTAAATCATTAGTTGTAAACGTGTTCATGATAATTTTCACATACATATGCACAGATATATTTTAATTTTCGATAAGATAAAACACCTTTAATAAATAATTTAGAAAACATGTACATATTTTTACTGTCATATACTCGTACATGCATATGTTTATTTTAACTTGGAGGCTCCACTTTAATTTTAACCGCAGCTAATCAATTTTTCTTAGCCACGAGTGATAATTTCACCTCCATTTCGACTTCTAACTAACCAAGTGTTAAAGAACTGTATAAATCGCTTCCGGAACAGTTTTTAGTGACCAGTGATATGCCTTCATCACATGAACAGTCAAACAACAATTAATACAATTCCACAGTAATGTACGTTAGAGAAAGTTAATGATGTTGATTCAATTGGTCTGACCAGGGTTTGAACCCATGTCCTACCTCATAGTTTGCTTTGTAGGCAACGCTCTAACTACTTCAGCCAACACCACCGTCAATACAGAAAAAATATAAAATAAAAAAATAAAATATGTTGCATAAAATGTTGGCAGCAATTCTTCGTTGTTCTTATTACTACCTTAAATATTAAATAAAATTATAAATTTCTTGGAATTTTGCTTTATTGTTTTAATCAGCTGTTCTTCTGGGAAATTTGTTACGTTTATTACGTAGTGCTACCATATTTTTAACACAGTTAATTAAGATCAATTATACGATATACGACTGAAAAACAGACGTATTATTTAAATGCAACTTAAATTTAAATGAGTAGTGAAAATAAATAAGAACTGAAAAATTGACAAAAAGATTGTTTAAAGGAACATGAATTTTTTATTAAGAGTTATTGTCATAATTTCATCTTGAATTAATTACTAAACAATTCAAATTTTAATTAAATATATTGAATATTAAATAAAAATGTTAAATATACTTATTTAAAGGGTTAAATGATATAAAAATGTAAATAATTTTTCTGTACAACACAAAAACGGTTTTAATAAAATCCACAGAAATCGAGGTAATCTTTCGGAGTTAAGAGCTGAATAGATTTACATATATCGATCGGAACGGTGATTAAAAATTCATTTAATGTCACTCAGGAGAGTTCTGAGAGCCAAAAAAATTCATTATTTCAGACAACTCTGAATAAAAGGGAAGGGTGAAGAATCGAGAATTGCATATAGTGTGAACTGATCTTGAATTTAACCCAGAGGCACTAAAATTAAGGATCTGGCAGTAGTTCACATCTTCATCACAGAAAGGAAAGATAGGGACCTGATAAACTCACCTAAAGCAAAACGTAAGCGCAGCATACAGGCAATCAGCAATCAGCTTGATCTTGAGTGTCTATTTTTTTTTATTATCAGTTCTACTCGTATTAACATTCGCCTCTGAATTTTCCTCCAATTATCAAAACAAATATAAAAGCAATTTTTGACAGTTCAGGTTTCCACATCTGATGATGCAGAAATATTTGGAGTAAACACTTTTTCTAAGTGTTTAACGAAAACAGCACCTTTTCAGCATCAGTTCTTGCCCAGTCACCATTAGAGGCCCGTAATGGAGGTTTGCAAACCACTGGCCTTTTAAGTCCTCTAGCTGCACGCCACAGCAAATAATCTGTTGATGGTGTTGCATCGAGTTCTTGCAGAAATTTTTGCATCGAAGCTGTTTTTTGTGTTTGCAAAACTTTTCTTAGCTGTTTGGTACACTCCTTAAGCCTTAATTTTAGCTGAGGCGATCTGTATCGTTGCCATTCTCGTCGAGCACTCCGTTTTTCAGTCAATAGCCTTTCTATATCTGCACAAAAAATATTGTTAAGTCTCGCTTGTTGTTTTGGTTGAATTGAAGAAGCATTAAGAGCAGCTTGTTTAGCATGTGCTTCAAACAACCTAATAGAATTTTCTATGTCAGTAGGTGTTCTCAATGGCATATTTTCCGTGCAATGAGCACTCAAATATTTTTTGTATTTCAGCCAGTTAATACGTGCAGATGTCAGCGGTAAATCACATGTTGGTCTTGCGGTTGTGTGTGAGTAAATAGTGATAATAGTAGGCGAGTGATCTGAAAACAAATCCAAAGATGCTTCTACTTCCATCATTTCGCTGGGCACACCTTTGGAGATTCCAAAGTCGATAACATCAGGAATTTTTTGTCGATCCGTTGGCCAATATGTTGGCTGACCACTTGAAACTACATTCAAACCCATTTTTGAAATTGTGTCAAACAAAACACGACCCTTAGGACTGATTAAACGTGAACCCCAAAAAGTGTGTTTAGCATTGTAGTCACCAGCTGCTAGAAAACGGGACCCCAGTGTTGTATAAAATGCGGTATAATGACTCTCTGAAATTGAAAACCTGGGAAGAGAATAAACAGATGATATCAGATGATAGTGTTTTATTCGAGTTTTTATTAGGATTCCAGAGCCACCACAAGCTCTACCTCGAGGATCCTTAGTGTCGTAGAAATTATATCCACTAATTTTAAAATAGCTTCGAGACGTCAAATTAGTTTCTGAGATTGGCATAACATCGATTTGTTTATCGAGAAGAAAGTATTCTATTTCATTTTTATGTTGGCAGATGCCGTTTGCGTTCCAAAAACAGATTCTTAAGTTCATGGTTTTTTCAATACAGCTTGCAACAAGGTAGACTGCATTTTCAACATTTCCTGTATCATACAGGACATGTTGAGAGTAAATGTATTTACTGTTTGTATTAGGAGCTCTATCGAGGCTTCAATACGACTAAAATTATGCTTTGATTCTTCATTTGCTGGTACAGTTTTTTGCGCCGGAGACTGGTTGCTCTTTAAAATATTAGCGTATGAAAATTGACTGTTAGGTTTTTGTTGGGTAAGAGTCGTGTTAGACTTTAAAACATTTGAGTATTGATTATGGCTAGACGACGGTTGAGGTAACGGAGGGTAGTTTAAAGGGGTGTTGGGCTGATCGGGAGTAGCATTTGTTTTTCTGTTCGACGAATTTTTAAAAAAAGAGTAAATAGGGCAGCCTCTATAGTTAGCAGTGTGGTTTCCACTGCAATTGCCGCATTTTTTTGCCTTAGTATCACCTTTTAATTTGTCACAGTTAGCGGTACTGTGCAACTCACCACATACAACGCAAACGGTAGGCAACTTGCAATAAGTTTTGGTATGGCCAAATTCTTGACAGTTCATGCATTGGATAGGTCCATTTTTTTATGTGGCATCTCAACTGTAACTATTCTGTGTAACAAGTACTTTATATTATAGATTGGGTGCGATTCATTTTTTTTAATTTTCAAGTCACCTGGCTGTAGCTCGACTCTGAATATAGGTTGGGTGATTTTTTTCCCTATTTTTGATGTTAGAAACATTTTTAACTTTGAAGCCATTATTTTCAAGGCCAGACTTAACTAACCTCTTCTGGATCCACACTAAAGTCTACACCTTTATATTATTATAAAGGTCTAACCCTTTAGCACTCTTTAATTGGTATCTACGTATAAAAGTTTTTGCTTTTTGACTCAAGGTCAGAAACTATTTTTCGGTAATTACTTTCTTGCACTACCTGGATTTTTGTTTCGTTAATATTTCCGCGCTTAATTGGAGTTACATAGAACTCATTTTCTCCAATTAAGGAGATAATGCTTTTTACCAAAAAACTAGAGTTCTGCTCTCTTAAATATATCGGTGGAGGTTTACTCGACCTTGTTGTAGTTGTGTCTTCATTGTCTTGTTCAGATGAATTTTTTAATTTGGTTATTTCCATCTCTGGGAACTTTCGCTGTTGAAGCTATTTGAGCTGATTTTGGACTTCTTCCCCTTTTTAACACGGTTATGTATCTGTCCATTCCTGTTTGAATTTTATTATCATTTATTGTACCCACCGCATCTACCATTTTGTGCACGTTGGTCACCTTGTTACTTATTGTTTGTTTGTTTGGTTGTTTGTTTGTACAGCTAAGGTCCAAATTCACAGTCATTAGTTAGCTAATAGCAATAGTTTAACTAATAATATTTGATTCACAGCTTCTAGTTTAACATTAGTTAAACCATCAAACGTCATTGGTTAACTATTAGTTAGACAACAGCTGATTCGATGGAATTTATTATTAGTATTTTTGTTTTCTGAAAAATTTTAGATATGGCATGGTAAATTGAAAGTGACACTGATACTGATAATACGCGGAATACTGAGCGTCGCCAACGTAATCTAAAAAGATTTTATGGATAGATTCCGTCTTAGCAAGTAGGTGGCGTGGCAAGTTCTTGACTGTAGACGCCATTTTTTATGAAATAATATATCAAATGTAAACAACAACCATATGCTATAACAGAATTGCCAGTACTGAAAGTTAATAGTTTGATAGGGTTACCATTTTTTGTTCATATTAAGAGTGTTGGTTAAATAATACACTGTGAATATGAAGTATTAGTTAAACAATAGTTATCATTTTAGTTTACTAATAGCTAAACAATGACTCTGAATTTGGACCTAAGCTGACAAGTTTGCTGATGGGTGCAATTGTTGTTGCTTCTTGATCACTATTTAACATGTTCAGAGATAATGATCGCGCACGAGTATTTGTGTTTTCTGTTAAATTCAGGTTTTTGTTTAATTCATTTTCGTCGTCAGCACCAACTAAAGTTATATATTGTACATTCCTACTGCTTGTAGGATTATTGTTGTTTTTGTCAGAAGATGAACTCATCAGAATTCTCTTTTTTTATTTTCACTTATGTATGTATATTAGTTTGTGTATGCAAATATTTATGTATATTGCACACAAGCAAAAAATAAAATAAAACCAGTAAAATAACTGTTCAATAAATGTTTTGTCTTTTTTTATATTTTTTGTGACTTAAAATTTTTTGTTTTTTTATATTTTTTTTATATTCAGTTGCGACGATTATAAAAACGCGTCTGTTCACTACGAGAGTTGAATCTGATTGCTTTTGACACTTCATTATTTTAAAGAATTGCACCTTCCCGCCCGTCGCATCACCAAAAAAAAATTATTTTGTTCGAGAAGTATAGAGAGATAAAAATATATATACATACATACATATATAAATTAGGAATACCAATTAGGACTGGATTTGTGAATCCCGGCATTCGGGATCTCAAAAATTCCTATCCCGGGATCCCACAACAAATATATAAAAATGTTCAAAACATAAATTCTTGAGGACATTTATTCGAATAAAATATTATATATATTTTATAATTCATTTTATATTGCATTGTTAAACATAATTACATATGTTCTTTTTTTATATTATTCCAACATATAACTAAATTATATATTATATTTATCAAAAAGCAAAGTAACAAAATAAAATTATTTAATAGCCTATTTTTTTATAATTGCTACACGCGTTTAAAAAGAATAATAAAGTTAAATTTGTTTCTTTTAGTTTCATTGACAGTTTTAAAAGGGTGAAACAAAAATATATAAAACATCAATATTGTGGCTACACGGTGACAACAGTGGATCAGATTTGTTATTAACCGTGAGCATTTTTTTGTACTATATTCGGTCTAGAAATTAGATATGTACGTGTCCAAAAAAATTATGAATGAAAACATCCAGTTGAGAAACATTAATGATATATATGTATGCATACAAATCCAATGTCTGTTAAGGGTGTTTGTTATCTGTTCATGTGTCCGTGCTATAAACGCAATTCATTTTGTTGCTGGATTAGGAAAAGGCTATTATATTTTCATTTTACTCTCGCAAGAGCAATTGTATCGACAATGAACTTGCTTATGTGCTTATAGGGGAAAGTTATAATGACTTTGTTTTAATAATATATAAGTAGATATGAATAAAATTATATAAAAAAAAAAAGAAAAATAGTAAACAATTTAGGGATTGACTGACCCCGAAAATCCCGGATTTAAAACCCAAGAATGGGAAAAATGTGATTCAGCTGTTATTTTAAGAAACAAGTTGCCAAAAAAGCAACTCAAAATCTCCAATTTCTTTAAACATTTTTAAAATGTAAATAAATCAATAAAAACAATTCTAATTTTAAAAATTAATTACATTTATTTAATAAAATTTTAGGTTCTGTTATCGCGAAAATTCAGTTTTCGCGACAGGTCTGGTTTTTAATTAGTCGCGAATATCGAGCTGTACGGTATGTATCGGTGTTTGAGAATTTGTTTCTGTTCGTCTTGAAATTTTGAAACCGTATTACTGATGACCAGGATAGCATATTATTTTTAATAGGTATGAGGGACACAAAGAAAATATTAATATTTACACATCTCCGCCATTAAAGTCATGAAATTCGCTGTGTGTTACCTCTAGAAGAAAATACAACTTCAAGCCAAATTCTGCAAAGGAGAAAAGGTACCCCGTATACAAAGAAATTAATATTAATTATATATCTGCACCACTAAAGCAATGAATGACTTGACAATTTATATGGGTTACTTCTAGAATAAAATAAATTTTCCAGCGAAATCTTGAAGCAATAGGACGGGGAAAGGTAGTACTCCCCATAGAAAGAGTTATTTGTCATCGCATAACTTCCTTATAAGTTCATAAACTTTTTTTATTTATTTATTCATTCAAATCCTGTACAACAAGATTTAATCTTATATTTAAGGTACAGGATAGCACGGTTCACAAGTTACATTAAAATATCGCACATTTGCATAGATAAAATAAATTACATATACATTCATATTATCACAATAATGATTTACTACGATGATTTAAAACTACTTGCGCTGCTATTAAGTTGCTGAGTTTGAGGAAGACAATTCCAAAGGCATGCGGCATGTATGAAAAAATTACATTCAGATACAAGAAAGCAGTGAAGAGGAACTGTGATCTTTTTACCTCTAGGTGATCTGGCAAACCTAATTTTATCGCTAAGATATTGTGGAGCTTCCGAATAAATAATTTTGTGTAATAGTAAGAGGACGCGAATATTTAAAAGATTGTTTAATGAAACGCCGAATAGCTTTGAGGAAAAACGGCACACATGATCAAATTTTCTCAAACCATACGCATATCTTACAATATTATTATATAGGGCATTCAGCTTTCTTTTACTGTTAGAATCGCAATTTGCGAGAAGTTCAGAACCATACATTAAGCCTGGAAGAAGGTAAGACTTTGCAATCAACTGTCTAATATTGAAAGGAGTATAATATTGCGTCGATCGGAGACATCTTAGCTTTATATAAGTCTGAACTAGAAGTGTATTAACATGATTTGCCCAACTAAGGCTGTTATTGAAAATCAGCCCAAGGTTTTTCGCAGCATTAACAATATTGATTTTTTCACCGTTTATTAAAATGTCAAGATTAATATTTGAATCAAGTGTTCTCTTGCGAATTAGTATGCACTTTGATTTTCTGCGGTTTAAGCAAAGTCCATTTGCTGTGGCCCAGCGATAAATTTTATCCAGTTCGCCATTGAGTTTCACAATATTTTCCGCTACAGATTGTACTGGAGTACTTAAATACAACTGCACATCATCTGAATTTTGCAATGTACCATTTGTTTTGGCAAATCGTTTACATAAATTGCAAAAAGGAGTGGTCCAAAAATTTACCCCTGAGGTACTCCTCTAGATAAGCTCAATGCTGTAGATTGTGCATTTTTTGAATGGATAAATTGAGAGCGATTTAAAAGATAAGATGCCAAAAGCCGTGTTGAAGTTTCAGAGAAGCTAAAAAAGTGCCTAAGCTTCATGGAAACCATGCTGAGATCAACCATATCAAAGGCTTTTGAGTGATCCAGAAGGACCAAGAAATTTAATTTACTTTCATCGTTTATCAGATAGCAAATTATTGTCACTAATATACATATGATGACATTTGAAAATGAAGAACTTTTTCTAGGATCTTAGACAGGTAACACAGCATAGCTATTGGCCTGAATTCAGAATCAGTTTTCGGTATTGGTACTGTTTTTGCATACTTCCATTTCGACGGGAGGTGCGCTAGTCATTATAATACTGTTGAATAAGTGAGTTATATACGGCAAAAGCACAGGCAGCAACAACTTTATAAATTTTGGGTGCATGTTGTCACAGCCCACTGCATTCGACTTCACTATATTGAAACATAAGAGGACTTCAGATTGACTCACACAAGAGAATTGAAAAAGATTATCAACGGTTTCAGGGTTATTGCAACTTAAACTTGAAATATTATAAAAGTTGTCATCAGTTGGCACCAGAGGTATATTCATGAATGCTCTGTTAAGCTCTTCAACGTTTAATTGGCAGTTACTTACAATCTCTGTTCTACTGACCCAAATTTCTCTAATACATTTCCATGTTTGCCTAGAGTCAACCGCAGAACTAAAACATCTGGAGTAGTTCTCAATTTTTGCAATTCTGATGCCGGTATTAACATTCCTTCTAGTAGCCTTAAATTCTGTTTTCAACTCTGGGCTTCTGAAACGTTTCCACCTGGAATAAGCAAAGTCTCTCTTACGAAATAGAAATTTTATATTGGCAGTAAACCAAGGTTTTGTTCTAGATTTAATTGGCACTGTACAGTCATATAAACGTTGTATGTTATTTTCAAAAAAAGATACTTGCTCATCAACTGTGGGCATATAGTACATTTGAGCCCAATCCCCAAGAGAAACCCTTTCTTCAAGCAAGTTATAATAGATATGATTAAAATCACGATAGTACGCTGTAGTTTGAGATGGGAGACGATTAAAGTGATATGTTACAAAAATTAAATCATGTTTTGAAAAACACGGAGCGGATACTTGGTCGTATAATATTACGTTTGACATATCTGCAAGAAAAAAATATCACGTAAAGTTCTATTGCTTGAAGTATGAAGTGTAGGCTTAACTGTATTAGTAGGATTTAATCCAAGAGACAACATATTGTCACTTAATACTGATTCTATTAGAATATTCCAGTTAAAATCGCCAGATATAATAATATTCATCATATGCAGTGGCCAGTGTTTCCAGGGTTAAGAAAAAATTTGATAAATTCTTTTATTTGGCCTGTAAACACACCCTACCAACATTCCCTTCCCATCAGAGATTACTTCGATGAAAATGAATTCAACTTTTTCTTCATTAATTGAAATGTTAGTTGATGATTTACACGGTATATCTTATTTTACAAAAATATCTACCCCGCCTCCATTACTATTTCTATCCTCTCTAAATACTTTATACCCCACTATCTGGTGTCGCGGGTGACAGCCAAGTTTCGGAAACGCACACAATATCAATGTTAGAATTTCCAAAAACATATCTAAACTCGTCGACCTTATTGTTCAGACTTTAAAAATATTTTTTTAAATGGTTTGGTGCCAGTTACCTATTCTTTTTTCGAAATCTACTTTTTTTTTAATTATGACTTCCGTACAAAATATTCCACAGAATCAATAATTTATACTTTAAAATGTTTAATTTTGGAGAATATATCGAAAACAAAATATTTTCGAAATACCTACATCGTTTATAAATGACAAATTTTGTACTCCCCCAATTATATTTCATTTACAAGATACACAGTTCATACATATATTTATGTACTTATGTATTCGTTCAAGATTGTGTAAATTAAGTTCCTATCAACTCTTGCGGAGTATTTTCGAATGTGTGTCATTGTGTAAAATGTTGGATTATTTTGGAATAGCTTCCATGCTTGCAAGTTTGCGACTACTTAAGAGTGAAATATTGTCTGTGCTGCATTTAAAGTTCATTAGGTCTCTTTTAAATATCGAATTTCCGAGAACATTCAAAACTTTTCAAGCGTCTTCGATGTGTATGCAATTTGTAAGAAACTATTACGTTCAGCGGAATTAAGGACACCCCTTTGGGGCAAAGGCATATATTTTCAATTGTCCCAAACCAAGAACCATCTAATTGTCTTTATTTTTAACTAATATACATACATACATATAAATAAGTATATACATACATAGACATATGTATATTAGGGCATAAATAACAAAAAGCTGTAACTACCATTTTAAGACACAGGCCTGAAGAAATATTTCTTGCGTTGGTGTTGGTGGCGTTGATCGGCCGTTTTGATGGCAGCGACAGTGATGATGAGGCATGAAAAAATATAAGCAAAAATATATACTGACATTATTGTACATACATACACATGTATGTTTATGTATATATAGCAAACGTTTAGCATTTGTTAATGTTTTTTACAATTTATTTTTTTCGTTTCGCTACAGTCCAGAGTGGTTGTAGTTGTAGAAAAGGAAGCAGCAACAGTAATGATGACTGTTCAATGGTTAGCATATTTTATTGTTGTTTTTGTGTATATATATGTACACTTTTTTGGTCCTCGTAGTGGTGCTTTTTCTGTATATTTGTTTTTTTTTTTACTTCTTATATAAAATATTAAAATTTTATAGCAAACAAGGGTTCTTGTATAATAAAAAAAACTGGAAATGAAAAAATTCACCTCCACTTTTGCCCACTCCATTGCTATTTAACTTTTTATACAATCTTCAACCATTTTCTTCTTAAGCAATTGATGATGATTTCCAAAAAAAATGTAATAAAATATGCAAAAAAAAAAATATACAAAAGTAAATTTGTACAGTCATGCTTTCGAAAATATAGCGACTCAAGTCGATAAATAATAGAACATAAATAAGTATTTCTTTATAGGTATTAGAATATTCTTGAGATTCTTTAAATTTTTATTTTAAGTTATAACAATAACCTTTTATACTTTACAAAACCAAATAGTACACCATTGGTGCATTCCAGTGTCTTAATATACATATGTACATGTACATACTACATACATACATATATGGTTAACAACTATCTGATCCATGTTTCTCTAACCTACGACTTTAAACACGTCAGTAGGCTAGCATTTCTTTCATTATTTTGTAAATGAATTGAGGTTAAGTAGAAACTGTTTAAGACGAAATTTCTCAAAAGAAACATTAATTATTTATTTCATTAAATCACTGGTAGCAGACATTTTGGTGTCACTTTGAACATTTCTTTATAAACTGATCAAACAAAAGTTGCATTGAAAAACAAACTGTCGAAAAAAGTACCTACATATGTATTTAAAATAGGGATTTAACGATACGCCATTTCGCCGATCCGATACCGATACTCAAAAATAAATATCGCCGATACCGATACGCATATTGAAATTGAGCTCAAGTAAAAATTAACAAAACTCAAGTAGTGTAATTCTTCTATTATACAAAATAACAGTGTTTATTAATGAGCCATTCAAATCATCAAAATTTTCAATACATTTCAGTTTCTAAAATTCAAATTTTCAAATACGTCTGCAATATTTATGATTTTACAAAATAAGCGATGGCATTCAGTTTAGATTAGCTAAAGATTTAAAATTGATATTAATAAGACTTAAAAAAAATTGAATTTGAATTCATGTTAACAAAAAATAAATTATTGTTTTTCACAAAATAACAGTGTAAGATATTATTAATGAGTCAATTCAAACTGAATGTCATACTGTTTATTTTCTAAAATCATCAAAAGTGTCAATACATTTCAGTTTCTCAACTTCAAATTTTCAAACAACAAAATGTCTGCAATATTTCTGATTTCACAAAATAAATTGGCATTCAGTCTAGATTGGCTCAAGATTTAAAATTGATATTAAAAAGATTTAAAAGACAACGAATTAAATTTGAGATCATGTTAAAATTAAATTAAAATTATAAAAACAACATTGCAGAAGATTAATATTTAAAATTGATATTAATAAGATTTTTGTTTAAAAAACAAAATGTTCTCAAATTTTGCGGAGATAGATGATTTCTCAAATCGGTTTGAAGCAGACCTGCAGTGGAAAATAGTCTCAGATGCGACAGAACTCATTTGAAAACTTAAGTATTTATGCGCCATTTTCTTTAAGTTTGGGAAGGATATGTCATTGCGCCAGTAAACAAGAGGGTCTCTAGGAATATTAGGAGATATAAGGTATCTCTCGACTTCTTTGTTAGCAGAACCACAGCTTAGGATGGATAGAGGCTCATCCTCCTCGGATTCTCTTATAATTTGTTCACATACGCTCCAAAGGCGAGTAATTCTCGTAGACTTATCAGAACTTTTGCCAGGTGTAGGGAGGACTATGTCTTCAACACTTTCGGAATGTAGAGTCATGTTAAGCAGCTCAATGAGACGTTTTTTCGATAGTATTGAAGTCGATTGTCTTTGAAATATTCGAGCTTTGTATCGAGGGTCAAGAATTGTAGATAAATAATGGGTTTCATTATTCTCTAAACCCTCAAATCTTTCATTCAGAGCTGATGCTGTTAGTGGCAAATTTTTGGGACTCCGAACTACTCTCCATCTCCGTTGATTCATGTATTATGTTTTCTAATAATGTGCGAAGACTGTTACCTAGCGGAATAGCGTCAGACAATGTAGCTGTGGCTTTGCTTATGGATTTTGTAGCCTCTAAATTTGTACATGTTGACATAGGGGCTGAGATGTCAGTTGTTATTTTAAGTTGTAATTGTTGTAGAGTTACCACCACTTGTATTAATGCGCCTTGAAAAAATTTTAAAACATACAAACACATACAAGATTTAGCATTGAGAGAACATTTCATTACTATAGTGCAAAGCAAAATAGAAGAAACAATTTCATTATGTATTCTGTTTTGATTTTATGTTCTGCTTTTAATATGTTATTTCTCATAGTTGTCATGCAAAAAAACGAGTTGAAAATTGAATATTTTGTTCAAAAAACTCTAAAGAAAAATATAAGAAGTATCGGCGTATCGACAGTAAAATATCGCCGATATCGATATATCGGAAAACCAGAAGTATCGCCGATATATCGGTATCGGTTGCATCCCTAATTTAAAAACAATATTTTTACCAAGATGTACCTTTACGATCAATATAGTTATTGGGCAGATCTAACATTTATTATTCGACCGGCCTTAACCAGATTTTTGTTTCGCAGGAGGATTTATTTATTTATTTATTTATTTATTGAATCACTTGCATAACAAGACTTAGTCTTATAATTACAATGCAGGGTTGTTTTGTGTACAATAAGTTCGCTAACATAATTAAAGGATGTTTTTAAATATCAATTTTTCGCATATCGAATGTATAATTTTTTACGTTTTTCCTAATTTTATTGCATCGTGAATATTTCATGCACCGAAGGAAAATTTAATATACAACATAAGTAACTTAAGCTAAGATCCCACTATCGGTGCAAACAGCACAATCTGCGACAATTTTTATCTTACTATATCGGCACACATGTAAAACCATTGCACAATTTATTTTCGGGTGGTCCCATTATCGGTGCATATTGCGCCATTTTTTTCGGTTCATATCGGCCAAATCTCAATTGCGACAATAATCGGTACAATGCTATCACACTATCGTGCATTATTGGGCATATTAAATTATATGTACATACATATGTATGAATGCATACATACATGCTTGTTGGCATGGATTATTATGACAAACAGAAAACTTCTTTGGCCGTATATGTTTAGGCGTAAATGTTTAAAAAAAGAAACACATAAATTTTTAAATATACTTTAATATATAATAAACAAAAATTAATAGCCGTATTCACAATCTTGTGCATTTGAGATTGCGAATTTATTCTATAAATTGTGAATGGTATCTTTGGGTTAGGGTACAATGCTTGTTGCAAAACACAAAATTCACAGTTGATTGATAAATAAAAAAAAATTAAAAATGAGAAATTATTATTATTAGGCTTAAGTTCAGTTTTATTGAATTAATGAAAATTCAAAATACTATGAGTTTTTATTAAAAAAAAAAAACAGATTAGCAGAACGTATCACTATAACGATTTCAAGGCTGCTTCACCTCTCATCAGCGTTCAATTGTCCATCATTACAATTTTCGTAAAGTGGATTCTAATTGGGAAGAATATCAACTATTTAACCATGTTTTCAAATGAAATAGAATACGAGAATTAATTTAATTCATTTTTATTCTATTTTTACATATTGAGAAAATTTTGTTTAGTACGAAATTCCCATTATAAAAAAATTATTTTCCACTGAAGTTTTGGCATAGAAAATACATATGTATGTCTAAGAAATTACTCCAGTAATACAACATTTGCGTGAGCATAATTTTACTCACGCGCACATCTCTACTTTAGACTTCATTTTCATTCCAATGTGTATTTGTGGGATATGTACTCGTATGTAATCACGTTCCGGAGGTTTAGTGGCTTCTACCAAAACCAATGCTTTTTCTCTTCGGCCGTGTATTGTTCTTTTTTTCTTAAAATATTAACAATGTCTAATTTTCTCTAATCATTACATTACAAACTTTAGCCTACATACGAGTATGAGTACATCCATGGTCACGAACGCGACAGACATAAGCGTAAAAATGCCAAAAAAAACATATAACAAATATTTTTAGCTTTTCGAAAAGTAGTTTGCGTGGTCATGTATAAAAAGGCTCAATTCAGCGAAGCCTGATATAATTTTTTAACCAAACTTTAGAATTTTACGTATCAATGGTACTTTAAAATATTTTTGGTTAGATTAAAATATCTACTTGACGTGACAGATAATTAAACTGAAAAATTATTAGTAAGTTTTAAACAAATTTATTTTTAATAGTAACATTAAATTAAATTAATATCTTTAGCGAATATGCAGTGCTAGCTGCTATTATTTGATCATCATTGAATACAATTAGTGCAGTTTTTGGATACCACCTCAGCCACATTAGTATTATAAAATCGACAAATATTGAGTACGTACTTATTTTACTATAATTGGATATGCCAACAGAGTAAACGGATAGTAGTATCAACTAAACCATATTCATTTAGTAGCAGGAAAAGAATACATTGACCTTATCAATTTAACACCCTGACCAGACCAGCAATTTCATATGTCTCAATACAAGCAATAACGTCGGCAGAATTAACACGTCAAATTGCTAGTGTTCAAATATGTATCTGTAGGTAGGGAAATCATAGATATCTTAGAAAATTTCACTGTAGAAGGTTGTATATTATATGTATTGTAAATTTCAATTAAGGGATTAAGTAAAAAAAAAATACTATCCTCAATAGTATAAATGTTTATTTTAATAATTTTTCACTTTTTTTTTGTGGTTTGCATTTATTTATCCGTTTGTGTTTTTATTTTTTTATTCTATTTGCCCAAAGAAATAATTTTCATAGACATCACAATTGAATTTGACAGCTTGTGTTAAAAAATTATTACTCAGCAATATGTTCTAACATTTGCTGCTGAATATGTTTTCAAACACATATTCGTGCCGTCTACACGTTAATATCATGTGTTGGCAACGGAATTTGAAGGTTCCATGGAAATAATTGCTTAACTTATTGCTTGTGTGGTCGGGGTGTAAGAATTATCTCAACCGTATGTTGGTTACAATTGCGGTATTGTGGTTATGATCACGGAATGGTGCTTAGATTCCGATACAATTGCGTTTGTGCAACTTTGTAGCCTTAGCGAAGGAATTTATGGAAGGAATTTGAGGGTGGTGTTGGCTGAAGTGGTTAGCGCGTTGACTACTAAGCAAACAATGACGTGGGGCCTGGGTTCAAACCCTGGCCAGAGCAAGTCCATCAACATCATTAATTTCTGTAATGTACATTAGAGACATTGTATTAATTGTTGTCGGACTATTTAAGTGATGAAGGCATAGCACTGATCACTAAAAAACTGTTCCGACAGCGATTGATGATGTTCCAAGCTAATGTACACAACATCGCCCTCCTTCGTCGGTTAGCAGAAACATCGGCGAAGTAAAACAATTAATAAAATGCCTGCAAATATAGCTTAACAAAGTTAATGCGTCTACCTAACACCGGAGGCGCCTCAACCCTGCTATAAAAATTAGCATAACGCGCAAAGCAGAGTTGTAAAAGAGTTAATTAAGCCTTCTACATTTTCAACATCTATCTTCTCTACTCTATCCCTCTCTCTGAGTTCCGGCACAATGTACTGCATACGTAGGGGTCATCGCCTGAGTGTTGGTCCTAATTAAAAAAAAAAAAAATTGCAATAGGAAATATATTTTATCGTTTAAAAAATGTACTTACATTTTTATTGCAAAATCTTTCTAATTTTATATGCAAAGGCAACACAAAATTTGCCAAAATATTTTAGTTTTAAACATATTTTAGAAAGCTTGATTTGTGAATACAAACACAAAACAGCTGTTTGGATAATTCTTGAAATTATAATTTTGCTATGAAAAATTATCAACAATTTTTTCTCTCTAAATTTGTTACTCTCTTTTGACGCTCTCTCGTTGAAAACTTTTGGATTTAATGAACACTTTTCTATCAATAATTGTTAATAATTGCACACAATTTACAGTAAATGAACATACCTTATATTGCGTACAAACAAACAGCTGTTTACTTAATGCACAAACTATCGTCTGTCAGGGCAAAATGTTAATCCTCATTAGTAAACTTTTAATGCAAATTAACTCTGTCGTCTGTCTATGCTATTATTACTTACTGATTGTAGTACGCATGTGTGTCCCCAATTTGGCATAATCAATTAAACCGAGACTACCTTATACTAATTTTTTCAGATTTTGAAATCTTCAGGGCTTAATAATTAATTATTTGTTGCGGTTCTTAAAAATCGATTGCTTAAAATCATTTTATATTATTTACATACATATGAAAGGTAATATTATCAGGCTCAAGTTCAGTTTTATTGAATTAATGAAAATTCAAAATTACTAAGAGTTTTTTTGTGTTGGAAAATATTATTATTTATATCCAATCAGTTTTTAGCAGAACGTATCTGTACTGATTTCAAGGCCGCTACACCTCTCATCAGCGTTCAATTGTCCATCTTTACAAATTTCGTAAAGTGGATACTAATTGAGAAGAATATCAACTATTTAACCAGTTTTCAACAGAAATAGAATATGAGAATTAATTTTTAATTCAATTTTTATTCTACAATGAAACAGTGCTGGTTAGTACGAAATTCCCTCATTACTGTTTGGAACTAATAATCAACACAAACTCATAGTCCGTTATCATCAAAGTATTCTACTTTGTATTTTAACGTTTTTGTTGTTTTTACTCTATATTAGGGAAATTCACATATTACTGTGACCCCTGTTATTAGGGTATTTATAGCTCGTGCCCAAGCGGAATTAATATTTTTATATTATTATTATTACGAATAAACGTAATTATTATTTGAACTTATATTGATTTACATACATATGAAAGGTAATATTATCAGGCTCAAGTTCAGTTTTATTGAATTAATGAAAATTCAAAATTACTAAGAGTTTTTTTGTGTTGGAAAATATTATTATTTATATCCAATCAGTTTTTAGCAGAACGTATCAGTACTGATTTCAAGGCCGCTACACCTCTCATCAGCGTTCAATTGTCCATCTTTACAAATTTCGTAAAGTGGATACTAATTGAGAAGAATATCAACTATTTAACCAGTTTTCAACAGAAATAGAATATGAGAATTAATTTTTAATTCAATTTTTATTCTACAATGAAACAGTGCTGGTTAGTACGAAATTCCCTCATTACTGTTTGGAACTAATAATCAACACAAACTCATAGTCCGTTATCATCAAAGTATTCTACTTTGTATTTTAACGTTTTTGTTGTTTTTACTCTATATTAGGGAAATTCACTTTCATTCATATTCTATTTCTGTTGAAAACTGGTTAAATAGTTGATATTCTTCTCAATTAGTATCCACTTTACGAAATTTGTAAAGATGGACAATTGAACGCTGATGAGAGGTGTAGCGGCCTTGAAATCAGTACTGATACGTTCTGCTAAAAACTGATTGGATATAAATAATAATATTTTCCAACACAAAAAAACTCTTAGTAATTTTGAATTTTCATTAATTCAATAAAACTGAACTTGAGCCTGATAATATTACCTTTCATATGTATGTAAATCAATATAAGTTCAAATAATAATTACGTTTATTCGTAATAATAATAATATAAAAATATTTTATATTATATATAAAACTATAGTTAACTATAGTTAAACATTGTGAGTAGTATTAAAACTTTTTGGAAAGCCTTTACGCCATTTGTGGGCGTGACAACATTTGTGAGCACTAATTTTAAAGTCTCGGAAGTTCCTTATTAAATGCAATTTTGGCGAAATCTTCATTTAAATGAAAGTTATATCACTTTTAATCAAAAAAGTCTTATATTTTCAAAAAGGAAGTCTTATTATTTTAATAAGGAAAACCTTTTTGAAAACATCAATAAGAATACCCAATAAATTCAAGAAGAAAACCTTATTGAAAAAAACAATAAGAATACCTAATAAAATCAAGAAGAAAACCTTATTGAAAAAAACAACAAGAATACCTAATAAAAACCATAAGTTTCCTTCTTGCTTTTTTCAATAAGGTTTTCCTTATTAAAATAATAAGACATCCTTTTTGAAAAAAATTCGTAGAGATATCTTATTTATTTTGTTCTATTTTATTAGGTATTTATTAGGCACTGTTTTCTCTGTGTAAGCAGTAATTTTATTAATAGTTTTACTTCGCCTTCGATTCTGCTAAAAAAAAATAATATATTCTTATTACATATAAACAAAACAACAAATAATTTTTATTCAATTTGAAATATTTGCTGTGTATAAGTTTTTTGAAAACTATTTTGCTTGTGCTTTAGTAATTCCCATTTCTTAGTTGGAAGTTCATGTATAAGTAGATAAGTTTTGAAACTTTTTAAACATTTACCATGATCTACTGCACAGAGAAAACAGTGCCTAATAAATAACTAATAAAATAGAACAAAATTAATAAGATATCTCTACGAATTTTTTTCAAAAAGGAAGTCTTATTATTTTAATAAGGAAAACCCTTTTGAAAAAATCAATAAGAATACCTAATAAAAACCATAAGTTTCCTTCTTGATTTTTTAATAAGGTTTTCTTCATTAAAACAAAAAGATTTGCTTCTTGAAAAAAAAACCGTAGAGATATCTTATTAATATTGTTCTATTTCATTAGGTATTTATTAGGCACTGTTTTCTTTTTGTATGCTTAAAAATTCTCTACGGTTAGCCCACGTTTGGATGATGATGATGATTACAAAAAGTATTATCTCAAAACTGAAAAAGCAATCTAAAATGTAAATCTTTTGAATAGTATTTGAGAATAATGTCTATCCCAAACTGAGTTTGCCAGGACAGTAAAGTACCAAAAATGAGAAACCAATCATTTTTCAACATTGGCATTCAAGAAAACGTAATTACATATCGACATATATGTTAAGACTTACGTCAAACGATCTGTGTGCCGCTGTAGTGGCACCCAAAATTAAAGGTTTTTGGAAAAATGCAGTTCTTTCGTTTTGCAAAAGTGTGAAGAACAGAAAAACCAAATATGGTATGCAACTGACAAGTCTGAAATAATATTAGATCGTCTGAAATCCTCCGGTGATACTCAGGTACTCATAAATAGGAGTCATGAGATGTTGGAAGATCAACAATGGCGTCATACTAAGGCTGAACGAAGTCCTATTTATAACATGGCTACAAGTAACAGTGTAAGAGCCTATAAAGCTGAATTGGGAGCTCGTGTGCTAAACATGAAACTAGTGAGTGCATGGGATATTGTTGGAGTTCTGACGTCATAAAAATCGTTTCATTTAATGCAATAGGAAAGTTTAAAATAAAAATGTTTAATATTAATAGCATGACATAAATGACACGTTTATAAATACATATGTATAAGTGTATAGCGGTAATCGCTCTTGGTTGAAAACTGCTTTTGCGTCCGATGCAGATCTTGCAGGAATAGCTAATTTGCGTATTTTGTTATTGCATTGCTGCAAACTGTTGAAAATAAGCTAGACTTGCAAGATCTGCAATGATTACAATACTAAGAGTGATTTTCCCTTATGTATTAAATTTAAAATAGTATACTTTTTTATATTTTTGTATATCTAAATTAGCTAATAAATTCTTTCCTATTTGATATTAAGAGCATTGTTTTTTATTACAAATAGTTTGGACTTTAAAGACGACAGCCCTAACAATTTATTCAAAATTTTCAAAACTACAATTGCAGGGAATAAGAAAAAAATTGCGAATGTATAGAAAATTCTCTAATCAGATTGTAATGGAACTCCAATAGAATTCTTTTATTTCCATTCAATATAACTACACAAAATACTTAACAAAATTTGATACATGAAACTCCTTTATTTGTCAATGGCATGGATAAGAAAGCTATATAGATTTGTTTAGCATTTCTTATTCCATTTGTTTTTGTCGCAATAGCTTTGTCTTCTAAAACACCTTTTCACAAGATAGGTATTTCATTTGTAAATGAAGTTCGTCCGAGTTGAAAGGGTCGATGTTGTACAGTCGATTCCGAAGCGTTGAGATCCAAGCGGCCCTCTTGTATGTTTTGATAGATTTTTCGAGCAGTTTCTAAGAAGGCTTCTTCCACATTTTGACCACTGTAGGAAAGTAAAAATCTCAACATTTTCCAGTTTTTTTCATTAATATTATTAATATACACTCACGTCATGATACTTGCTTCCAAAAAAAATTAAACCATTTTCTTTTACGAATTTTTTGGCTTCTTCGTAAGTCACTTCTTGTGTAGTCTCCAAATCTGATTTATTACCAATTAGAAAAATCACAGTATTTGTCACTGCATTACTGCAGTTTTTGAAATTGTAGCTCCTACCGAGACTGATAATATTGAATTTCCAGCTGATGCTCTGGTAGATGAAGTTGAACCAGAATTACTACTCCGTGGTTGGAGTGCTGACTTGCTTTTAAATTCGGCAATAGTATTTTTTTCCGAAGTGGGTGATGACGTTTTCAACATGGGTGCAACTGTTTTTAGAGCAATTGTCGCCTTTTCATGACAAGCTTCTACCAAAACATATGTGGCTGCTAGTAAAACACTTTGATCAGTATCTTTTGTTTGTTGTATAATCAATGGTATACGAGAACGTAACAAGACCATTAAAAATTGGGTAGAATACAAACGAGCACACATTTTCTTTCGTATAATTACATTTAAAGCAAAAACAAATTCTAAAAGTTTGTTTTTGTATCAAATTTATTGGTATGAATGAAAAAAAAACAAAATTCTTTCGACATCGTGAAATCGGCAGTATTTATATATTCCCTTGTTAATTTTTTTAAATTTTAAAGACTGCCAAAGTTGGGTGTTCTGTTCATATTCTGTGATCGATGTCACTACAGCAAAGCTTAGTTTCAACAAAAATTACAGATATTCATACTTCACATCATTTGAGTTAAAGTGAGTGCCGATTTAAATTTGTTTTGGCGTAAGTCCATACGTCGCACAGTTGCCCATTTTGCTAAAGCCGTGGCAAAAATAAAAAATTACACTATAAAGAATTTTGAGAAATAAGTTAAACTATATTAAAGAGGATATTTCACTGATCAAAAATCAAAAAGCCGTTTTTAAAAAGTGTGAAAGTTTTGTGAGCTGTGGCCGCTCAAAGTTAGTATTTTTTTAGACTGTAAAATGAAATTAATATTCAAAAAAATGCACTGCAGTGTGGTGAATATATATGACTTTTTTGATTAAAAGTGATATAACTTTTATTTAAATAGAGATTTTGCCAAAATTTAAAAAGCATTTAATAAAAAACTTGCGAGACTATAAAATAAATGCTTACAAATATTTTCACGCCTACAAAGGGCATAAAGGCTTTCCACCAAGTTTTAATACTACTCTTAATGTTTAACTAATAAATAATAAAAAAAATAATTTCAAGCAATTGATTCTTAAAAACCGCAGAAAATAATTTATTATTAGTTCCTTAAGATTTCAAAATGTAAAAAAATTAGGATCAGGTAGTCTCGGTTGAATTAATTATGCCAAGTTGAGGACACACATGGCCATTACAAATACACACTGTTGTTTTAGTTAATCTATTTTCAATAAGTGCGTAAGCTGCTACCTGTTTAGAAAAAGGGTTAATTATATTTAGCGTATCGCTTTTTATGATTAATTGTGCCAAAGTAATCGCCTGAACAGGGATAATTAGTATTAAACAAAGTTATAATTTTTTCAACAGAAAAGGTCAAAACGATCCATTGTGCGTCCTTACATATTTGAATATTAAAGGACTTAATTTTAATACAATATTTCTGGGCCCACTTACATTTCTATAGGACCAATATTCCCGGGGAGAATTTGCCCATCGGATGGCAGTGATAACTTGCCACGATTTTCAAAAAAATATATAGGACCAAGGTGCAAGCACTCTAGTTTCAACGTAAAAAGAATCACGAAAATAACTCTATAAATAGTAGAGTTTTTCCAAAAACAATGAATTATGGAAACAAATAGGTTTTAAAAAAAATTTAAATAGACTGTTTACGGACCCGATCAACTTCCACCAAATTTAAAAATTGGGTGACCAAACTGCAAGCAAATATGTTTGACAACATCTTATCAAACAAAAAAATAATTTTAAAATCGGTCTACAAAAAGTAGGAGATAAGAGAATTGATTTTTTTTGAGTGGGGTATAACTTGCATTCACTTTTTATATCGGCCCTAATAAAACTAAATTTGTTGGAGTTCTTCTTTGCTTCAAGAATATACAGCAACACGATGCTACTGAAAAGCGTTTCAACACAGGACGGACTATTTCAATCCGACTTCGAAAAAAGTATCTAGGGGCACTTTTTTAACATCCATAACTAAATCGTTTATGAACCGATTTTTAAAAATTCCTTGTTTGAAAGGCCTTGCCTGCATTTGAATCCCATATTTTTTTTTAAATCAGGCCAAATTAATATTTTATTTAAAAGTATGTAAGATTCATAGACGATGTAATCAGTAACTTAGCTTGGTAGAACTTGTGTTCATTCTGTCTGCTTGTTTTCACAATCGGAAAGAAACACATTTAAAAGGACGAACTGACTGACTGCTGGTCGTTTATTTTGTTGTGATGTCCTTTAAAGCATACGCAGTCAAATATTTATATTGCAGTGTGTGTGTGTGTGTGTGTGTGCTTGTCGGTAAGTTTTAATAAAAGTAGTAAAACTTGTTTTTCAGAAAAAGTCCACTATTGGTTTTCAAAGTGTATGTTTGTATGCACGTATGTGCACTTTTAAAGGGGGACGCCTGGGAAAACCAGTTTTTTTTAGCAAAGTACCTAAAAGCATTTATTAACCCTTTTAATATCTTTGCCTGGCTGGAGTTTTAAATTTCTTGAAAATTTTCCACACCTAGAAGTTTTGCATCATAACCTTTTATTTTAATTCAAACAATACATACATACATACGTTTGTATGGCAGGACCATAACGATGTGTATGATGATGATGACCGTTGTTGAAATAAATTTGAGATTTTTTTATATTGTAGATTAATGGGCTGCTAGCTGGCTATTAAAAAATAAACACATGTCCTTGGGACAGGACATTAATATGAAAATAATTTTAATTGTTTTGTTGCAAACAAACAATTTTGTTTTATAAAATCATCCCTTTCATTGAGTTGTCTAGTGATCGTTAGACGATCTCATGCAAAGCATTTCCTCAAGGGTGTAGTTAGCTAATTAGCATAATTTTCTAAGACGTCTGTTTAAGTTTTCTTAAGAAACTATTTTAAGATTTTCAAGATTTTTTTAAGAAGAATACTGTGCCTATAACACATGTCTCTTAAAAAGAAATATGAAGTTATTCTTCTTGTGACCAGGGGCTTATGATGGAAATGATATTAAGGTGGTCCTCGAGTTGAGAACTTTTAAAGTTGAATGCTGAATACTAAAAACCAAGCAAGCAAACTGTGAGCCAAAATTGTTGACACTGTGTAACATAAAATTTTTATATTTTGTTATTAAAAATTATTAACTCTTTTAATATTTGGTTTAATTAAAATTCATATTTCGACATCGGTTTAACGATATTTGAATAATTTTTTCAGCCATAGTAGAGAGATCTACATATAAAATTAAGAAATTTTTTTTTTGAGACAATAAAATAGTTTTGCTACATACATACATATATACCTTTTATGGCACAAAACTTGATTTTTCCTAAATTTTCAGTTGTTTCAGTAAATGTGCGCTCGTATTCACCTTTATGGAAAGGCTGCAATGAATATTTGTGAAAACTTTTTTAGAACTATTTTTAAACACAAAAATTATTTTTAAAATCGACCATTGCTGAATTTAGGGTACATGTCTAAAATACTAAATAATTGATTCTAAACATATTTTCAAGGAATAGAATTTTGCCTATTTAATTCTTAATTTTGATTTTAATATTAATATTAAACAGTAAATTAAAAAAAATTGGGCAAAAAATAAAATTTGGTTTCCTTTTAAAGACAAAATAACTGCAAAGCCATGAAAGATTCGGAGACACGCCTCGGGATATTATTTATTTTTATTTTTTTGGCTAAATTCAACGCTTTAAATTTTTCAAATCCATGATATTTAAAAATGTTACAATTCTCAGCATTTTTTGTCCCGAGTAGTTAGATTTGGCCCAAAATAACTGCTCTCGTGCTTAGACAATAAGTCTACTATGACTGCTCTTCTAAATCTGTTTAAATTTGTATCCAAATCCAATTTTTTTAGAGTCCAGCATATAAGAACCACCCTAATTGTTTGAATTTACATAGACCATAGCGTGTGTTTGATCATTAAAAAAAAAACTATATAGAGAAAAGGATTATTTATGATGTACGCACATTACGTCTCTACGCATAAAATAATGCGTATGCATATGAATTAAATTCTTTTCTATTATTATTTTGTCCTTTAACAACTGGTCAAACCGGTTAGGTCAGTTCACTATCCAGTGTGCGGACAACCAAAAAAGGGTTATCCATCTACATACATACAAAGATTGCTCAGATTGCATAAATTGAATAAAATGATGAACCCTTGTTGTTTCTCACAAATTTAAAATTTTCAATTCTATTTATTTAAATGAAGTGGACAATGAATTTAGGTTATTATGTATGTATGTGTATGTATCCATACACATACATTTATAGTACATGCATATGCCAGAGCATATAAAAAGTTATCCCGAGCTAATACAAAAATAAGGTGAGCTCTCGTACATATGTACATAATTAAAGTTTTCGTATATGTACATATACATATGTGTCACCCATACTCATACATGTCAACGACACATATATATTACGGATCCGGTATGATATGAACGAGATGCAAAGACCACATCCATACGGTACTTACACATGTGCTAGCACACATACATATTTACTTATTTATTTATTACACATCTGCAGGAATCTTAATAATGATGATGTACGTGAAACCTTCATTATCAATTTTTTATTCAATACAGAATGAATAACCATGACAAGCTTAAAACGAAAACTGCATAGTTAGCAGAAGTTGTGTTCCATGTACATACGTTATCGCGGGACCCACGGGCTCTCAATTTTCCCAAAGGAAGTTTCTTGTGTTGAAATTTGGTTACATTGTGTACTTTTTTTTTCTGACAAAATGGTAAAACTTTCAAATCACTAAAATCGCTATTTCGCATTCGTGTAAATCAAAATAAAAGAAATGCCAAAAGATTTTTATTTTATTTTTATAAATATTGTTTTTGCTATTTATAAAAAAATAACAATTAAATTTTGGAAACAAAACCTTTGACTTTTAGCATTTTTTTGTGTAAATTCTTGAAGTTAATTTTCAGACAAGAAATTTTTTTTTGTGTTCCATCAATTTTTGGCAAATTTATTGTTTTCTGAGAGAAAAATTCTCTGTTCAATAAATTGATAAAGTTTTTAACATAAAATAAACTAAAAATAAAATACAAACTGGCGATATTCGACCAGAAATTTGGGTATGTTCAGTAATACAAGAATATATTTACGTTCTAACATTAACAACTGTGAAACAAAACATGTTCTGAGTAAATACCGATAAATTTCACTCAAAACCAATATGCTTTCGAAAGATTAGTGCTGTCAGTAGTAGTGGAAAAAAAATAGGGCAAAGTATTTAATTAATGGTAGTGATCTATGAATACGTATATTTGTTCTACTTAAAAGACGCAACAGATACAATTGTATGCGACCAAAAAAAAAAAAAACAATTTTGAAATCGGCCCTGAAATTGTGCTATATGAACATTTGGGATGCCTCCCAAGTTCCTGATTTTGGCAATGGGACAGAATAATCGAATTTATGTTTTTTCATCAAAATGTGCAATATTTTTAACTTCTTTGGCCGTTTAAGTAAATCAAAATCGAGTATGTATAAAGATTCCATTACCAGTGTAGCCAGGTAAATATTGTCTAATGTCCCCAAATTAAAGAGTGTTGTCCCCAAAAATCTCCATTTTAAAACTGGAAATCCCCAATTTTGTCCCCAATAAAAATATGTATATTAAGCATCATAAAAAACCATTTTTTTATTAATTTTATTACATACATTTATTTAAGTTAATGCATTCGTATGTGCTCAATGGAACTTTTGAATCCATAGAATATTTTATAATTCCATACACGGAATCAAATTTATTCTTTTTTCTATGCTTTCGAGTTGTAAATTTACAAATAACTCAAAATTTTCCATAAACACAGTGAATATTTTAAGCATTGCTTTTAAATAATCTAAAAAAATTTGTTTGAACTCCTTTTGCTTCTAATTCCTTTGAAGATTTTATGCCAACATCAATTTTAGCAACAACCAAATTACTTTCATTATCGTCAATTTACATCCATTTTGGCAATATCGAATTCAATAAATTCTGGTTTTAAAAATTGTGAACAAATTGTTATAAAAACCAACATATTCAACACCATCGCCTTGAAATAATCGAAATATGGAGAAGAAAAACGCCAAGATACATAAACATACATGTATGAAAGATAATGGTATAATAAAGCAAAATTGATAATAGGTATACTGAAAATGAAAAATCCCCAAATCCCTCCCCACGATAATCTGTCCACAAAAACCAGCTAAAATCCCCAATTTGGGAAGAAATCCCCACACCTGGCAACACTGGCCATTACATGCACATAATTATCAGAATGGAACACGAATATGAACGTAGTTAAGCATAAATGTAACACTTTTGTCACAAAAGAAACTGCAGTGTTATTTTTGTATGAAAAAAAAATATATAAATAACAAATTTTCGTATGTAACAATACGAGTATATTGTAAAATTAAAAAAGAAATAAATTCAACTAAAAAAACTCGAACATCAGTTTGGATTTTAATAAAAATAGTTAAGATTAATATATATAAAAATTGACAAATTTTGTAAAAAAGTTACAGTATTCGAACTGGAATGGTTTAACACTTTTGTTATAATTTTTAAACATATTTTCTTGTTTGCTTTCTTTAATTAGAGTATGTTAGTTAAAGATGTTATTTATGTTTGAAGTAATTGTTATTTAAAATTTCGTTGATAATTATTGCGACATATATTTCTCTCTTCATTAGCAATATCATATATTTGAGAATTGCAATAATATATGTGCTAACTGAGGGTGGTGTTGGCTGAGGTGGTTAGCGCGTTGACTACTAAGCAAACAATGACTTGGGGCCTGGGTTCAAACCCTGGCCAGAGCAAGTCAATTAACATCATTAATTTTTCTAATGTACATTGGTGAGACATTGTTATTAATTGTTGTCGGACTATTTAAGTGATGAAGGCATAGCACTGGTCACTAAAAAAAACTGTTCCGACAGCGATTGATGCCGTTTCAAACTAATGTACACAACATCGCCCTCCTTCGTCGGTTAGCAGAAACATCGGCGAAGTAAAACAATTAATAAAATGCCTGCTAATACAGCTTAACAAAGTTAATGCGTCTACTTAACACCAGAGGCGCCTCAACACTGCTAAAAAAAATCAACATAACGGGCAAAGCAGAGTTGTAAAAGAGTTAAGCCTTCTAAATTTTCAACCTCTATCTTCTCTACCCTATCCCTCTCCTAAAGTTCCGGCACAATGCATTGCATACGTAGGGGTCATTCCCTGAGTGCTGGTCCTAATTAAAAAAAAAAAAAAAAAAAATATGTATTACGGTTCGTGACGGAGATTTAGTTACAATTATAGTTAAATACATATACTTGTATACTTATGCCTTAGAGATTTTGAATTATTTTTTGTCAGTTGTTTTTAAAGTTTTTTGAAAAGAAAAATTTGTATATGTGTATGTATGTTTTTATCAAATATTTATTTATATTTGTATTGCTAATTTTTCGACCTTTTCTTGAAGTTATTTTTATTTGATTGATTAGCTTGAGGTCAATTTTTTTATAAAAAACGTTATAAAATTTTATTTATCGATATTTCGCTACTCCTTTGTGTAGCTTCTTCAGGATTAGATTTTTAAGTAACAAAAAAATAACAACAATATTTTAAACAAAACAATATTCGCTTGAAATTGAATTTTTTTCCGGTTTTTGAAATAAATTAAAAATTGTTTTTTATATTTCAAATGGTTTTTGAATTAAATAATTTTTTCCAAGTTGTCAATTGAAAAAAAAATATTTTAGTTTGAAACATGAGGAAATGAAAAAGTTTTCGAAAAAACTTTAAATAAATTAGAAGGGTTTATAAATTTTGAAAACATAATGCTATTTAAATATTAATCTTTATAATTTATTTTGCCCTTTAGCTTTATATACTAAATGCCTATAACTCTGAGCTACACTATCAGTATCTGCTTTGAAGTTAATTCTTTTTTCTGGTGGTATATTAATTATCTGCAGCATTTCTAACATATATCTGCGTTTATATATATTTTCTGTATTTAAAATGGATATTTTTTCAAAATCTGGATAGTGAGCTGAATCACGACAGCGTAAAGATAATGCAGTCTTTTGTGATGATGTATAGTTTCTATATTTTAAATTTGTTTTGTGTCCAGCTAATCTAGTTTTAAGTTTGTTTTTTGTAGTACCTACATAGACCTTATTACAAATTTCACTATCATTTCCTTTACAAGGTATTTTATAAACTACATTAGACTTTTCTAATTTATGTAATCCATCTTTTGTTTTGCTAAACAAATAACACGTTAGGTAAATTGTTTAGCAAAACAAAAGATGGATTACATAAATTAGAAAAGTCTAATGTAGTTTATAAAATACCTTGTAAAGGAAATGATAGTGAAATTTGTAATAAGGTCTATGTAGGTACTACAAAAAACAAACTTAAAACTAGATTAGCTGGACACAAAACAAATTTAAAATATAGAAACTATACATCATCACAAAAGACTGCATTATCTTTACACTGTCGTGATTCAGCTCACTATCCAGATTTTGAAAAAATATCCATTTTAAATACAGAAAATATATATAAACGCAGATATATGTTAGAAATGCTGCAGATAATTAATATACCACCAGAAAAAAGAATTAACTTCAAAGCAGATACTGATAGTGTAGCTCAGAGTTATAGGCATTTAGTATATAAAGCTAAAGGGCAAAATAAATTATAAAGATTAATATTTAAATAGCATTATGTTTTCAAAATTTATAAACCCTTCTAATTTATTTAAAGTTTTTTCGAAAACTTTTTCATTTCCTCATGTTTCAAACTAAAATATTTTTTTTTTTCAATTGACAACTTGGAAAACATTATTTAATTCAAAAACCATTTGAAATATAAAAAACAATTTTTAATTTATTTCAAAAACCGGAAAAAAATTCAATTTCAAGCGAATATTGTTTTGTTTAAAATATTGTTGTTATTTTTTTGTTACTTAAAAATCTAATCCTGAAGAAGCTACACAAAGGAGTAGCGAAATATCGATAAATAAAATTTTATAACGTTTTTTATAAAAAAATTGACCTCAAGCTCATCAATCAAATAAAAATAATATTTATTTATAATATTCATTCGTACATATTTGATAATTATAACAATATTTTTCCCCCTAAAGAAGCCTGCGACCGGTGTGGCAAAATAATAAAATAAATAAAAATTTTATAAATTATTGCAAATTTTTATTGAAAATACCTTTTATACCCTTTAAAAATTTTATAAATTTCTTAAATTTAAATTTATGAAATATAAATTTCTTAAATTTAATTTATAACAAAAAATAAGTTAAACAAGTTAAAAATAACCAATTTCTTTTTTAGATAAATATGTAAGTTTAAAAATAAAGAAAAGAGAATGGGCTGTAATGAGGGCAGTTTAAAATAAAAACAAAGTTATTTGCCAGCTGACAAAGTTTATTGAATTAGCTTAATTCTGTATGTATGAACACTAAAATAATTTTTTCAATTAAGCAAATATTGACTCAAAAAAATTTGTATTTCTGAACATACTATTGAGCTTGATTAAATTAGTTTTTTAATTATACTTAAAGGTCAAAGAAAAAGATGGGAAAATCCATAATTTTATTTTATTGTGTATATTATTTTTTTATTATTTATTTGTGTATATTACAAATAAATAATAACAGAAATATTTTCTACTGCGTGAAAAGTCAAACACAGATGACAAACAATAATTTTCAAATATCTTTTAAAAGAGAACAGAAAATTTTGCAGTAGAAACCATAGTTAAAATCATTTTCAAATTAAACTGAAAAAATATATAAAAAACAATTAGTTGTTCTTTAGGATTTCAATTAATTAAACAAATAATTGCGAGAAAGTAGCGCGTTACTCAAACTATGGTGGACATGAAAGTATTAAGAAAAAAACAAAATATTGGAAAACCTATTTAACAACAGCAAAAAGTACAGAAATGGCACGTCATTCGGGTTTTTTTCTTCTTCTACTTTTTTTCTTATTATTATTTAGTTTTACTTTTATATACTAGAAGTTTGGGGTAAGAGTGTAGATTATATGAATTTATTGTAAATGTGTAGGTTTTGCATACTGGAGTGGTAGTAGTGGGACTGGCAGCAAGAAGTAAAACCCGGCAAACAATTCCTATTGAGGCAATTACTAAATCGCTAATAAATCAGTAAACGTTTAAACGCTGGCTTAATTAAGTTAAACTGATATTTAAATGTAGTTTAAGGTGGTAGGCAATAAATAAAAAAAAAATTATTCTACAAATTTAATACAATATTTCTCCCACTGACTAAATACACTCACAGACACACACACACACTTTCAAGCTACTCCGTTTGTGGCGACCACTGTTCTAAAAGGTAAATATGCCATCGATTATATGAAATGATAACTACAATCCTCTCTCTATATATAGTCAAGAAGAGACTAAAATAGTTCCTGGAAAACATTCCGAATCCAGTGTAGTCAGGAGTTTTCCCGAAAACTGCGGATTTTAGCTGCTGTTTGGTGACAGATTTTCTTTGTGTGCGATTTGGATATCAATATACATACATATAAAAATAATTTTTACTTATTTTTTAACGCTGTTTTTGGAGATTTTATACACCCCGCACCATCATAATGATTTTGACACATTTTTCCGTGCAAAAATTCCAATTCGTAACCCCCTCCCCCCTTTGGAGCGTTACGTAATATGCGCACAGCACCTATACTGTTCAGATCATCCCTCTTCCGGCGAAAACATATCAGTATTGAAGAAACGCATAGACTAGTGATTCTGTTCAGAAAAACTTTCGAACAAAATAAATATTGTTCTGCTCTCTTTATTGCCATTTTTCAGGCTTTTCTTATGTTAAAGGCATGACGGACCAATCGCAGAACCTAAAAATCCAATTAAACATACAGTAGATACTGGAAAATTAAAATTGATTATATAAGTTGGAAATTACCAGAAGACATCAGCCATATTTACTCAAGGTACTATCTAAGGTGCTGTATCATACTTTGTACACACATGGATCTGAAATGCCAGCAAAATCCTTCTTTAAATAAAACTATGCGCACTATATGGATTTTGATGTCCTAAACTAGGGCTGCCATACGTCCTGGTTTTCCAGGATTTGTCCTGGATTTAGACAAATTGTCCTGGTGTCCTGGTGTCCTGGTCCACTCTTAAATTTTCCTGGTTTTTTTGGTACATTCAAATACAATAAAGTTAAACGAGAGCTACTCTGATTAAATTTTTCTTTCAACTAAATGATTTTTTTTATTTTTGTTTATTGTTTTGTATCTATTGTAATTGTTGGACTTAAATCTGAAATATATGGTTGACACATGTATCAAAATAAAAATTTGTTTGAGATAATTTTTAAGTAATTATTCCTTGGAGTATATGCATGTATAAGGTTCTCATGTACGTTCGTTTGTGGTTTGTTTGAGTGTCCTGGTTGACGGTCTCATACTTCTGCCAGGCCTATCCTAAACTCAAATCAGTTTTTTTTTTTCTCCTTCACGTTCGGTTTTTTTATGGGCGTGGCATTTTTTTCCGCTTAAAATAGTGAGGTACGAAGACATATTTCAGCCTATCTCGAGAACGACTAATCCGATTTTCATAAACAAAACACCAAAAGATGCGTAACAAAATTATATATAATTTAATTCAATATAGTTTTTTTTCTATATTTTATCGTTTTGGAATTACTCGAAATTTTCAGAGGGAAACAAATTTTTTTCTTGCAAATTTCTTTTTTTTCCAGTTGAGAAGTGCAATAAAAAAAAGAAAAAGCAAATATTTTATATTTTACACATCCGTGTATATTTTTAAACAAAAATTTCTATAATTTCTAATTTTTTAATCTTCTTTCCTTTTTACATTCACTTAGAACTAATAGCGGGAATAATTTTTCATGGGAGATTCATGATATTATTTTTCCCTTCGAGGGGAATGAAAATTTCACGGGAACAAAAATTTCACGATAGGGGTGATTATCAAGCACTTAGTTGAAGTCTTAAAAATATTTCAATTGAAATTGTACTTAATGCTACTAATATTTAATAAAAACTAAATTCAATTGAATTAATAATATATATTTAATTGGTACATATTATTAATTTGATTACATCAAATTCCAAAAAATTTTTATTAATAAACCAAATATTTTAATTCAAATTTAATTTAATTTTTTTTTCTGTAGATGAAGGACTCAAATTGAAAGCAGTTCAACTTAATTGGCTTAATGGTGGGAAATGCTACAATAATCCTAGATTGAAAACACCATCAGTAAATCACTATTGTAAATATGATGAATGCTTCAAAGCATGCGACGAAATATAAAAAAAATCTGAGTTGCAGTGAAATTTTCTATAAGTAACCTTTTACTTAAATATGTGTTCTAAAATTTATAAAATATTTATCAAATACATAAATAAATTTTTAACTGTCTCTAAATTATTACAACAAAAATTTATGCCAATAACTCTAAATTAAAAAAAAATCCATTATCCCTAAACATTTTTTTTAGTTTATCCAATTAAATTTGTTTTGCTTAAATAAGTAACCTTTTTTGATTTTGTACTTAAATAATAGTATGAAAACTTTAATTGAAGTTTCGAAAATATTTCTATTAAACTCAAAGCGTTTTTAATTGAAGTTCAGTTTTATTTTTTTTTTGTAGCAATAAGTGAAATTAAGTTATTTTGATCTGAAAACTAACTGCCTATTTCAAGATGTCGAAAGAATTTTTGCATATGTTTTCATTCCTACAATTACATTTGAAGCAAAAACAAATTCTAAAATTTTGTTTTTGTATCGAATGCATTTGTACGAAAGAAAAAAAAAATTCTCTCGATATCGTGAAATCGGCAGTAAGTTTAGACATGATCCCTATTTTCAATTCAGCTCATCTACCTGCATGTAGCAATGAATTTTTTTTACATTTGTCTACGGTCTGGCTTTTCTAGAGAACGATATTCGACGCCATTATCTTACAACATTAGTATTTCAAATGTTTTCAGGGATATTTTCAATAAAAACGTTATTTTGCTTAAAAAGTATTGTGTTTTGGTATTGGTGTCAGTAGTGGTTGTGGTGATGGCGGTGGTGGGAGTTCTTTTTGGTCAAATTCACTGTTGGATAGAGGCAGGGACCTTATATAATTATACATATTTATGAGGATGATATTTAGCTGTGCGGATATTCAAGGGTGGGTGTTTGTTAATTCTTAAGTTTTTTCACGATGGTGTTTAGCATTTCTTTTCATTGAATTTTTTTTTTTGTTTTTGTCCTGTTTTTAAATATTTGAAATAATTATATTTCTTTGCGTTTCTATGTAGATTTGCAGTGTGTACGCAAAAAAGCCTTTTTAAAATGTATATTTACTTATGGGGTATTTTCCAAAAAGGAGAAAAGTTCTTATAGTTCGATGCCAGGGAATATTAAGGTAAACACTCATTGAAAGAGCAGAAATATGATACCCCTTCCTTCGTTTTTTTTTTTTTTTTTTGCCCACAGAAAATCAATATGATACTTGTATAGATTTAGTGAAGAACGAAAAAAAACACGCAAAAAAAAAGAAAAACAGTGGTGTGGAAAATTATATTTGGCCCAGAGAAAAAAATAAAAATCTAAGGGTTTTTTTCTCTTAAGACTTTATTTAGACAGGGGGTTGTTTAATATCTTGTGGCCAATATCTGGATATTGCAGTCCAATAATATTAAACAAGTTAGAATTACTAAATGCAATTCTAATTATTGCTTAGTAGTATTTAATGTCTCTACTAAAACTAGGCAACCTTATCACATACTAAAGACCACTATACAATGAATGAATAAATATTTTTCATTTGGTATAAGATTAATCAAAATCTGTTGCATAATGTGTTCGTAAAATATATAACAACAAATGCTTTAGGCTATTAATTGTGTGTGTGTGCCACCCAATTAAAAATAATGTACTAGTATATGATCAAATTTCAAGCAAACCTGTTCAAACACTAAAAGAGTTTCAAAAATCAAATGGAGGAGCTATTGGCAAATCCCACCGAATTAAAGAAGATTTTGTAACCAAAATGCAGGCAAAATAAAATATATAAAAACAATATTCGATAATCAATATTTTAGGGAATCAACTCACCCCGACTTTTCCAAGAAAAGTTACGGTACCCAACTGTAAGAAACATTAAAGAAATACCCTTTGAATTGATAACCTCCTTCTATTTTTAAAATCTGTTAAAAAAGTACAAAAACTCGGATTCTACCCGTTTTATCCATTTAAAGAGAGTACGTACAACCGTTCAGTTATTTTTTGCATAAATTCTGATTAAGTTGGGTTTTTGCTGCGATCCCAAATTTCTAAAAATACCTTCTAAGAGGATCTATACATCGGGAGAGCTGCCTAAATAAACAATTTAAAAATCCAAGTTTAAAAAAATTCAAAATTGGGAAAAAAATTAATAGGAAGGAAAATTTACAATGTAGTATTTTATTAACAAAATTACCTTTCGAATGATAACTGTTTGAAGCAGATCGGGTGTGTGGTTTCTGAGTCTTTAACTACGGTGACCATTAATTCCATGAAAAAATAGTGTACACATTTTATAAAAAAAAATAATATAAGAGAAATTATAATTGTTAGGCTTAAGTTCAGTTTTATTGAATTAATGAAAATTCAAATTACTATGAGTTTTCTAATTTTGAAAAACATTAGCATGTGCAATCAGATTAGCAGAACGTATCAGTATACCGACTTCAAGGCCGCTACACCTCTCATCAGCGTTCATTTGTCCATCTTTACAATTTTCGTAAAGTGGACTAATTGGGAAGAATATGAACTATTTAACCAAGTTTTCAACAGAAATAGAATAAGAGAATTAATTTAATTCATTTTTATTCTATTTTTACATATTGAAACAATTTTGGTTAATACGAAATGCCCCATGTCTGATTGCTTGCTACTAATATTCAACAAACTCTCATAGTCCGTTATACGAGGGCGGATCAATAAGTTCGTGATTTTTCGTACTTCCCCGTAGTTATATGAAATGCATTTTTTTTAATTAAATATCTGAATTTCGTTGTTGACATAAATTTATGTGAAAATATTAACATCTTGTTGAAAACTAGGGTGTGGCATTTTTGCAATTAATGGCCAAAATCGAATGTGCCTTGCACATGAGATGTACAAATTGTGCACTTGTGGTTGGAGACTATATATGTACATATATATTGAAACCTGAAGAACGTATCTGCCTTGCTGCGGCAACTGGTTTTTGTTTCTGCAATTGGCTTTTGTTCCTGCAACTGTTTTTTGTACCTGCTTAATATTTTTTTTTACTGTTGTACTTTAACCATCTACATAAGTACATATAAGTTTATGATTGTACAGACTTAAATTTTTTGCAATTAATAATGGCGCCTAATAAAACATATAAATGTGGAACGTGTGCTCTTGCTATTGGGAAAACACAGAATAGTGTTCTTTGCCGATCTTGCAATGCATGGCAACATACTGAATGTGCAAAACTTTGCGAGGATGCCTTTAAAGTTTTAAAAGAAAGTAAATCTATCGTCTTCATGTGCGAGGAATGTACTTCTAGTGCGAAATTGCCCGCATGTTTAAGCGACATGGAAAAAATATTGCGTGATAAAATTGTTAGCATCGACAAAAAGATAGATGTTTTCATGAAACATAAGGCGAATGAGATTGATGGTATCAAAGAAATGTGTTCCGTTGCCATGGCCGATCTTAAAGCTGATATGTGTTATACCGCAAGGCATTACAAGATGACATACTAGCCTGTAATAAGTTTTGTAAACAAGTAGATGCCTCAACCAATTCAAAAATTATAGCTCTTGAAGAAGACAATAATTCACTTCATATAAAGCTCAATCGTGCTGACATAGTGATCAATGGATTGCCATCAGGGCTAGATGACTTTCCTAGTATCATCAAATGATCAAACTAGCGTCTCATTATAGCATTAATAACATTTCTCGCAGTGATAATCACCATGCATCTTATATGTTTAATCGTAAGACAGTATTGGTACAGTTCAAAAACATTTTTCTGAGAGATAATACAATGAAGGAGTATTTTAAAACCCTCCTGCTCAAAGTGTGTCATTTAGTGGATTGTGATATTGATAGTCGAGTATACCTTAATGACGACCACTTTTCTCCTGCTGGGGGCAAATTTCATTCAATTTGTCGGCGTCTACTTCGCCTTAAAATCATAAGGAAATTCAAGGTGTTGAATACTGGCAAGCTGAAGGTAAAATCGGTGCTAGCGAACGGTGAAGATAGAACATACGAGTGTGCGGCCCTATTAAAATATGATGATGTTATGAAACCTGTCGAATGAAATGTAAATTGTCTATTTTTATACATATATATATTTTCTTTACCTTTTTCTTTTTATTTATCATTTATATTTTTTCTTTTCTCATACATGATGCAATGACTGTAGGGTAATCTTGCAAGCTCTGCTGACAATTGTTTTAAACCACTTGTTTTTTTTTTTTTATTTCGGGTGTCAAATTTATTGCAAATGCTTTCTTGTTTTTTTTTCTTATGAATAAATAATATTTATTTATATAGGTACATATATTTTTTTCTTCTTCATATTCAGTTTCAACTCTCGAAGTGTACAGACACGTTTTTATAATCGTTGCAACTGAATATCAAAAATCATTGAAAGTTAAAATGACAAAGAAAAAAAACAAAAACAAAACATTGATTAAACAGTTATTTACTGGTTTTATTTTATTTTTTACTTGCGTGTAATATACATAAATATTTGCATACACAAACTCATATAGTGAACACAAAAAAAGAGAACTCTAAATGAGTTCATCTTCTGACAACAACAACAATAAACCTTCAAGCAGTAGGAATGTGTATTTAACCTTGGTTGCTGATGAGGACAACAAAAAAAATAATTTAAACACAAACTTTAACTTTACACAATACACAAATACTGGTGCGCGATCATGCTCTCCGTACATGTTAAATAGTGATCAAGAAGCAACAACAATTGCACCCATTAGCAAACTTGTCAGCTTAGCTGTACAAACAAGCAAACAAACAATAAATAACAAGGTGACCAACGTGCACAAAATTATAGATGCAGTGAGTGAATAATAAAATCCACACTGGTATGGACAGATACATAACTGTGTAAAAAAGGGTAAGAAGTCACAAATCCGCTCAAATAGCGTCAACGGCGAAAATGCCCAAAGATTGGAAAAATAATATTAAACATTCTGAAAATCGTTTCACGATTTTGAATGAACAAATTGATGAAGACACAAACACAACAAGGTCCAGTAAGGCACCGCCGACATATTTAAGAGAACAGAACTCCAACTTTCTGGTTCGAGAAAATGAGTTCTATGTAACTCCAATTAAGCGCGGCAAAATCAATGAAACAAAAATTCAGGTAACTCATGAAAATAATTACTAAAAAATAGTTTCAGGTAGGGAATCTAAAAATAAAAACCTTTATACCAGCGGTGCCCACAAGTTCCTTATGGAAGAGCAAACACCAATACATTTAAAGAAAAACTAATTCTTATTCAGTATTTTGTGTTGTAAAAACCAATACATACAAAGAAAACACAAAAAATATATTTCATATATTTATTTCATATCATACGTTAAACAAAACAAAATGTTAATTGATGATCGCTGTCGTCAATGTTAACCAGCAAAGCATACGAAAATGTTGTTGCTTTGCTCTTGCGTGTCTACAGTGAAGAACGACAACAAAAACTAATAAAACAAAGTTGTTTGTGTATTTCGTATTGTTAGTGCTGAGTGCTTTATTAGTATATTAAAACACACAGCCTATAGCTAAGTGAATTACAAAAACAAATGAGCATGAAGAGCATATGGCCTGGGCACCGCTGCCTTATACATATCAACTGAAGAGTGCTGAAAGCCTAACAGTATTTATAAAAGGCATTGATTCAAGCGTGGATCCAGAAGAGGTAAAGTCTGGCCTTGAAAATAGTGGCTTCAGAGTCAAAAATGTTTTAAATATTAAAAATAGGGAAAAAATCCCCCAACCTATATTTAGAGTCGAGCTACAGCCTGGCGACTTGAAAATAAAAAAGAATGAATCGCACCCAATTTATAATTTAAAGTACTTTGGTCACCGGAGAGTTACCGTTGAACAGCTACATAAAAAACTGGACCTATTCAATGCATGAACTGCCAAGAATTTGGCCATACCAAAACTTATTGCAAGTTGCCTACAGTCTGCGTTGTATGTGTTGAGTTACACAGTACCGCTAACTGTAATAAAATGAAAGGTGATCCCAAAGCGAAAAAATGTGGCAATTGCGGCCAAAATCACACTATAGAGGCTGTCCCCTTTACTCGTTTTTTAAGACTTCATCCAACACAAACACTAATCACAGCAAAAACTACTGCTTTGCAAGGGAAAGATGCTTGTTGTTGTTGTGCTTACTGTTGCGAAAAGCGCTTCTAACAAGAATGATTTTTGTTCGCGATGTCCCACTTTGGAGCTCTTGTTTTTTACATAAAAGAGCGCTTTTTTCTAAACATCCGAAATGCGCTAATATCATGTTTAAATTATCTGAATTATTCCTTTGTTTTTGCGTCATCTACTCAAATACATAATTCATCAAATACACAACTTTAATTAAATAAGAGAGCGAGAGAGTCAGAGAGCATCTAAATGAAATTTTATCTTCCATTCGTTGTTTAATTTATTATTCTTGTCAACTAAATGGAAACAGCCGACCAACTTCAACGTGCTTAAAAATAAGTTGAGCGATCTCTCTGCCTCTGCTTCAAAACAGCGCATCTCGAAAGCATGAAATTTTGTTACTGCTTCCAGAAATTTTTTTCTGGGATGCTACTCCCGCTCAGCCTAAAACCCCTTTTAACTACCCACAGTTACCTCAACCGTCTACCAGTTAGAATCAATATTCAAACGTTTTCAAGTCTAACGCGACTAGTGCTCAACGAAAACCTAATAGTCAATTTTCATACGCTGATATTTTAAAAAGTAACCGACTACAGCGCAAAAAACTGTACCAGCAAATGAAGAATCAGGGCCTAATTTTAGTAGTATTAAAGCCTCGATAGAGAGCCTAATACAAACTGTAAATACTTTTACTCTCAACATGTCCTGTAAGATGCAGGAAATGTTGAAAATGCAGTCTACCTTCTTGCAGGCTACATGGAAAAAATCATGAACTTAAGAATCTGTTTTTGGAACGTAATATATATGTGATTAATAACAATTCAGGTTGGTGGTTTGACTTCAACTAAACTTTTATTAATTCATACTCTTATGTGTAGTGCAAATAATACATAATTATTAAAGAGATAATGTAGAGAAGAATGTAAGCAACAAGAAAAGCAATAACAATAATATTATGTACTTATATACATTACATTTCCTTACCCTTTTCTATAATTAGAAAAATTAAGTTACTATTGTAATTTACATATAAAAATAATAATAAGATATGTACCTATAAAAATATATCTGTATGTATATATAATTTTATTTATTTGTTATTCTAATTTTATTCATCCTTAATACTGATACCCTCATCTTTAATCATTTTTCTGGCCTTACTTCTAGTAACAATTGCTGTTTCCCCAATGGATCTTAATCTTTTTCTACGTTCCGTACCATAAGTGATAGGCCTGTACTGCACATGTTTGATATTAGCCTTTTTTAATTGATTTACATGCGCATGTTTCAGACTACCATTTATATGTACCAAGTACCTAATACTACTAATTTTCTTTCTTATTCTTCCAGGAATCCATTTAATATAATTAGAAAACACGTTTCTATACAACACTTCTTCGTTTTCAAGGAATATTCTGTGTTGAGGCAACTTGTTTAAAGAAATATTTTGACATTGGCCAACTACATAGCTCGTTTCTCTATACTCTTCCTTCTTTCTATTGACTAATACATCTAACAGTGTTCTAGGTTTATATGTAAATAAGAGTTCTGAGGGCGCCATATTGGTCACGGTAGATGGGGTACTCCTATATTGCATTAAAAAGTTATTCAATTTCATATCCCAAGTTAAATCTTTCATTTTCTGATCTATCATAAATTTCTTAAGAGACTGTTTAACAGTCTGTACAGCCCTTTCTGCACTTCCGTTCGATTGTGGATGGTATGATGGTGATTTTAATACCTCAATTCCATTCATTCTACAAAAATTAATAAAATATTCGGAGCTGAACGGTGGCCCATTGTCACTAACAATGGCTGTAGGTAAACCAAATATTACAAATATTTTCCTTAATTCGTCACATACCGTTTTAGCTTCAGTTTTTCTCATAATCATACAATCGATCCATTTGGAAAAACTGTCAAACAACACTAATATTGTTATATTATCAATTTTGCAAAAATCTATATGGATCCTCTCAAAAGGATAAGTGGTCGGTTTCCATGTTGTTAAAATAAGCTTTGGCGAGTTTTGAACAGATTGACAGGGCACGCAACTATTAACGAAGTCTTCAATATTTTTGTCAATGCCCGGCCACCAAACATACGTACGTGCAATACTTTTCATTCGAACAATACCTACATGGCCCTCATGAATCAGTTCCAGAATATTAGGGATCATTTTTTTTGGTATGACTAATCTTTCTGCATAATACATACAACCATCTTCTGTTCCTAACGCGTAACGTTTGTTATAGAAAGGCCTAAACGCCTCGTTAATATACTGTGGCCATTTTCCAGTACTAACATAATAATAAACCTTATTCAACACAGCATCGTTTCTCATTTCGAGTCTTAAATAATTCAACTCTAGCGGTAAACTATCTAATGATATGTTATTTATACATATTTCTTCTACCTCTGTAGGTTCATTTATATGTAGGTAGTCTTGATAACCCGTCTGCATGTTTCATATCCGAGCATTTTCTATAGCATATTGTGTAATCATACATTGACAAAATTATTGCCCACCGCTGTAGACGATTTGCTGCAACTGCAGGTACATCCTTTTTGTCACCAAAAATAGCACGTAATGGTTGGTGATCGGTTTGTATGGTGAACTTAAGCCCATATATGTATTTGTGAAATTTATTCACCGCAAAGATAATAGCTAGCGCTTCCCTGTGGAGTTGGGAATACTTTCTTTCTGCCACCGAAAGAGTACTTGAAACAAACATTACCGGCTTTTCTTGGCCTTCAATTATATGTGACATCACTGCTCCAACTCCATAGGGACTTGTGTCACATGCTATAATTATTGGTTTCAATGGATCGTAATGAACTAGTGTATTTATATCTACCAGTAACTTTTTACTCTTTTCAAATATTTCCGTATGTTTACTTTTCCATTCCCAGGTCTCATTTTTCTTAGTAAGGTTGTATAAGCAGGCTAGTTCGCTAGACAAATTAGGTATATGCTTATGATAAAAATTTAACATTCCTAAATATGATGCTAATTGCATTTTATTCTTAGGCTCTGGAGCATTCAAAACTGCCTGTATACTCTCTTTGTTAGGAGTAATGCCCTCACTATTTATAATAAAGCCTAAATACATCAGATTCTCTGTAAAAAATATACATGTATCTTCATTAATCCTTACATTAAACTCGTTTAATCTATCAAAAACTCTTGTTAAATTTCGTTCACATTCCTCCATATATGCTCCAATTACCAAAATATCGTCAAAATATATATGAACCTTGTCTATGTTTTTCAAAATCTCGCATATTATACCATTAAAAATCTGTGGTGCAGTTTTTAGACCAAAAATTAGCCTTGTATATTGAAATAATCCAATATGTGTGTTTATTGTCAATAGTTCTCGGGATCTTTCCGAAACTTCTACCTGGAGGTATGCGCCCATCAAATCAATTTTACAAAATACTTTTCAACCTGCCATATTGGCAAAAATATCATCTATTCTAGGAATCGGAATGTGTTCGCTAACTACAAATTTATTTATTGTTCGTTTACAATTGACACATAACCGAATTGTTCCATTCGGTTTATTAACAACTACTAAAGGACTTGCCCATCTACTTCGAGTAACGGGAACTAAAACTCCATCAGTACATAACCTTTTAATTTCATCCTCTACCTTAGACCATATGGCACTACGTTAGGCTTGCAAAAAATAGGATATGCCTCTTCTTTTAGTGCGATTTCCGCTTTAAAATTTTTGATTACATCTAAACTATTAGGTTTCCTAAATATAACCTTATACTTGTTTTTTTATATCCATTACTTTACTATTATTTACACTGTTACTTGACAACTCAGATATATTGAACATAAAAAATTTTCGCCAGGCGGGAAACATTATATCTAACCAGTTTCGCCCAAGTAATGGAGTTAATTCATACTGAGTTTCTAAAACTGTTAGTTCTAGATTATACTGCTTATTTTCTATGACAATAGACACTGTTATTTTCCTAATTGTTTCTAAACAGTCGCCAGATATTAATTTCATTTTTCTGTTATCTTTACTAATTTTACACTTCTTAAAATATTTTTCAAAATGATTCCTATCAATAATAGTTTCACATGCACCTGTATCAACTTCAAATATAATTGGGTGTTTATTAATTGTTACTGTAATTTTGTGTGAATTATTGTCTACCATTTTGCAATTATTAATATACCCACAATGAAAAGCATTGTTATCCGAGTGCTCGTCATCAGTACCTTATTCATTTATTTCCACCATGTTGATTTTTCTACTCTGCCGTCTTTGGTTTCTGCAATGTTTCTTTATATGGCCGTATGCTCCGCAGGCAAAACATATTATATCTCTTTGTGGTGTGTTCTGTTGATACGAGTATTGTTGGTTTTGTCTGAGACTTCGCTCTCTATTGAATTTTGATGTACTCGGGTCCTGATTTCCACCCAATCCCCGAAACCCTCTTCTTCCCCACATGCTTTTTCTATGACTTGCTACTGCATTAATATTAATATCACTCATATTATTTCTTAAAATATTAAGATCGTTGTTGGTTGTTTCTAGCGACATTGCTACCTCCGTTGCTTTATCAAACGTTATTATTTTATCGTCATTTAAAATGTGATTCTGTGTTTTTGTGCACTTGATACCACAGGCAAATTGTATTACAAGTGCTCTATCTGTAAATGTTTCAAACTCGCAATGTTGTGCCATTTGCTTGAGTTCAATTATATATTCTTGCAAACTTTCATCATGTTTTTGCATTCTTTTGAAAAATTTAAAACATTCAGCGATGACATTTTTCTTTGGGGCAAAATGTTTTATTAAACCTTGTACTAGCTCGTCATAATTAATTGTTGGGTCTGTTTCCAGTTTGGGTGCAATTAAAGATGTTAGGACTTTAAATAAATCGGGTCCTCCCAAGCTCACCAAAAACGATATTTTCGAAGTATTATCATTGATCTTATTTAATGACAATAAATGATTCAGCCTTCTTATGTATAAGGAAAAATCTTCACCAATTGTAAAGAATTCGATACTACCGACAAACACGTTTCTTTCGGTCATTGTTTTTCTTTATTTCATTACTTTTATTATTAATAGTTAAACCCAGACCGTATTATGTATGTAGCTTATCCACGCGGTATTTTTCTCCTCGTCGCCAATTAATATATATGTGATTAATAACAATTCAGGTTGGTGGTTTGACTTCAACTAAACTTTTATTAATTCATACTCTTATGTGTAGTGCACATAATACATAATTATTAAAGAGATAATGTAGAGAAGAATGTAAGTAACAAGAAAAGCAATAACAATAATATTATGTACTTATATACATTACAGAACGCAAACAATGACTTTGGGCCTGGGTTCAAACCCTGGCCAGAGCAAGTCAATCAACATCATTAATTTCTCTAATGTACATTAGTGAGACATTGTATTAATTGTTGTCGGACTATTAAAGTGATGAAGGCATAGCACTGGTCACCAAAAAAACTGTCCCGACAGCGATTGATCCTATCTGAGCTAATGTACACAACATCGCCCTCCTTCGTCGGTTAGCAGATACTTCGCGAAGTAAAACAATTAATAAAATGATTGCTAATACAGCTTAACAAAGTTAATGCGTCTACTTAACACCGGAGGCGCCTCAACACTGCCTTAAAAATTAACGCGCAAAGCAGAGTTGTGAAAGAGTTAAGTCTTCTAAATTTACAACATCTATCTTCTCTACCCTATCCCCTGAGTTCCGGCACAGTGCACTGCACACGTAGGGGTCATCAAAATCGTTAAACACTTAGAAAAAGTATTTACCCCTAACATTTCTGCTGATATTGTTAAACTGCCACCAGTCGTCTCTTTACCAGAAGTACCGCTGAGATTTAACATTGTGGATATTGAAAGTGCTATTACTAGTCTTAACACCAGAAAAGCCCCAGGTGTCGACAAAATAAGCAACAAAATGCTTCAAGAATTACCATATATTGCAAAGAGAATAATACTATTCATTTTTAATGGTATTTTACGGCTGCAATACTATCCGCTAATTACTATGATACCAAAGCCCGGCAAGGATCATACAAAAGTTGAATCCTATCCGCATATTAATTTATTGTCTAACATTTCAAAACTATTTGAAAAGCTGTTCCTGAGCAAACTGATGCCTATAGTGATTAATAATGGATGCATTCCAGATCATCAATTCGGATTTCGCAGACAGCATAACACTATTGAACAAACTCACAGACTTGTGAATGTTGTTAGAGACACGTTTGCAAAAAAAAAAAAAAAATACGCTCTGCGCTCTTTATTGATATCTCACAAGCTTTCGATAAAGTATGGCACGAAGGTCTTATCTACAAATTAACACAAAATCTACACGCAAACATCGTGAAACTTTTTAAAAGTTATTTAATGGAACGTAAGTTTGTAGATAGGGAAGGCAATTTTTTAAGCCCTCCGCAGTCGTTTTTAACCGGAGTCCCTCAAGGCAGTATCTTCGGTCCTTTACTTTATTTAATATATGCGTTAAGCAGTAACATTGCTGATGAAACAGCTTTTCTTAGCGTTCATGAAATTCCTGTAGAAGCTTCCCGTATATATCCAAATTAGAAAAATGGCTAAAACACTGGTGGATAAAAGTTAATGAGCAGATATGTATACACGTCACTTTTACGTTGCGCAGGGAAACATGCCCGCCTATACAAATTAACACCGAGACTATACCGCAACACACTGTAGTCAAATATCTAGGCATTCATCTTGATCGTCGTTTAACAATGAAATCGCACATAGACGCAAAGTTGATCCCAATGAAATTAAAAGCAGCTCAAATGAATTGGCTTTTTGGAAGCAATTCTATACTAAGCCTAGACTGTAAACTTCTATTATACACCGCGGTCCTCAAACCAATCCGGTCCTATGGAATCCAGTTATGGCGCACTGCCTCAGCATCGAATGTTGAAAAAATTCAAAGGCGACAAAACAAAATTCTACGTGCAATTACAGCAGCCCCCTGGTATATCCGAAATCAGCGAATTCACAAATACCTTGAAGTTCCGTTGGTGTAGAGAGTATTTCTAAAACACGCGAAAAAATACATAAAAAACCAGAGTTGCACTTAAATCCACTTGCGCGCAATATTCTAAATTATAGAGGTTACACCAGGTTGAGCTGGATGGATACTCTTACTCTCAGCCGTACACGAGAGATGTAAAACCACAAAAATCAACCGTTGATGCCTTCCGCAAGGTCTACAGTACTACATCACTTCTACTTGATCTAACAGGTTCCATAAGGGAAGTTATCAATAAGGATAAGTTTTGTCTCCTCATTTCGCTTGACCTTACTTAGGCTTTTAACTAACTCCATTAACTATGGCAGGATTAGGGAGATAGATTATTCGACTTTTTCCGAAAACCGGGTTTTCAAATAGTTCGAATAGTCACATTTTTAAAAAAACCGGTTTTCGGCTAAACAATTTAAAAATAACCGATTAACCGATTATTTCATTAAAATATTAAAAAAAAAATCGTTAAAAAGATAAGGTTTATTTATATAAAATAACGGAATTCACAACAGTAAGTAAATAAAAAAATTACCTAAGTTCACATTTCATAAGTGCGTATGCAAGTTCATACTTATAGTATTATACTTATACATATTCAGGGCTATTCGGGAAAACGAACTTCACATGCAGCGCAAAATGGATATTGTCCAACTTTTTACTTATTTATTTGGATGATTGAATTCCGTCTGCAATTTTCTTTAAGTATAGGACTTCTTCTTTTCTTAATGCAATGTAGTTTTCGTAAAATGGTTGTTGTAAAGCTATTTGTTGTTGCAAAGGATTTGACTGTTCAGTTTTACGCTTTTTTTCACTGGAACTAGCATTTGTTTGAAAATTTGAATCAAGTTTATCCGTGTTGTAATCATCATTATTGGAAGATTGATAGAGTTGACCTTTTGCTTCAGTTCTTCCTATATCCTGTTCTGCTCTTCCGGTCTTTGTTGACTAGTTCCTGTTGCAATATCAGGATGGTCCACCATGAAATAAACCATGGCTCTGAATTGCTGCGGTGATGTTTGTTTTTTAGACCTGGACAAAGAAACAGAAATAACTTTTATTGTATGTTTTTTATACCTGTATGTACATATATTTTTACGCGCTAAAGTATGCGTCGAACGAAAATTACATAGATGTGTGGTGAAAAGTATTTTAGAATGCATACAATGTGAACAAAAACATGTTTGTTCTCCGACACTCACATCGCTAACGTATTTTAGAATAGCAAACGGTGAATGAAACGCGTTTTTGTGGCGAAAGTGACTTCCCGAATATCCCTGATTATTTATTATATATACATACATATTTATATTGTATATATAATTGTATATTTATATTTATTGTATATTTATATATACAGTGAACTCGCCGCAACATGCACTAATTTTTACCGAGGGTGTTCACGTTTTAGATTGCATTATGTATCACTTTTTTCAGTGTCTTTTGTCTTTTGTTTTATATTGAAACAAAGTACGTGATTTTTTACCTATGAAACATTTTCGATTCTACTTTTTAAAAAAAATAGCTATTCTTTTTAAATAAAAAAGGGTCTGTTAAAATTATTTCATTCATAGGCTTTATGTAACATAATAAAAAAAGTGATTTTTGTGGATATATATTCACTTCAAAAATTTTTCTGCGCGGAACCCCAAAATTTTTACAAAATTAAATTTAAACGTTTGAAAAAAAGTTCACGTTTTAGAGCCTTTATTTAACCTTTGTTCACGTTTTAAAGTAGTCAATGTAAAAAAAAATGTTCATGTTTTTGGGTAGTTCCTGTTACTGGATGTTCACATTTTTGCGAGTTCACTTTATATAGATAAAATATATAATATATATCAATGCAAGCTACTTAAAACAGCTATTTATTGATTCTTTTAAAAACAAGATACAGTTCAAAAGTTTTGAAGTATATCTATTTATTTTTTCTTTTGCCCTTATAAAACTTGAAATCGAAAATACCCTTTCACTTAGCGTGCTTGCTGGGTATATAGAATACAAGGCTTTAAGAAATTTTTCAAGTCTTTCAGATCTCTTATGACACTTGTCTAAATAAGAAAAATCTTCCAAAATGTTTCCATTACGATTTCCTCTCAGGGAGACTTCAATTACGTGCATATTTGCAATAAAAATAAGGAAAATGTAAGCAATTGTACCTGTTTCAAATATCCGGTGAATCGTATAAAAATAACCGGTTTATTTGATATTCGAAAAATGCATATTTAAAAAATCCCGGCTTCAGCGAAACCTAAAAAACCGGTTAAAACCGGCCGAATAATATTCGATCGATCTCCTTTGGCAGGATGATTAATAAACTACGTATTGAGTTTGAGTTTTCGATTTTTGCTTGTCTGACTTTTATTCCCAGAGTTGTGAGGGCTGGGTACCCACTGTCGTTATTCAGGAGGTTTGCATTGTGCCGCTCTACAAGGAACGACCAGGTTATGATCCATAGAATTTAAAATTCATTCTACGAGACATCATTTCTGGTAAGGATAGCTCGACGTTGGAATCACCTACCGTTTGAACTTCGCATTAATTTTTCAATCTAATAATGCATTTCGTTTTAAACTTTTATATTATTTCTCGAATTACATTATTTGATTGACCTGTAATAGCAAGCTTAACGTGGTAATTACTTGGGATGCAACCGATACCGATATATCGGCGATACTTCTGGTTTTCCGATATATCGATATCGGCGATATTTTACTGTCGATACGCCGATACTTCTTATATTTTTCTTTCGAGTTTTTTGAACAAAATATTCAATTTTCAACTCAAAAAACAGAATACGTAATGAAATTGTTTCTTCTATTTTGCTTTGCACCATAGTAATGAAGTGTTCTCTCAATGCTAAATCTTGTATGTGTTTGTATGTTTTAAGATTTTTTTCAAGGCGCATTAATGCAAGTGGTGGTAATTCTACAACAATTACAACTTAAAATAACAACTGACATCTCAGCCCCTATGTCAACATGTACAAATTATGACATAAGAACCTCTAATTTGCGCAAAAAAAGAACAAAAACTGTGCTTATAACATCACCACTTTGAATACGTCTTGATTTTCTTTTATTCATTTATGCATGCGATGATTTAGTTCAGCGATGTAAAAGTTGGTAAAACCTATTATTTATCTATAAATCTTGACCCTCGATACAAAGCTCGAATATTTCAAAGACAATCGACTTCAATTCTATCGAAAAAACATCTTATTGAGCTGCTTAACATGACTACATTCCAAAAGTGTTGAAGACACAGTCCTCCCTACACCTCGCAAAAGTTCTGATAAGTCTACGAGAAGTACTCGCCTTTGGAGCGTATGTGAAAAAATTATAAGAGAATCCGAGGAGGATGAGACTCTATCCATCCTAAGCTGTGGTTCTGCTAACGAAGAAGTCGAGAGATACCTTAGTTCTCCTAATATTCCTAGAGACGCATGGCGTAGAAATACTTAAGTTTTCAAATGAGTTCTGTCGCATCTGAGAGACTATTTTCCACTGCAGGTCTGCTTCAAACGGATTTGAGAAATCGTCTATCTTCGCAAAATTTGAGAACACTTTATTTTTTAAACAAAAATCTTATTAATATCAATTTTAAATATTAATCTTTTGCAATATTGTTTTTATAATTTTAATTTAATTTTAACATGATCTTAAATCCAATTCGTTGTCTTTTAAATCTTATTAATATCAATTTTAAATCTTGAGCCAATCTAAAATGAATGCCATCGTTTCTTTTGTAAAATCAGAAATATTGCAGACGTTTTGTAGTTTGAAAATTTGAATTTTAGAAACTGAAATGTATTGAAAATTTTGATGATTTGAATGGCTCATTATTATTTTGTATAATAGAAGAATTACTCTACTTGAGTTTTGTTAATTTTTACTTGAGCTCAATTTCAATATGCGTATCGGTATCGGAATCGGTATCGGCGATATTTATTTTTGAGTATCGGTATCGGATCGGCGAAATGGCGTATCGTTACATCCCTAGTAATTACATATATATATTTTTTTTTATTTAACAGGGGGAAACTGTTGTTCTTTCATCACCGCTATTTAATTGGTGTCATTGTAAACCCCTTACCACTGTGTATTTTGTATTGTTATGGTTGGTGGACCAATAAATAATTTAACTTTTGTGTTATGATTTTATTAAAAATAAATTTATTTTATTATTTAGTTTTGAATTTTATAAATTTTTAATTTTGTTTTTGCATAGGCATTATTTAAACCTTAGTAATATGCATGATTGGCCTTGAAGGCTTTATATTGTATTACAAACAATAAATAAATAATAATGAAAAAATAAATAAAAATTCAGAATACTCCCTTTCAAAATTGCATCTTAGGGTTATGAGAGATTCCAATGTTACCAATCTTATTTGACATTTTTCCGAGGACCAAATAATGTTAGATATGTGTTTTTATAAGCAATATTCACGTTTTAGAAATATATATGTAAAAATATTTTAGGGAATCAACTCACCCCCGACTTTTCCAAGAAAAACTACCGGACCCAACTGCAAGAAAACCTTTTCCAACAAAACAAGAAATGGTAGAGTTCACACATTAAAGAAATACCCTTTGAATTGATAACCTCCTTCTATTTTTGAAATCGGTTAAAAAAGTACAAAGTCTTTTTACCAGGACGTAGCTTAGATTTTATTCCATAATTGCGTAATTTTTTACGTATGTAAATTCATCAAAGGTCGGTATTGTTTCGATTTAGGTCATTTATAATTTGTGTTACTTTAGCCAAAGATCTCTCAATTGACTGCCCAGATGGAAATGTATTTAAAAGTATCCAAGCCAATCCCTGAAATTCAAATTTTAAAATTTTTCCTAAATATTTTGAAAGTAATAAAAAAAAGTGAACTAAAGTAAACATTTTTGAGGAAAAATAATGTACAAAATTGACATAAGTTAAAAAAAAATAATTGCGTACAAAAATACATAGTGGCCAAGAAACTAAAACAGATTTACGAACATACATACAGACATAATAATCTGCAAACATTTGTATCAATGCGAACGGTAGGTCGCCAGGCCAAGCTCGGCCACACAGTGTGTATATTTACACGAAACCATTCGCGCTGTTTTTACCCATTTATATACATAATAGCTATACTCGGTGCGCTTCGCTACCACCATTCTCATAAAATAATATGTACTAACAGTTGTATGTATAAATTATTGTTTCTTATATTTTGTTGGAGGTTTTATTTTGTTCTAAAAGTAACCCAAAGCAAGTTTCAAGACATTTGCGCAGATACATAAATATTAATTTTGTGTATGATAAGTAAGTACCCTTTCCCCTATAATATTAAAAAAAATTATCCAATTTGATTTTCAGGGTCATCAGTAATAAGGTTCCAAAATTTAAAGACGATCAATCTTACCGTTTTGCTTTCTATAAACAATCAAACGAACTAACAAATACGCAAACGCAGATTCAATTATATATATAAATTTATTTTGATTGGTTAGTAAAAATCTAAATGTTAAAAGATTGTTTCTTGTTTATATATATTTCTTCCTTTTACTCCTACAAGGAGCATAGGGCCTACTATGAATTTTTGTTGTTTTGTTTTTTAATTACATATAATATAATTATATTATGGTCCCACAGGAAATTAATCACATTATTGCTCCTTGGTTTTACACCAATTTTTTTTTTTTTTTTTTTGATAATTTTTTTATTTATTGAATCTTTAATTATAAATTAAATTATCAATAAGTTTTTCAAATCTTAAAGCTAAAAAATATTAAATATAGGTTTAGCCAATGCTAAACAAAATTTTTAATTTCAACGGTTTTTTATTATTCTTAACTTTTATTAATACTTTTTGTTAATACTTTTTGATATTTATATATGAAAAATAGCCTAGATACATACTATACATTTTAATGTTAATTGTGTTGATATATTGGGTCTCATGCATAAAAACGAGTAAAAGCGCTGAGTTGAGGCAGGTGAGCAATTGCTCGTAATTCGAGTTCAATCAAAAAGCAACAGCTTTTGCTCAATTTCGTATGCATAAAAATGAGTTCAAACCAATTGCAATTACTTGAGCAAAGGGAGATCAAACGTCTAATTGTTATAGAAGTAGAATTAAATAATAATATTAAAATAGAAACTGACGACATATATAAACTTTTTTATAGAAAAAATAAAACAAAATAAATATTTACTAGAAAAGAGTCAATTACCAAGCATTAAAAATAAAAAAAAAAACAATAGAAACATGTGTAACAGAAATTAAGCAAAAATTTGGCATTGAATTAACGGGGAAAAATATAATAAAAAAAATAGCTAACATGAAATTTCGCATAAAAAATAAAATAGACATGAATAAAACAGCCAATAAAAAAATTATTTTAAAAAAATAGGTTTTTTAATTTTTATATGAGTACAATCAATCACTCCAATTGCAAATGGAAAGCAATAATTTGCTTGCCATTTCATTTGAGCATCTTGTATTTCATCTGCATCTTTCAGGAATTTTATCCACTCGCTTGCTTTGGCAGATATAAGATTCGCAACTTCCGCAATAGTTCGCGACACAGTTGATTGATGGACTCCAATATCTGTGGCTATACCATTTTGGAATCCAGGATCTGCCCAAAATCTTAAATACAATCGAATTTTATCAATGTTGCTGAGGGCACCACCACGTGTTTCTTCTGACTCCTCAAAAAAATAATTAGCCAACCAGCAGATGCTACTATCATCTTACTTATGTATTTATCATTTTATTATTAATTATATAAAAAAAAATTAATAATTAAGAATACAAGACTGTATAATTTTTTATCCTCACTTGCTAAAAATGTTTTACGCTGTTGATAACATTTTGTATTTCTTTGTGGCACAAACTATTCAGCCATGATTCCTTTTTAGTGTACGCGAGTCAACTATAAAGCAGGCTCAACAAAATTTGAGCAAGAGCTCACAAAAGAAAGCAAAAGCTTGTTTTTATGCATATGAAAATGAGCACAAGCTCATCTAACTTAGTTCCAACTGAGCAAGACGAGATCAAACGTGAGTAAAAGCAAATACATCAAATTTTATTATGCATACGACAAGCACCTTTTACTCAAAAAATCGAGTCCGAGCTCAAGCTCACGTTTTATGCATGAGACCCATTGAATTCAATGTTAATTTTTTTTTTTAACTATTTTTATAACATAACATTTTTAATAATTTTTTCTATGTTCAAAAAAAAATTTATATCTATCCAATACTTAACTCATTTTCAATAATTTTTTGATGTTAAAATTTGGAAACAATTTTTGTGACATTTCATACAAAAACCTTATTATATACTGTAGTTAAATTTTCCTAGACTTTTTCCATAAAAAAAAATAAAAATATTATATGAAAAAATTATATGACACCCAATACACAAATCAATATTAGAATTTCAAATAATTTTCCTGAGGATGCTAACAAATTGTTAGCGAAATATCGAAAATAAATATAAACAACAATATATGTATATATATATATATATTAGGGTGGGTCAAATTGTAGGGGGCCGAAAAAATGTTAAGGGGCTCATCGAGATTCTTGTTCTACGGGTCATTTGAAGATACTTTTCCAAAGAAACCATAGCTCTAAAATGATTTTCGAGCCCCCGGATTTTTCAAAATAGGTTTTTTCCCCAAATACTCAAGAATAGATGTAAAAAAAATGCTATTTTCTCTAGCCAAATGTGTATGTGGGGGTTTTTGGATCGAGGAATCCATTTTTGAGATCTATTTTTATTTTTGAGCACCACCAGAGGGCGCTTTCGTTAATTTTTTAATTTTATCGTTTTTTTTTTGGGTAAATTTACGAAATTTTTCGTGTAAATTGACGAATATTTGACTTTCTCATATGACAACCCAAAACTTTAAATAGCCCAGAGTGTTTAGCGTTAAAAATGATGGGGGAAGGGGGGGGGGGGGGTTATTCATTCACGACCTATATCGAATTTAAGACAAAGAGTAAACAAAGCATATTTTACTTTATTTTTTTCTTCTAAAATTCAACATAACAAATAATAAAAGCATATAAAATGTAATTAATAAAAAAAAAATGAATTGAATTCAGTAATTAAGAAACAAAACGAAGAGTTTTAGGAAATAAACGCGAAGGAGTTATTTTTGAAAGTCTTTCTTGGTGTCAAGTCTAGCGAATTTTTCACGACTTTCTAATGTCACCGCCATAACTCCTTCTCGATTATGTTCTAAAACTCTTTTGTATATGGTCCTCGTTTCGTTTGAGATGCATTTTGTGCTTCTACTAAATGTGTACTATGCTCATAAGCCCTTTCCTTGTCTTCTTCTGGCACGTATGTTAGACCCTGGCTCTCTTCAATTGTTTCTATTATTGTAGATGTAGGTGCTTGCTCTTCAATTTCTGTCTGGTATTCCGGTATCGTAGATCTTCTGTCATTATGTTGATCCATCATAAACTCTTTCAACACTTCTGGAATCATTCCACATGAGCATAGAGCAGCTTTCAAGTCACATTTACATTTCCCAATGTAAAATAATTCTTTTATGGATCGTAAGAAAGATGTGAGAAGGTATTCAATTTTCTAACAATATTTCGTTTGCATATAATTTCAATATTTAGTTTGCTCCAAATTCCAATCAATTTGTCTGTCACTTGAGGAGTAAATGTTTTATATGAAAACATTTTACTTTGCATTTTAGCACGTTCGGCCAAGAAAAAATAGCATCTTAAAATATCCTGTTTAGTTGGCAGATTCAGACCAGTCAAATCAGAAGACATACCAAAAGCAGGAACATCGTGAGAAGGCATATGTTTCAAACTACTTTCGGTACTTATTGATGTTGATGCGACTTGTGATGTTGACGGCAATAGATCCATGTTTAAAATTAAATATTAATTAATTAATTTATAAATATTAAGATTTTCCAGCTAGATTTTGAGGTTTTCTTCCTTCAAAAGCTGGTAAAAATGTGATTTAGGTCTTAGCTTGAAATCTATCGATTTTATTTTTAGAAAAGCTGGAAAAAGGAACAAAATGTATGGAATATGATTTAACAATTTATAATTCGAGTATGTATTTTGAATATATTTAATACAAAGTCAAAAATTCGTCTATTTCCACAACAGTATCGTATATTTTTCCAAAAAAATGTACGAAAGCGCCCTCTGGCGGCACTCAAAAATAAAAATTAATGTCAAAAATGGATTCCGCGACCCAAAAAACCCCCACATACACATTTGGCTAAAGGAAATAGCATTTTTTTGCCTCTATTCTCGAATATTTTTAGAAAAAATACCTATTTTGAAAAATCCGGGGGCTCGAAATTCATTTTAGAGCTATGGTTTCTTTGGCAAATTTGCTTAGAATGACCCATAGAATAAGAATCACGATGAGCCTTTCGGTCGAAAAAATTTGACCCACCCTAATATACATATATATATATATATATATATATATATATATATATATATATATATATTAAATATATATATAATCAAAAGACCTATTGCTTAAATAAACATTCTAATAAATATAAAAAAAAGGTCAAATAAAATAGAATATAAATAAAATTTATTTTTATTATATTTTTTCTATTTACTGCCGATTTCACGATGTTGAAAGATATTCTTTGACTTTCCTCCAGGACAATATATGAACAAAAATTAAATATCTCCTTTTTGTGCGACAACCATACACCCAATTCATGCGCTCTTTTCTAAAACTATGTATGTACAGACGATTGGCAGATCTTTCAATATTGTCAGAAAATTGTTCAGAAAATGTCTGACAACCGTCTGAACTTACAATTTTTGTCTTGCAACGTTGCAAGAAAAAGCATTGTCAGTTCATTGTAAGACAATAATATTGTCAGACATCTGACAATCGTGAGAACACTCTACTTTGCCATTGTCAGACATTGTAGGCTCTTGTTTTATTGGCAGATGTGTTTAAATTAATGCATCTAACAATGACACCATTGTCAGATAATTTTTCTATTGGCAATGCTTGTCCATAAATACTATTGGATTCGACAGTTCTGACAAAGTTTAACAACGCATCTGGCAATTTTTCCACACAACAATCTGACAACTGACAACTTTTGTTGGCAGATAAATTTATTGTCTGACAATTGTCTGACAATGAAATTGTAAGTTTTTCTATATGGGTAGTGCCAGCCACTTAGATTTTCAACGGAGCAACGCCTACAAAGTCCCAAGACGTTTTCTTTTTTCTATTATTCCTTCTTGACCATCCAAATTATACTTCAAAATTGTGGGAAGATTGGTTCACTGGCATGGTTAGGTTAGAAGTTCATATCTTTCATTATAGAAGAAGAAAATAGAAGAAGATTATATTTTACCTGAAAAAGGCATTAGAACTTTTACATTTAAGCAAAAGTGAGTGAGAAATTAATATGACAAATTTAAATGAGAGATTCGCATATGCTGTAGAGCAGTGATGCCAACTCTTGCAACATCAAAGGCACTGTGAGCCCATGGAAATAGGGTAAAAAAGGGTAAAAATGAAAAAAATTTCGGGTACAAAAGCACTAACCTAATTTTGTTTTGGGTCTGGTGGATCAAAAGACAGCCTTGGCTGTACTGAAAAAATTGTATTTGGATCTATTGCTTTTTCATGCTTTTTTGTGCGCCTTAGTCGGAGTAAATCGCATTTATAGTGCATTTATTTCACAATTACACCAAATGCAATATGCTTTTAGTTCATCCTTTGCTGGTCTAAGCCACCTTTTAAAAGTTAGATCATTCTGCCAAGCTTTTCTATATATTCGTTTTTCCGGCTGTACGAATAATCGCCCAAGTGAAAATCGACCGAATAACTACTATGTAGGATCGCCCAAAAATTGTTTTAAAATAAATTGGTTGATCGTTCATCGACTTTGGGCGATTCAACATTTTCAGATATTTGGGTATTTGTTCATAATGAATAATTGGCAATATTCATTTCACACTTTTGGATTTTCCTTCATCTTTTTTGGGCGATCGGACACGGTTTTTTGGGTGTTTCTTCACTATGACGAATCACCACACTATTTTGGGCTTTCCTTCATTTAGCTGCTTCGGGAAATTTTCACTTGGGCGATAATACGTACAGCCCGTTTTTCCATCTAAAGGAAAGCCATTGTTAGATGATGAAGTTTAACACATATAAAATGAATGAAGAAGTTACTTTTAATAACTGGCACTTTCTTGCTTATATTTACAAAACAAACAAATCAACGGATATGTAAATTAAATGTAAATCGTTGCTAAAGAAATAAATCATGAACTTTTTTTACGAATTAAAAAAAAATATGCTTGAGAAATTCTAGAATTCAAAATCTTAACAGTTTGCGAGTACTAATCAAAATATAGATGCAAATAATACGCAGTTGGTTAGAAAAGTATTAGGTGGGTTTAAAGAATATGTAGTCGGAAAATGCATTAATGCCAAAAATGTTGATTATTTAAAAAGCACTTAAAAGCACTGTGAGAAATTGTTAAAAGCACTATAAATACCCGCTTTTCAAAAACGGGTATTTAACAAAATTTCGGGCATTGCTTGAGTAAAAAAGCACCAAAAAATACTCGAAAAGCACCAAAATGGCAACGCTGCTGTAGAGTATTTTTTAAATAAATTTTAATAAAACAAACAACAAAAATTATAATACATGTATGTATGTATGCAAGTAAATTTAATTATAATTTATGTAGATACTACGAACTGCTTACTAATATTAATATTTGTTGATATTCTAGAAATATTAGACACTGTAAACATATTGCAAGCAACAAAGGAAAATTTTCAATATCTAAACAGCACTCTAGATTTCCACTACACGGCTGAATAGAATAAACGTTATTTTCGGTTGAAGTGACTAAACCTCGTCAGTATTCATGTGTAAATGCTTTCACTACTTGTTAGGTAGCTCCATTGAACGTGATTAAATATTATATATATACTCATTTCGAATGAATACGAGATTTCTCGCTTGAAGTATGTTAAAAATATCCAATATTTCTAGGATTATTAAATTATAAACCTTAGCATGTATAAATATTAAAAATAATAATATATTTTAAGATGAATCAATTAGAGGATTTTAGGATTTTTTCTTCATAATTTGATCCATAACTTATCTGGCATCTACCTCTTCTAATGTGGCGAATTTGATATTTGTTTCTATAGAATATCTTGTCATCTCTCCTTAGGTGCATAGTTCAAATTCTCTTAGCCGTCAATCAATTTTTTTTCTTGCCAAGTGAAGCCAACTCAAAAAACTAAGATTTTTTAATTTTTGGCGAGCCGTCAAGATGCATTTCTTGAGATTTATTCGTTCTATCCAGAAACTTTTCCAAAAACATTGCATTTTAATCAATTATTGCGACCTTGAACTTGAATTCGCACATACACACATAAATGTATATGGTATATTTAGTTATTTAATCATATGTATGAAAGTGTAATGTATTAACATATACTTACGAGTGTATGGGTTAATTTATATTTTTAGAGAGGGGGTGGTGAAATTTTCTAGTCGCATGTATGTATGTATTTGAACATGTTTATAATTAAATCATTGCTTTGACTGGTTGTGGTGTAGTAAGATTATGTGTAACGTATACTCGTGCATGCATATACATATACATACATATACGTAAGAATAACATCATGGGAACAATACAACCCAGCTGGCCAAGTTTCGAGACTTCGTCGATGATTGTGCGAAATATATTTCTTTCACCGACGACGAATTAACGACACTCCAAGCCAACTTTAACGAGTTTTACGAAAAAAAACTAAATTATGAAAAACTTGTATGCAGTTTTTCATAATCTTTTCGTCAAGCAGGCTTTGTAGCACACATTTTCATAATCTTTTAAGAACAAATTCTTAAAGTCCGGTACTGTATGTACCTTTTCGCCATAGTTATTTCGAAATCTTTGATCTTCCTGCAGATCGATGGGCCTACTTGGAAACTTTAAAAACTGCGTTCTCCGTTTTAATCGACAAACATTGGCGGCAACAAACACATCTCTATATACATATTGCATTACAGAGTTTCCACTCTGCTTAAAAGAGTAACGCAGTTTTTTAAGCAATTTCCAATAATAATTGCACTGCCCATTTGTATAAATTCTCTTATTTTACTACAATTATTATTCAAATTACGTCAAGTTATAAAGATTGAGTCTTGAATAAGTTTACCACAATTTTAAAATTTATTTTAAATAATTTTAATAAATTTACTTTCCATATGCGCCATAATATAATCTTGACGTCGCAAAACTTTTATATACATCCCTCAGTATATTCTCTTAAAATTGGTAAACTGGAACTTTTTGATAAAACTTGTAAATACATACACACATAGATATATACATACATACATATTAAACATATTTACTTTGAAAACAAGAAAAAAACTTAATGCGATTGAGTTTTGTTGTTTTAGGTCTATTGTGTACGATTGAGAGAAAGAATATCCCATACTCGGCTATGGTCTCTATAATTCAGAATATTGTACGCAAGTGGATTCGGCTGCAATTCAAATTTTTTAATATATTTTGTTACATGTTTTATAAACACAGTCTTCACTTATGTCTTCACTTTATGAATTCGCTGATTTCAAACATACCAGGTGGCTGCTGTGATTGTAAGCATTCCATAGGTCCATATTGGTTATATAATAGAAGTTTATAATCTTGGCTTAGTATAGAGTTTCTATCATTAAGCCACTTTATTTGATCTCCTTTTAATTTCATTTGGATCAGCTTTGCATTTATGTATGATCTCCATTTACAGCGATCAAGATGATTTTGTTCGTTCGATCAAACGATTAAAGCTGAAAATTTTTTCGATTAATCGATGAGAACAACGAATAAAAAATGATTTAAAAAATTTATTGACAATAAGTAATCATTTCATACAAAAAACTTAAAAATAAAATAGTTAATATTTTTATTAACAAAAAAATACATAAAACTATTAATTCAAATAAACATGCTTCATTCTGTCAAAAAATATCAAATGTTTTTTTTTTTTTTTTTTGTGAAATCAGACAATTTGGGTTGTTCAAATATACCATATCGTCTAATATATCGCTGAAGTCTTTTTATATTTCGAATTTTTAATACTTTTTTACGTTTATTCGTAATAATAATATAAAAATAATTTTTAATACTTTTAACATAATTATTTAATCAAAGAAATTTTTAATGTAATTCAGCAGATACAATTAATTTTAGAGTATTTTTAACTAATGTGATTGCAGCTGCCGTGGTGGCAGTGAGGTCTAAGCGGTAGACAACTCTGATGATGAGACTGTGTTTAGTCTCGAAACATCGATGTCCGTTCAACCCTCCGCGCAGTCTAATTTTTCTTTGTCTGTTCAAGTATTAAGAGCCATTAGATTTTTCTTTCTAACTTAAATAATAATTTAATTTATAACAAAATTATATTTAGAGAAACCGAACTGAAGCCTGAAAAATTAAAAATTTCTTTGATTAAATATCACTCAGTTCGAATAAAAAAAAAAAAAAATTCACAACTTAATTATAATTATTTAATTCGTATAAAAGATTGTTAATTTCATTACTAGTAACATCTTCTTTATCATTACTTTCATCTGAATTATTGTGGTTACTTTCAACATAAAATAATCTGGAGTATAATTCATTTGCATATTCTTTAGTTTCACTTTTTGAAGAATATTTCAAAAAACCTTTAATTGCTCGAAAAATTTCCAGAATTTAAGAAATATTAACGTATTTAAAAGTTTTATACCTCTCTCATTTATTCTTATTTTAATACGTTTTAGTAAATCTGTTGCAAAAGAATTATTAATTTTTTTGTTGTTGATCCAACAATTTTGTATACTTAGGACACTTGTGACTTTGTTTTTTTTTTTCATTTTTGTGCTTGATAAAATACTTCCAAAGCGAGCTCAATTTTTTGGCTTTAGTGTATTTCTAATTTATTCACCTGAGAGTGAAAAAACCCCATTCTTGAAAATTTTTTAACGTTTCATTTAAAACATAGCACGACTACTAGGTATGCGCAGTTCGACAACAACTGCAAACATCCAAAACAATATGTATTTGGTTGATATAAACTACTCGCTTTGTTTCATATCATACAAACAAATTTAAACATTTTTGACGTATGCATTTTAAACTAAAAAAAGTTGTTCGATTAATTGACATTAATTAATCGATTTATTCGTTATTCGAAAATCGGCATTTTAAAATTATTCGAACAAGAGTTTCGTTTTGTTTGATCGATTAATCAAATTATTCTTAATCGGTTGACAACTCTAATATATATTAGATATAGTAAGGACAAAAGCTGCTACCTAAAAAAAATTGCTGGTTATTTTTTACTGATTTATTGTTGGTCACGTTAAGCACGTTGGCTACCTTGTTATTTATTGTTTGTTTATTTATTTGTACAGTTAAGCTGACAAGTTTACCTTCCTAACATTCTTTGTTAAAAAGTTATTGTTAAGAAATGTATTGGCTTACTTCTTGATTAAGTCTATTAGACTTACAATAAGCACCAAAATGTGCTTAAAAAATATTATATGCAAATTTTTCACGAAATAAATTTTCATAAAGAAGAGTGCTGTTAAAAGATCCAAAGTAATGATAAGGGATTGTAGCAAATTGACAATGATTAAAAAAAATTTACTATCTCAACATATGCAAAGCAACAATACAAATACTTCAAGAGTACCTATGTATATGCATTAAAATTTTTCAAATGTACTATTCTAATTTGTTCAGAAAGGCTTTTAAAAATGCAAAGTGCCTTTTCGCAAAAACACGTATTTTGAGTTGGCTGATTATTGCTTGTGACCACAGATATACATATAGATTACATCTTCTTAACTGTTTTTTTTTACGATTTACTATTAACAACACTGATCTCTAAAAACAGAATGTTTTTCGATAAAAAACTTTTGCATCCGTATCAAATAAATAGATTTCTAATTCTTATATACATAAGTACATACCTACTAGAGTTGTCAACCGATTAAGAATAATTCGATTAATCGATCAAACAAAACGAAACTCTTGTTCAAATAATTTTAAAATGCCTATTTTCTAATAACGAATAAATCGAATAATTAATGTCAATTAATCGAACAAATTTTTTTCAGTTTGAAATGCATAAGTAAAATTTTTTAAAATTTGTTATTTTAGATGTTGTCGAACTGCGCATACCTAGTAGTCGTGCTATGTTTTGAATGAAACGTTAAAAATTTTTGAAGAAGGGGGTTTTTTCACTCTCAGGTGAATAACTTAGAAATACACTTATGCCAAAAAATTGAGCTCGGCTTGGAAGTATTTTCCAAGAACAAATGAAAAAAAAAACAAAGTCACATGTAACAAGTGTCCTAAAGTATACAAAATTGTTGGATCAACAACAAAAAATTAATAATTCTTTTGCAACAGATTTACGAAAACGTATTAAAATAAGAATAAATGAGAGAGGTATAAAATTTTTAAATACGTTAATATTTCTTAAATTCTGGAAATTTTTCGAGCAATTAAAGGTTTTTTGAAATATTCTTCAAAAAGTGAAACTAAAGAATATGCAAATAAATTATACTCCAGATTATTTTATGTTGAAAGTAACCACAATAATTCAGATGACAGTAATAATATAGAATATGTTACAAGTAATGAAAATAACAATCTTTTATGTGAATTAAATAATTATATTAAAAGTATTAAAAATTCAAAATTCAAAATATAAAAAAGACTTCAGCGGTATATTAGACGATATGGTATATTTGGAAAAATCAAAAAAAGAACAGAAAAATTAGATAAACTATTTTATGCTCTTCTCACAATATCACCTACCTCGAAAATTAGCGAAAGAGTTTGTTCAAAATTTAATTTAATAAAAACCAAAACCAAAAATCGTTTGAAAGCTAAAAAAATTGAGTCAACTTTTATTTGTAAAAGATTATTTCTTAAGAACAACCCAAATTGTCTGATTTAACAAAAAACAAACAAAAATTGATATTTTTTGACTGAATGAAGCATGTTTATTTGAATTAATAGTTTTATGTATTTTTTTGTTAATAAAAACTATTTTATTTTAAAGTTTTTTGTATGAAATTTTTATTTTTTGTCAATAAATTTTTTAAATAATTTTTTATTCGTTGTTCTCATCGATTAATCGAATAATTTTTCAGCTTTAATCGTTTGATCGAACGAACAAAAACAATTATTTGAAATATTCGAACAAAGTTGAAAGGCGAATAATTGACAACTCTAATACCTACATACTCGTAAGCTTGTATTTTAAACACATGCATTAATTATTAACTGGGAGAGCTTCGTGCTGTCATTATATGAATCGATGTTTAAGAGAAGATTTCCTGTCTTGACCTTGACACTTTATTTTGTTTACAGGATATACATATCTAAATATATACGTAACGTATGTGAATGTGTGTGGGAGTGTGAGTCGTTGCCTATGGATTGGTATTCATACGTATAATACGTAAGTATATAAATGTACATACACATATACATATACATTTTAACACTAATATCCCTTTCCCGTACATTTAGGAACTCGCATATAAATTTAAAAATAGCATCATCACATAAGCAGGAGAATAACAATAATATGATATACGATGAAAAATACACACATACATACATACATACATATGTATGTATATACATAAATATGTAGAACAAAATTTCAGTTTACCATTAATATGAAAAAAAAATTAAAAGCTCAAATGGTTCTATTTGAAGATTGTTAACTTAATATATGTAGGACTATTTGGTTATTTCAAAAGCTGGATACAAAATAATATTGTATGCATTCTAAGAAAAAAAAAACATTTTCTTAATAAAACCAATTTACAGTAGTCCCCGCATAAATTGAGTAAAATTTTACGTATTTAAGCGGTAAATCACTTAAGCGAACATCGGCTAATTTCGCAATTAACACATTTGTAAAACTAGCGGTGCTTATTTCGTTCAAAAATATTTTTTGTTGCCATATTTTAATATACATAAAAAAAACAAATATCTTCACAGCTAATTCTTCTTATATGTATGTATGTAGGTATTTATCTTTTTGGAAAAAATTAGTTTTATTTTTTAAATGGCATAAATTCCCACTTACTGTTTAAAATTGATTTTAGTTCATAAGAATGCTTATTCTAGAGTTAATGAAAATTTTATTTTTTAAGCTATTGCACAGCTTCTATCGCGGGCTTTGAGGCGACCGAATCAAGAAATTTTTAATTGTTTGTTTTAGTTTTTGAAACGAAAAAACCTGGAAAAAATCTGTCATTTGTTTTGAAACGAAAAAACCTGGAAGTATGTTTGTTTCTTAAGTCTTTTGTTTTTTGAAGTGAAAATTCCTTTTTTGTATAGTCTATGTATGACAGTGATGGAAAATTCAGTACTTTTGTACTATTTTCAGTACTTTTTCACAATAAAAATACCACAGTACCCCCACGTCATATTTAGTACAAATTTTTTGTTTTGCTATGTTCCCTGTTTAGAAATCTGCGTTATTTTTATAATCATTGACAAAATTGGCTTCAAAACAAGAACATAAGGAATGCACAAATTCGTTATTCATGTTGTTGTTAGTGTGTGTTTTTTCCAAAAGTTTTTAAGGGCACTATACACTGTCGAAGTATCTAAATTTTTTGATTTTACATCAAGTGTCGTCCGTGTCACAGATACAAACAAATTTTTACTTATACAACTTTAAATGCTTGATGTGATTTTGACGAATGTATAGTGCCCTTTAATGTTATTGGTACAATTTACACGAGATTAATTTTTAGTTCGCACAACTTTTGTTCTTTCGAAAACACACGAGACTAATTAATCTGGCATAAAATTGTAAAAATATACATATATGTATGTGTGTATTAGTGTAATTTGCACACATTTGTTTTTTTTGATGTACATGTATTGGTTTTGTTCTGCTAATGCGGGGTTGAACCTGGTTGAAAAATTGCCAAACGACTCTTCACCGAAAATACTACAAGCTGCCATGTTTTCTTGATTTAATTTTTTTTTTATTATAAAATGGATTTTTAATTTTATTTTTTAATACAAATATATGTTTCAAAAAAAGTACCACAATGTTGAAAAAAGTACTCTTTTTGGTGTCGGACAGTACCATTTCGATTTTTCATTTTTCCATCACTGATGTATGATGACTATACAGTGTTGCCGCTTGGAAATTTTTTAAATTTCCAGTGTTGCCACTTTCCCCATTTCTGGGTTTGTTTGTTTATGCCTTATAGGAGGCCAAACCCTTGGACCGATCTTCCTGAAATTTTCACAGTATTTAACTGGAACTCTCGGATGAATTATAGGCTATATGAAGTTTTGATTGGACAAAGTGGCGTGGCACCGCCAATATAACCCACAAATTTAAATCGCCATATTTTGGGCATTTTTTGACCTACGTCGATGATATTTGGTACATATGGTATTGGCATAATTTGGAATACGTACCAGGAGAAAATTGGGTGGGACCACGCCCCTTTTTTAGGAAAACCAAACCCTTGGAAAGATCTTCCTGAAATTTTCACAGCATGTTACTGTGACTCTGGAAGGAATAATAGGCTATATGAAGTTTTGATTGGACAAAGAGGCTTGGCACCGCCCATATAACCCAAAAATTTAAATCGCCATATTTTGGGTATTTTTTTACCTACGTCGATGATATTTGGTACATATGGTATTGGCATAATTTGGAATACGTACCAGGAGAAAATTAAAAATCGTAATATAGTCTTAACTACTGGACCGATCGTCATTAAATTTTCACAATAGGATATATAAATATTTTTAATGTTTTTTATAACGAGGGGGTAGCGAAACACACCGGGATAAGCTAGCATGTATATAAAAGAAAGTTGTGTTAGTTACACTATTTATTACTCAAGAACGGCTGAACAGATTTGGCTGAAAATTGGTGGGCAGGTAGCTTAGAACCAGGAGAAGGACATAGGGTACTAAGGTACTTTTTACCTGGGGGGGCTAGGGTATAGCTAGAAAATTGAAATTGAAATTGCATAAGTTGATAAAAAATGCTATGCAATAGCTTTACCGCGGCAGTCCCCGAGTGCCACACGTCTTTTTTTATATGACTATTATGAATACAAGTAATTTTTATATGAATTATATTAATTTGTATTTGATAAAAGAATAATATTTAGGATTAAGTTTAGTTTATTTTTAAAAAAATTTATAAAAAGGAATTTTTAGAAATTCTTAAATTCTACTTGAATTAAAAAATTAGGTAAATAGTTCATATTCTTATCCAATTAGTATCCATGGTCATAAGTATACGCTAATAAGAAGTGTAGCAGCTTTGAAATCGGTATACTGACACGTTCCTCAAATTAATGCTTTTATTGATTTTCATTAATTCAATCAAAACTAAACTAAAGCCTTAATGTTTTGAAAAGCTTTTTGTTTCGTTTAATTTTCAATGTGAAAAATGAAAAGATAATTTTAATGTTTAAAATTTTCTTTTTTATTGTAGATGCACGAAAAGTGGACTTTATTACCTTTCAGCTTGCCTTAAATAATTATTTTCCAATTTAATAAAGTGAAATTTTGTAATGCAATGTACCTATACGTGGGTATTTTCATAGCCATCACCGGTTGCGCATTAAAACGGGTAACTGATTTAAAAATGTGTCACATTTAAGCGGGATATTACTGTATTTCGCTCATCTACATTTTTTTAAATCATTAAGGACAAGGGTTGTTGTTGTTCATTCACAACAATTTTTTTTATTTTACGTCATTATTATAAGAATTGCTTGCACAGCCACCCCAACCAGCATTGCTGTTACTTCAACGCCATTTTGTAAATAAAATAAAAACATACATAATTGTATGTACATTTTTCAATAAAAAAGATACAAGTGAGTTTTGTATTCAACTGTATTGAATGAAGTTGTAATAGACTTCTGATTTTTATTTATGTAAGCTGATGGTTGCGAAGAATTAATCCTGCCACAAAACTAGCCTTTTATGCAATAGAGTAAAAAATAAAAAAATATAATTGTGCAGAAAATGAGTTTAAAGTTTTGAAATCAAAAGTTACTTGTTATTTTTCTCTCAAAAGTTTAGTATTTATGTATAGTATAATATATTTGGATGAAATGTTTCAGACATCTTGAAGAAAACGATATGATAATTAATGTTTCATTATTAACTCAAAAATCACATTTTTGAAGTAATGACTACATGTTACAAGGGCACCATATAAACATATGTATGCATATAAGGGAGATCGTTCGAATATTATTCGGCCGGTTTCAACCGGTTTCTTAGGTTTCGCTGAAGCCGGGTTTTTTAAATATGCATTTTTCGCATATCAAATGAACCGGTTATTTTTATACGATTAACTGGTTATTTGAAAAAGGTACAATTGCATACATTTTCCTTATTTTTATTGGAAATATGCACGTAATTGAACTCTCTCTGAGAATAAATCGTAATGCAAATTTTGGAAGATTTTTTTATTTAGTTAGACAAGCGTCAGAAGAGATCTGAAAGACTTGAAAAATTAGTTAATGCGTTGTATTCTATAAACCCAACAAGCACGCAAAGTAAAAAGGCATTTTCGACTTCAAGTTTTATAAAAACAAAAGAAAAAAAAAAGCATTTGAATGAAATAATTTTAACAGACCCTTTTTTTTTTTTTAAAAATATTTATTTTTCTTACAAAAAGTAGAATCGAAAAAAAAAACAAACGACAATAGATACTGAAAAAGGTGATATCAAATGCAATCCAAAACGTGAACACCTGCGAGTTCATTGTATATAATAAATAATATGTATAATAATATACATATGTAAGTGTGAACTTATGTACTTATGAAATGTGAACTTATGTAGGTAATTTTTTATATATTTTATATAAATTTATATTCTATTTTATTTGACCTTTTCTTTATATTTATTAGAATGTTTGTTTAAGCAATAGGTCTTTTGATTTAATATATATATATTGTTGTTTTATTTATATTTATTTTCGATATTTCGCTAACAATTTGTTAGCATCTTCAGGAAAATTTTATAAATTATTTGAAATTTTAATATTGATTTGTGTATTGGGTGTCATAAAATTTTTTTTTTTTTTTCAATAATTTTTTATGGAAAAAGTCTAGGAAAATTTAACTACAGTATATAAAAAGGTTTTTGTATGAAATGTCACAAAAATTGTTTCCAAATTTTAACATAAAAAAATTATTGAAAATGAGTTAAGTATTGGATAGATATAAAATTTTTAACATAGAAAAAATTATTAAAAATGTTATGTTATAAAAATAGTTTTAAAAAATTAACATTGAATTCAATATATCAAAACAATTAACATTAAAATGTGTAGTATGTATCTAGGCTGTTTTTTAAATATAAATATCAAAAATTATTTACAAATTTTTATAAGCTTTATAAAAGTTAAGAATAATAAAAATCCTACAGGAAATTAAGTTATTATTGGTGTAAAATCAAGAAGCAATAATGTGATTATTTTCCTGTGGGACCATAATATAATTAGATATGTAATTAAACAAAGTAACAAAAAATTCATAGTGAAACAAGAAACAATCATTTAACATTTAGATTTTTAATAACTAAATATCTATAATTCTGTGCTAAATTTTCTGTATCTACTTTGAAATTTATTCTTTGTGTTGCTGGTGTATTAATTATCTCTAACATTTCTAACATCAAACGCTGTTTATAATTATTTTCTGTATTCAGAATTGAAACATTTTCAAAGTTAGGAAAGTGAACTAATCTGGAACAATGAGATGACAACGCTGTCTTCTGTGAATTGATATGCCTATATTTCTGATCTGACTTATGACCTGCTATTCTCGTTTTTAATTTATTTTTGGTAGTACCTACATATACCATGTTACAATTCTCTCCATCATTTCCCTTGCAAGGTATTTTGTAAACTACATTCGATCTATCCCATTTATCAATTTTGTCCTTAGTTCTACTAAATAATTTATTTAATGTGTTATAGGTTCTATGAGCTATTCTATATTTGTTCGTATCAAAAATCTTTGATTTTGTCAATCTCTCTGAAATCTCAGGAATATACGTTAAGGATTTGTGTATTCTCTGTTCTGTATTACTAGCTACATATATTATTAATTATTTTATGTTTGTGTCTATATATTAATTTATTAATTAAAGAACTGGGGTAATCATTCTCTCTCAAAATACCTCTTATCTTCCTCTCATTCTTGTTGTGAAACTGTTTGCCACTTATAGTTAAAACTCTTTCTATGAAATTTCTAGCTGTATTAATAATAATATGTTTGCTATGTTTAGAATAGTAATTAATTAACCTTCCCGATGCTGTTGGTTTCTGGTACCAATCTATCAATAATCTATTATCTTTTCTAATAATACTAGTATCTAGATAATTGATCCTTGAGTTATATTCCCTTTCAACAGTAAATTTAATATTAGAACTAAATTCATTAAATGCCAAAAGCACCTTATCAATTTCACATTCAGGAATAATGCAAAACAGATCATCTACATACTTAGTCATCCATCTGGGAATCGCATTCAGTTTTTGAATAGATAAATCCAATAATTTCTCCATAACTATATCTGCAACAATTGGAGATGCTGGAGATCCCATTGGAAGACCATTTTGTTGCATAAATATATTTCCATTATATTGAAAATATCTATTATCCTCTATGCAAAATTTTAAAATACGTAAAAATAAATCCTTATCTATATTTGTGTAATCCTTAATCATATCCCATTTTTCTTCAATGGTATTTATCGCAACATCAACAGGTATACTGGGAAATAAAGACACAACATCAAAAGAAATCAATATTTCATCATTTGATATCTGTTGATCTTTTATCCTGTTTTTAAACTCTACAGAATTCTTGATATTATATCTAGAGTTCTTCGTAATATTCCGTAAAATATTTGTTATGTATTTACATAACTCATATGATGGAGAATTAATAAAAGAACATATAGGCCTTAATGGAAAACCTTCCTTATGGATCTTTGGTAATCCATATAAACGCGGTGCAATTGCAACGTTAGTTTTAAGCCTATTTTTCTCAGTAGAAGATACTATTTCCTTCCTATATAATTCTTCAACTATATTATTGTTAATTTTTTGTAACTTGCTAGTTGGGTCTCTATTTAATGAAGTATATTCTCTAGTATCTCCTCTAATATCATTAATCCTAGAATTATAATCATGTCTATTAATTGCTACAGTAGTATTACCTTTATCTGAATTAACAATAAATATATCCCTGTGTTTTTTTAAAAATCTATCAGCTATATTTATTTTATTTATTATTATTTTATTATTATTTATTATTATTTTATATAAATAAACCTTAATTTTTTAACAAATTTTTTATATATTTTAATGAAATAATCGGTTAACCGGTTATTTTTTAAATTTTTAGCCTAAAACCGGTTTTTTTAAATGCAACTATTTGAACTATTTGAAAACACGGTTTTATACAATTTTAAAAATTATGTTTTTGTTTCAAATGTAATTTGTATGCAAGAAAAATTCGTTCGACCCGATTACAGTCTTTATAACTGGAACTTTATTGAAAAAAGAGTACCAATAAGTGCAATATATTTAAAGCTTCTTTCTTTTTGTATTTATTATCCAGAAACGTAGTTTTATCAAACTGATCATACATATTTAGCTAAAGAATCCCATTTCAACAACATTTCTAGTCCGTTAGTGCTGTCGCAAAAATATTTGCCTACTACTTACAATACATACATACATACATATTTATTCCGTTTTACTCTTTATATATTTTTTATTCAGAAGCGTAGGTTGAAAAAATTTAATAATTTTATTAGTTTTTCAAGAAAGTTGCTTGTTACGCTAATGCTGCAATACGAAGACCGCTTTTTTTCTTGTAAGTTTTTTAAGCTAGAGCGCAACGAAATTTTAAAATAGTTTTCCTTAAACTACTAACGTTTGTACTCGTACATTATGCAGCTTACCAAAATATACATACATATGTATGTTACATACATATATTTATGTTACATACACATATATTAAGTACATAGTAATTTTTTTTATTTGCAGATTAATGTAGGTATACATACTTATGTACATAACATAATATGTACATACATATACATACATATGTTTGAGTTTATTTTGTTTTTCTTAATAAAATACAGTAAATTATCTAAAAATATACAGTAAAAAATGGTTTTTTTATGATAAAAAATGGCCGATCATTGCAACTTTTCGGTAATTGTAACAGACCTGATTTTGTAGGGTTGCAAAAATCGATCTCGCACTGTATATGTAAGCATGTATACATAAATACACACATATACATATGTATACCCATTTATAATATTAAAAACTTTGTTAAAACTATTGTATTAAATTCCATAAAAAAGAAGAAGGCATGAGAAAAAGGTCATCAATTAATTTCAATCGTGTACGACAGAACATAACAACATGAAGGATTCGGAGCATTTAGTATAGCACATCCTCTCAACAAGTTAATGTGGATTTCTTTCCTTTTTCCTTTTGGGTAATTACATACAGAAGTATATGGCTATAAGAGCGAATAAATTTTAATTCCGAGAATGTGGTCTTGTATCTCGAATAAACTGAAAAACGATCTGAATGGCAGTTCGCATAGTTTTAGGGAATGTGAAATTAAGTTCCAAAGACGAGAAAAGCTCAACTCGTATTTAAAACTTAATAATACACTAGTTACATATCTACATACATATGTACATAAAGCAAACTTTGAGCGAAAGAAATATTTTCCAAATACAAGAGATACTCTGGAGTACTTAATGATATACATACATTTTGTTGTTTTCATAATTTTTGTTACCTAACTTTATGATATTAATCATAAAAATTTAATTTAACAATAATAAATTTTCCAGCCATTTCGTATATTTCCGGGCCACAGTGCACCATTTAACATTTGCTTGGATCAACCCATCGAGCACGTATAAAACCATGTTTCATTTGGATACATCGCACGTGCTGGTATGAATTGCCAGTTTGATCTTTTAAGTAGAATTGTAAAATTTTGATAATCTTGAATACTCGATACTTCTTACGTATTAACTAAATATGTACTACTCAATACTTTAACGATGTTTTTTTTATTTTTTTTTAATTGAAGAAAGAAATAAGAGGAAACCTTAATTATGTTCGTATAAATTAATGTTGACTCATACATATATATTTAAATTTTTTTCCAATTAACCCTTTTCTTATACATATACATATTTACTGCCTGGTCCACGATGTCGATCGACAACTTAAGCGAGCGACAGCAAGTCACTCACTATCGATCGCTTAAGCGCCCCACTAAATATCGACTTGTCGGTCGTCTGGCTTTACGTGTTTAACTTAGGGTTCACACGATCAAGTTTTGTTTCAAATTTTGTTTCAAATTTTATTACTCTCTCATATTTTTACCAAACACTCATACTTTTAAAATTTGATGGTAGCTTGCTTTCAAATTATGTGTTTCAAATTGCTTTCAAGAAAGCAGCTGATTGCCATTTTGATTATAAACTCTCGTTTGTTTTCATATACATACATTAGTACATATATTCTGCCGCCAAAAATTTTTGTGTTTTTGAAAGCGAATTGCTTTGAAATTGAATGCCACCTACGTCACAGCTTTCAATTTTTGTAAATTTTGAGAAGCAGTATGTGTAAATTTCTTGAAAGAGAATTGAAAGAAAACTTGAACGTGTGACTGCAGTGTAACGTAATCATTGTCAAATGACTATATTGCCACATCAAATATTCCATGTTAGTTGAGCCATAAATATGGCCATTTGAACATGGCACAACTACCAGGTATGCACACTTCGATAACAAGTACAACAAACAAAAAATAACTAGTATATTGTTGGTATAAAATACTCGCTTTTTTATTGAAACAATCAAATAAATTTAACAATTTCTTAAAAATGCTTTACAAACTGTAACAATTATTTGTCTATGCTGTAAAACTGTATCAGTTAGTATGCAAATTTGATCTAAAGCTATCTGAGTCAGCTGTGCTAGTCAGCTCACCTCTGGAATATGCCGTGCGTCAAATGTAAACACAAAACATATGTTTTCAATAGATCAATTTTGTGAAAAATAACTTATAGCAAAATAATTTTTTGATATTATGTATATTTATATTCTATTTTATTTGACCTTTTCTTTATATTTATTAGAATGTTTGTTTAAGCAATAGGTCTTTTGATTTAATATATATATATATTGTTGTTTTATTTATATTTAGTTTCGATATTTCGCTAACAATTTGTTAGCATCTTCAGGAAAATTTTTTTTTAAATTATTTGAAATTTTAATATTGATTTGTGTATTGGGTGTCATAAAATTTTTTTCAATAATTTTTTTTTTTTTTTTTTATATGGAAAAAGTCTAGGAAAATTTAACTACAGTATATAAAAAGGTTTTTGTATGAAATGTCACAAAAATTGTTTCCAAATTTTAACATAAAAAAATTATTGAAAATGAGTTAAGTATTGGATAGATATAAAACTTTTAACATAGAAAAAATTATTAAAAATGTTATGTTATAAAAATAGTGTTAAAAAATTAACATTGAATTTAATATATCAACACAATTAACATTAAAATGTATAGTATGTATCCAGGCTGTTTTTTAACATAGAAAAAATTATTAAAAATGTTATGTTATAAAAATAGTATTTAAAAAATTTTTTTAACATTGAATTCAATATATCAAAACAATTAACATTAAAATGTGTAGTATGTATCTAGGCTGTTTTTTAAATATAAATATCAAAAAATTATTTACAAATTTTTATAAGCTTTATAAAAGTTAAGAATAATAAAAATCCTACAGGAAATTAAGTTATAATTGGTGTAAAACCAAGAAGCAATAATGTGATTATTTTCCTGTGGGACCATAATATAATTAGATATGTAATTAAACAAAGTAACAAAAAATTCATAGTGAAACAAGAAACAATCATTTAACATTTAGATTTTTACTAACTAAATATCTATAATTCTGTGCTAAATTTTCTGTATCTACTTTGAAATTTATTCTTTGTGTTGCTGGTGTATTAATTATCTCTAACATTTCTAACATCAAACGCTGTTTATAATTATTTTCTGTATTCAGAATTGAAACATTTTCAAAGTTAGGAAAGTGAACTAATCTGGAACAATGAGATGACAACGCTGTCTTCTGTGAATTGATATGCCTATATTTCTGATCTGACTTATGACCTGCTATTCTCGTTTTTAATTTATTTTTGGTAGTACCTACATATACCATGTTACAATTCTCTCCATCATTTCCCTTGCAAGGTATTTTGTAAACTACATTCGATCTATCCCATTTATCAATTTTGTCCTTAGTTCTACTAAATAATTTATTTAATGTGTTATAGGTTCTATGAGCTATTCTATATTTGTTCTTATCAAAAATCTTTGATTTTGTCAATCTCTCTGAAATCTCAGGAATATACGTTAAGGATTTGTATATTCTCTGTTCTGTATTACTATCTATATTATTAATTATTTTATGTTTGTGTCTATATATTAATTTATTAATTAAAGAACTGGGGTAATCATTCTCTCTCAAAATACTTCTTATCTTCCTCTCATTCTTGTTGTGAAACTGTTTGTCACTTATAGTTAAAACTCTTTCTATGAAATTTCTAGCTGTATTAATAATAATATGTTTGCTATGTTTAGAATAGTAATTAATTAACCTTCCCGATGCTGTTGGTTTCTGGTACCAATCTATCAATAATCTATTATCTTTTCTAATAATACTAGTATCTAGATAATTGATCCTTGAGTTATATTCCCTTTCAACAGTAAATTTAATATTAGAACTAAATTCATTAAATGCCAAAAGCACCTTATCAATTTCACATTCAGGAATAATGCAAAACAGATCATCTACATACTTAGTCATCAATCTGGGAATCGCATTCAGTTTTTGAATAGATAAATCCAATAATTTCTCCATAACTATATCTGCAACAATTGGAGATGCTGGAGATCCCATTGGAAGACCATTTTGTTGCATAAATATATTTCCATTATATTGAAAATATCTATTATCCTCTATGCAAAATTTTAAAATACGTAAAAATAAATCCTTATCTATATTTGTATAATCCTTAATCATATCCCATTTTTCTTCAATGGTATTTATCGCAACATCAACAGGTATACTGGGAAATAAAGACACAATATCAAAAGAAATCAATATTTCATCATTTGATATCTGTTGATCTTTTATCCTGTTTTTAAACTCTACAGAATTCTTGATATTATATCTAGAGTTCTTCGTAATATTCCGTAAAATATTTGTTATGTATTTACATAACTCATATGATGGAGAATTAATAAAAGAACATATAAGCCTTAATGGAAAACCTTCCTTATGGATCTTTGGTAATCCATATAAACGCGGTGCAATTGCAACGTTAGTTTTAAGCCTATTTTTCTCATTAGAAGATACTATTTCCTTCCTATATAATTCTTCAACTATATTATTGTTAATTTTTTGTAACTTGCTAGTTGGGTCTCTATTTAATGAAGTATATTCTCTAGTATCTCCTATAATATCATTAATCATAGAATTATAATCATGTCTATTAATTGCTACAGTAGTATTACCCTTATCTGAATTAACAATAAATATATCCCTGTGTTTTTTTAAAAATCTATCAGCTATATTTACCTTATCTATCATAAACCTATCTCTATTAGATAATCTATTTTTATTTAAATGATTATCAATAACTGCTGTTAATCTATTTCTAGCTATTTCTTGTTCTTCCTTTCTATTAAAAGTTCTAACTAACTCTTCTCCTTCAGAAATTATTTTTAAAATAGGAAATTCGTTTGCTTTTACTGGTAAAGCATGTTTTTTCCCGAGTGAAAGAATCCACTGAACATCGCTAGGTATATCACAATTGGTTTTATTAACAAACCACTTCTCATTATACCTAATATTTAACTCTTCTAATTGTAATATCTTAAGATTATCAAATTTCTTCTTATGTATAATATTTACCTTCTTCATATATGTAACTGTTAAATTCTCCTCAAAATATAAAAACTCAACCATTTCCTCCAGAGTGAAATGTTTCTTCAATTCACCAATAATTATTTCCCTTTCCCTTTGAAAATGTTTCAATAATTCGTGTTTTTCTCTTATTGCTATCCTTAAAACTCTGTTCTGTATATCCTGTGTATATTTTGAAATTTGTTGTTGAATCCTGGGTAGTCTATCCTTATTGAAAATGTTCGAAATATTCCTCGTTGTGACCTTTATGAAATTTGGAATTATCCCTGCATTCTTACATCTTGTTAAAAAAGTTATTGCTGACTTCGTCCGTACAAATTTATTCCTAATTGACTTCATCAAGTTTGTATATTTCCTAGTTTGGTTGTTCTTCTTGAAACAGCTATAGTCCATTTTGTTGTTTGATTTGCTCATAGAACCTATAACACATTAAATAAATTATTTAGTAGAACTAAGGACAAAATTGATAAATGGGATAGATCGAATGTAGTTTACAAAATACCTTGCAAGGGAAATGATGGAGAGAATTGTAACATGGTATATGTAGGTACTACCAAAAATAAATTAAAAACGAGAATAGCAGGTCATAAGTCAGATCAGAAATATAGGCATATCAATTCACAGAAGACAGCGTTGTCATCTCATTGTTCCAGATTAGTTCACTTTCCTAACTTTGAAAATGTTTCAATTCTGAATACAGAAAATAATTATAAACAGCGTTTGATGTTAGAAATGTTAGAGATAATTAATACACCAGCAACACAAAGAATAAATTTCAAAGTAGATACAGAAAATTTAGCACAGAATTATAGATATTTAGTTATTAAAAATCTAAATGTTAAATGATTGTTTCTTGTTTCACTATGAATTTTTTGTTACTTTGTTTAATTACATATCTAATTATATTATGGTCCCACAGGAAAATAATCACATTATTGCTTCTTGGTTTTACACCAATAATAACTTAATTTCCTGTAGGATTTTTATTATTCTTAACTTTTATAAAGCTTATATAAAAATTTGTAAATAATTTTTTGATATTTATATTTAAAAAACAGCCTAGATACATACTACACATTTTAATGTTAATTGTTTTGATATATTGAATTCAATGTTAAAAAAATTTTTTAAATACTATTTTTATAACATAACATTTTTAATAATTTTTTCTATGTTAAAAAACAGCCTGGATACATACTATACATTTTAATGTTAATTGTGTTGATATATTAAATTCAATGTTAATTTTTTAACACTATTTTTATAACATAACATTTTTAATAATTTTTTCTATGTTAAAAGTTTTATATCTATCCAATACTTAACTCATTTTCAATAATTTTTTTATGTTAAAATTTGGAAACAATTTTTGTGACATTTCATACAAAAACCTTTTTATATACTGTAGTTAAATTTTCCTAGACTTTTTCCATATAAAAAAAAAAAAAAAATTATTGAAAAAAATTTTATGACACCCAATACACAAATCAATATTAAAATTTCAAATAATTTAAAAAAAAATTTTCCTGAAGATGCTAACAAATTGTTAGCGAAATATCGAAACTAAATAACAATAAAACAACAATATATATATATATTAAATCAAAAGACCTATTGCTTAAACAAACATTCTAATAAATATAAAGAAAAGGTCAAATAAAATAGAATATAAATATAAATAAAGAGAGCAAATCAAACAACAAAATGGACTATAGCTGTTTCAAGAAGAACAACCAAACTAGGAAATATACAAACTTGATGAAGTCAATTAGGAATAAATTTGTACGGACGAAGTCAGCAATAACTTTTTTAACAAGATGTAAGAATGCAGGGATAATTCCAAATTTCATAAAGGTCACAACGAGGAATATTTCGAACATTTTCAATAAGGATAGACTACCCAGGATTCAACAACAAATTTCAAAATATACACAGGATATACAGAACAGAGTTTTAAGGATAGCAATAAGAGAAAAACACGAATTATTGAAACATTTTCAAAGGGAAAGGGAAATAATTATTGGTGAATTGAAGAAACATTTCACTCTGGAGGAAATGGTTGAGTTTTTATATTTTGAGGAGAATTTAACAGTTACATATATGAAGAAGGTAAATATTATACATAAGAAGAAATTTGATAATCTTAAGATATTACAATTAGAAGAGTTAAATATTAGGTATAATGAGAAGTGGTTTGTTAATAAAACCAATTGTGATATACCTAGCGATGTTCAGTGGATTCTTTCACTCGGGAAAAAACATGCTTTACCAGTAAAAGCAAACGAATTTCCTATTTTAAAAATAATTTCTGAAGGAGAAGAGTTAGTTAGAACTTTTAATAGAAAGGAAGAACAAGAAATAGCTAGAAATAGATTAACAGCAGTTATTGATAATCATTTAAATAAAAATAGATTATCTAATAGAGATAGGTTTATGATAGATAAGGTAAATATAGCTGATAGATTTTTAAAAAAACACAGGGATATATTTATTGTTAATTCAGATAAGGGTAATACTACTGTAGCAATTAATAGACATGATTATAATTCTATGATTAATGATATTATAGGAGATACTAGAGAATATACTTCATTAAATAGAGACCCAACTAGCAAGTTACAAAAAATTAACAATAATATAGTTGAAGAATTATATAGGAAGGAAATAGTATCTTCTAATGAGAAAAATAGGCTTAAAACTAACGTTGCAATTGCACCGCGTTTATATGGATTACCAAAGATCCATAAGGAAGGTTTTCCATTAAGGCTTATATGTTCTTTTATTAATTCTCCATCATATGAGTTATGTAAATACATAACAAATATTTTACGGAATATTACGAAGAACTCTAGATATAATATCAAGAATTCTGTAGAGTTTAAAAACAGGATAAAAGATCAACAGTTATCAAATGATGAAATATTGATTTCTTTTGATATTGTGTCTTTATTTCCCAGTATACCTGTTGATGTTGCGATAAATACCATTGAAGAAAAATGGGATATGATTAAGGATTATACAAATATAGATAAGGATTTATTTTTACGTATTTTAAAATTTTGCATAGAGGATAATAGATATTTTCAATATAATGGAAATATATTTATGCAACAAAATGGTCTTCCAATGGGATCTCCAGCATCTCCAATTGTTGCAGATATAGTTATGGAGAAATTATTGGATTTATCTATTCAAAAACTGAATGCAATTCCCAGATTGATGACTAAGTATGTAGATGATCTGTTTTGCATTATTCCTGAATGTGAAATTGATAAGGTGCTTTTGGCATTTAATGAATTTAATTCTAATATTAAATTTACTGTTGAAAAGGAATGTAACTCAAGGATCAATTATCTAGATACTAGTATTATTAGAAAAGATAATAGATTATTGATAGATTGGTACCAGAAACCAACAGCATCGGGAAGGTTAATTAATTACTATTCTAAACATAGCAAACATATTATTATTAATACAGCTAGAAATTTCATAGAAAGAGTTTTAACTATAAGTGACAAACAGTTTCACAACAAGAATGAGAGGAAGATAAGAAGTATTTTGAGAGAGAATGATTACCCCAGTTCTTTAATTAATAAATTAATATATAGACACAAACATAAAATAATTAATAATATAGATAGTAATACAGAACAGAGAATATACAAATCCTTAACGTATATTCCTGAGATTTCAGAGAGATTGACAAAATCAAAGATTTTTGATAAGAACAAATATAGAATAGCTCATAGAACCTATAACACATTAAATAAATTATTTAGTAGAACTAAGGACAAAATTGATAAATGGGATAGATCGAATGTAGTTTACAAAATACCTTGCAAGGGAAATGATGGAGAGAATTGTAACATGGTATATGTAGGTACTACCAAAAATAAATTAAAAACGAGAATAGCAGGTCATAAGTCAGATCAGAAATATAGGCATATCAATTCACAGAAGACAGCGTTGTCATCTCATTGTTCCAGATTAGTTCACTTTCCTAACTTTGAAAATGTTTCAATTCTGAATACAGAAAATAATTATAAACAGCGTTTGATGTTAGAAATGTTAGAGATAATTAATACACCAGCAACACAAAGAATAAATTTCAAAGTAGATACAGAAAATTTAGCACAGAATTATAGATATTTAGTTATTAAAAATCTAAATGTTAAATGATTGTTTCTTGTTTCACTATGAATTTTGTGTTACTTTGTTTAATTACATATCTAATTATATTATGGTCCCACAGGAAAATAATCACATTATTGCTTCTTGGTTTTACACCAATAATAACTTAATTTCCTGTAGGATTTTTATTATTCTTAACTTTTATAAAGCTTATAAAAATTTGTAAATAATTTTTTGATATTTATATTTAAAAAACAGCCTAGATACATACTACACATTTTAATGTTAATTGTTTTGATATATTGAATTCAATGTTAAAAAAATTTTTTAAATACTATTTTTATAACATAACATTTTTAATAATTTTTTCTATGTTAAAAAACAGCCTGGATACATACTATACATTTTAATGTTAATTGTGTTGATATATTAAATTCAATGTTAATTTTTTAACACTATTTTTATAACATAACATTTTTAATAATTTTTTCTATGTTAAAAGTTTTATATCTATCCAATACTTAACTCATTTTCAATAATTTTTTTATGTTAAAATTTGGAAACAATTTTTGTGACATTTCATACAAAAACCTTTTTATATACTGTAGTTAAATTTTCCTAGACTTTTTCCATATAAAAAAAAAAAAATTATTGAAAAAAATTTTATGACACCCAATACACAAATCAATATTAAAATTTCAAATAATTTAAAAAAAAATTTTCCTGAAGATGCTAACAAATTGTTAGCGAAATATCGAAACTAAATATAAATAAAACAACAATATATATATATATATATTAAATGAAAAGACCTATTGCTTAAACAAACATTCTAATAAATATTATGTATATTTTACAAATTCAACTAGAACCAGCATCTGCTTCAGCTTTGCCTTTTTAAGGCTGAAAAATGTTGTTGGTAATAAATAATTATTAGCTGTACAAGAATATTTTTATCAAAATACATATTTATATACATGAATACCTACGAGTACATATCAATTTTCCATCATGAAATTTCTAAAATTATTTATAAAATAACCAATTTTTTATATATAGTTTGTCAAATTAATTTCTCAGTCGACAACCAAAAAGCAAGTGACTGATTTTGACAGTTGTTGTCGTACAATATTTCTTAGTGGGGCGCAAATTTGTACAATAATGCTTACGTTATCGCTCGCTTTGATTGTCGATCGACTTGACGTACTGAAAACTCTTAGTGGGGCGCAAATCAGCTGGTTGTCGTCACAAAAGCAAGCGAGCGCTAGCGGTCGACATCGTGTACCAGGCAGTTAATGTGTTTTATTGTAGCAGGAAGCAAACACCAATTAAATAAACAAAACTGAGTTTCTCTGTAAGCAAAGAAACGACATTTCAAGTTTATTATTTCAGTGTAAATTCTTTTCTAAGCAAAAATTTTTTAATAACTACTTCTTTTTACCAAAATCTTTTAATTACGACTTAACAAATTTAATAAATCATATGTGCTTATATTATAACGTGAGTCAGAAATCTAAATACACAGAAAAAAATTAATTTCGCATTCAATTACTAAATTCATAATCCCATTTACAATTTTAATTGGAATGGGACCTATCACGAAATTTGTAAAACTAACAACCACAATTCGTAAATAAGTAATAGAAAAAAAGCACACGTATGTATGTTATTGTAAAAATCAGACAAAACCAAAAATCAGACAATGATATTAATAAAAGCAAAGAAAACATAAATAAAACATAAAATTCAATGCAAACAAATAGGTATTTGTTAAGAAAAAAAATCTGCATATTTTTTTCTGTGTATGTGCGTTCTTTTCTGTACATGATAGGTGTTTAAATAAGGGAATTCATTTTCCTTACACATACATACTTATATACATACATATGTACAAATAAATTAAAACCAATCAAACAAATTTTTATATAATATTACAAATTTTTTAATTGAAACTTAATTTAATATTTTTCTGTGTATTGTATTGTGTCCCAGAATTTTCGGTATCGAGATATAGGGATTAGTATCCCTACTACATATCTGAGCTAAAAATAAAACTATGTACTCGTACATTAAAAAAATGTTTTCGAATAAAAATATAGATATGTACATATACATATATACGCAGGTACATACATTACATACATTTGTACTGTGTAATTAACTTCAAAGTTATTTTTAAATGGACCAGTACTCGTAAGTAAAATTCAAATAAAAGTTTGTGAACTTTTGAGAAAATATATAATTTTTGTTGAAAAAAAAAAATAGATATGTAAGTGTTGGTAAATTTTGATAGAAAATTAAGAGAGTTTTTTCTGCTAGTGGCAGCCTTAGCTGAAAAATTTTTTTTATTAGTGAAGTTACGAATATCAATTTTTAGTATTCGCGAATACATACCAATATCTCTAACAATATTCGCAGAATGCGAGTATCAGTAACAATAAATTGAAACAAAAAAAACTTTCACACTATTATGGTTATTTAACATTATTATGACATTGAGATGCCGAATTTAAAGACCTCTTCTGAACATTTTTAAATTATTTTACTTACATACTTTCAGATTTCGCTTTCTTACTCTGCTTGCGCTTCTAATTAGTAACTTAGTCACGTTTGGGAAAATATATTTTCGCAAATGGTGCAACCACCTGTGTCGATTAACTTTACATATTATATTAGTTCTTCTATTTTTGCTTTATTTGATATACATACTCTGCTTGAATTTGCTAATAATGCACTTTGGCAGCCCTTGCAAATAGTTTTTGCATCTTTCTGTTGCAACTAAAAAGCAAAAGTTTGTCCTTTTTTCACACATGCAATTTTCTATTCTTTAACTCTTAACTACAGAAATTCGCAATCTGTTAAATGCACTTTCCGATGATGATAAGGAATCAATATATAAAGCAAAAGCTCTATTTAAAAATGCATCTTTAAAATCTGATCTCCCGTACATAAAAGAGAATTTCGAGTGTATTAGCCGAAGTGTAATCATACTAGAAAGAAGAGGACTTTATTTAAGAAAAGAAAATTTGTCTATTATAGAAAAAGGGGAAGAAAATTTGAAAAATTTTGAAAACAAAATATTTTTTGAAATGTTCAACAAAGTTATGAATCGAATCGTTGAAATTCAAACATTGTTAAAATTAAAACTAATATTTTTTTTAACAAAAGCGAAGCTGATGAATACATTGATTCGCTATTTATTATTATTGTTTAAGTTCGCTCCTACTACATCCAATTATATTGAATGAATTTTTTCAATTTATTCTACAGTTTTAAGCGATAATCGATCTTTTCTTTTTGAAAATCTAAAAAAACATATGATTGTGCTTTGCAATAAAAAATTATTTAATAAATTAAATGAAAAGTGGTTACATTATTTAATTTTTGGAAGCATATATGAGCTTTTTTTTCTTATTCTTGGACTTATTTTGCGTTTATTTTGTGCTTTTTGCTTGCTTTTTTTTAATTTTGTGAATATTTAAACTTGCCCTGTTGATAACTATCTTAAATGAACATATAAGACTTTAATTTTTAAGTGCTAGTTTCAAAATACATATGTATTTTTGTTTGATTTTTAAGATGTTTATTATCTTGCATCAAGACAAAGGTTTTCTTTAAATAAAAATTAATATATTTTTGTACATTTTATGTTCTTTTTTTAACCTTTATGTACATATACATACATATATTGTTTGGGAAGTATGTCCAAAATATCCGAGAAATATTTGCTTGGGTGGCTAATACGCCGGCATTTGACGTCTTCAAAATAAATAATGAAAATTATTTATACATATGCCTTTTTTCATAAATTCAAATAACATTTTTTGAAAAGGAAAAGATGCCGTATTAAATATGTAACTTTATGTATGTATTTACATACATACTCGTACATACATATATGCTATGAAGATCATAAATATTACTTTAAAGTTAACTTTAATGTTGATCAATGCAAATAAACTATTACTTGTAACAATTTTAATAAGTAATTAGTAACTAAGTAACAAAAATCTAAATAAATAATATTATGTATAAACTTGCCTCACTTAATTCCATTTTTTTACTACACTCAACAGAAAGATATTTTTTATATTCACGTAGTACTTACTAGAGTTGTCAACCGATTAAGAATAATTCGATTAATCGATCAACCAAAACGAAACTCTTGTTCGAATAATTTTAAAATGCCGATTTTCGAATAACAATTAAATCGAATAATTAATGTCAATTAATCGAACAAATTTTTTTCAGTTTGAAATGCATAAGTAAAAATTTTTTAAATTTGTTATTTTGGATGTATGTAGTTGTTGTCGAACTGCGCATACCTAGTAGTCGTGCTATGTTTTGAATGAAACGTTAAAAAATTTTCAAGAATGGGGTTTTTCACTCTCAGGTGAATAAGTTAGAAATACACTAAAGCCAAAAAATTGAGCTCGGCTTGGAAGTATTTTTCCAAGAACAAATGAAAAAAAAAAATAAACAAAGTCACATATAACAAGTATTTACTGTTTGTATTAAGCTCTCAATTGAGGCTTCAATACGGCTAAAATTAGACCCTGGAGCTTCGCTTACTGGTACCGGTTTTTGCGCTGTATTGTGGTTACTTTTTAAAATATTAGCGTATGAAAATTTATTATTAGGTTGTTGCTGAGCAATAGTCGCGTTTGATTTCAATACGTTTGAATATTGTTGCTGACTGGTAGACGGTTGAGGTAACTGAGGGTAGCTTAAAAGTGTGATAGGCTGAGCGGGGATAATATTTTCTTTTTTGTGCGAGGAGCGTTTAAAAAACGAATAAAGAGGGCAGCCTCTATAGTTGGCAGTGTGATTTCCGCCGCAATTGCCACATTTTTTCGCCTTGGGATCACCTTTTGTTTTGTCACAGTTAGCGGTACTGTGTAGCTCACCACATACAACGCAGACTGTAGGCAACTTGCAATAAGTTTTCGTGTGCCCAAATTCTTGGCAGTTCAGGCATTGGATAGGTCCAGCTCTTTTATATGGTTGCTCAACGGTAACTCTCCGGTGTAACAAATACTTTAGATCATAGATTGGATGGGATTCATTTTTTTTTATCTTTATGTCACCTGGCTGTAACTCGACTCTAAATATTGGTTGGGGGATTTTTTCTCTATTTTTGATGTTTAAAACATTTTTCACCTTGAATCCACTATTTTCAAGGCCAGACTTGACCTCTTCTGGATCCACACTAGAATCTATACCTTTTATTACAACGGTTAGACCTTTAGCACTCTTAAGCTGATATGTATAAAAATTTTTATTTTTAGTCTCAAAGTCTGAGACTATTTTTCTGTAATTATTTTCTTTAGATACCTGAATTTTTGTTTCATTAATTTTCCCACGCTTGATTGGAGTTACGTAAAACTAATTTTCTCCAATTAACGAGATAAGGCTTTTTACCAGAAAGCTGGAGTTCTGTTCTCTTAAATAAATCGGTGGTGGTTTACTCAAACTTGTATTAGTTGTGTCTTCATCACCTTGTTCAGTTAAAATCGCGAAACGATTTTCGGAATTTTTTATATTTTTCCCATCTTTGGGAACTTTTGCCGTTGACGCAATTTGAGCAGATTTGGGACTTCTTCCCCTTTTTAACACAGTTATGTATCTATCCATACCTGTGTGAATTTTATTATCACTATTTTCACTTACTTTATCCATAATTTTATTCATTTTGTGCACGTTGGTCACTGGGTATTTATTGTTTGTTTGTTTGCTTGTATAGCTAAGCTGACAAGTTTGCTAATAGGTGCAATTCTTGTTGTTTCTTGATCACTATGTAACATGTATGGAGAGCATGATCGCCCACGAATAGTTGTGTTTTGTGTAGAATTCAGGTTTGTGCGTAATTCAATTTTTTTATTGTCGTCATCAGAAACAAAAGTTATATAAGCATTTCTACTGCTTGTGGGTTTATTGTTGTTGTTGTTGCCAGAAGATGAACTCATTTAGAGTTCTCTTGTTTTTTTCACTTATAAGAGTTTGTGTATGCAAATATTTATGTATACACAAGCAAAAAAAATAATAAAATAAAACCAGTATAATAACTGTTTAATAAATGTTTTGTTTTTGTATTTTTTGTGACTTTAAATTTTTGATAATTTTAATATTCAGTTGCGACGATTAAAAAACGCGTCTGTACACTGCGAGAGTTGAAACTGAATGAAACTTATATGTAATATTTTTTAGATTTAAGATTTGAAAAACTTATTGATAATTTAATTTACAATTGAAGATTCAATAAATAATAAAATTTATCAAAAAAAAAATGAATGAAACGTTAAAAAATTTTGAAGAATGGGGTTTTTTCACTCTCAGGTGAATAAGTTAGAAATACACTTATGCCAAAAAATTGAGCTCGGCGTGGAAGTATTTTTCCAAGAACAAATGAAAAAAAAAAAAAAAAATAAAGTCACATATAACAAGTGTCCTAAAGTATACAAAATTGTTGGTTTATCAACAACAAAATTAATAATTCTTTTGCAACAGATTTACTAAAACGTATTAAAATAAGAATAAATGAGGAACGTATAAAATTTTTAAATACGTTAATATTTTTTAAATTCTGGAAATTTTTCGAGCAATTAAAGGTTTTTTGAAATATTCTTCAAAAAGTGAAACTAAAGAATATGCAAATGAATTATACTCCAGATTATTTTATGTTGAAAGTAACCACAATAATTCAGATATTTTTTTTTTTTTTTTGTGGTAGTTTTATTATTTATTGAATCTGCAGTTATAAATTGAAACATCAATAAGTTTTTCAAATCTTAAATCTAAAAATTCTTTAATATATGTTTCGCCAGTGCTAAACAAAATTTTTAATTCCAACTGTTGAGTTTTGATGTTTTACATCTCTCATGTACGGCTGAGAGAAAGAGTATCCCGCCTTCTCAACCGGGTGTGGCCTCTATAATTTAGAATGTTGCGCGCAAGTGGATTTGGGTGCAATACTAGTTTTTCAATATATTTTTTTGCGTGTTTTGAAAATACTGTCTTCACCAACGGAACATAAAGATCTTTGTGAATTCGCTGATTGCGGATATACCAGGCGGCTGCAGTAATTGTACGTAGAATTTTGTTTTGTCGCCTTTGAATTTTTTCTACACTTGATGTTGAGGCAGTGCCCCATATCTGGATTCCATAGGACCATATTGGTTTCAGGATCGCGTTGTATAACAAAAGTTTACAGTCAAGACTTAATATAGAATTTCTTCCAATAAGCCAATTCATTTGGGCTGCTTTTAATTTCATATGTGTCAACTTTGCGTCTATATGCGATTTCCATGTTAAACGACGATCAAGATATTTGACTACAGTGTGTTGCGGTATAGTCTCGGTGTTGATTTGTATAGGCGGGCATGTTTCCCTGCGTAAAGTAAAAGTAACGTGTACACATTTCTGCTCATTCACTTTTATCCGCCATTGTTTTAGCCATGTTACCAATTTTAAGATGTACCCTTGTAGATTCCGGGAAGCTTCTACAGGATTTTCATGAACGCTTAGAAAAGCGGTATCATCAGCAAATGTTGACGTGTGAATGATACTGCTTAACGGTAAGTCAGAGGCATATATTAAATAAAGTAAAGGACCGAAGATACTGCCTTGAGGGACTCCGGCTTCAATCGACTGCGGGGGGCTTGAAAAATTGCCTTCCTTAACTACAAATATTCGTTCCTCTAGATAGCTTTTTAAGAGCCTGACGATGTTCGCGGGTAGATTTTGTGTTAATTTGTGGACAAGACCTTCGTGCCATACTTTATCAAAGGCCTGTGCGACATCAATAAAAAGCGCTGAACAATATTTCTTTTTTTCAAAAGTTTCTCTAATAACATTCACAAGTCTGTGAGTTTTTTCAATAGTGTTATGCTGACTGCGAAAACCGAATTGATGATTTGGAATACATGCACTGCTAGTTAAGCTGGATTCACCCATTGTTTCGAAACAAAATTTTTGTCCGGACAAAATTTTTTGTTCTGAAACATTTTTGAAACACGATTCACTCATTTCGAACAATTTGTCTGGAAAATCAAAGCTACCGTATGAAATACATGTGTTTTATTAATTTTTCAAGGTGGCAGTACAGTGACAGATGAATTAAATTTGGTGTTTTCTTTGTCAAACACAGTTATTTTTAACTGTTTAATAAAAAAATTACATGTTAAAAAAATTAATAAAAGTCAGTTAGTTTTTTTTACTAGCAATTGAGCTTTTCTTTATTTTTATTTTACTGGATATAAGTTACTATGCGCTTTTATTATACATACTTATAACATTATATGGCAGCTCGTTACAACTATGGCTGAGAAAATAAAATAGGTGGCAGCTTATTTCAACTTTGTCCGGACAAAATTTAAAATTAAACCAATTCAACCAAAAAATGTTCCGAACAAAATTTGTTCTCTTTTTCTCTCACTCTCAAAAAGAGAAACGTAAAGTTCATATGTTCATATTTGTATGATCCTTACCGGGCTTTGGTATCATAGTAATCATCGAAACCTTCCATTCTGCCGGATAGTATTGCAGTCGTAAAATACTATTAAAGATTGTTAAAATAATTTGTTTTTAATATGTTTATTTTTACTTGCTTAATATTCACTTTATACTCCTAATTTAAATCAATAATGCTTTGTTATTTTAATATTTAAAATAATTATTAATAAAATATTTTTCTTCATTCTTGTTTTTGAATCAGTTAATAAAAGTTGAGTTTTATTTCGGCCAATAAAGATGAATACTATTATTCGTTTTGCAATGAAAAGCAATTCTTGCAGCATTTTGTTGCTTATTTTATCAATACCTGGGTTTTTTTTTGAGTTTAGACTTGTAATAGCATTTTCAATCTCCACAATATTAAATCTTAGCGGAATTTCTGGTAAAGTGACGACTGGTGGCAGTTCAATAATATCAGCAGAAATATTTGGAGTAAATACCTTTTCTAAGTTTTTGACAAAAAGAGCACCTTTTTCAGCATCAGTTCTTGCCCAGTCACCATTTGAAGCTCGTAATGGAGGTTTACATATCACCGGCCTTTTAAGTCCTCTGGCTACACGCCACAGCGAATAATCTGTTGATGGTGTTGCATCGAGTTCTTGCAGAAATTTTTGCAGCGAAGCTGTTTTTTGTGTTTGCAAAACTTTTCTAAGCTGCTTGGTACACTCCTTAAGCCTTAATTTTAGCTGACGCGATCTGTATCGTTGCCATTCTCGTCGAGCTCTAAACAACCTAATATAATTTTCTATGTCAGTAGGTGTTCTCAATGGCATATTTTCCGTGCAATGAGCACTCAAATATTTTTTGTATTTCAGCCAGTTAATACGTGCAGATGTCAGCGGTAAATCACATGTTGGTCTTGCAGTTGTGTGTGAGTAAATAGTGATAATAGTAGGCGAGTGATCTGAAAACAAATCCAAAGATGCTTCTACTTCCATCATTTCGCTGGGCACACCTTTCGAGATTCCAAAGTCGATAACATCAGGAATTTTTTGTCGATCCGTTGGCCAATATGTTGGCTGACCACTTGAAACTACATTTAAACCCATTTTTGAAATTGTGTCAAACAAAACACGACCCTTAGGACTGATTAAACGTGAACCCCAAAAAGTGTGTTTAGCATTGTAGTCGCCGGCTGCTAGAAAACGGGACCCCAGTGTTGTATAAAATGCGGTATATTGACTCTCTGAAATTGAAAACCTGGGAGGAGAATAAACAGATGATATCACAAGCTTTTGATAAAAATTTTCAAAACAGATATTTGTTGCTTGAAGATATTCTTCACGAAGGTCATTTAGCAGGTAGTGTTTGATTCGAGTTTTTATTAGGATTCCAGAGCCACCACAAGCTCTACCTCGAGGATCCTTAGTGTCATAGAAATTATATCAACTAATTTTAAAATAGCTTCGAGACGTCAAATGAGTTTATGAGATAAGCATAACATCGATTTGCTTATCCAGAAGAAAATATTCTATTTCATTTTTATGTTGGCAGATGCCGTTTGCGTTCCAAAAACAGATTCTTAATCTCATGGTTTTTTCAATACAGCCTGCAACAAGGTAGACTGCATTTTCAACATTTCCTGCATCATACAGGACATGTTGAGAGTAAATGTATTTATTGTTTGTATTAGGATCTCTATCGAGGCTTCAATTCAGATGACAGTAATAATATAGAATATGTTACAAGTAATGAAAATAACAATCTTTTATGCGAATTAAATAATTATATTAAAAGTATTAAAAATTCAAAATATAAAAAAGACTTCAGCGGTATATTAGACGATATGGTATATTTGGAAAAATCTAAAAAAGAAGAGAAAAATTAGATAAACTATTTTATGCTCTTCTTACAATATCACCTACCTCGAAATTTAATTTAATAAAAACTAAAACCAAAAATCGTTTGAAAGCTAAAAAAAATTGATGCAACTTTAATTTGTAAAAGATTATTTCTTAAGAACAACCCAAATTGTCTGATTTAACAAAAAAAAAAAAAAATCATTTGATATTTTTTGACTGAATGAAGCATGTTTATTTGAATTAATAGTTTTATGTATGTTTTTGTTAATAAAAATATTAACTATTTTATTTTAAATATTTTTGTACGAAATTTTTATTATTTGTCAATAAATTTTTTTAATCATTTTTTATTCCTTGTTCTCATCGATTAATCGAATAATTTTTCACCTTTAATCGTTTGATCGAACGATCAAAAACAATTATTTGAAATATTCGAACAAAGTTGAAAGGCGAATAATTGACAACTCTAGTACTTACTGTAAGTACCAAGTGAAGTTTGGCTGTTGCATTATTCTCAACACGTTTTGTTCATACATGCTGCGAGTGTGCTAGCATAACTTACATGCAGTGGTTTTACATACCCTAAGTCGGGTAACAACAAAAAGTGACAACAAGTTTTTGGTGTTCTCAAATACATACATACTTATATAAATATTGTTTCTGTAATTCATTTCGAGTAAAGGCTGCTTTAGCCGACCGTAACTCTAGAAATGTAAATGCCGATGTGTCAGCTGATTGCTTCTGTTATATGCAAAAGCAGTGGAAATACTTACTTGACTGAAATAAAATGTTAAGGCCTATTTAGCCGACGGTTGAAATCGTAGATGTAAGCTAAATGTTGATGTAATGTAAGAGCCAACATTTATGTAGTTATAGAATGCTTAAAAACGTGTCACGTGACACATGAATGTGCACACATGCATATTTATGTACATACATACATACATAAAAAGAACAGAAATTCTTATTAAACATATTAAATCATATTTTTCTGTTCTTCTCCGAAATCTTGTGCCCCGGAGAATTGTTATTGTTCATTTTCCTTCACCAGTAGTATTAATTTCTTGTCGTCCATTGCAACTTTTTATCACTTTGAAAATTATAAATAAAATACAAAACAGCTGTTCCAAACGTTGATGGAAGTTTCAAATGTTTACAATATTTGTGATTGTTCGGAAATAGTACGATATTATTTAAAAGGTACCGAATCATATTATTACACATTTTATTGTAATGAATTTGTAATTGGTTATATTATAGTTTAACATTCATATCTATATATGTATGTACATCATTGTTTTGATTATTAGTGTTACTTATTATTTAAAGGATTTCTTTTTGTATACTTGAATGTATGTATGTATATATGTATGTATGTACATAAGTACACTATACATGAAATTACAAAGTAAGCATATCAATTTATGTCTTAAATGTAATTTGTACGAAAGAAAAATTCGTTCGACATCATGTGCAAGGCAGTTATTATATAAAAGATTTTTTTATTTGTATACTTGAATGTATGTATGTACATACATATGTATGTACATAAATTGATATGCTCACTTTGTAATTTCATATATATTGTACCTATGTACATACATATGTGCATACATACATACATTCAAGTATACAAAAAAAAATCTTTTATATAATAGGTAACAGTAATAATCAAAACTATGATGTACATGCATACATAGATATGAATGTTAAACTATAATTTAAACAATTATCAAATTCATTACAATAAAATATATGTATAAGCACAAACGATCGGTACAGTTTCTTGCTAGATATTGAAAAAAAATTATTTAGAAAACTTTCTTTACTCAATAAAGCATGCATGTGTACATATTTAACAACTAAAACTAGTCAAAACAAAAAAAAGTACTAACAAAGGACTTCTGTGCCCCATTGCAATTCAAAATACAACCATCCCATCACTGTCTACAATTGTCACGTAACCTCGTAATGAAATTCTATTTTCTGCAGGTTGGTACGTTACGGCAACATTTCATTTCAGTCAAGTAAGTATTTTCATAGCTTTTGCATATAACAGAAGCAATCAGCTGAAAAATCAGCATTTACATTTCTAGAGTTACGGTCGGCTAAAGCAGCCTTTACAGTAACGTACCATCCTGCAGGAAATAGAATTTCATTACGAGGTTACGTGACATTTGTAGACAGTGATGGGATGCTTGTATATTGAATTGCAATGGGGCACAGAAGTCCGTTATTGGTACTTTTTTAGTTTTAGTTCTTATATACATATGTACATGCTTTATTTAGTAAATTTATTATATTTTTTTTTCAATATTTAGCAAGAAACTGTACCGATAGTTTGTGCTTACATATATTTTACACAATTTATATCTTAATATTTAATATATGTATGTACATACATAATTACATCTTAGTAATAAAAATTATGATGTATATAGATATGAATGTTAAAATATAATTTAAACAATTATCAAATTCATAACAATAATAGGTATAATAATATGTTTCGGTACATTTTATATAATATCGTACTATTTACACACAATCATAATAATGTAAATATATTGGAAATCCCATCAATGTTTGCAACAGCTGCTTTGTATTTCATTTGTTTTTTTTTTTTTTCAAAGTGATAAAAAGTATATGTTTTTAAACATTCTATAACTACAAAAACGTTGGCTCTTACATTACATCAACATTTAGGGCCTGATTCACACTGTCGACAAGTCGATGTCGCTCTCTTATTTATATTGAAAACAAAAACAAAATATTTAAATTTGTTTTTGTTTTATGGATCAAAAGACAGCCTTGGCTGCACTGAAAAACTTGCATTAGGATCTGTTAGTTTTTCATGTTTTTTTGAGCGAGAGAATCTTCAGAATATTCAGGCGGGTGACATAGGCTATATGAAGTTTTGATTGGACAAAGAGGCGTGGCAACGCCCATATAACCCAAAAATTTAAATCGCCATATTTTGGGCATTTTTTGACCTACGTCGATAATATTTGGTACATATGGTATTGGCATAATTTGAAATACGTACCAGGAGAAAAGTGGGTGGGACCACGCCCCTTTTTAGGAAAACCAAACCCTTGGACCGATCTTCCTGAAATTTTCGCAGCATGTTACTGTGACTGGAAGGAATAATAGGCTATATGAAGTTTTTATTGGACAAAGAGGCGTGGCACCGCCCATATAACCCAAAAATTTAAATCGCCATATATTGGGCATTTTTTGACCTACGTCGATAGTATTTGGTACATATGGTATTGGCATAATATGAAATACGTACCAGGAGAAAAGTGGGTGGGACCACGCTCCTTTTTTGGAAAAAAAAATCGTAATATAGTCTTAACTGCTGGACCGATCGTCATTAAATTTTCACAATAGGAATTTTATTTTATAACGAGGGGGTAGCGAAGCGCACCGGGTATATCTAGTTATGTATACAAATATACATAATACGCGTATATACAAACAAACATTTTTAATTTTAATATCTATAGGTGGTTTTAAACTAATGTTTGTAAACCAGATTAACAACCATCATTACATGTATTATGATTATTACATGTATAGGTCTTAAATTGTATTAAATTTTAAATATTTAAATTTTAAGAGTTTTTTTTTTTTTTTTGAAAATTGAATTCATTTAAAATTAATTTTCTATACTTCAAAGATAATTGTAGGTAATTATAAAGTGAGTTAAAATTTATACCATTTAATAAAGCGTTGACTTCAGAGGAGCATAGTTGGAATTTGCCAAAGAGTTTTAATCTGTACTGTTTATACATAGGACATACACCACTGATATGAAATGTATTTTCATTTACATCCAAACTACATAACGAGCAGATACCCACAGAATTTTGGCGAAAACATTTTGTATTAATATCAAGTAAACCACCTCTTTCTTTTATTAATAATCCAAAATAAAATATAAATCATATATAAAAAATAAGAAGGTTGAAGAACAACTAAATATATAATATCATTTGCATAAACTCTTAATAGTTTGCGAGTACTACTCAAAACATAGAAGCAAATAATACGCAGTTGGTTAAAAAAGTATTAGGTATTTTTAAAGAATAGTAGGAAAATGGTTAAGTGCTAAAAATGTTGATTATTTAACACGCACTTTAAAGCAATGTGAGAAATTGTTAAAATCACTATAAATACCCGCTTTTCAATAACGGGTATTTAACAAAATTACGGGTATTGTTTAATTAAAGAAGCACCAAAAAATTCCCTAAAAGCACCAAAATGGCAACGCTGCACGCTGTCTTCTTAGCTACATATCCATTTATGCAGGGGTCTAGTGTATAATGCGAGCATGTCTATACAAATTTTCTACTTGTCATCATAGCTGCCAGATTTGACGATTTATCGACATTTTGACAATTTTGGGTCCTAAATATGACATAGAGACGATGGGACGATTTCTGCCCTAATTTTGACGATTTTAAATAATTCAAGTTTGCAACATATATTTGTACTATTAGAGCAACATTGAACTGCTGAAATTTGTAATGAGAAACTTTTTAAAAACTAGTTTGCTTAAAACTGAAATCTTTAATTTAACTGATTATAAAAACAAAAACAATTTTTTAAATTTTGAAGACATTTATTTAGGAATATTTGCCAGAGACGTATTGGAAGAATCACAAATAAATGCAAAAGAAAAATATGATTGTAGTAATAATTGTGTTAATTTTTATATAGAGCTTTGTAATCAGATATTATCATGATTTGATTTTGAAAATAAATAAAAGCTCTTGGCCAAATTAATCCATTTAATATTATTAATGAAGAAAAAAAAGTTGGTTCTCTGAAATTAGAAAATAATTTTCCTCTTTTCTTGAAGAAACAGAAAACCAAGAGCTAGAAAGAGAATTTAGACAATTGAAAGTGTTGTCCTGATAAAAACATATAACTACTGGATTTTTGGAAAAAATTATCAGAGATGCAAAGAGGGATTCTAGTCTTTTGTTTTCGATTTTGACTAAATTTATTACAAAAATCCTAGTTTTACCAAATTATTCAGCATATATGGAAAGAATATTTTGTCAGGTAAACGTAAATAAGACTAAAATAAGAAATTGAAAAAGTCGTCTTTGGAGGCAATATTATATTCAAAAGATTATTTAATGTTTAGCTTTAAATAATCTTTTGAATATAATATTGCCTCCAAAGACGACTTTTTCAATTTCTTATTTTAGTCTTATTTACGTACCTGCTATGATCTGACAGCTGTAACTGAATTAATCAATATGTTTAATTGCAATATATATTTGAAAAATATATTATACATACACGTATATCTATTTTCTTAAAAAATTATATTTTTATTGTATAAAATTTGTTTTAGTTTTGATTCATGTTTAGAAAAAGTGTTTCCAAAAATGAAATTTAAAATGCATATATTACTAAATTGAAAAAAAACCTAAAGGATTTGATTTATTTGTTATTTTCCATACAATGTATAAATATATTTCAAAGTATTGAAAAATATGCAATCTATTTACATGTGATTTTATTGTGAATTCTAAGTGAAGTATTTGATCTCTGTATTTTAAATAATGCTGTTTTTTTAATAAAATTTGTTGATTTAAGAGTTTTGTTATGTTTTGCCTCTAATATGACGATATTTAAAAAAAAAAAAATCTGGCAGCTATGCTTGTCATTTATGTTTAAACATCATGTTTTGAGTTCGAACAATGCTGGGTTCGTTGTTGTGTTATGTTCGAAGTTTCGTTCACCATGTTTTTTTTTTGTACGTGTGAATATTTTTTTATTGTTCAAGGGGTGGGGATGTAGGAAGTTTTACACATTTATTAAAGTAGTTGTTTAGAAAAAAATGTAATTGTTATTATACATAAGTATATGATCAATTATTAATAAGCAATCAAAAGGCTAACATTGTCAATTTCCAATATACCGTTTTGCTTTTGTGTATGATTAAATTAATTTTTATTTAAATTTTATCATTAACGCGAGTTGCAGAATAAGTTGGAAATATTTATTTAGTTTTTTTAACCAAAAAACAATTAACAATAAAAACCAAAAGGTATACAAAAGTTACAGTACATAAGAAAATGTAATTAAATATATAATGAAATAATAAATACCGTTGCCTAAAAAATATATATAAAAATATTAATTTTATAGCATTCGATTTTCAAATGTGTTAACTTTTCGAAAATAGGGACTTTATAATCGAAAAATTGTGATGTGCCAACGGAGGATCATTAGAAAATCGCATTAGAAAATTTTAAAAATAATAAACCAATAATAAAAAAGTTTTTATGAAAAAAATATTTTGATCTAGTATGGCTTTTTTAACTTTTTTAAAGACATGGTTTATTTTTGGTCAAAAACACTGGTCGTCTAATTTTTTCATAAAACAATCGAAAAATTTTCTAAAATTTCGAAAAGTTCTTATTGAAATTTAACCAATTTAAATCAAAGTTCTTGAAAGTTCAGATTTAAGCAGATTTTAAAAAATTCATTTGAATTGTTTTGAAATTAACAAAGTCTAATAAACTCACTAAAAATAGTAAATCAAAAATAAGCGAAAATGAACTATTCACTAGGAAATTCAGACAGAGAAAATCGAAAAAATTCGTTTTCTAACATATTTTTAATCAGTGTTAAGAAAGAGAAAAAAATATGTTAATTAAATGTTCGAAGCGTGCTACGTTTAAGTTTTGACATGACACTGGTGTTCAAATTAAATTTCAAAATTTCAAAATTTTGTGTTTAAATAGTAGATTTATGACAATAATTTTTTCATCGAAGTCCTCTAAATGTATCTAACAAGCCACTAAAAATTAATTTTTAAAACACGCAATTCAGATTTAAAATCAAATCACGCAACTTTTTATTTGTAAATTACTTTTTTCCAAATATATTGTTGATGCTGATAATCACTTGGTGATGCAAAAATGGCGATCCTTTAGAAAGTAAAAAAACACAAACTTATTAAAGGGTGCACTTAGATATTCTTATGCCAAGAATCCGGCTCGAAGGACCAATTGTTCGCGTGATATCAAAGATAAGATGTCAAATAAAAGAAAAATCTCAGTTGATTTATTGAATATCCCCTTCGATGAAATGTTGTCAAAATTGCTATACCACAGTAAGCGTTCATACAACAAGAAGACAAGTATGTACATATATAACACTAAATGCACTAAATGCTCTGGATACATTATATTTATAAATAAATGAATTTTTTTTTAAATGAGGCTTAATTTTTAAGAAATATTTATATTTTCTTATCTGGTTTTTTTACCTTTAAATTATTATACATATAAATAATTTAATCAAGCTTGAGAACCTTTTTTATAAAAATTAACAATGAACTCAATTTTTATTTTCACGATATTTCGCCACACCGTTGGGAGGCTCCTTCAGGGGAAAAAAAATATTATTGCTATAATTTTCAAAACAGCAATGAATATTGTGAAAAATTATTTAACAAAAAACCTAGATAAAATAAATTTTATTTTATTAAAATTTCATCGCGTAAGCAAATGCATAGTAAGAGTTTTACGTAGCAAACGAAAATATAAAAATGAAAAACTTAAACTTAAAAATTGTTTTTGCTAGAAAAAAATCAATGTGTTTTTCAGCCTTGAAAATTTTTTTCAATAAAATTTTTCTTAGATTCTTTTCTTAGATTTAGATTATAAAATGTTTAACTCCAAGTTAAATATGTTTAGGGTGGATATTACAAACTTTGCTAGTCGATAATTTTTTGTTTGCATCTTTGCCAGTTATTACATTTAAATAAATTTTCACACATTTGAGCCAATTTTAGATCGTAGCTAACGACCCATACTTTTAAAGAATTTAAGTTTCATTTCTCATTTATATTTGAAATTTTCAATACAATTTCAAAAAATTTGCTAAGGTAAATTTTTGATGATATCTGAGGGGTTTTGGTAATTTTTAGGTACAGTTTCAGGATATCGTGTTTTCAGTTCTTGCATAGTTGAGTCCATTTTTTAATTTGTTTTATTGGCGCTTTTTGTATTATAATCGATTTTTTTGGGCAGAATGTTTTCATAAAAAGATCTCTCAATTTTATATTAAAACATACCTACTTCTGTGTCACGGGTGTCCCCGTAGCTGATTAATAGCTTATTAGTCCAGTGGTTGTCGGTTCGTTCATAAAAAAAAATCTAAAAACCTATTACAATATTGCAAGTTTTTTATTGTCAATCCTGATACTACGAAATACGTGTAAATACCTTTCTGGTGATGTCTGCCATAAAATTTATATATTCTATACTTGCTGTATAGTATTATCTTAAGGTTTTAAATTGATATCATTCGCAAATCGCAACTAATCCTCTACTTGCGCATTTAATTAGTTGATAATTTTCATATTTAGGGCCAATAATTGACTTCTAATTTAACCGTCATTTATCTTTAAATCCGATTTAAATACGAAATTGAGTGTTCTACTAAACACTTAAATGGAACTTAAATAACCAATCTTCGGCATTTAAATTCAATTTAAATTTTACAATATTCCATATATTTTTGACTGCTTGTTCTTCTTATTTAAAATAAAGCCAATAAAAATTTGTGACTGCTGGCACTTTACATAAAATTGTGTCTTCTTTTGTCGATATTAACTTTAAATCATTTAGAAAGTTGCTTTTATTCCTATAAAATATTTCAGCAATTCATTATTGTTCTTATTTCTAGCTTAAATAAAAATATACATATATTTTTTGGTATTTTTCATTATTTGTTCTAATCAGCTGTTGTTTTGAAAAATTTGTGAGAATTTTTATGTATTACGTAGTGCTATCATATTTTTAGCACATTTAAATAATATTAATTAAATACGACTGGAGAACAGAAGTAGCATTTAAATGCAACATAAATTTAACTAAAAATACGCTAAATGAGTATTTAAATAACAACTGAAAAATTGGTCATTATTAATACTATTGGCAATTAATTGTCCCATAGTGCGCAGAGCAGAGCCAACTTTTATTTTTGTTAAATTTGTTGCTTACATTTGGTTCGGTTTCTTTTTTTTTCTATTAACTTTGTTTAAAGAAAAGGTAGAGGAAAAAAACTCAACAAATATATTCATAAACATCCAAAGAAGTACATCACAGCACAGCTTAATAATACGTTTTTTTTCCATATTCGGTGTTATTTAATAAACAAAAGTACTACTTTTGGTAAAATATTAATACGGGTATTTATGGAATTTATTTAGTTCCTTTAAAAGATCAGCCAACGCATTTTTATGTTAAAAAAATTATATGTACTTCAAATTACAATAAACAAAAATAAATTGATTATTTTGTGGATATTTTACTTATGAGTAAATACTAAGACAAAATGTTGTATTTATTTAAAAAGAAAAGGTTAAATAAGCTTCATAGTTTTTCATAAAAAGTTGAAAAAAAAAAAATAGATTTACAGATTTTATCTACAGTAGTTCCCGCATAAATTTGTCACCTTTTTAAATGACTTGCCCCTTTTTAATGCGCAATCGAAGATGGATGATTACAAAATTTCCGCTTAAGTCCCTTTTTCGCTTAAATGAGTCATTTTATGGGGACATAATGTTGTATATTTGAGATAATCATTCGATTTACCCATTACCGGCCACTGTTACATATTTCTTAATCCTTAACTAAATTTTCAAAATAACTAATTAACTTACAGATATAAATTTTTAATTTATTTTGTATATTCATGTGCGTCCTGCACCGAAAAATTAATTTGATTAAAAAGCGGGTTTATAACATGGAATTACCGCTTAATGACGAAATTTTTCAAATTTTTAAGATGCACAAATTACATGCAACATACTTACGGTTTGTCTTCTGTTTGTTTGTATCAACACCCTAGTCGCGGTATTATGTTTCAACACTACATATTGACAACGTGACAAGAATGCTTACCCACACATAATTTTAAGAAATTTCTGAATTGCAGTAAAACTTGAATTCATAACTTAAGTTTAATATTTATTAATAAATAAAGTTTATTTTAAGAAACACAAAACAACGACTTGTTGTTTCCTTTAAGTTGCATGGTTTTTTCAAATACATCAATTGTTAATTTATCCGAAGTTCGCTTAAGCTGGATTCACTCATTGTTTCCGAACAAAATTTTTGTCCGGACAAAATTTTTTGTTCTGAAATATTTTTGTAACACGATTCACTCATTTTGAACAATTTTTCCGGAAAATCAAAGCTACCGTATGAAATACATGTGTTTTATTAATTTTACAAGGTGGCAATACAGTGAAAGATGAATTAAATTTGGTGTTTTATTTGTCAAACGCACTTATTTTTTTATTGTTTAATAAGAAAATTACATGTTAAAAAAAATTAATAAAATTTAGTTAATTTTTTTTACTGGATATAAGTTACTATGTGCTTTTATTATACATACTGCTAACATTATGTGGCAGCTCATTTCAACTTTGGCTGAAAAAATAAAATAGCTGGCAGCTCATTTCAACTTTGTCCGGACAAAATTTAAAATTAAACCAATTCAACCAAAAAATGTTCCGAACAAATTTTGTTCTCTTCTTCTCTCTCTCTCTCAAAAAGAGAAACGTCAAACTACATATAAAAAAAATTTTGTCCGGACAAAAAAATTGTTCCGAAACAATGGGTGAATCCAGCTTTAATCTATTCCTCGCTTAAATGCGTAAAATTTTGTTTAATATAACATGAGCTTAACTGTATTACTAACTGGATTACTGTATAGATAATTTGATGAATTTGTAACAAAAGATATTTTACTGTAATTTTTTATTTAAATAAACATCATCATTCTTGTCTTACGACAAGTATCTTTTATTTAGCGGAATATCACATTATTCGGTTCAACCTAATAACTATTCCCTATTAATTATGTCAACACAATGTTTAGTTCATTTTTTTAATAAAGAAAACAATAACTTTGTATATCATTAACAAAACTTCGCTCCACTTAATAAGTATCAAATGACAAAATATTCAGTGACTCTTTTAAATAAATAAAAGTAAAAAAAAAAAACAAAAATAATTAGATTGAATATATTAAATAACATTATTTTCATATTATTACGAATAAACGTAATTATTATTTGAACTTATATTAATGTACATATGAAAATTAATATTATCAGGCTCAAGTTCAGTTCTGCTGATCTGATTGGATATACTAATGTTTTTCAACAAAAAAATTCTTAGTAATTTGAATTTTCATTAATTTCCATATGCATATGTATATTAAATCACTTAATTCTAAAGAAGGCAAAGACTGGCACATACGAGTACACAGAAAAAATTAAATTTCAATTAAAAAATTTGTTCGAATTTTGCAGCTGTAAGCAACTTGTTAAATTTTATTAATAAATTACTTATTAATTAAATATTAAAAAAATTATTTAAAAGTTTATTTGAAATATTTTGAAGATTTCAATTCCAATTCTAATAAAGAAACAATTAAGTGCTTATTGAAAAAAGTTTTATTGAATAACTTAAAAGATTTGCTTTTATTTAGAGTTATTGACATATTTTTTTTGTAATAACATTTTTAAAAACTGCACACCTTCATTAAAAAACAATATATGTATATAGTTTCGTTCCAGTCACGTGCAGTTTATTTTGTGACAGCTAACCTTAATTTGAATAACTTCATTTCGTTGGCTCCATGATCGTATATATGAGAATTAACTTTTACATCGCAGCATCGAAATTTCAAGCAACTAATTAAACAGTATTATTTAAATTATTTTGGATATTCTGTTTCGCATCAAGATAAATCCTGTACTCCACATACTATATGTTTTGTACTGTGTATGTGGCTTTTATTATTAAGTTGAGCAAAACATGAACCTTGGCATTTGCCACTTGCTCTACCAATAATGAAGACAGATTCAAAAGATCATGTAAGTGATTGGTATTTTTGTTTAGATCATAAAAATGTCATGGCCCCTAAGTCTGAACAAACTGTTCAGTACCCAAACTTATCGTCTGCCGTCAGACTCGTGACACAAGTGTTGAACTCCTTGTGCCAAAGTCGACAAAATCAGCTTTAAAGCATACCTAATGTGGCAGTTTTTTCCTTCCTTGATATATTATTGCTTGATGGTTCTAGAATATGCAAAATGTGGTTATTTTCTTTTTGTAGAACCAGCACTCAGTTGATGACCCCTACTTATGCAATGCATTTTGACAGATCTTAGGGAAAAGGATTGTGTAGAGAAGATATTGCGCGTTTTGTTAATTTTTAGAACATTGTTGCAGCGACTCTGGTGTTAATTAGGCGCACCAAATTTCTTAAGCTGTATGAGCGCATTCATTTTATTAATTGTTTTACTTCGCCGACGGCTCTACTAACCGACGAATGAGGGTGCTGTTCTTTACATTATCTTGTCGGAACAGATTTTAGTTACCAGTGATATGCCTTCGTCAATTAAACAGTCCAACAACAATTTATACAATGTCACACTAATGCATATTAGAGAAATTTATGATGGTGATGACTTGCCCTGATCAAGGAGCATAATTGAACCCTCAGTAAGTGCGTACAACTCGCCATTATAAGTGGTAAGAAAGAAATCAGTAAACAATACAAAGAAATGGCGATTGGTAGTGGATCTTAGAAAATTAAATGAAAAAATTGTTAGCGATAAATTTCCATTGACAAGAGTGGAAGATGCTCTCGACAAATTGGGTAGGGCTAAGTATTTCTCATTCCATCAAATTGGCTTTGAAGAAAGTTCAAGACCATTGACTGCGTTCTCAACCAGATATGGCCATTTTCAATTCACTAGGTTACCTTTTGGACTTAAAACATCGTCTAACAGTTTCCAAAGAATGTTGACAATAGCTATAAGTGGATTGAGTGCAAAAGCATTTCTCTATGTCGATGACATTATCGTATTTGAGTGTAGTGTGCAACACCATAATGAGAATATAGCAAAAGTTTTTGAAAGGCTAAGATATTACAATTTAAAATTAAATACAAGTAAGTGTTGTTTTTTGAAGACCGAGGTGGTTTACTTAGGCCATATGATTACAGATAAAGGAATATGCACCGACCCGTCCAAGCATAGTGTAGTAGAGAACTATCCTGTTCCAAAAAATGCTGACGAAGTCAGGCGTTTTATTGCTTTCTGTAATTATTACAGACGCTTTGTCAAAGATTTTGCGAAAATAGCAAGAAATTTGAATGTATTGCTGAAGAAAAATATACCTTTTAAGTGGGACGAAAACTGTCAAAAGTCATTTGAAATATTTTTTAGTAAACCTTTCATATTAACGACGGATGCTTCTAATTTCGCGCTTGGAGCAATCCTGTCACAGGGCGAAGTTGGTTCGGATTTACCAGTGTCATATCATGCCCAAGTTATAGTTTGCTTAATAGTAAATACTTTAGTCTACATCACACTCATTATTTGAGATTTCGTGTGAAAAAAAAATAAACTTTTGTCAACCAGTGTATACATAAATACATAATTAAAACTTTAATTATATACATTGAATATTTAAATGATTTATTTGTTTCTGTTTAATTTAAACAAAAAATAATATGCTTTTCAGAAAAATACCATTTTATTCAAAAATAGATATTCTAATAATTTTTATATTTTTCTCTTAAGTTACGTTCACATCTATTAATTTGTTTCTGATTCAGGAGATATGAACAAATTAATTTGCAAGCTGTAGAGGAAAACTTAAAAAACTTTTGGAATTTTGTTATAAGGATATGATGTTCAACAGGGTCAAACGCTTTGCTGTGATCTAACAGAACGAGAAAAGACCTTAGCTCTTCAACCACGTCAATTAGGGCTGTTAAACAACTTCGTCCCTGCCTAAACCTTAATTGTTTATCCGTTAATAACTTTTGTTTGCTCAGATATTCGCATATTTTTTTTGCATAATATTTTTCAAAGCTTTATACAGGAATGGTAATATGGGTATCGGTCTGAAATCTTCGTTATTTTTAGGAATTGGAATAATCTTGTCCTCTTTCTAAACGTCCGGAAAAACTGATTTTGTTAATATTGAATTAAATAAATATGCCAGAAACGGCAGATGCTTAGTAAAAAATCTAGGATTGATACCATCTAAACCTTCAGAATTAGAGTTGATGCCAAATAAGCTTTTTCGGACTTCTGCTTGATCTACACATCTGAAACAAAAACTGTATTCAGATGGCACAATGTTAAGTTGAGTATACTTGTTTACAATTTGCCTTTTAACTGGAACATTGACAAATTGTTTGTTTAACACGTTTATGTCTACATTAGAATTTACAGAGCAAATTACGTTATTTTTCCCAATACCTATTTCACGAATATTTTTCCACTTTTCCTTGCTACTTAAAGCTGTTGAGAATCTTTTTTCATAATGTGCATATTTAGCTGTACTTATTGTTTTCACAACACTTCTTCTAGCAGTTTTAAAGGTTGCATTTAATTTTGGCGTCTTGTATTTTTGCCACCGACTATACGCCAAGTCTCGAGCTTCCATTAAACGTTTTATATTAGAGTTGAACCACTGCGGCTGTTTTAAAATTATATTTTTTGTCCTAACTGGGACAAATTCTTTATATAAATCAGTAATGTTGTTTTGTAAGAAAATTGTTTGATCATTAACATCTTCGATATTATAGATGAAATAGCATCTCATACTTTATGTTCTTGAAATCGCGGTAACTATAAGACTCATCTTCAGTTTTGATAATGCCATCATATACAATGAAGATAAGGTCATTCTTCGAAAAAACTGCAGCAGATACTTGATCGTACAACAATATTTTCTTTTTATTGTTAAAAAAAATCGTCAAGCAAGCTATTTGCGCCATTATGATAATGCATTTTGGCATTACAGTATTAACTGGCAACAGCCCAAGTGTCTGCATGTCTACAGTTGGCGAATTACCATTAAGTAAATTACCGTTAAAATCGCCTGCAATGATAAAATCATTGTATAATAATAATCCAATTTTAGCCATTAGGTCATTAGCATCTATGGTATGATGTGGCCGATATATGCAAGCAAGAAGAACTTTTTTCTTATCCTCTATTATTAATTCTAAAAATATATATTCTATTAGGCTAGAGATAACGGACTTAAATCGTAAGTAACAGTTTATATCACACTTAACATATATTGCTACACCTCCAGCGTGCTAATATAGTCAGCGTGGGTCAATCTATCAGTTCGAAATTACTTGAAGCCAGCAAATCAAAAATGGAGTCGCTTGTCCGAGAGTCAAACCAAGTTTCTTACACACAAATTATGTCTACAGCAGATGCAGCAAAAATGTATCTGAATTCATAAATTTTTCTTATTATGCCTTTGTGCTTTGCTATTAGAATACGGATAAAAAATCTGACAAGCGTTCGGCAAATGTTTATTTTCTAAACCATTTTAGAAACTTACGTATACTCATTTTATCAGAGGTGTCTTTTTAAGTAAACATTGGCAGCTTCAAGTGTATGTATATATTGAAGGTGGCATCATTTCTATACAATATTTACAAAAACAACAAAAACAAATTCATGTCGTTTTTGTAAATATTGTAGAACTGTAACCACCAGCTATTTCGTAGCGCAGACTTTGATTTTATTAATAATATCCGTGTAAACATAAAAAATACCTGCAACAGACTTTTGTACTCTCTTCTTATACACAAAGAGAATTTCATAATATTTTGATTCTACAAAGTGTTAATACTTTGTATTAGCATGTAAATGCACCTTTAGCAAGGATTCTAACCATTGCAAAAGTATTGTCTTTGGAACTGTAAGTGATACCAGAGATCATTAATAACGAAAGCAACATCCTTTAAAAATGTAAAAGAAGGAGAGAGAAAACAAATATAGGAGCGTGTATAATAATTATTAATTATTAATAAGAACATAGAAATTAAAAAAAATGGAAAAATGGTTTGCTAAAGTGTATAAATACAGTATAAGTAAAATAATAATGCGAATACTACATACCAGCAAATAATGGGCAATCAATGATCTTAGAAAAACTGGTTAAGCTGATCTGGCATCTCTACCGGAAACGCATTTTCGACTTCAAATTTTTCAACATACACAATGCCACGTAAAGTATAAACTGCTGACAGTACCTTATCTTTCTTTAATTTTATAGCAGTTTTAAAAATTTGATAACTATGCGGGATAAGGTTTACATAAAAAGGGTTGATCGTTTTGAAAACCAACGTGTTTTAAACGTAAGGCCGTGTCACACACAACTTCGTCGCTTTGCGTGACGTTCCTAACTTTGATGAAAAAGCGTAAAGCAAAAGATGTACGACACAATAAAAACTTTGACAACACTCACTTTACCTATAAAAAGTGTTGGTAGTTTTTACATTTAATTGTCAAAGCGCACAAAAAGATGAGAGTTGCCTAACTTTTAGCTTCGCGTTGCCTTAAACGTACTTTATATGACATGTTTCATATAAGTACCTACATTTTATCTTAGATGTCAAAGCGAATCTGTAACGCAACGCCAAGCAAAAGTTTTATCTGACATCGTTTTAACTAAATTTAATTTTTATAAATTAAATTATTATTTTTATCAGAAAGGAAGATCTTCAGAAAACGAACTTAAGCCTGAAAGATTAAAATTTTCTTGATGAAACATCACTCTGTTCGACTAAAATTTAATAAATTAATTAAAAAAAGGAATTTTGAAAATCGGCCAAGATTTAGGCGATATTCAGGGTCAAGTTGCCCCATCGATTTCCTGGTTATATCACTAGGATAAAATTATCGAATTATTGTATTGTCATCCATCCTGGAAAAGTACTCCACATGGATATGCAAAACGGTCACAAGTGAAAAAATTTAATCTTTTACCACCTATAACATCCATAACTGAATCATTTATGAACCGATTTTCATAATCCTCTTTTTTAAGGGTTTGCTTGCAGTTTTGTCACGCACTTGGTGCAAGTTGGAAAGGCGAGTTCTTCTCGGAATATTAACTCAATAGAAATTAAATAAAAATTGTTATTTTTTTAATATTTGTTGATATTAATACAGGCTAAAGTTCGTAATATAATAATCAGAGAAATATTTGATAGACATTGTTAACATATTTCAAGCAACAAAGGGAAAATTTAATATCTAAACATCCCATTATATTTCAACTACACGCCTGAATAGAAAAAACGTTGTTTTCGGTAGAAGCTACTATTATTGTTATTATTATTATTATTTTGTTAAAGAAAGTACTGTAATCATTTGTGGGAATAATATTTAACTACAAATGAACTACATCGGGTTTTTAGCTTTTGCATAGATGCTTTGATTTTGTAATCTGTTCGATTAAATTTTGGTATTGAATTCGGGTTTTTTTTTTTACCTATATTACCTATACAGTAATCAATATTTCGGAGGGCAAATTGACTTTTCGATCTTCGAAAAAAATTTATGGGACCATACTGCAAGAAAGTCTGTCCAAACAAATTAAGAATTCCGAAAATCGTATCATAAGTGGAAAAGTTCTCAAAAAAAAAAAAAATAATAATAATAATTTGGTAGGAAAGTATCTACTTACGGCCATTTATGATCTTAGTTACTTTGTTGAGAGCTAATTATATATGTATGTATCAGAATTGACCATATGTATCTTTCTTTTTAGCAAAACAAATGAGTGTAACTCTTAAAATCGAACAACTTAAAAAGGACGAAAGCAATAGTGACGACCATGATGATTCGAATAATGATGTGGAGCGCAAGAAATGTAAAATAAATTTAGGCTTAAGTTATACAACGAAGGATAGATTGTTGGACAATAAAGAACTGCAACTCAATAAAGTACAAAATACAATAATAAAGTCACAAGATTTAATAAAAAGTGATAAAATCTTAAAAGTTCATAAACAAAGTGAAGAATGTGATTTGGTAAAGTCGTTAAAGTCTTCGCCTTCATGGCCGTCATGCAATAGTACATTAGATGACGATGTATATGCAATAACAGCAGATCAGTCAGTGCCAAGTTCTTCGTTGCAAATAACTTCTATAGATGGATTTTTTAATCGTAAACGTGGACGACCTCCAAAAAATCGATTTGTAGAAGTTTATAAAAACGTAAGTACATACTTGCTATAACAAATAAAAGTGTAAGTGGAGAAAAACTCAGAATTAGTCTAGTATTTAAGAGTGGGTTTTTAGTTTTTGGGTAGATCTTTTGTTATAGTTAAGCGTTCGATGTTGATAGTTGAATCCTAAACTAGCAACAAATTAAGAAGTAGCTAATCCAACCAGAATATATACCTTCAATATCTTAAAATTCAAACAATAAAATACAGCTTGAATCTAAATTTTTGGGCGGTGCCAACGAGCAACGCCGATATAAAGAAAATATTAAGTTTTATATATCAGAGCAACTAAAGCATATAATGTTTTGAAATACTAGGTCTGTTTCTTTACTCAACATTGGGATCCCGCGGGATCTTCGGGCTAGTTTGTGCAAGTAGTTAATCGATCAGCTGTTTGTGAAATAAACAATACATATTTGAAGGTACAAACATATGTATGTATGTATGAGTGTACTAACTAAAATATCTTAAGAAGTGAAATACTGATCAAAAACAGTATTTATTTTTTTTGTTTACTTTCACAGCAATTTCATACAAACTTTTGGGGTAAAAATTTGGATTTGTACGTTCCCTTACTTTTGTGCATTTTTGTCTGTAATTGAGAGGAATTACAGTTTACGCTCATTTTACCGAACTTTACATTTTCTCCATGCATAAAAAATTACATTAAAATGGCGCGGAAAAATACATAAGTATGTAAAAAATTTGACTGTGTAGGTAATGTATAAATTCCCGTGAATTCGCCACTGCATCCACCTTATAATTAATTCGCCTTCGTCGTGCATATACCTGGTAATGAATTTGCCTTGTTTTCAGTCTTCTGTTATTTAAAAGTAGCGGCGGCTTATAAATATAATCGCCGGCTCGAATAAGAAGTTGCAGCTGCTCGACTAAGATTTCTACTGGTATTTTATGACAAACCATAAACATACCTCGAAATGTCTTATTATTATATGACTTTTTTTCTTGAAATTTTTTAAAATATTGTAAAATAATAAGACATTATGACAATATGATTGATATTAGTACAGTGTGAACACCCCAAAAAAGTATTTATAAATATTCACATGTCCGAGTCAGTGATGGAATTTGAGTTTTTTTGTTTTGGGCCAAATTGACAATTTTAAAGGGCCAATATAGCTTCGAGAGGGCCAATATATTTGACAACAAGCTTTTTATTTAAATAAAAACAATAGTACAATACACACAGTATAAAACTAATACAGTATATGTGTTTTATTTTATTTAGAACAAAAATTAACGACGAAAATTCACATTGTTTAAAAGTGTTTTTTTTAAGGTTATATTTAAAGCAAATACATATTTTAATATGTAGTTAAAAAAAATATTGTAGTTAAAAAACATATTATCTATGTAATTCTAATTTTATTGTATATAATCCCCAAGATTTTAGTTCAAAGTTCCTCAATGGTGATATTACTGTTTGCAACATTTTTCTTTGTTATAAGTTTTAAAATACCTTTATCATAACAATTACCAGAATTATATTTAATTAAATCTTTCGATTGCATTAAAGATGGCACGGTATTTACATGAAGACGATTCCTTATATTGGTTTTAATCATATTTTGGGTAGAAAAAATTCTTTTTACACATGCTGAGGAGTGTAGAATGTCAAGAAACAAATAGTGTATTTTAACATCCGACAATGATGAAAAAGCTAAAAACAAGTTAACAGCTGTGCTTACAAGTTCGCCTGAAAGGATTCGCCTTGGGTACTAGCACAAGACAGGTTTGCAAATAAAAGTAACGAGTTTTTTCTTGACAAACAAAAGAATGTTGTATATAAAAGTATGGTTCGAAACAGGGAGAAAATTACATTGAAAATGTACTGAACGCTTTCAGTACATTTCAAACCGTTCGAACGATTTGAATGAGTTAGTTGAATTTTGAGCTGAAAGGGCCAAAATAGATTAGAAAGTACCACAGGGCCATCAAACACTCAAAAGTGCCACAAATGGCACAATTGTGCCACATTTTCCATCACTGGTCCGAGTAACAAAACAGTCTTAAAATTCAATATGCGTTAATCCTAAAAGAGAATAAATTTTTCTGCAAAATTTTGAAGCGATAAGAGGGAGGTAACTGTTAACCCCTACACAAATAAAATATCCTGGTAGAAACCCAATAAGTCAATATTTAATAAATAGATGGCGTCATGTATGCTGTCAGGTTTTACACAACGTTTAACGGGCGAAGCATGGCGATTAAGCTAGTAAATATACTTTATGGGTCTCATATACATACATACATATAAATATTGTGGAATTTACACACGGAATGAAATACCTACTTACATACATATAAACACCCTTACCATTTTTGGTGAAGGGTATCATAGTTGATTAAAATTCTAATTTATTTTAAAGCTCTTAAAAACTTACATTATACTACAATACGGTGACCATATTTTTCGACAACAAAAAAAGGACACCCAAAATTAAATAAAAATTATTGGTATTAACTTAATTACACAGATATATTTTATATCAATAAAATAAAAATATAATTACAACAATGTAATATTAGTGACTAGTACAAGTAGTTACATATGTATGTATGTACTTATTTTAATGTTTAAAACAGAAATTATATATGCCTAGAAGTTCACACGTCGTTAAAACAAAAAATTAATTAATTAATCAAAATTAACAAAGAAATAAAATTTAGCCAATTATACAAATATAAAAAAATTCAATAAATAAAAATAACTAAAAACAATAGTTTAAGGATTTTCTATTATTGATATTTTTCTGAAGAATGTATTTTTTTATTATATCAATGTTATTTGTTAAAAACAATTTAAATTCTGCACAGTCCATTTGAAAGCCGACTGAAAATTTGACACATTGGACTTTTCAGTGTTGCCAGACAATTCCTGGTTATAAATTTATATTGTATTGAGTTTAAAATTTCGGTATTTTGAGAAAATGAAACTTTTAATTTTGGAAACTAAAGAAGAACATTAGCCATCAAAAATAAAGGACAAAAAAAGGACAATACAATTAAAAAAGGACAATTTATTTTGTTTAAATTTTAAAGGACGTTGTGTCAAAAAAAAGGACTGTCCTTTTAAAAAAAGGACGGATGGTCACCGTATACTACAAATATGTAATTTAATTATTGCTAATATAGTTGCGATATAAAAATTTTTATTCAATGTCTGTCACATTTCAATAGAAGAAACATGAACACATGTACACACATATACTTACGAGTACATGTACACACATAGTATACATACATATGTACAAGTTTGGGCTGCTCAGCTTTAGTTTTGTGCCAATGTAAATTACTAAAAATTATAAAAATTATTTATGGCAATAAAAACCTTAAAAAACATATTGAACAATCCACATTAATATTTAAATACAACAATTGTTAATAAGAAAAAAAAATACATGACACTTCAAAGATACAAATATGAAAAAGACACAATGAATGAATGAATAATAATTATAATAGCCAGGTGTGGGGATTCGTCCCCAAACTGGGGATTTTAGCTGCTGTGGCGAAAAATTTTCTTGGAGAGAGAATTTATGGATTTTTTCAATTACAGTTGATAAAAATAATATTTTAGCATTATTTTAATAATGTGTTCATAAAGTAGTGGAACAATCATACATACAAACTATAACATTTATTTGAGCAAATGCTCAGGAATTTGTGTTTTCATAAATTATTATGTATTTGTTATGGGTTAGTTGGTAACTAAATAATGTTGATTTGGTGTTTATCTACCAACTAACCCATATCTAATACATATATAATAATTTTTGAAAACAAACATACAAACTTTAACATTTATAATATTAGTAAGGCGGCGTAAAAAATATTAGTAAAAATCGGGGATATTCAGTTTTCGAAGAGGAATTTTTAGGGACACCACTCTTTAAATTGATACAAAAAAAGAGCATAGTAAATGTGTATGTACATACGTCCAAATACTTGCACAACCCTCTAGCTCTCCACCAACATTTGTGCTTACTTTTTTTTGTATTTTTAAGCATAATTGTCTGGGTGCTATAAATTTTAATCACCTGATTGACGACTACTGCTGCTGCTGCTATAAAAGCAAATATCGTCATAAATTACATTTAAAATATAAGATACAATGTTGGTACTTTTTGTGCGGCCTAAAGCATTACAGTATAGGTGCAAATGTTCTTTCCCCCTCCAGACGGACAATTATAAACTACTTTCCCATCAGATCAATTAATTAAAGCGACTTCAAAACAAGAAGTAGATTATCTATCAATTCAAGAGGTATTGTTTTATGTTTGCACATCCGATAAAGTTGGGATTTTAAGGGTAAGTTTTTAAGAAAGAGCTTAAACTTAGTGGCACACTACGATCAGTTAATCTGAATATACAGTTAATTGAATACTAAGTGAAAGCTTAAACCGCACCAAAATTTTATAATGAATAATAAAAATATGGCAGCACTGTACTTCATACATATATTAAAATTTTTGCAAGCAGTTTGCTGTTATACAAAAGAAGAAGAAGAAATTCCGTCTTATGAATGTGAATCTAAAATTTAAAATAAATAAATATTAATAATGTCAAGTTCTGGATTTTTATATGCAGACTAATTACATCCAATATCCTGTGCCTAGAATCCCCGAACATTTTCCTGAATTCATTGTCATTGAATACATAGAAGTGATTTGGACGAGTTCTTGCTGTTTTAGTCCTTTTTATTATTGTTTTACTTAAATTGACTATGTTTCAGACCACTAAAGTCTTTCAGTGTTATTCATAAAAAATTCTTATTGTAGAGATAATGTACACATTAGTTAATAATCAGTTTTTGTGTTATTACCCGGTAATAATAAACATTATTCACAAACGTTTAATAAAGCCAAATTAACTATTGTGTGATTTTTTCAGTTTTGTGATTCTGTGTTAGCAACATTGTTTCATTTTAATTGTCAAGTTATAATTAGTGTTGTGTACAATAACATACTCGATAAGCAAGTAGTCTCTAATGGTTTGAAAATGTGAAAATAATGTCATATAAATTTTATTTAAACAAGTTAGAGTAATAGAGTATTACTTATAATATTTCAAAAGATATTAAAATTTTTTAATATGTGTTGTATTGATATTGCTAGCAATGTGTTTTCATAAGTTATTACAAAAGTATTCAAATACCGAGTTCGTTGCAATTGATTACACACCACTAATATGTTTGCTTTATTTATTTGGAAATGTTTTTAATCTTGTTGTGGTTGAAATGTGACAAATTATGCACAAAATCATGAAAAAAAAGATGTAATAATATTAATATTTCAAAGAGCATACAGAGTATGCATACAAGTATGTACATACAGACACATTTGTGTACATACATACATACATGCATACGTAAGCAATCATACATATGTATGCACATATGTACATATTTACATACATACATATATTCACATTTATGTATGTATTTCTTCTTGAATTTTCTTATTTTACTTACATACATACATACTTACTTACGTATGTATGTAAACATTGCAGAAGGGCTGACTTCCAAAACGTCAATTGCTTAGTGTTTGAACGAAGCATCACATTTCATAACGCCGCAGTACAATAATTATACAATGTATACCATTTCAAAACGCCACCGCCAAGTATTTTTAACGCAGTAAGAGAGCAAACAAGGCATCGGTTTTATAGTTGATTCATTGTTTCGGAACTTTGCATATGTATGTGATTTAAATACAGTAGCAATACTGTATACAAACTTTGTATACGAACGTTTTGGAAGTCAGCCAAGGACTGGAAGAATCGGGAGAGTTGAAATACATTATCTGCAAAATATTTAATTTAATAAAAAAATTATAGTTTTATGTACATACATATGTATATATGTATATAGTTTGTATAATACTAACGAATGTCGAAATTATATTTATTACAATCATTACTTTATTCGAATCTTTTTTTTTATTTTCCATACTTTTTGAAGTAAATAGTGATTTTTTTTTACTTTAAAAAATGCAAATGTCAACTTATTAAACGGCTAAAGTAGCGTGATGCCTACAATAAAATTTTCGAGTTTATTAGCGTGTAATACCCGCGTCATAGTGCTATTAAACGTTTGTGAATACTACTTTAGCGCATTTTGCTTATTAGCCTCTAATAAAACGTTTGTGAATAACACTGTTTATCTTCACTAGAGTAGTACATTTTTTTGTCTTAAAAAAGTGTCTCTTATACATATTTTGTTTACGTACATACATACATACTTACATATGTATGTACATATGTACATATGTATATGTACATATTTCGACAGGCGATTTTTTTAATACATACTTATATGTATGAGTATGTGATATACATATGTATGTATGTATGTATTGTGCTTCAATAAGTTTAATCCTCCAATGGTCGACACCAAAGTTTTCAAATAAAAGTACAGTGCGAGCTCGATTTTTGAAACCCGAAAACTCAGGCCTGTTGCAATTGCCGAAAAGTTGGAATGATCGGTCATTTTTATCATACTTGATAACACCCCATTTTTTCATTAAAAAACCATCTTTTACTGTATACATATTTTTGTTTAAACAATTCATTTATTAAGAAAAACAATGATTTATGTAAATATTATGTTACGTACATACATACATAAGTAAGTACATGTACCTACTTAAGTACATTAATCTGCAAATAAAAATTTTGTACTATGTACTTACTCATATGTATACATACATATGTACATCCATATGTATATTGTGGTAGGCTGCATAGTATACATATATACATATGTATATACATACATACATAAGTACACACGTTAGTAGTTTGAGGAAAAGAAATTAAAAATTTTCCTTTGCGGTCTAGCTTAAAAAACTAACAGTAAAAAACGGTCTTCGTATTTTAGCATTAGCGTAGCAAGCAACTTTCTTAAAAAAGTAATAAAATTATTCAATTTTTAAACCTACGCTACTGAATACAAAATACATAAAGTGTTAAACGGAATAAATATGTATTGCAAGTAGCAGAGCAAATATTTTTGCGACAGCACTAACGGACTTGAAATGTTGTTGAAATGGGATTCTTTGACAAAATATGATCACTTTGATAAAACTACGTTTCTGAACAAAAAATACTAAAAGAGAAAAGCTTTATAAATGAGTAAATAATATAATGTTGCAGTTATTGAGACTCTAGGTATAAACACATTCGCCACAGCAGACTACACGAACACAAGAACACAAATGCTGCTAGCTACCGTTGTAGCCGTTTAGCCAGCTACTTATGTAATTATTTTGGATACGACAGATACACAGTAAACAGCTGATCCTGAATTGTTGCAACGATTTATTTATGTATATTACAGTGGTGATATTTAGCGCTTTTACTTTTTTAAAGTTTGCTAGGGCGAATTGAATACGGTGAATTGAATTCGCCACTCACATCACTTTGTATGGATTCGCTTTGACTGAAAAAATTCATCTCATAGATCTCTTTTGGCTCCGGAGTTACGAAGTTCAAAACTTATTTTTTATTGGCCATAACTCCTAGAATATGGAACGGATATAAGCGATGTGGATATCACTCTAAACTTCTCTAAAATACTTAAGTATATGTGACGCGAAATATAGAAAGGGACCTAAGGGTAAAAATCGGTTTTGTTCAGGAGAGCCATTTTAAAGATTTAAATACGTGTATCTTTGGTGTACCTTCACTTTCATAAAACGCGCATATCTCTGGGAGGGAACACTTTTGGGGCATGGGATCGGTCTCATTCGATGCTCAGATGTTGTCCACATCAAAAAAAGTGAAAATTGATTTTTTACCCTTAGGTCCCTTTCTCTATGCGCTGTCACATATACTGGTATACAAATTTTTTAAAACAATTTACCCAATGCGAGTGAAATTCAATTTTAAAATTTTTTTATCTGACTTTTCGCTTTTACAGAGAACTTACCATGCTTTTATTTTGTGTATACTTGAAAGCTGTCACCGATGAAGTACGTAAGTTATGCTTCTTTAATGATGATTTTAAGAATTAAATGAGTTATTTAGAGCATTTGAAATGATACATATGTCGTTTATATTCGATCTATATTGTAGGACTTATGATCAATAATATATTAAAGTTTTGAACCCCAAAACTGCGGAATCGAAAGAGAGCGCCGAAAAATTACACAAAAATTTTTAGGTAAAAAAGGGCTATTACCCTGTGAGTTTTTTTAAAACTTTAACAATGTTGGTATTTTTGACTCAAATCAATATTCTATATAACAATAAAGCTGATAAAAATTTTTGATGCATATATATTATAACATTTAAATTTTGTAATTTTGTTTTTTCTTACAATAAAAAATATTTCTAATCACTAATTTGCTTTAAAAATTTTGTATATTGTCAACATTGTTTTGGTTTTATGGCCATCAGAAATAGAAATTAGTTTAATTCGACTACACGACAAAAGTAGCATGGACAAAAACCTGTTGCCGTGTTGCCTTGCTGTCTTCAATATAATCATTCTCATATGCACACATGTATTCTAATTTTGACAGGTGGTAGTCGGTAGTCTGCTGTGGCGAATGTGTTTAATGCTTCTTTTTTCAAAAAGGGTGCAGTTAAAAATACTGTAATGTAAAAATATTGCCGTTTGCGTAAATCGGGGTGTTGCGATAATCGGGGGTTGCGCAAATCGAGCTCGCACTGTAGTTATGTAATTATTATCTTAAAAACAGAAAACAGAGACTAAGGTAGTGTTTCCGCAATACAGAAAATAACTTGTGTAGAAATTTTGAATGGGAATCACTCAAAAAACTGTGTGGTTTTCATACAAATTTTCTACTCAAACCAAATTTTTGTATTATGGAAACCGCACACATACTTATATAAAAAAGATCACTAAATCTCTGATCAGACACTTAAAAACTTACTCCAAAAATAAATAAACAACAAAGTGTTGCTATATTGAGTATTTTTGATTTTAGACACAACAAAGACCTCAAGCAATATTTACTAGTTTTAAGTTGGAAAAACAAGGGTTAAAAAATTATGCTGACGCTTTAAGTTTTGATGATTTTCGCCCTAGTTGCGAAACACCCAATGCTGTGGTGGATTTAAATTTAAAGGTTTGTGAGAGCGCTAACAAATATTCAATAAAAAATTCTGGACACAAACTACCGAATGAAAACTCAACATCACAAATAAAACGGTTAAAGAGGGCGATTACAGCATTATCAACATACGATGGTGAAAAAAAGTCTACAGGCGATAGTAATGATTTCTGTAATACAAGGAGTTACAATTTGGTACGTATGGATATAAAATTTATTTTAAGAAATATTTGTATTGAAATTTTGTACTAAAACGAAATTGAGATCAATTTTATTTTTTGTTAATACTATCATATTAACTTATATAAATATAATAAACGATACAAATAAATTTGTAAGATATAAACTTATGTAGCTTAAACTTTTTCCAATTAAATGTTCAATTATTATGTTTTAGAACTTTTCAACGTTGGACGATGATCGAAAACAAACAGAAAAAACTGTTGCTAAAGGACCAGATAAGGAGAGAAATAAACCATTTGATGCAGGACCAGAATTTAAAAAAATTAAACTTGATGCCACTGCAGATAACGTTACCGGTGAGTTGGGAATTCGAATATTTTTTGAAAACTAAATTACATACAAAAACCAGAAAAACATGGGCTTTGGCTGCAATAGAATCATAACTAAAATAAAGTAATTTTGCAGAAAACGAGTTTAAAGTTTTGAATTCGCTAACAACATAACGGTAAAATATGAATGTTAATTTGTTTGCTCAAAAGTTTATCTCTTCTACTTATTAATTGCATATTAAATCATTGAAAGAAAAAAAATATTGTTAGAATCTTAATACATATTAAGTTCGTAAATGATAATAATCAGAGAAATATTAACTTTAGCCTGTATAAATATTAACAAATATTAATAATTATAAAGCAGTTCGTAGTAATTTAATAATATTGTTCTCATCACTGTCATTCTCCGCAATCGAACGATGATTTTTACAACGCCGTTCTTCCTTCATTCCCTTTTGAAGTTGCTACGCAAAATAGATGCGTTCATATGGTAACATTTCATGTTATAATGAAAAAGCTTTCGTCAAAGGACATAATTTTTTAAATCGGAAGCTAACGCATTTTTAAAATATGAAACTGTCGCACCTTAATGTAGAGAAAAGTTCTTAACTTGGGAATTACTAATAGAAAGAATTTAAAAATCTCAGAAGCTAAAGACTATGATAAATTATCAGCGTTGCCATTTTGGTGCTTTTCGGGTAGTTTTTGGTGCTTTTTTACTCAAGCAATACCCGAAATTCTGTTAAGTACCCGTTTTGGAAAAGCGAGTATTTATAGTGCTTTTAACAATTTCTCACAGTGCTTTTAGGTGCCTTTTAAATAATCAACATTTTTGGCACTGAACCATTTTCCTACTATTCTTTAAACACTGGGCCTGTTCGGAAATTCTTCACTGCGCCGCATCTGATGCGTTGTACGTTCTGAAAAAAAACGGATGGTAACACTACATATGCTGTTTTGTATCAGCTGAGCAAACTAATCACACATGAGCATCTGATGCGGCGCAGTGATGAATTTCCGAACAGGGCCACACCTAAAACTATTTAAACCAACTGCGTATTATTTGCATCTATATTTTGAGTAGTACTCGCAAACTATTAACAGACCAACCTAAATTATGCATTAAACACATTCACCACAGCAGGCAACTCGAACACACGACTACAAAATGCTGCTATCTACATTTGTAGCCGGTAGTCAGCTACTTAATTATTTTGAGAGCAGCAGCGACATAATAACAGTGATGTCACTTTAAATTTAGTTTAACTTTTTTAAAATAATCTGGGTTTTTTTTATTTCTTTTGTAAGAACCTAATATAAGAGCAAAACATATTTTGTTAGGGGTGTCATTAAAATTTAGAATATTTTGTAGTATATCTCGGGAACAATAATTATTGCAGTATTCTGTGAAATGTAAATAAAATGTAGTGCTTGGTTAGTACAACAGCCAATACTAAAAAAAGAAAGTGACATCTAACAGCAACATAAGTGTTTAAAATTACTTATAAACGTAGACAACTTTTATTGGGGTTATAGACAAAACAACAACAACAAAGAAACTTAACTGCATATATTTCTATGGAATTTTTACAGTTCTTCTCATGTTTTTACCAACACAATTCAAATATTTTTATTTAAAATTACTTGGAAATTCAACAAGCCTTCCACAATAAAATGACTTACATAAAATATACTTAAATCTTTTATTAAATAACACTATAATTTATTGAATTTTAACTGCTTTCGTTCTGCAGAATAAGAGATTTTTAAACATTCATTTATTTTACATGTTTTATTGCATTGATAACACTTTAGTTTTTATTGTCGCCACTAAAAATAGAAATTGGTTTAATTGGACAGTTAAGAGAAAATCAGCAGCTGTTGCCCTGTTGCCTTGCTGTCATCAGTATAATCATTCTCATATGCACACATTTATTCTAATTTTGACAGATGGTAGTCGGTAGCCTGCTGTGGCGAATGTGTTTAAAGCATATAAAGCGTTGTCTGGCTTGGAAAATAAAATTTTGACAATCATCTAACAATGGCTTTCCTTTAGATGGAAAAATAAATATGTATATAGAAAAGCTTGGGAGAATGATCCAGCTTTCAAAAGGTGGCTTAGATCAGCAAAAGATGAACTAAAAGCATATTCCATTTGTTGTAATTGTGAAATAGATTCACGATAAAGCGATTTACTCCGACAAAGTCGCACAAAAAAAAACATGTAAAAGAAATAGATCCAAATGCAAGTTTTTCATTGAAATTTTTTTCATTTTTACCCTTTTTTACCCTATTGATTCTATTAGGCAGTTTTGGCTCTGTGTATGTTACACAACGATTGTGAGCTTACGAACACAATGTACCGAACCATTTTAGCGTAGATGTAGTGCACTTTGAGTGTACCGGTTGTGTATTTTTAGAGTACCAAAATTAATATTACATCGGCTTAAGTTCAATACAGTCAGTATACTGATACGTTCTGTTAGTAAGATTCGATATTCTAAATTTCCTTTAAGCTCCTAGTAATTTAAATGATTGTTATTCAATAAAAACCAAAACTGAACTTAATCCTAAATAATATTCAGTTTTCAATATGTATTAATCCAATATATTAAATAATCGTAACATATAATTTTTTATCTTTACAATAAAATTATTTACTAACTAAAATTTTTAATAAATACTAAGCATTTTATAAATGCTTATAATTAAAATAATGTTACTAGGATTTTAGATTATAAGCAATTTTATTCTGAAGTTAAAAATAATTTTTCAAAACATTTATGTGTCGCTTAAAAATAGAAAAAATTGTTTTATTTTTTCAATCCATAGAAACTTCCCGATGGTATGTAAGAAAATGATTAAGTTATAATTAAATGGATTTTTAGATTTAAAAGTTTCTTTCGCAAATAAAGAAGCATTTTTTCCTGTTAGATGACCTGAAGGAACATTTCCAGAAGTCTGTTAATGTAAATTGTTGTTGCAATTTTTAGTGTCGAACTATTGCAATTGGTTAAATTAACCATGACACAGCAGTAACTGAACTACTTGTGTAAATTATTTTTGGAATTTACATACATAATCATAAAAATACTTAGTTGAGCTAATTTTTATCTAATTTTCAATTTCAACTGTGTGTTTGTTTTTCAACAAAAACGGCAACGACAACAACATGCTTGTTGTATATGTGAAAATGACGATAAGTTGGTTGGACCCACACACAATGTTAAGATACAAACATATTTGTATTTGCTTTTATTTGTTTATGTTAATATCCTACTGTGGCTGAGTTGTCTAAGGCGATGTGTTACCATTATGTGAGTACTACGTTCAATACCAAAGTGGGCAAAAATAAATTTGGAAAATAATTAAGTGAGTAAAAAATTTAATATAGTTAAGTATTAAGGCCCATTATTATAACTTCCCTTTAAGGTATGTGTTAGTTAAAGGTAACTTTTGCTAAAGTGAACGATAAAGTGACCTTTAACTACTTTTGGTTATTACAACTTCCTTATAAAATAAAATTAATTTTTTTGAAAATATGGCATTACCAGATCGTACTTTTATTTATTTATTTACTTACAAAAAACTAAAGATTAACCACAGACATAAACCAAACAGCCAAATAGGTATATTTCCTTACTGTTTGCGGCAAAAAAATAAACTAAACCTTCAAAGAACAGAAAATTTGGCAACTACAAATGCAAATGCTTACGTTAAAAGTTAAAGGTAAGATGAACTTCCCTTTAGCTTATCGGTCACTTTTAGCTTAAAGTATACTTATAACAACGGAAAACGATTTATCTGTCCGTTAACATCTTAACTTTAGTTATTGGTAAGTTATAATATCGGGCCTAAAAATATCAAGTCATATTGTGTTCCAGGATAAATATGTGTGCAATAATGTAAAACTGTAAACCACATAAGTGTGCAGTTACCATAACTTTTGTAAAATAATGTCGTCTTACAATTTTTATTGGTTGTTTGAACTATTTTCATTGGTTGGTGCAATTCTAACCAACAAAATTGGTTAGATCTACCCACTTTTTTTTGTGTCTATTTAAAAGAGTTTACTTTGAAGGAAAAATTGAATAATTTTTTATAAATGAGAAATTATTATTATTAGCTTAAGTTCAGTTTTTATTGAATTAATGAAAATTCAAATTACTATGAGTTTTTTATTTTTGAAAAATATTAGTATATCCAATAAGTTTAGCAGAACGTATCAGTATACCGATTTCAAGGCCGCTACACCTTTCATTAGCGTTCGTTTGTCCATTTTTACAATTAATATAAAGTGGATACTAATTGGGAAGGATATCAGCTATTTAACCAAGTTTTCAACAGAAATAGAATACGAGAAATGTTATAATTGTTTTTTATTCCATTTTTACATATTGAAACAAAGGGATTATTTTTTATTTGGAGTTATTGGTTTAAATTTTCATTATAATAATTAAAATACAATTAAAAATATATTGAATTACATCAATAAAATAATATATTGTTTTTTTTTTTATATGTACATATCGAGCCTTTGTTGCAATAGAGTCATAAATCAAAAAATGTTGTTTTGCAGAAAACGAGTTTAAAGTTGCGCATTCGCTAACAACTTAATGGTAAACGAAAATTTAATATTTGTCTCAAAAGCTTAGTATGCAAGATATTTGAATGAAATTTTTACACCTTCTGAAGCACGGTATGACAATTAATGCTGCATCATTAACTCAAAAATTACGTTTTTTGAGTTATGACCATATTGCAGCAAAGGCTCGATATGTTTAATTAAAGCGTTAACTGAATAAGTATATGTATATTTTTTTTGTGATTGGTTTCAAAAGAGTTCCTCACTGTCTAACATGATTATTTTATATATTTTTGTACTTTTAAATTTAGAATATTTTTCTTATAATTTTTTACATTGGCATTTCTATTTATTTTTAGTAATACGTGCTGCTGGTACTTTTTATCCGCAAAACTGTAGAGAATATACTTGCAATAATTCAATCAAGGTGAATCCCGCCGATAACATTACGAAAAAACAAGACACTTTAACTTTATCTGACAATGAAATGGCGCAAAATTTAAGCCTTAAAGATGGAACTAAAATCAAGACAACAGATGATATAGAACGTTCAAGCTTTAATTACTCGTTAACTGGTGGTAGTAGTGGTGGTTACTGTTCTTCTGCTTTCCCACAAATTTACAATATTTTGCAAATGCAACAGCAGTTGTTTGCTTTTTATCAACAAATTGCCCTCATGGCACCAGCATTTTCGCACTTGGCTCCAACTTTGGGCCATACCACTCCGTTGTCAGAGTCATGCACTCAGCTATCATTTACAGCTACAGATGGTAATACAACCAATTTGTTGCACAACAAAAATTTAATAAATACAATTTTAAATCTTCAAAATTACCAGCAGATCATACAAAAAGGTACTGAAAAAGATCTAGCAGTTGATGCCAAAGCTGAAACAACTTGTTTAAGTGAAATTAATAAAAAGTCAACAGCAACAGCAACAAAAGCAAACGAAAATAGTAGTACGCCTGAACAAAATGTAGCAGACAGAACTCAACAATATGGAAAACGGCGCACACCATCGGGTTATTTGCGATATCGTTTTAACGAAGATTGCGGTTACGAAAAGTGTGGCTACCGACAGCATCAATCTCATTTCCATTGCAATCGCGCCGACTGCCGTTACAGCTTTTGCGACAAAACTCGCTTTGTACAACACACTGCACGACATGAGCGCGTGGACACCCTAATGGGTAGTGATTTTCAACAGTATCGAGCCACTATGATCTGTAACTATGATCATTGTCCATATGCTTTTAATCCATCTGATGGCAATTTAAATGACACAATAATCAGTAATCGAAAGTCTTCGCATTACCACTGTCGCAAGTGTTCGTTTGTTTGTGCCGATACCAATAAAGTGGTGGCCCATCGTCGTTTACACAATAAAATGGAGTTGATACGTTTAGCTGGATTTCGTAAAGTAACTACCAAAGAAAATTGTATGATAACTACAGAAGCTACACAATTTAAACAACAAAAGCATTTAGAACGTTGTGTGAATGAGACCTTAACGCTGCACTGTCCATATGCCATGCGTCATGCCCACTATCATTGCTTAGTTTGCAATTCTAGTGTTTTATCCAGATCACAATTGTTTTCTCATAAGCATAGCGAAACGGTAACTTTCACCAGCAATAAGCTGCCACAGCAGCAGTCATTAATAGGAAATGAAATTTTACCGGAAAGTCATCGAGCTTGTAAAGGAAGTAAATTGTAGCCTTTTTTCTAAAAACTAAATATTAACATTTAATACAAATTAAAGTAAAAGTCATTTATCCAGTTTTGTATAATGTGATAGATTTGAGAATATTGTTCGTCTTTCTTTCTACACGACTTAAAATTTTCTGTTATTTTTATACGATTTAATATTCAGTTGCGACGATTATAAAAACGCGTCTGTACACTACGAGAGTTGAAACTGGATGTTTGTGTACATTTTTGAACAAAAATTTTATTGATTTTTTATTTCTTTTTTACATTCACTAATAGCGGGAATAATCATGTGGCTCTAAACCTTAAGAGAAATATTGGTATTCGGCGAATATTGTTTCAAATATTCGTATTCGTATTCGCGAATACTAAAAATTGATATTCGTAACATCACTAATAAACACATAAAATCTCGTACACAATTTTTATTATACACATCAAAATGACAAACGTAGTGAAAAATTCTTGAAATCTGGATTTCATTGCGATGCGAAAGCCAATGCGTTGCGTAAGGTAAATGCGATAACAGTACAATTGTATCGCTTACGAAAACGCTTCCGCAAAATAATTTGAAAAATAAGAAACACTCGCACCACAAAATTCACAATAGCGAAGAAGAAATGAAACGTCAAAACTTGTAAATAAAAACATTTAAAACTAATTTTTTGTGCAGTACTTGGTTTTTGTCAAGCTAAAATAACATAAAGTAAATAGTGATGGATTCGGTGGCATTATGGTTTGAGGAAGAAAATGAGCATGTTGAACGTATTACAAGGAGAATTTTGAGATGAAGATCAGATATACTCTCCCTAAATGACCACAGGTAAGAAATTAAGAGTAGGTAGTATGTGCAATTTGTAGGCGCGTTGTTTGGCATTTCCCCTCTTCAAGTTTCCCTTGGGCAAATCGCTGTGTTGCAGCATGAAACCCACTAGCATGAAATCCACTAAAATATCGAACTGCCGTTGCTGAGTGTGTAACTTTTTCTGCTTTTCCCTAAAAAAAAACAATTTTGATATGTATATACATAAATGTAAGTATGTATACAAATTTATTTTCTTTCTTACACGATTCCTTTGCGTTTGATATTTCGTTACCGCAAGATATTTTCGCTTAACGAACGATTTTGACATACACTTTTGCATTACAGAGTGCGGTTATGCCACATTTGCGAAAGGAAAATACGAAAACGCGATGCAGGGTACCAATTGTTCGATTAGGGGCCATTTATTTTACACAATGCAATAGAGAGTAACCCCCTGCTATTTTCAACGCATATTTATTTTTTTTTTGCGTTCAGAAATATTATTTTCTTCAATTCAAGAATATTTTTATTCCCTCCACAGACACGCAAAGTTTACTTTGCAAAGTTTTAATTCAGCTAGAGGTAAGACAGAGAGGAGAATACTTTCCATTTCTGTATTTCTTCCAGGTGAATTGAAAACTTTGCAAAGTAAACTTTGCGTGTGCAAAAGGGGTCTTAGTAACTTTTTTGCGTTGCTATTTGTTGATGCAAAGAGAAAAATTTTTAAATATTACTCATTTTAAGATCGGCATGTTTGTCATAATAGTCGAAGCTGTATTTGGTTGGATTGGGATATAGATATTTTGTTGTTTGGTATTTTTTATATCGGCATATTATTTGAAAAATATATTTTGTGTAAGTATGTTTTTCCATTTTTGTGTAGATTGCTAGTTTTCTTTGACAAGAAATTTTTGCTGAACAATATAATACACAGAATTTATTTTCATTTTGTGTGCTAGTAAAAAATTTTACTATGCAGATACATACATAAAAACATACATAGTTGTCAAGTATAAATTTTTTTTTGGATAACTGGAAATTTATTTGTTATGAGGTAAATAATTTTAGTTTCTCTACTATCAGAAATGAAAACAGATCATATTTTCTCACTAGTCGGTAGTATAATAAATAAAAATAAAAAAACTAATTTTAAACCCTGGAATCCCTAGAAGTAGCCCCTTCCAGTTTCAACATTCACTGAAAACAACTTGCTTGAAAATATGTAGGTTTCTTATTTTTTAAACTCTTTGAAGCATCCAAAGAGTCCGTGTCTTGAGGTTTAATCTGTTCGGCGTGTGACAAGATAGCATCCTGTACACGGCTGCGGCATAAGTTTAATGACACCACCATTTCTTAAAAATACATATAAACATGTTTTAAGATTTTGATGAATGTACATATATGGGCATATGTAAAAAATTGCCCTGGAATTTTTAAAGTAGTTCCAAAAGCAAGTTCCGCCAGTGAGTATCCAACATCTGGATAAATAGAACAGTATGGCATTTTTCATCTCTCAGTATACGCATTAGCCTGTCGATAATATGAGGTAGTATGAGTAACTTTTAAACCAATTACTTTAGTAAATTCTCGAAATAAAGACGCTTCAAATTGTCTGCCTTAATCTGAGGGTGGTTAGCGCATTAACTACTAAAGGCCGTGCTGCACAATCGTACGACTCATTCACAGGAAAATCTTGCAAAAATCTGACCGACTTTAAAAAATTGTTTCAAAATGGTGTTGTAGGTGCCACACTATCATACAAATCTTATGCAAAAACATCTGGTTGAAAATAAATACTCCTCCACGGCTGCGGCATAAGTTTAATGACACCACCATTTCTTAAAAATACATATAAACATGTTTTAAGATTTTGATGAATGTACATATATGGGCATATGTAAAAAATTGCCCTGGAATTTTTAAAGTAGTTCCAAAAGCAAGTTCCGCCAGTGAGTATCCAACATCTGGATAAATAGAACAGTATGGCATTTTTCATCTCTCAGTATACGCATTAGCCTGTCGATAATATGAGGTAGTATGAGTAACTTTTAAACCAATTACTTTAGTAAATTCTCGAAATAAAGACGCTTCAAATTGTCTGCCTTAATCTGAGGGTGGTTAGCGCATTAACTACTAAAGGCCGTGCTGCACAATCGTACGACTCATTCACAGGAAAATCTTGCAAAAATCTGACCGACTTTAAAAAATTGTTTCAAAATGGTGTTGTAGGTGCCACACTATCATACAAATCTTATGCAAAAACATCTGGTTGAAAATAAATACTCCTCCTTCATAAAATTTTACAAATCACAAGACTTGCCAAAAAATCTGTCACACAGTTGAATTTTTAGTCCACACTACCATACATTTTTAGCAAATATGTCATATTTTGCAAATCGCGCGACTGTGTAGGCTAGTGCGGCACGGCCTTAAGCAAACAACGACTTAGCGCCTGAATACAGGGCAAGTGATCATCACCAAGAACTTCTCTAACGTATGGTATATTATTAATTATTTTCGGACTATTTCAGTGATGAAGGCATAGAACTGTTCACTACTCGGTTAACAGAACCATCGGCGAAGTAATACAATTGATAAAATGACAGCTCAAGAAATTTAATGCGTCTACTTAACACCAGAGGCGCGTAATAGCAGAGCTATAAAAAATTAACTCTTTCTCCCTAGTTGCGGCGCAATGCATGATATAAGTATGGGCTACCACTCTGAGTGCTGGTCCTTAAAAAAAGAAAACACATCTTTCTTCTCTCTCCCATCTAGCTTCTCTCTCCTAACCCTTTTCCCAAGTTCTGGAGTGCGTAATACATTGCATAAGTAGGAGTCATCGCCTAAGTACCGATCCTACAAAAAAAATGTCATATAGAACTCCTTCTGTCCTGAAAAATATTGTCAGGAAATGGAAATTTTTCAATTTCTCTCTTAGTGTGTAAAGAAATTTTTGATTTTTGACACATCACACAATAGATGATCACACAAAATGCCGACGTATTAATTTGACTGACGATATAGATCCAGGATGAGATAAGTTGTGCACAATATTAAAACCTTCTGCCGAAATTTGAACCTGGTATTTTAATTTTTTTTTTAAATCAAACTATGATCTGAAGATAAAAACAAATGTTGTATTTCCTCACCATGATGCTGATCCGTAGCTAAATCCTCATAGATGATTATTAACGGCATTTGAATTGTTTCAAGCGTTGATAAATTATCTGCAGTTACGTTCTATCGGCCTATTACGTGCACTAATTTTGTAGTATTGCAATCCAATATGATTCAATTTACGGACTTGTCTAAGTGAGGCTTTTTCTGGGCGCTTCTAGGAAATATTTAAAATATTTTAAGATACACTATGCATCTTGTAATGACTTTGACCAATAGTTCCAATGGAACGATGAAAACGTAAAATAAATTGCCATACGAATTGACAATCATCTTCTTGTTTTGAAGACGGTAAACAATTTCGAATTTCGGCCACTAGGCGATTTTCTAGTACATATTTGTAAAACATAGTAAAAAAAATCAAACATGGAAAAGGCTAAGAAATATAGAATAAAAATATTTAGAAGAAAGAGCTTCCTAAGGAACTCAAAACGTCGAGATAAATAATTCATTTGCGAAAACCGTTACGAAATCTGTATCTGTATCTTTCAATATTTATTTAATTTCGTAAGATAAAAAACATCTTTTATCTGCAATATTGTATCTACAAAAATATGTATCTATAAATGTGTTAAACATTTACACAGCAACAAGTCCCTTTTAGTAATGTTACTGAAATCAATAAACTAAAATATTGGTGACATTGATATTTCAACTGATAAAAATATTTTATTATGCATCATAAAAAAACAGCTTTAAAATTATTTGCCAATAATACCTTGCATTTGACCCAAAATCGATTAACCAATTTGAGTTGTTTTGAAATACATAGGTATATTATTAACCAATTAGCTGCCAGAAACAAATATGTATGTACATATGTATATCATTTTTTATTTGCAATTTTTATTTTGAGTCATGTGTTATGCGTATTGAAACCATTGAAAAAAAGTTTAGTTCATACATATATTTTTTTGTTTTAATAAATTAACATTTCAGCAATGACTTCGTTTTTCAATCAAAAACTTGAATGAACGTGTCTGCATTTGAAGAAGCGAAACACAAAGTGCGCTGTAAGTAGTAACTAGGCTTAAAATTTTTAAGCCAGTAATATGGTATGGTTTTTGTTGAAGTAGAGAAATCTAATCTATGCATAGCACTTTGGCACTATTACATAGATACATACATACATACATACATATACATTTTCTTTAACTTTATTGGGATTGGAGATTTTGTGGTACTGAAGCGAAAATTAAAGTTTCTAATTACAAGGAAAAAACTTTTTATTATTTTTTTTAAATCTCCTGTGTTGGTAATCGTGGTCCCTACAGAAAAATTAAGTTCACACCAAATAATAAAATTATTCGCCTTTTTTGTAAAAAATTAAATTAAAAAACAATTTTGCCAATTTTCAATGCAGTAAAGCACGAAGGAAAAGCATTGATTGAGATGATGATGTATGGTTTGGCTTCAAGGCATTCAACGTAAAGTTGAAAGGTTTCAACTTTAGTTAAAGGGTAAGTTTCTTTTTATTGTACAGTGTAATTGCAATTTATTTTTTTCCAAATCTATACATACATACATACATATGTATGTATTTACTTATGCACAGAAATTTCGACCTCGAACTGATTATTTTACAAATAGTCTCTGTGAAGTTACGAACAATAGACAGAAAATAGTGAATTTTCAAACCAATAATAAAAATCGTTTGATTACAGCTGGCGTGATTACCAGGGAGATCTAAACAGACAATAACACCCAATCCACATGATGACTTTTGCGACGTCGTTTTTACCGAATTCCCTTTTGAAGTTGCTACCAAAATCTTTGTGTGTTCAGACGATGTCTTTTAGTTTCATGTATTTTTTCCCATGTTTGTTTTGAAATAATGTAAGTAACAAAGATAAATAACAAAAGTAAGAAAAATTATGAAAAGTAACAAAGAGAAATGGAAGAAAAGTCTTGAAAAACACAAATCAAGACTTTTTGTTTACCCCTCTTTCTTCCCTACACCGCTCACCAACAAGCAAAAAGAGACGTCGAAAAAGCGACGTCGCAAAAGTCATCATGTAAATTGGGTGTAACTCTGATGGTGAGACTGTGGTTGATTTTGAAAACATCAAGCAACAATCAGTTCAACATTCTGTTTATTTTAAAGTTTTACGGCCGTATTCATAAAAAAATATTATTGTAGGTTTATAGAGTACAATAGCTATCGTAGACTTTTCGTTTTATTAATGATTAATAAAAATTGGTATTCATAAAGGAACAATATCAGTTTTATAGCTGTTGAACGATTGTAGCGACTTTTTGTGAATGTATGGCAACTCTCTTTTTATGTGGTTGTCATTTAGTTCTTAGTGATGCTTTAAACCACTGTTTGCTAAACCCGATAATCAAGTAGATATCAGGTTTTCTATAAATTATTTAAAAAATTTAATGAAAAATATATGTTTGCAAAATAAGAAATATAAAAAATGAGTTTGCGAACAATTTTAAATGAAAATCAATAAAGAAACTGTTACCATTTAAAAATTTTTGTGATATACGGTAGCAAAGGTAACCGAATAATGAGTTTGTTTACCTTTAATTTACATCACTGCTATAATTCGTCAGAATTTTATTTTATTTCTTTGATTTGTGCTTCAAGTAAACGTACATATGTATTTATAATTTGTGTAATTAAAATGGATGCAACTAATAACAAACAAGAAGTTTCAGAAAATGAAATGGAAAACATGGTAAATATTATTAATACATGCTACATATCTACACACTTATATACATACATATATGTATGTATGTATGTCACCATATTTTATATTTACTTGAATATAATGCAAAATGTCACTTTATTTTTGGTTTAAAGAAGGGCAAATCCAACAATAAATTTTTTGACTTTACTGATGGTTTACTGAAGGTTTAATAAAATTTTTTCGTTTATGAATACAACTTTAACAATTTTGGCTGATAAACCGCCAATAAATCTGAAATAAATTTTTATGAATACGGCTGTTAGTTAATACAACCTTCTGTAATTTTCTTTTTAATAAAAATAAATAATTAAATTATATTTTATTTTTGTCAAAGCGCTTGTAGTACCTGAGGTAGGGTATCAATAGAGAGAGAGAGAGTATGTGCATAGTATATAAAACACATTTGACATAATTATTTATGGCTAACACGTTTTTTCTAGGTCTAACGTGTTTTGAAATTTATGTCGAGACAGAAAAGATAGCAAGGCAGTAAATTTCTATTGATATTGTTAAATTTCTATTTGATTTAAAAGCTGTTGCGAAAATAATACGTTTGTTGACTACAACAGCAACAACATTAACAACATAGCCAGCGTCAGCCACACTTTAAGCGTGATTATAATCATAATTATGATCATGATGATGATGTCTGCCTGCAATGGGTTAAAGAGGCGAACACACAAACAAACAAACAAACTTGTGTTTAAACTACAACCGAAGAGCTATTTCCTTGGTTGGAATGGCCTGTATATGCATTTGTATGTATGTACTTGCATGTATATATGTATATATATACGAGTAAATTTGTATGTTAAAGAGTTGGTGATGGGTACACAGCACTTAAAACTTGCTTACTTACATACGAGTATTGGCTGTTATAATTTTTTTTATTCATTAAAGAGTTTGGTGAGACCCATTGGACATCCAAGATAGTAGACATAATTTAAACGTACATTGGGGAACAGTAAACCAACGGACAGTGCACGAGTTGTTATAATAAATAAAAAAGACAATTTCAATTTTCTTTTGTAACTGTCAAAATAAAGCCAATTGTTATACCTACATACATATGTATGTATGTATATGTATTCGGTTTGTTGAATTACAAAATGTGTGTTAATGAAGAAAAATATACCAATAATAAATAATAAGCAACAAGAGGAATTTAATTCTCCTCTATACAGAAATTAAAAAAGTAAAATTGATGAAAAATAAAAAATTGGTATCTATTTGATATGAAATATTTTTGAAAAATTAGTGAAGAGAAGTAGTGCGATCAAATTTTATAAATTAAATTATAATTAAGTAAAAGCTTCGACATTTTTTATTGAACATATAAAAAAAATTGTATGGTATTTAAAGTGTTTTGTTCTCTTCCTGTTAACAAAAGTTTTCACTTTTAGCCTTTTACAGTCGCCTACCAAAGTGATTAGATAATACATAATTAAGGTACTTATGTTCTGTTTGCTGTACTGTGAGCATAAACATAAACAGCTGAATTTTTGCGGTAAACAAAATTATTTGTTAACAAAACAAAATGTTGCCAATGTGAATATAGTGTGACTACTTGAAGGCAATTTACGAAAAATCAAATCTAAAGTATTTTAAAAATATTTCAGTGGAGGCAGGACAATGAAGCTTTAAAATTCAAAATAAATAAATAAGCAGGAAAAAGAACAACATTATTTTTCTACGTATCATCATTATTGCGACAAGAGTTGTTCGCGATAAATTACAAACATTTTTAATAATTTTAATAAAAACGTTTCGCTAAATTTTTAATATGTGCAAAAAATTGTGTAAAAATGGCAGAATAGCGCAAAAGCTTCTGCAATACTGATTAAAAGATGCCAAATAAACATAATAACTTTTCATATATAGGAAATAAATTTACTGGATCCCAGTGTCTGGGCACTGGGATGACACCATTTGCTGTGCAATTTACCTTCAAAAATTAATGTTCGTACAGCTATGTGTCAGCTACTTGCATGACACCCTGCTGGTGGGACAATGTTTGTATAGTTGTGCGTCACGCGCTGGAATGACGAATTACTTAACCGTCATACCGTCACGGTATCTCCTAGCATAGATCCCGCTAACACCTAGCGGGATGACGAATTTGTATCGGAAAACAAGTATCATGACGGTTTGTCAAATGTCTCTCAGTCTTTCAAAAAAATCCTTTAACAAAAAAGAGCATTCTGTTTCTAATATCAGTTTTAAAAATTACACCACGACAAAAACAAAACATCGCAAAATTTTTTAAACCCCAATTATGTATTTTAATAAAAAAATCAAAAAATTTATAAGGAATATAAAAACTTCCTAACATCGCGGTAATTGCAAAATCGGAAACTGCCGCCAAAGTTGCCAAGAACGAAAAAAATTGCTAAATGTATTACGAAACCTGAGCCGAATTGATGTTGACAATCAAACAAATCGGCGTTGGCTCAAACTTGATTACGAAAACTGGATTGAGGGTGAAAGTAATTGTTTTAATGCAATTAAAAATATTACTTTAAAATGTTTGTTAAAAACTCCATTTATGTTTTTTGATAAATATTTCTAATATTTTGCTAAGGGAAATGTTTGTTCAAGTGTGACCATAAGAAAAACATGTTTGTTGAAACCAAAATAAGCAAATAAATGTGCTTAGTGTGATCGTAAAACAAATTTCTTATTGATTTGAAAAACTTTTATTGAAATATTGAAAAGCAAATATTTCAAGTCACGTGATGATCGTACATATATGTAGTTATTCATTAAAAATTTTTAAAAGGCAAATAAATATCTCGTACATATGTATGTATGTAATCATAAAACTAAATAAAAAACAAACACATATTTCAGATAATTAAATCCTTCTTCACAATGAGACTGGAATCTACTTTTGAAACGAAAAAATCTGGAATTATGTTTGTTTCTTAAGTCTATTGTTTTTTGAAGTGAAAACTTCTTTTTTGTATAGTCTGTGTATGATGACTATACAGTGTTGCCGCTTTGGGAATTTTTTAAATTTCCAGTGTTGCCACCTTTCCGCGAAAATTGTCCGGAATTTTGAGTGGATTTTTGTTCAAATTTTTGGAAATTCTTGGACCGATCTTCCTGAAATTTTCACAGTATTTAACTGGAACTCTCGGATGAATTATAGGCTATATGAAGTTTTGATTGGACAAAGAGGCGTGGCACCGCCGATATAACCCAAAAATTTAAATCGCCATATTTTGGGCATTTTTTTGACCTACGTCGATGATATTTGGTACATATGGTATTGGCATAATTTGGAATACGTACCAGGCGAAAAGTGGGTGGAACCACGACCCTTTTTAGGAAAACCAAACCCTTGGACCGATCTTTCTGAAATTTTCACAGCATTTTACTGTGACTCTGGAAGGAATAATAGGCTATATGAAGTTTTGATTGAACAAAGAGCCGTGGCACCGCCTATATAACCCAAAAAGTTAAATCGCCATATATTGGGCATTTTTTGACCTACGTCGATGATATTTGGTACATATGGTATTGGCATAATTAGGAATACGTACCAGGAGAAAAGTGGGTGGAACAACGCCCCTTTTTTGGAAAAACAAACCCTTGGACCGATCTTCCTGAAATTTTCACAGCATGTTACTGTGACTCTGGAAGGAATGATAGGTTATATGAAGTTTTGATTGGACAAAGAGGCGTGGCACCGCTCATATAACCCAAAAATTTAAATCGCCATATTTTGGGCATTTTTTGACCTACGTCGATGATATTTGATTCATATGGTATTGGCATAATTAGGAATACGTGCCAGGAGAAAAGTGGGTGGGACCACGCCCCTTTTTAGGAAAATTAAAAACCGTAATATAGTCTTAACTACTGGACCGATCGTCATTAAATTTTCACAATAGGATATATAAATACTTTTAATTTTATTTTATAACGAGGGTGTAGCGAAGCACACCGGGATAAGCTAGTATGTACATAAAAGAAAGTCGTGTTAGTTACACTATTTATAACTCAAGAACAGCTGAATAGATTTGGCTGAAAATTGGTGGGCAGGTAGCTTAGAACCAGGAGAAGGACATAGGATACTAAGGTAAGGAAGGCACTTATCACCTGGGGGACTAGGGTGCCCTTCTTTGTATTGGGCACTTTCAGTATAGCTAGAAAACTGAAATTGAAATTGCATAAGTTGATAAAAAAAATGCTATGCAATAGCTTTACCGCGGCAGTCCCCGAGTGCCACACTTCTTTTTTTTTAATTTAATTAATGATCGTGAAGTAAATAAAGAAATTAATTACAAAATAATATTTTTTAGCATATGCTAAATCTTTTATTGCAAAATTTGTATTTCATCGAGAGCGTGCGTGCAAAATTATTCCCGTCGTGCGTGAAACTACGTGATTAAACCTATTGCGTTCGTGAGCGTGCGTCATCGTGAAAGTTTTAAATCATGCCGTGCGTGAAAAATATTTATGGTTCGTGATCGTGAGAGTAAATTTACTCACGCGCACATCTCTAGATTTTAGTACATACTATTCATAAGTGCAAATTTATTATGCTTGCAAATGCATATGCAAATGTATTATATATGTATATGCATATCAAGTACACAAATATACATATGCAATCATGATAAAATGAATATAAGGTATATGCATAAATACAAAAACAACCAACTCTATCTATTTTGTTTGTAGAAAATTGATTTCGGAAGTAAAATTATAAATATGTATGTATGTATGTATGTGTGTATGTTTCATAATGTGACAAAAATAAAAATAAATAATATTTACTCAAATAAGAAAAATAAACGAAAAAAAACATTTGCTATGAAATTTTTTCTGAAGATTTTAGTTTGATTTCATCTTAGGGAACTTTAAAAAAGGTTCCTTTACAATAGCTCTAATCTTTTTTATATATTACACCTATTTTGCACAAATGCAAACTCATATTTATTTTGTATTCATTTTCAAAAATTTTACTATTCATTTTTAAATTTTTCATAAAAGAAAATTTTAAGCTATTGCATAGCTTTTATCGCGGGCTTTGAGCGCGGCGACCGAATCAAGAAATTCCCTAAAATTTCCCACAAAATTTCCTAAGACTAGTTCCACAAATATTAGCTAGTATTATTGCTGGCAGTTGTGGATTGTGGGTACTATCTTTACTAGTTGTTGTTTCGTACCAGCAGCGCTCTTGCTTGTAATGTTGTGTTTGGCAATGCTGTTCAGCTAATGGGAGTATTATTTTTAAGTATTTGAATCGCCCAATGTATGTTAACTAATCAGCCTAGTTAACAACCACCCAGAGAAGTGCTGCCAAGTTCTTGTTTTATCCTGCTGCCATCTTGTTTAATTCGCCTTGGGTGTATCCATAGCGTTATATCCGCCTCATAATTATTTTTGTTGTTGGATGGCAGATGGGGCTATGTCCGCCTCTTGCAGGAGAATCGTCGTCGTTCGTATTTCAAACAGGGGGTTTATTCTGGATTGCGATGCGATAGCAAATGCGGTGCGAAAGCTATCTAATTTACATTGTTTTCGCATCGCATTAGCTTTCGCATCGCAATCCAGAATAACCCACCAGAACAAAATTATTGTTTGGTATTTTTTCATCGGCGGTCATCGTCACACACTTACAATACATTCGCTTTTTTTACATAACCAGTGTAGCTAGGTGTGGGGATTTCTCCTCAAATTGGGGATTTAAGCTGGTTTTTGTGGACAGATTATCGTGGGGAGGGATTTGGGGATTTTTCATTTTCAGTAAGCCTATTATCCATTTTGCTTTATTTTACCATTTTCTTTCATACATATGTATATTTATATATGTATATGTTAATGTATCTTGGCGTTTTTCTTCTCTATATTTCGATTATTTCAAGGCGATGGTATTGAGGATGTAGGTTTTTATAACAATTTATATAAGGAAAGTAATTTGGTTGTTGCTAAAATTGATGTTGGTATAGAATGTTCAAAGGAATTAGAAGCAAAAGGAGTTCAAACAAATTTTTTTAGATTATTTAACTGTACTAGCAAGAGAAATGCTTAAAATATTCACTGAGAGTATGGAAAATTTTGAGTTATTTTTAAATTTACAACTCGAAAGCATAGAAAAAAGAATAAATTTGATTCTGTGTATGGAATTTTAAAATATTCTATGGATTGAAAAGTTCCATTGAGCACATACGAATGCATTAACTTAAATAAATGTATGTATGTAATAAAATTAATAAAAAAAATGCTTTTTATGATGCTTAATATACATACATACATATCTTTATATGGGACACCGGAGGCGCCACAACACTGCCTTAAAAAAAATTAACATAACGCGCAAAGCAGAGTTGTGAAAGAGTTAAGTCTTCAAAATTTTCAACATCTATCTTCTCTACCCTATCCCTCTCCCTGAGTTCCGGCACAGTGCACTGCATACGTAGGGGTCATCCCCTGAGTGCTGGTCCTAAGTAAAAAAAAAAAATTGGGGATTTCCAGTTTTAAAATGGGGATTTTTGGGGACAACACTCTTCAATTTGGTGACATTAGCCAATACTTAACTGGCTACACTGATGATAGCAGTCAATGAATGAGGTTCTTTGTCGCTTTATTTTAGAATTTGCAACAACAAAACACATGCAAAAGAGGGCAAGAAAATATTTATTTTTTTTAGTCTCTTTATTTGTTATTCATAGTAGGTACACTGTGAAAATTTTAATTCCTCAGGATGTGGAATGTTGAGTGGGAAGAAGCTTTTTTATATATATATTTTTTAATGGAAAATTTTTTTAATTATGTAAATTCATTCATTCGTCCATAAACGCGTTAAACCAATCCAGTGTGTATGCATACAAACTTTTAATATGATGTTAAGCTACGGTAAAAAAATAAATGTAACAATCAATTTCTACAAGTGTAAAAACACCAATACATTGATATTTCCTACATGTTCTCTTTATGACAAAGGGTGATATAGATGTATGTACATACATATGTATGCATGGGTGCACATTGGCTCTTACATTACATCAACATTTAGCTTACATCTACAATGGTCGGCTAAATATGCTTTTACACATTTTTGTTCAGAAAACACCATTAAATAACCATATATCCCCTACAATAATAAATACAGTCATATTTGTTCCGTATACCTATTAGTTCCTCATATTAGTAAGCATATGACACAGAAGTACGTACATATGTACTATGTACTTATATATTTTCATATCAAAACAGACATGATAGCACAGCTCATTTCATTTTTAACAATATTTCCAAAATTTGAAAGTAAGAAATCCCTATAAGCGAAAAAAAAACAAATTAATTGTCAAAAAAATACAAACATTCATACATACTCATAATGGATACCCTGCAGTCTGCGTAGCTAGCGAATGTCTAGCTATTACGCTAACTATCAGTCATTACCACTAACTACCACCCTAACTATTAGCAATGCACTCGACTGACGATTTTAACATGGGGATTAAGGTGGATGCAGTGGCGAATTCACGCGAATTTATACATTACCCACACAGTCAAATTTGTTACATATTTTCCCGCGCCATTTTAATTTAATTTTCGTGCAAAAAGCAAATTCATTACGACTACAATAATTCAACAACAAAGCAAACAACAGGCATTTTGTTTGTGGGTAACTTTCGAATTCATTACCTACACTGTCAAAATTCTCCACGCATAAAAAATTACATTAATTACATTACAATTTGGCGTTTGCCTCAACAAATATATACATATGTAAATATATAACTTTTTATTAATACCTTCAATGTCAGTCATTTTTCATTTAATTTTTCTTTTTAATAACTTTTGTTGTCTATCTTTTGCGGTATTAAAATATTTTTTAATAAGCTCATCTATGATTTGGTAGTTTGTCTGGCTATAATTATTGGTGGATGAAGCTGAAATTTTTTGGAAAATTTAGTATTTGGTATTAGGTTTTTTATGAGGTTACAATGTACCTTTAAGAATTTGAATAAATTCAAAATATTTCACGGCTATGTGTTTGCATTTGTCCAGGAAAATTTAGAAGCGAAACTGTCATTGCCGCATATTAATTTAAAATTTTCAAAAACATATTTTTTTAGGTCGTCATTTCATTGGCTGCTTATTGAACTTTGTTGTCTATTAAAAAGAAGAAGAAATAAGATTTGTAACAGCAAATCTTTTATGCCTACATAATTGAGAATTTTAAGTTAGCGCTACTCTCTCAATAAATTAAAACTTTTGTAATCTTACCTGACACCTGTTATTGAATAAATTGGGTAGGCGCGTTTACTGTAGGTACCTCCGTATAGACTAAAACTTCTTTCTCTATTAGATGTGAGAACGAAATGATAAAGGTTACGTCAAGGCAAATTCATAACAGGTAGTGTTAATACTATAACAAGTACAACATTAAAGCAACAACAAGAAAAAAGTAGATCAGCTGTGTTTTCAGCTTCACCTGTTATGAATTCGCCTTGGGTTACGTTTTGTATCTAATTAATTACTTTAGACCCAGTCTACACATGCAATTTTTGTTTCAGCAATTTTCCTAAATTCTGTTTTGTGAATTGCATTCGTGTCTACATGACAAAATGATTGTTTTGGAATTTTAGCTTGAAAATCTATATATGTATATAAAGCTAAGGTGAATTGCATATAAAAAGAAAATTTCAGAGTATATGAAACTCTGTACCAATTTCCACCTTCGTTTTGTTTTTAAAAGAAAAAGGAAGAATTGCTGCAACAAAAATTGCTATATATAGACGAGGCCTTACCGTAATCAAATTGATTGCAATTGTTCATCTTGCAGCAATGGTATAAATGTGTGATTCAAAATTGATTCTAAATGAAAATGCAAATATTTAAAATTAAAGTTTGAAATGTTAAATTTAACTTCATTTGGTGTTCAATATTTTTAAAATTTCATTTTCAATTTGAAGGTTTTGTATTTCCTTAGCGACAACATTAATTTCTTCCTCTTCTAAAACAAATTTCTTTATGTTATACCCTTTTACTATGCACGTCAATAACAACACCTTTAGTATGCATGTCGAGAGCAACTCTGTTGCTATTCATTGTAAGCTTCACGTTCATAATTACCATTAACATGTGCTAGTACTTATGTTTGTACCTTTCATTCCTTACTTGCAATTCGTACGTACAACACCTTCTTATATTATTTAAATTAGTTTTAAATTATAATAAATGAATTTTGATAATTGAATTATAAAAGGTTCGTTAGTGTTTTATTACCCACTCACGGCTATAATAAATTGGCGACGAGAGAAAAAACCTAAGGAAAAAAAAAACATTTTGTTAACACATTATTAAATTGCACATAACAAAATGGACGCCAAGCAGTTCGAGAAACTTCTAGAAATGCAAATGAAGATGCTCGAACAAATGAGGATGGCGGCAAACAATACAACAACGCAAGTACAGAATCATACATCAAATACAATGTTGGTACCAAATTTTGACCAGTTTGATCCAGCTAAGGAGCCCTACAAAAATTATATTCAACGGTTTCAAAATTACATAGAGATGAAAGGCATTAACTCTAATAAAGAGTATTGTGTAAAACTTCTCCTAAATTCAATAGGGATAAATACGTTCAACACAATTACCGCATTAGCTGCACCGAAAACTCCAGCTGAATTAAATTATGACGATTTAATTAATATGCTGAAGAGTCATTTTTCACCTACAAAAAATATATTAGTGGCACAACACCGTTTCTTATCGAAATACCAGAATGAGCAACAATCAATAGCTGAATATATTGCAATGCTACGTGCAGAAATAAGCGAATGTAATTTTATATCCCCTTGTTCCTGTAAAATTTCAATTGCCGACATTTTCCTTCGTGCACAGTTTATACGTGGGGTCCGGGGCAACAATATCCGTGAGCAATTACTGCAGGCAAGCTCACTTAAGTTTGATGAAATAGTATCCAAAGCCTTAGCGCTTGAAGCCGCGAAAGTAGATGCCAGGGAACTTGCAGATACAACAGGCCCTTCTTCGAGCGTCACTACCGATATAAATAAAATTTCTAAATCTAGGAAAATTCAACAAAAACGTTCCAACAAACAGTCGAATCACAAAAAGATAAGTAATCGAGATTTAGGAATTGCGGGGCTATGTTTTTGCTGCGGGAGGAATAATCACCAGGCCAAAGAATGCCAAACAGACAAGACAAAATTGAAATGCTCAAGCTGCAAAAGAAACGGACACGTGAGCAAAGTATGTATAACCTCGTTAAGAACAAACTACGGAAATCGACCGCCAAATAAAATAAGCCAAATTCAAAACGTTGATAACGCAGAATATGGCGTATACAAAATAGTTGATGTTTATAAAAATAGTGCTCAAAATTCTAATACAGAGCGTTATTATGCATACATCCATGTAGAGGGGAAGCCAGTAAAATTCGAGGTCGACTCCGGTTCCGGCTTTACATTTCTTCCAAGGAAACAATTCAAAGAATTGAATCTGGGCAAGAAACTAGACCCCACAAGTTTGATTTTCCGGTCGTATACTCAGGACACATTTGTGCCAGATGGTAAAGTACGTGTAAAAATAAAGTTTAAGGGCGTGTCAACTTCAGACGAAATATACGTCGTTCCGGATACATGTGCAGCGTTAATAGGTAGGTCTTGGATTCGAAGACTCAATATTAACCTGACTGAACTAGATCAATTGGATTCAGGTAAGGAAGCAACAAATATTTTATACAATGATAACGTTGTCGAAAACATTATGGACGAATTTTCGGACGTTTTTGAAGAGAAAATTGGACGCATTCCAAATTATGAAGTATCTTTGGAATTAAGGGATAATTGTAGACCCATTTATACGAAAGAGCGTCAGATTCCCTACTCTTTAACAGAGCGTGTGAATAGGGAACTGGACAGTTTAGAAAGCGCAGGCATAATTTCCAAAGTTTCAAGCAGCGATTGGGGTTCACCTCTGGTTGTGATTCCAAAGGCAGATGGAGGGGTTCGCCTATGCGTAGACTATAAAGTCGGAGTTAATCAGCGGCTGGTAGACGCACATTACCCGGTTAGGAAAACGGAACATATTTTCAACAGTCTTCGTGACGCAAAATATTTTTGTCGATTAGACTTATACAAAGCCTACCTCCACCTCGCCGTTGATGAACCATCAAGTATCGTTCAAACCATTTCTACACATAAGGGAACGTACCGCATGAACCGGTTGTCTTTCGGTATTAAAACTGCACCTGCAGAATTTAATCGCATAATAGACCAAATCCTGCGCCAGGTATCTAACACCGAATACTATTTCGATGACATAATTATACATGGTAAATCGTTAGAGGAATGCAAGTCAAATTTGATGCGCTGTTTACAACAACTTAAAAAGTATAATTTACATTTGAACCGTTCAAAATGCTCATTTTTCAAAACAAAAATAGAATTTTTAGGCCATACCATCGAGCACAATAAAATTATAAAATCCGCTTCAAAAATTAAGGCCATTCTACAAATGCCAGAGCCTAAGACGGCTGACGACGTAAAACGGTTTTTAGGGATGGTCACGTACTATTCGCGATTTATACTAAATGTGTCTACAATAACAACGCCCTTGCGAAAACTACTACACAAAGATTCAAAGTTCAAATGGTCACCCGAATGTAAAAGAGCATTTAATAAATTAAAACAAGAAATTGCGAGCAATCGGGTGCTAATGCCTTACAATCCTGAGCTGCCACTTCAACTGGCGTGTGATGCAAGCCCAAGTGGAATAGCGGGGGTCTTGTCCCACTTAGTAGATGGGGAAGAGAAACCTATTTCTTTTGCATCTCGATCACTTACAAATGCGGAGCAAAATTATTCCCAATTAGATAGAGAAGCATTAGCTATTTTTTATGCTGTTCAGCATTTTCACGAGTACCTATTTGGCCGGAAGTTTAAGCTTGTTACAGATAACCAACCACTGATGAGAATATTCCATCAGAACAACAAGCTACCACAGATGACATCATCTCGGTTGCAAAGGTATGCCGCATTCTTAAGTGGTTACAATTACGAAATTGTTCACAAAAATGGTCAAGAAAACGTCATTGCCGATTGTTTTTCGAGGGCACCAGCTATTTCGAATGAGGAATCTATAAATCCAATTGATTATGAAGTACATCAACTATGTAGTATTTCTCTTAACCAAATTTGTTCAGAAAAATTAAGTTTCAAAAGAATTCAAGAAGAAACACAAAAAGATGAAGCACTTTCTAAACTACTGCATGAGTTACGTCACAACGCAGCAGCTGATTCTGAATTTACCATTAATGGAAACGTTTTATTTAAAGGGCAACGAATAATAATACCAAACTCTCTACAAGATGCTGTTTTACAGGAGCTTCACTACACCCACATAGGAACTACAAAGATGAAACAATTAGCTAGGCGTTACGTGTATTGGAAAGGAATCGATAAAGATGTTGAGAAATTCGTTCGCGCTTGTACAGAGTGCGCCTCTACCAAGAACAGTCCTGCAAAAGCGCCACTTCATCCCTGGGAAGAGCCAGACTACAACTGGGAGCGTATACATATTGATTACGCTGGGCCGTATCAAGGTCATTATTTCTTAATTATTGTGGATGCTAAGTCCAAATGGATAGAAGTGGGAATATGTACAGCAGCGCCCTCATCATCATCAACAATTGAAGTTCTGTCAAATACCTTTGCAAGGAACGGATATCCAGACGTAATGGTATCTGACAACGCAACAATTTTTAAAAGCGATAAATTTTCAGCGTTTTGCCAAGAGTGTGGCGTATTCCAAAAATTCATCGCTCCTGGACACCCAGCTACAAACGGTCTAGCGGAAAGAAGTATCCAAACACTCAAGAAGAAGCTAGCAGCCATGGCCAATGACTCATCATCCATACAGAAGAAAATAAGAGATATCCTTTTTAGATACAGAACCACGCCATTAAAAAATGGTAAAACACCTTCAGAGTTATTCTTAGGCCGACAAATTCGGTCACGTTTAGATATTTTAAAACCTCCAAAGATATCAATTAATGAACACGATCATATTCCGTCAAGACAGTTAAGTGTGGGAGAAAGGTTTCAAGCCCGTTACTACACTCCCAACAAATCGTTATGGAAACTTGGCACAATATGCAAAATGGTTGGCCGTCTTCATTATATTGTAAAATTAGATGATGGATACATTTTCAAGAGACATATAAACCAGCTAGTGAAATTCCAAACGCAAGTTGAGCCTGCAAGCGATGTCCAACGAGGGCAAGAGCAAGTGATGCCACAGCAATTAGTGATGTTCAATCCTAGTAATGTCAACCACCATACTGGAAATGTGCCAGCAATGATTCAAACTCAAGAGCCATCAAATAGAGACGAAGGGTCCACCCAACCTCCGCAAGAATCTGGAAGACCACCGTTAAATCAATCACCGAGTGCAACCCGGTCATCAATCCGGCAACGTAAGACTCCAAGGCATTTATCAGAATATGTTTTGGACTAGACTCATCCGAGTCGTAAGGATACTTTCAAGTGTGGGAGAACTGTTATACCCTTTTACTATGCACGTCAATAACAACACCTTTAGTATGCATGTCGAGAGCAACTCTGTTGCTATTCATTGTAAGCTTCACGTTCATAATTACCATTAACATGTGCTAGTACTTATGTTTGTACCTTTCATTCCTTACTTGCAATTCGTACGTACAACACCTTCTTATATTATTTAAATTAGTTTTAAATTATAATAAATGAATTTTGATAATTGAATTATAAAAGGTTCGTTAGTGTTTTATTACCCACTCACGGCTATAATACTTTATAAAATATTTCTTATTGTTGGCGCAGCAACAATTGTCTGGTGGATGGATGGACAATTTAAAATTTTTGCATATTACAACTTTAAAATTGTTTTTGTTGAAGCGTTCCTTAAGAAGAGGATATTTTTTCTCAGGAGCTGTTTTTTTAATCATTGAACTTTTTTCAATTATTCTATTTGATATTTGTGATAGAACGCAAGAACCTTTTTTAACAAATTTTTTAATATTATAAATATAATTCATATGAAAAGTAATATTATCAGGCTCAAGTTCATTTTTATTGAATTAATGAAAATTAAAAATTACTAAGGCCCAAATTCACAGTCATTAGTTAGCTAATAGCAATAGTTTAACTAATAATATATGATTCACAGCTTCTAGTTTAACATTAGTTAAACCATCAAACGTCATTGGTTAACTAATAGTTAGACAACAGCTGATTCGTTGGAATTTATTATTAGTATTTTTGTTTTGGGAAAAATTTTAGATATGACATGTGAAATTGAAAACGCGGAGTTCGATATTGAAAGTGACACTGATACTGATAATACGCGGAATATTGTTGCTGAGCGTCGCCAACGTAAGCTAAAAAGATTTTATGGAAAGATTCCGTCTTAGCAAGTAGGTGGCGTGGCAAGTTCTTGAATGTATACGCCATTTTTTAAGAAATAATACATCAAATGTAAACAAAAACCATATGCTATAACGGAATTGCTAGTACTGAAAGTTGATAGTTTGATAGGGTTACCATTTTTTGTTCCTATTAAGAGTGTTGGTTAAATAATACACTGTGAATATGAAGTATTAGTTAAACAATAGTTATCATTTTAGTATACTAATAGCTAACTAATTTGGCCCTAAGAGTTTTTTTATGTAAGTTCGAATAATTATTACGTTTATTCGTAATAATAATAATATAAAAATATAAAAATAATTCTCATATTTAAACGCACTAAAATTATTTAATGATCCATATTGCAAAACATCAGAACACAAATGAGATAGGCTATGGCAATTATAAGTCAAATATTCTTGTCCGTATAAATCTGTAAAATTGGCTATGAATTCTTCAATCATGCCTTTAGCGATATTATTATATTTTAAGCCCAAGAAAGGATCAGAAAGAATTCTTATAGCAAAATGTAGCTTGCAAAAATGTGTATACCGTTCTTCAAGTTTATTTTTTAGCACGTAAGGTCCGCTGTATAACAAAAAAGAACAAAATTCTGCAGCTTTCTTGCATCTATCCAGCTGATCGAGACTTCTTGGTTTTCGGGAGAACTCTGCAGAATATTGTTTACTTAGTAAAAAGTTATCGCTAGAAAAGCTTTTTATTTTTTCTTTACACAAACAAAAATTTGTACATACCAAAGCTTTAATAGTTGACGAGTAATGCCCAGACAAACACAATGCATATAGTCAATGGGAAATTGGTTAACACAATCAATGTCTATTGTTTCAAGCAGCAGTTTGTCTAAAATAACATGATGTTCCTTTTGCGTTCTTTCTTCGAATGATGCACGAGTTCTTAGATTTTCTTCTTTAGATGGAACTGTTATACGCCTTTTGTAAACTTCACCTCTCTGTGTGCATTTTGAACAACTATAAAAGCCTGAATGGCTTTTTATGTTAAGCAGAAATGCTCGAGCGGGAAGATCACACACAAAAACACCAATAGAAACTGGAAATACAATTTCATTATAAAAAATCCTTCGTTCCAAAGAACTTTCAATTCATTGACCAGTAGTTCCAAAAACATGTTAGATTTTTCTGGTTTTGTTTTTTTACTTTGCAAACCATTGATATCAGAATTTATCCAACATCCAACTAAATGGACGTCAGTAAATCCAGAAATACTCATCATAATTGACCATGCAATTTGCTTTGAAGAAGAAAATATTTGCATTCCATCAATACCAATGCTTAAATTTAAATTTCTAATTTCAGTATTTTCATTTTTAAAATCAAAATCTGTTAAAGCATTTTCAGGCCGTAATGAAAGTATGATCCTCTGCCCATGCTTACAATATTTGTGTGTCTAGGTGTTCCTCGCAATGTTCTAATATCACACGGCAAAGCATAACCTTCTGCCCTTAATTTTCGTAATACTTCGTTGCTTGCAACAGTTGATACTCCAAGATGCAAGAAAATTGTTCAATGATTCTCTATGTTCCGTAGTTTTGCATTCATTTGTGGTTTTTGGAGAATTTATTCTATGGTTATTGTTGGGATTAACCGGCAAGGTTTCAACTTTTTCGTTTTCAACGCTTTCAATAATTTTAGTTTTCTGATTGTTGTCATCATAATTTTTTCTTTTTTTAACATTTTGCTCTCATTTGTTAACTTCTTTATTTAAAATAGATTTAAGTAAATAATTTGCATCTTTTTTATACTTTTACGTGCAGCCTGCCGAGACATTCTTTTTGTTTATACAGCGGGACACATGTTAAACACTACATTTAACTAACTATTAACTACATATAAACTGATTTTTCCTTACTTACTAATTAAATTTTTTAAACAATTTTTTTCTGGACACACTCAAATTATAAAATGCAACTGTAAACCAAAATGCAAACTTCTAAAAATCAAATATAACTACAGACATACATATGTATGTACATACATACATATGTAATACCGAAAAGTCTTAAACAATTCGTAACAACAAATTTGTTTTTAGAAATTCGAATTCGATAAGATAAGTCTGACATCAGAAAAAGTCGGATCTTTTGGTTTGGTGGGTATTTACATCCATATGTACATATGTATGTATGTAAGTAAGTATGTATATGTATGTAAATTGTCCAGATATGTACATACATTCATACATATGTACATATATATGTATGAATTGTATTAAAATAAAAACCTGTTGTATCTATGTATGTACATACATACATATGTACATACATATGTACATACATATGTATGTATGTACATATCACTTGCATGTGCTTGGCCTTGACCGATTAAACATAAACCTAAATAATACATACACACATATAATAATACATACATACATAGATATGTATGTAGGTATGTAAATTTATTTGTTTATTTTTATTGTCTGTGCACTATAGTTATTTAGTCTGCGTTCACACGTGAAATTTTTCTTTCAGGAAAGCGATAGTTTGTCGGTGAGAGGAGAGAGAAAAATGGTACCCGACACCATTCTTCTCTCCCCTCTCATCGACAAACAGCGTTACCGTTGTGCCCCTATAGGGGCACTTTGCCCCTTTTTGACTGCAAAACCCCTTTTTGGACCCCTTTAATTTAAATCTCCTTTTGGATCAATATGATTTATTTTGTGCCCCTTTTTGAACAAAAAAGAATACATTTTAGAAACAAGCATAGAAAATATTGATTTTTTTTATGTTTTACACATTAAAGATACTTTTAATATAGGTATGTATATTTATTGGCCATGAAGCCGAGCTAGAAATAAATACTAACGAGATCTCATGGAGTGATATTATGAATATTAAAAGCAAAATATTGCTTTTTTACCAAAAATTGTGTAGGGAAATTTTATCAAGAATTAATAGTAGCGATAAAAGACTGAAGTATTTAGATCCAGGTTTTATCAAATCAGTTGAGGACATTAATTACTTTGCAATTGTTTCTGTTTTTAGTGATATAATTAGTGAACCAGACGAATTTGTAACTGAGTTCAAGCTATTAGAAATCAAAGCGAATTTTAAAAGCTATGAAGCATTTTTAGAAATATCTAAGCCTGAATGAAACCTTTTGGCATGAAATAGGAAATTTAAAAAACTGTTTGGACGACAAATTATATCCAAACTTGTATAAATTTGCGTTATATATATTGACTTTGCCACATAGTAGTGCTTCTGCTGAACGTGTTTTTTTCGAAGTTAGCATTACTAAAAAATAAATTAACAAATAGACTGAAAGTAGACACTTGTCAGTCCTTGCTATCCGCCTTAAATTTGTTTCAAAGTGGCTTGGAAGATTGGATTCCTAGTGATGAACTTATTCAAAAATACAGAAGAACAGTTTCAAAAAAATAGGTATTGAGTGCAAAATTATATGATTATACATATATTTTAATTTGCTTATATCTTTTAATTTAATAATGAGATGTATAAAAAATTTACACAATTGTCTTTCTCTTGCAAATCGTATGTTTCATTTGTTATAAACATTAATGCTTTTCCTCTAAGAGAATAAATTTAGGTATCTGTGTATTATCCTTTAGAAAACTTAAGTACGTTTATACATATTGTTACCATGAACTATATTTTATTTTTCGTAGCTATATTTTTTTTTTCATAAAATGAATACATATATTTTCGAATTTTATATATATTTTTATTTTAAATTTATGTACATACTAGAGTTGTCAACCGATTAAGAATAATTCGATTAATCGATCAAACAAAACGAAACTCTTATTCGAATAATTTTAAAATGCCGATTTTCGAATAACGAATAAATCGATTAATTAATGTCAATTAATCGAACAACTTTTTTTTGTTTCAAATGCATACGTCAAAAATGTTTGTTTGTATAATATGAAACAAAGCGAGTACTTTATATCAACCAAATACATATTATTTTGGATGTTTGCAGTTGTTTGTCGAACTCTGCATTACCTACATAGTAGTCGTGCTATGTTTTGAATGAAACGTTAAAAAATTTTCAAGAATGGGGTTTTTTCACTCTCAGGTGAATAAATTAGAAATACACTAAAGCCAAAAAATTGAGCTCGTTTTGGAAGTATTCTACCAAGAACAAAAATGAAAAGAAAAACAAAGTCACATGTAACAAGTGTCCTAAAGTATACAAAATTGTTGGATCAACAACAAAAAAATTAATAATTCTTTTGCAACAGATTTACGAAAACGTATTAAAATAAGGGGCTGTGCACATATTACGTAACGCTCCAGGGGGGGGGGGGGGGGGGGGTTAAAGATTTGTTACTGATTAAAAATTTTGCACTGAAAAATTAGTAAAAAGCGTAACGAAGGGGGGGGTGGGGGGGGTATAAAATCTCTGAAAACAGCGTTACGTAATATGTGCACAGCCCCTAAGAATAAATGAGGGACGTATAAAATTTTTAAATACGTTAATAATATTTTTTAAATTCTGGAAATTTTCCGAGCATTGAAAGTTTTTTAAAATATTCTTAAAAAAGTGAAACTAAAGAATATGCAAATGAATTATACTCCAGATTATTTTATGTTGAAAGTAACCACAATAATTCAGATGAAAGTAATGATAAAGAAAATGTTACTAGTAATGAAATTAACAATCTTTTATACGAATTAAATAATTATATTAAAAGTATTAAAAATTCAAAATATAAAAAGACTTCAGCGAAATATTAGACGATATGGTATATTTGAAAAAATGTAAAAAAAGAACAGAAAAATTAGATAAACTATTTTATGCTCTTCTCACAATATCACCTACCTCGACAATTAGCGAAAGATTTATTTCAAAAACCAAAACCAAAAATCGTTTGAAAGCTAAACAATTTAGTCAACTTTTATTTGTAAAAGATGATTTCTTAAGAACAACCCAAATTGTCTGATTTCACAAAAAAAAAAAAAAAAAATTTGATATTTTTTGACTGAATGAAGCATGTTTATTTGAATTAATAGTTTTATGTATTTTTTTGTTAATAAAAATATTAACTATTTTATTTTTAAGTTTTTTGTATGAAATGTTTATTTTTGACAATAAATTTTTAAATCATTTTTTATTCGTTGTTCTCATCGATTAATCCAAAACTTTTTCAGCTTAAATCGTTTGATAGAACGAACAAAATCAATTATTTGAATTATTCGAACAAAGTTGAAAGGCGAATAATTGACAACTCTAGTACATACCATATCAGAAATTTTGTTTTCTCTTGCTTGTTTTTCGTTATATGTACATACATACATATATTTTATAAAAATACTTTTAATGAAAATGTTTGTTAACCTTTGTTTTTAGAAATGAAACGTGTTTATTTGCTTTATTTTTTCTTGTTTTTGAAGATGCCCATTTTTTTCATAGAAATCCCCTTTTTGTGACATACATAAGTATGTACATATGTATGTTTGTATGTATGTACATGCATACATGTGTATGTAATTCATAGCCTCCTTATTTTATTGACCAACGCAGAGCTAATAAAACCATTAGTAAAGCGAGTCCTTATAAATTGACAACACTGTTGAGAAAGTTCCGGAAGAAGTAATGAACAATTCATTAAGAAATGTCAATACATCGATCGCTGTTCTGTTTCGATGGTCCCCATCCGATTTATTTTCGTTTAGCAACATTAACATTATTTTAGATTCAATGAACGAAGACCCAGTTCAAGGTCTGCATTTCGTTGGTTCCAGTATACATACATACATACACATGTACATATACATATATAGTTTTTGTTTTGTTTTCAATTAAAAAATTTGTTTGAATTTGCGCATGTAACGAAATTAATAAAATAAACAAAATTTTATTATTAATTTAATTGAATTTATTTGTAATTAATTAATAATTTTGAGGGTGCAGCTTTCCGAAGTGGTTAGTGCATTGACTGCTAAGCAATAAAGGTATTCTCGACCAGTTTTGAATGTTATTTACAATTCTAGTGACTTTTTTGCCTGATTTTCTAAATTTTCTTTTACCATTTATTTTATTTGATTATTTTCTTTATTACTGTATTTTTATTTGAGGCTCTGATTTACTGTTTTTGCAATTTCTATGCAATTATCAATTTTCTTTATTAGTTTTTCAGCTTTGCTGTCAGCATATTAATTAAAAAAAAAAATACCTTTAGTTCTAAATTTTATAAACACTTAAAATCCAAAAGTTCGTAAATATCAAAAAAAAAGATAATGAAACTATTAACATAATTTAAATGTGTAATTATATGTATGTATAATAAATAGTACTAAATTTATTATGTATTTTTGCTTATTCAGTAAAATAAAAAAGGGCAGTTACGGTCTTTTCGATTTTAGGTGGCGATATTTAAATAATTTATTATTTATGTATTTAGCACGCGTACGTATGTATGTATGTAGATAGTCCCAGCTACCCTACAAAAATTTTATGAAAAAATTGATCATATTCGAGTCATTTATGACTCTTCTGCGCTATTAAAATAAGCATATATGAGCTCATTTTCGGATCATAAATGTTTGTTTTCTCGGGAGAAAATGGTTCCCTACCCGCGACTCTTCTTGGGGAGTCTTTTATTACCCGCTTTTCTGATCAGTTTCGAGTAATTTATGTCTCATATTTTGAATGATTTGCGAGTCTTTTTCGAGTCATTTGTAGTCGTATTTCTAATTATTTTCGAGTCTTTTGCGATTTATTTTTCAGTCCTATTTCTAATCGTTTGCGAATCTTTTATAAGTCGTTTTTTAGTCGTAATTCTGATCGTTTGCGAGTCTTTTTTGACTCTTTTTTTCAGTCATAATTGTAATCGATTACGAAAAGAAATATTTTTCGATTTAAATTATTAATTACTTCAGTTTATTAAAATTATATAAATTAAATTATTATTAAATTATATAATAAATAATAATATAAAAATGTTTAGTAAAAAAAATAACAGTAAGAAAAGGAATTGAATTTATAAAACAAGTAATAATAATAGTGGGATTCATAATTCGTCGTAAATTTTGTATAGTGTGTAATTATAACAGAATAGTGTTAGAAAAAAGTTTACACACCCGGTAGGCTTATTTTACAATTTGTTTTGTATTTTCAATTCGTTTGTTTGAGAAACAAACCGTCACGTGTTCGTCTTCGTTGGTTCGAAAATTGACGTTGAGTTATGTGACCATGTTTTGCACTCCCTGTTATCAAAAAACAATTTAGTTATTTTAACATGTTAAATAAAACAATTATTTTTATTACCTTCTGCAAGCCTGATGGTCCTTTTGGGAAATTCTGTGCCATAGAATATTTTTTTAATTTTTTTCAACTTTTAAGAAAATAACAAAAATAAATATGAAGTATGTATGTATACCTTTTTTGAAATTAGCTCTGCTTTAGGACTCTTAGGTTCTTTATTGTATTTAAAAGGAATTCGTATTAGGTCATTTGTTAACACTAAAATACCCAGATTTTGGCCAACTTCTAAGGCATTTCGAATGTTCTGTTCAATATTTTGATAACGCTCTTTAGGATTTTCTGATGACAAAATATATTTGATTTGTTCACAAACATTGTCATTTAGTATCACCTGAGTTTTAAAATACGAGTAATTTACATGTGTATGTATGTAAGTATGTATGTACATATGAAAAAGTTCTTACACAATTCTGGCTTTTGGTTAAGCGTCTCCAATATGTATGGAAATAGTAAAGAGCCCATGGTATCCTTTCTTAAATTTGTCATTTTAAAATATCTTACAAAAAATTTTAATTAATTCTTACAAGAAATAAAAATAAAAAATAAAATTTTATCGGTCTGAAGCAAAATTAAATTTAAAATTAATTAAATTAATATGACAAGAAAATCCGAAAATTTATTGAAACTTTTTTTCGTTTAATACAAATAAAAATAACAGAATTAAAATCAGTTTTTCATCATCTAGATGAGCAAAATATTATTCATAAATAACTTCAAAACATTCATATTTCAAACACCTGCATGATCCATATTCGATTGCTGTATGTTTTGTAATTGTATTTTCAATAAATTACTTTTTAAGCATAAGCACGAATCATTTTCAAGTCTTTTTTCAAGCGCGCAAGTGATTAATCAGTTTTTAATCGTCAAAAGTACGGTAGCAATTGGAAGATTCTTTTTTTCAAAAATCACCTTGATGAGTATTTTTGGCGTACATTTTGGTGATCAAAAACTGATTAATCACTTATACGCTTAAAAAACGACTCGAAAATGATTCGCGCCTTTGATTTAAAAGTGTTTGATTTAAAATGCAATAACAAATTATTTAGCAATCGCTAACTAATCAACCAGTAGTGCGATTCTCTATTCAATTTTAACGTCAATTGAATTGTTAAAAATTTTTAACAGCTAAATTAACGTCGATGTTATTCAGTAAGGATTTTAACAATATCGTTTAGCATTATATTCAATTATAACGTCGAATTTTTCAGTTAACATAACAGCAATATTTTTTTCATTGTTTATTCTTAAAGTTGTTGTTATTTTGAAATGTTCTAAAAATATATTTTCGTCAAATAAAAATGAGCGCACTCTCCTGTACACTATTCTGACTAAAAATTTATTGTTTAAATGTAATGATTTTTAACAAAAAATAAAGAGAGCACCCTCTCTTGTGCACTCTTCTGTATTAAAATTCATTGTTTTTTTAACAAATATGCCACCTTATTGAATTTTTTAACAATGTTGGTTATACTGACAGCCATACCTAAACAAGAGCGGAAAGCGGAACGTATTCTACCGCCTAGCGTTAACGCTGAAATACCATACCTAAGCAAGAGCGTCAACGCTTTGTCATAAAAACAGGGTTATTACAAAATATATAACAACCCTGATTATAATAGTATACTCATAACCTAATAATACATGCATCTATACAACAAACACAACAAAAAAATTCCTCTGAAGTCAAAAGTATAAATGTGTATGTGTGTATGTTTCAACCTGTGACAAAAATATATATAAAAATTATTCATTTTCAATTTAACACTTGAAATAAAAAACAAGTAATTTACAAGAATTGTCAGCTGGGCTTGTAAGACTACCTTATAGTCATTGAATCATGAGTGCTTGTCTTTTGCAGCTAACTTCACTATTAAACGCGCTGTCAAAATCGGATTTTGCAATTGCAAAATTTTGCCGCCGCGTTATTTCGGGATGCTCCATACAAATTGTATGGGCATGAAAACTTTTGACAGCTAAAAAACGCTTGCCGCTCTTGTTTAGGTATGGCTGTGAGTTACAGAATTGATGCATTGTTACCACAAGCAATAAATTGTGTTGGTAAAATTAACGTAACGTTTATTGTTAAAAGTTACAGAATCGCACTACAGGTGCTTAAAATGTGAGTAATTTATCCGTTACTTATTATCATATTTCACGCATCTACATATAAGACTTAAAACTGCTTGATCACACACAGATCATGCAGGCGTTTGAAATGTGAGTAGTTTTTGCTTTTTATGATCATATTTTGCGTAGATGAATGATTGAAAACTGTTTAATACTTTTTTCTTAATTCTAGAGGGAAAATTTTTGTGTATTGTTTAATAAATGTCTAAAAGTTTAATTTTTGTTCATTTACAAACCTTACAAGCTGGTGTTAAGGGGCTGTGCACATATTACGTAACGCTCCAGGGGGGAGGGGGGTTCAAGATTTGTTACGGATTAGAAATTTTGCACTGAAAAATTAGTAAAATGCGTTACGAAGGGGGGGGGGGGGGGGGGGGGTATAAAATTTTTGAAAACAGCGTTACGTAATATGTGCACAGCCCCTAATACCGTGGAATTATATTTAATAAGAAATAAATAATATAAAATTTAAAAACTTGTGTAAGACGAAAGTATTGATAACTAAATTTTAATAAAAAGTCAATGTCAGCCAGACAAATAAAACGATTGGCAAAAAAAGAAGCCAAAAACTTAATTTCGCCAAAAAATAATAAAAATATAATGAATCGACCCAAAATACTAGTTAAAACAGTTTTGATAGTGACTATTTTAACGATTCAGATGATAACAGTGAAAGCGGAGAAAGTGATTTTAATTTGTGTGAAGGACTGGCTAAATGGGTTATTCAATTTCAAGTTAGCTTTGTTGCTCTTAATGCACTTTTATTATTGTTGTGGTGGATGGTAGCAGCGAATTAAAAAACTTGTTGTTCTTTCAGTGGTTATATAGGCAAACTCTTTTAGTTTATTTAAGTTTTCTTACTTCTACTTATTCTTAAAATGAGTTATACTTAAAGTGTTACCATAGTGTTAATAAAAGAAGTAACAAGGTTGTATTGCTTAAGTGTACTAAATCGTTTATGGCCAATGTTGCCATTACACCTCCCTTCCGGGGGAAAAATGTTGAATCAACACAGTTGATCAGGCTGTTTTGATTCAAAATTTTCTTTTTTTTTCTTTTTATATATGTATATATTAAATCTAATATTAATTATTTTTTTTTTTTATATTCTTTCATATATGTATGTATTTTGGAATTTAAATACTAGATCTAAATCTAAGTTTATGTTTAGTTATGCTTTTAATATAAAAAGCTATCTAATTTAATGCTTTCAATTTCATTACTTATTGTAGATTGTTTTAGTTTTTTTTTCAATATTTTTCTTTTTTTTTTTTTCTTTAATCTTTATATATTCTAAAATTTATATTGTATTCATTAAAAATATTTTATACTCAACAACAATACTTGGGTTTTATTTGGATTATTCAATTTGTTTACTACTATGCACTACTATTTGTTTAAATTTTTAGAAAAGAAAAACAAAATTGTGTTTTTATTAAGTCGTGAAAAATTACGTAGTACATACATAAATGGTTTGTAAAACAAAATTCGAATAGTTTTGTTTTAAAGCAAATATTTTGTTGTTTTTTTTTGTTTTTTTTTGACAATTTTGTTTTAAAAATATTATGAATTTAATTGAAATCCATTTTTAGTTTGCGATTACGTTTTAGTTTTATCTAGTTTAATTAAAATTATTTTTTTTCGATATTTTAGCAATATTTTATGCTTTTCTAATTCTATTTTTATGTATGGTTTTTTCTTTTTTTAAATTTTCATTGTCTATAGTGACATTTACACCATTAATATTTTTTACAATGAATGGACCATCATAGATGGGTTTAAATTTATCATACGGTTCTTTTTTGATATATACTTTATCATTAAGTTTTAAATTGCACGGGTTTGCAAATTTATCATACAGATTTTTATTTCTTTTCTTATGTTTTTCTAACAGTTCATTTGCCATAGTGTGCGACTTTTGTAATCTATATTTAACCTCTTTGCTATAACTTTCTACATTATAAATAGGATCAATTTTATCCAGTTTCAGTTCATTTGGCATAATTGCTTCTTTTCCAAATACAAGTTCAAACCTTGTATATTTATTATCAAAAGTTGAACTTGAAGTTGTGTTATGGAAGAAAGTAAAATATTTTAAGTAAGTATCCCAGTCCGATATGTTTTCGCTGATATAAGATCTTATGTACTCATTAAAAACTCTATGATTTCGTTCAGCTGTTCCTACGGTTTGATGGTGGTAAGCGGTTGAAAAATTTAACTCGATGTTTAAATATTTGCATAGTTCGCAAAAAATATCATTTTTAAATTCAGTACCTAAATCAGTTTTAATTGAATTCATTCTACCGTAAATCAAAATAAAATTTTCAAAAATTGCTTGTGCAACAGTTTTTGCACTTTTGTCTGGTATAGGTATAGTAACAAGATATTTTGTAAAATCGCATATTAATGTTAAACCATATTTATTACCATATTTTGATGTTGGTAACGGACCAATTGTGTCCAATACTACCACTTCAAAAGGTTTAATCGGTGTGGGTGTAAGTGTGAGTTTTTCTTTTGTTCCGATTCTAACTTTATTCGTGTTACATTCTGTGCAATTTTTAATAAAAAAAGCTATGTCCCTAGTCATTCCTTTCCAGTAATATTTTGTCTTTAATTTTGCATATAGTCTTTTTCTGCCACAATGACCACCTAAAATCGGATCAGTGTGATGAATTTTCAACAGTTTTGTCTGTTTATCTTTATCAAATACCATTTCTATTGGTTCCACTAACATTATTTTCAGAGTTGTTAATACTCTATTACCATGGGTTTTTAATTCATCAATTTTGTATTTGCTAAAAAATGAATCGTCCTTAGACCATTCTAATACATAAATATTATGATTGTTTGCTTCCCTTTGAAGCATCAAAAGCATTTCCTCGAAATTCAATGTTTCGTTGACAATCTTAATATTTATTAAAAATTTCAATTTAAATCTGTTAAATATTTTAAATTTTATGTTAGTTAAATCATTATGTTCATAATTTATTTCTGATTTGATTTTCGAAATGGTTTTGTTAAAATTCTGGGAAAATTTGTCGTATACTTGTAACTTAATTTCATTGTAATTTTCTGAAGTTGGTTTGTTTATATAATTCCGCTTGGACATTGCTCGAGTTGTCACGGCGAGAATTTGTTCAGTATATATCTCTTTTTTCAATTCGTCAATTGAAATACGAGATAATGCATCTGCACCAACGTTATCTTTTCCTTTTATGTATTCTATTAAAAAATTATATTCTGAAAGTTTAAGTCTTATATTCGTTAGTTTGGATGATGGATCCTTCATATTAAATAAGTAGACTAACGGTCGATGATCAGTTCTGACAACAAAATTTGTTCCATAGACATAAGGTCGGAATTGATTTATGGCAAAGTATATTGCGTAAAGTTCTTGTTCTATTACTGGTTTTCTTTGTTCTGATTTACTAAACACCTTAGATGCGTAATACACTGGCAAGTCATGTCCATCAAAATTCTGACTTAAAATCGCACCACAACCAATCTTTGAAGCATCGACGGTAATTATAAATTCTTTCGTAAAATCGGGGTATTGGAGAATTTTGGGTGATATAAGTTCTGATTTTATGGTTTCAAAGGCTTTCTGACAATTGTTGTCCCAAATAAAATTTACTTTTTTTCTTGTTATGTAATTAAGAGGCGCAGCATGTAAAGCAAAGTTAGGAATAAATTTCCTGTAATAATTAGCAAAAGCTATGAAACGTTTAACAGCGTCTTTGTCTGTTGGTATTGTGTATTTTTGTATTGCATTTATTTTCGAATCATCAGGTAAGAGCCCGTTCGAGGTACATTTGTGTCCTAAGAATGTGACTTCGGGTCTAAAAAAATTGCATTTGTAAGGGTTAATTTTCAAATTGTACTTTCTTAACGTTCTAAAAACACTAGCCAAATTCTTTAAATGATGTTCCTTACTGTTTCCTATGACAATAATATCGTCCATATACAAAAATGCTTTATTTGGTTCTAAACCTGAGAATGCTATAGACATCATCCGAGAAAAAGAGTTCGGAGCAACATTCAGTCCGAATGGTAAAACCTTCCATCTAAATGCTCCTTGATCTGTACTAAATGATGTTAAGTCTCTTGAGTCTTCATGAAGCGGTATCTGGTGAAAACCAGAGAAAAGATCGATTATCGAGAAATGTTTAGCTCTACCAAGATTGTCGAGTATATCATCAATCCTTGGCAAGGGGAATTTGTCAGCTATGAGTTTTTTATTAATTGCTCGAAAATCAACGCACATACGATAAGATTTGACATTATCTGGACTTTTCTTCGGAACTAAAATTAAAGGACTGTTATAATTTGACGTGCTGGGTTCAATCAAGTCATTTGCTAGTAAGTTCTGAACTTGCTTTTTAATTTCGCTTCTTTGTGTATATGGGAGTCGATAGTTTTTGATATACACAGGTGATGTATCATTGAGTCGCAGTTGCTGTTCATAGAAATTGTTTATGGTCATCTTATCACTTTTGAGAGTAAAGATATCTGCGTATTCCTCACATATTTGCATTAGATCTTCCTTGACATAGTTTGGCATTTTATCATTCAAGATAATTTTTAAGTTTTCAATACGTTCCTGTTTCAAATTATTTTTATTAATTGAATAAATATTGTATTCTGAAAGTTTTTCAGTTTTAAGTTTATAGTTATGCACGAATTTCGTTCCGTCCGTCGTATTTAAAATACGTAAAACAGGTGTTTTGGTGTTTATAATGCATTTACTTATAAATACACCCTCACAAATTTCTTGTGAATCAACAAAAAGCGGTTCAGTTACATTTTCTAACTGAAATAATCTAAATACTTCACACCTTGGTGGAATGAAACATGAGTTTTTACTAATACCATGAGAAATAGGAATAATTAGTCTTTCGCCATATACATAAAATGAAACCGTCATTGAGTTGTAATCTATTTGACACTTATTTGATTTTAAAAAATCTTTGCCCAAAATACCATCAGATGGGATATTAAAGCTGTCAGGGACTATATGAAAAACTTGTGAAATTGAATGATTAGCAATTAACAATTTTGTAGCAATTGTACCTAACGACTTTGTTGTATCTGTTGTTATGCCAACAATGTTAACTTTATTCGACTCATTGATTTCTATGAAATTTTTTACAGAAGAAAATTTCAAAATTGATATATCTGCTTGCGAATCTACTAAAAATGTGTTTTTTTTTGTATGATGCCGTACAATTTAAACGTATAAAATCTGAAAAATTAAGGTTGAAGCTATATACTGATTTAAAATGATTCTGTTTGTCTACAATTGACTCTCTTCCACCCTCACCATATCCTGCTGAGGGACTTCCGAGTTTAAAGTTCTCACTGATGCATTCTGGTGAGAAAAATTTCGCCCCGAATTCCGATTATAACTGGAATTGTTATTATAATTGAAATTGTTATTGTTTCTACCTCGGTTGTTGTACCTATTATTTCGAGAATTATTTTGACTGTTACCTCTAGAGTTATTATTGTGCGCATTCGACCTATACGATTGTTGATGATTATTATTACCACGGGGGAATCTAAAGTTCGACTGATGATTTTGGTTAAAGTTTGTTCTATTTCTGTTGTATCTCATCGTCAAAACATGTCTATCTTTTTCTGTGCTTGCTTCTTCTACTATTAGCTTTGCTACTACATCCTTGGGTTCTTGGAAAACGGTAGACGCTAAAATAGCTTTGACTAGATCTGATTTAGCATTGTTTCTGCAGATGTTTACCGTCTGCTCTATAGCCATTTCGTGCGCTTTTTCTTTTGTAATGCCCTCTATAACAAGAGAACGCTCTAAAGCATCCGCCAAATTTTCTACATCTTTTGAAAAATCTACATAATTATTTTGCTTGACATGCATAGCAGCAATTCTGCCCGCTACAATTTTAGAATTGTCCGGTTTTATTCTGGATTTAAGTGAGTTTTTTATTTGAGCTATGTTTGAAATATCATCGGGTAAAACCTCTCTAGCTTTTCCGTCCAACTTAGATTTTATAAAAGAAATGAAGCATGTAATCAGGTTTGGAGCGGTTATTTCCTCAATCAAGTTGATTTTATCTAAAAATGAATTTAGTGTAAGGGGATTTCCGTCGTAGTTTTCCCGTATAATATTAGAGCACATCGATATAAATTTCGTTTTTTCTTCTATGGACGCCATTGTTAAATTTAGTCTATTACCGCTAAATGTATTAATTGTACCTTTGATATTTGATGATTTTGTATCCGTATCTATACTCGTATCCGAGTTATCAGCGTCACTATCGGAACTAAAATCTGTTAAAATTTCTTCCTTAACAACTTCAAACAAATTTTCACCAAATGGGATTTTAACTTTACATTCTAACTTGATAAAACTTCTCAACAGTAACTCCCTGCAATGTACAATTTTATTATGCACTTTTTGTTTTGTCTCACTAGGCAAATGATTACTAAAAGGTTTTGTAAATATTATTATATTGTTGTAATTTTTAATAAGAAGCTTAATATATTCTTGAATTTTATTTTGGTTGCTTGAAATTGGTCTGTTTTGCAATATTCTTTTCTTTACTTTGTCAAATTCAGATACTAGTTCATAAAACTTTTTAATGTCGAAATTATTTGTTGACATCTACCCGTATAATTTATTTTAAATATGTCATCTTTTTATAAAAGTTTGCTAGCACTATCAATTTAATATTTTATAAATTAAAAATTGTTTATATAAAATAATTTTGTACATTTGTATGTATGTTTTTATTGTAATGTTTTTTTTTGTTGTTTGTTCAATGTTTTTGTTAAAAACAACCCTTAAATTTTGTTTTTTTTTTCTTCACAGTACATACCTGTGTACATATAATTTGTATACGTATACACAGTTTCCCACATAAATCAACGCAAGACTTTTTTCATTTCAAATTGTTATTTATTTGTATGTATATTACAAATTTATTTGCAATGTACATATGTATGTGTATTAAAAGTGAAAAAATAAAATTTCAAGATTATATTTTAATTTAATTTGTTTTAAATATTCTTTGTGTTGTTTATGTGTGTATGTGTTTGTGTTTTTGATTGTGTTAGAGGGTTTTTGTATATTTGTGTCAATGTAAAATGTTAGTAAAAATGTATACATACTTATATATATGGATAAATATTAGTTTTTTCAATATACGTTTTCATTGTTGTCATCTCTTGTTGTTTTTATGTAGTTGCTACTGTTTATATGTAGGTTTGCTGGTTTCTTCTTGCTGCTTCTGTTGTTTTCCCTCTGTTAATTTTCGGCCTTTTTTTTTTTTGTTGTGCTGCTTCTGTTGTTTTTTCCTCTGTTTTATTTTATTCTGCTTCTTCGTTCTATTATATTTTTCTTCTTGCACTCGTTATTCTGCTTTTAAATGATTTTGTTGTGTTGTTTTCTTATTGTTGTTGAGTATAAAATACTACCATCCACCACATGGCGACCGAGACAGTCGAAAGAAAGCAGTCCTCAACCAAATAACGCACAAACTCTTTACGAATGCAAAAAAAAAAAATACAACAAACAAACAAATAATTTAACAAATTGACAAAAAAAAAAACAGTTTGTTTTAAACACCAGAATAGAAAAACATAAACGTGCAAAAAAAAAAAAAAAATTTAATAGAAAAGTGAGAAATATAAACAACGCCAGCTCACAAAAGAAGGTTAACGAATAAAATGAATGCGTTAAAAAACCAAAAGGTGTCGTCTCTCAAGCCATAAAAATCCATAGAAAAGTAAACCGCAAAAAAAAGTGTAAATAAAATATTTGAAAAAACACACAAATATTAAAAAAAAAGTGGAATTAAATGCTTGAAAATTTGTAGTTAAAACGGAAAAGTTTTGCATTTGAAGCCTAAGTTTAACAAAACGAAAAATGTAAAGTGGAAAAATACAGTTATAAAAAATAAGAAAAGTTGAAATTGAAAAAGTACAGTCCCGTAACAAAATCAAAAACAAAGAAAAAAAAACAGATATACCGAAAAAAAATTTAAAAAAAAAATAGAAATAATACACAGTTATCCAAGTTTGGAAAAATTTGAGAATGTACGAACACTGAAAAATGCAAAATTAAAAACTTAACGAAAGAACTCAGAAATGGAAACTACAAAGAATAAGTTATAAAGTGAAAAAAATACAAAACAACTTTAAATTAACAACACAAAAAGAAACAACAAGCATACATACATATACACAAAATCAACAGTGAAAAATATTGAAAAAACGAAATAAAAGAAAGAAACTGAAAATAAGAAAAAAGAAACAAAATGAACAATGAAAGTAACAACACAAATAATTTTGATTGGTCAAAAAAAAAAGTACATTTAATAAAATAATATAGAAAAAACACAGAAATATAACGGCATTTTTTCGTACAGTAAAGAAAACGATTTTGTCACAAAAGATAATGCTTTTAATAATTTAATAATGTTTTTAATAAGTTCGTAAAAATTAATTAACTTACCACACAAAAACAAGCTCATACCAGTGAATGGGAATTTTAATGATAGCTGCAATCTCATAATTTCAAAGGGCAATGAATTCAAAGAAACTCCCTATTAATTCCACTACATTTTGCCGTCTTGATGATTGGATATCTTTGCGAATAAATAGGCTTTTAACGACAGCAACTCATAAACCACCTCTTGTGGCCCCAATGAAAACTTTTCTTATTAACAATTGTTTACGAATTATTACGGCAGTGAATAATATTCAATATCAACGTTGAGTGTAGGAAATACACGGAAAAAATACCAAAATAACTTAAAGAATATTAAATAGTGAATGAACGAACGACATAAGAAAAAACATTAAATAATAAAATACAAAAGTCCACTCTATTAAAAACGCAATGCCAAGTGCAAAAATTTAAAAAAAAAAAACAACAAAATATTACAAAAATTTACAATAAAAATAAATAAAAAAGAAATAAATAATTATAATTAAACCAAAGCAACTACAAAAACATTCTTTTATAATGTCAATGACTAAATAAATAAATGCAACAAGAGAAAACTTATTAAAACTTTTGTATTCTGAAGAAAAAGTAAAATTTGTAAAAAAATAGAATATTTAAAATATTTACATAAATACTACATGCCAAATATTAGTAGTAGTAAATGGAAAAAAACAATACATTGCTTTATATACAAATACAATACCTAAAAGTAAGTTGGCGATAAGTTTTAAATAATTCAATTATTAAAGAAAATCCATTCATTGTGGAGGGTCCTGTCTCGGTCGCCATGTGGTGGATGGTAGCAGCGAATTAAAAAACTTGTTGTTCTTTCAGTGGTTATAGGCAAACTCTTTTAGTTTATTTAAGTTTTCTTACTTCTACTTATTCTTAAAATGAGTTATACTTAAAGTGTTACCATAGTGTTAATAAAAGAAGTAACAAGGTTGTATTGCTTAAGTGTACTAAATCGTTTATGGCCAATGTTGCCATTACATTGTTAATTAAATGCAATATAAAAGTTCCAAAAGGCTCTAGTACCCTTTTAAAAACTCCTAGTTCTGGTGTTAAGAGAGAGATTGGTGAAGGCACATACATTCACTATGGTTTAAAAATGGATTAATCGATTTCTTGGTAAAAAATGATTGGAAATTATTTAATATAACTCTAAATTTCGGCATTGATGGCCTGCCACTATTTAAAAGTAGCTCCAAACAAGTTTGGGCAATTTTAGCAAGTGTTGTAGAATCAAGCTATATTTTCCTTATTTTCCTTAGTGATATAAATGTACAATAAATAATTATTTATTGTAATCCTTAATTTTTTATTAAACATTTGTTTAAATAAACAAGTATTTTTTGTATATGAATTTAATGTTTTATTTTTATATATATAGAAATTTTTGGAAGAACTAGTGAAAAACAATGGAAAAAGAGTCGAAAATAATTAGCAATAGGACTAATAAATGACTCGAAAAACGATCACAAATGAATCCCTAATGAATTGATATACGACTGATAAATGACTCAAAATGAATCGTAAGCGATTAGAAATATGACCAATAAATGAATCGAAAAAGACTCACAAATCAAGTTAAATAAGAAAAGGATTCGAATATGAGTATGAATACCATTAGAAAAGGGTAGAAAATGACGAATTTGTACAAATTATTACGAATTTTGTCTAAAAGTTGTTCGCGTACTTTAAAAACCCAGTAACGAGAGAGAAAATGAGAGAAAAAAGTGACAGTTTTATTTTAGAAACTTGCAAGTTTTTACTGGATAAATTTTTGCCAGCAAGAATTATCAATCACAAAAAAACATATGATTGCTTAACATATGTTTATATTTTTGGTAAATGAAAATTTGTTTGTGGTGTAAAATTGTTTTAAAAATAAAAAATATGTGAATTTATAAATTAAATTGCATTTTAAGATCAAATTTTGTGCACAAATTAAAAAAAAAAAAATATCAGTGAATAAAATATGGAAGACGTAAGCGGCAGCTAGCTCGGCTCGGCAACAAGCGGCCACTCTGTACGCACCCTTAACAGATTGCGAGTACTAATCAAAATATAGATGCAAATAATACGCAGTTGGTTAAAAAAGTATTAGGTGTGTTTAAAGAATAGTAGGAAAATGCTAAAAATTTGGATTATTTAAAGCGCACTTAAAAGCACTCTGAGAAATTGTTAAAAGCACTATAAATACCCGCTTTACAAAAACGGGTATTTAACAAAATTTCGGGTATTGCTTAAGTAAAAAAGCACCAAAAAATACCCGAAAAGCACCAAAACGGCAACGCTGGATATAAAAGTTTTGATCTGCGTTTTCGCGGATAATAAAAAAAAGAAAGACTTTTGTCTTTTGTGGTTGAGTTTCTAATGACTTTATTATTATTTTTTCTTGCCTTAAATTAGATTACAATTTTGTTTTTTCAATATAATTTTGCTTATGAAGTAAAATTATATTTAGAGCGCAAAACAAACATTTCGTGGAATTCTGTATGCAAGTGTTTTACCTGTACAAACAAAAGTATTGAATTGCATTTCCGTTCCCAAACGAAAAGTTTAAATTATATTAATTTTATTAAAATCGAACAAAAGTTTAACGTTTCGTGGAATTCTGTCTGCAAGTGTTTTACTTGCGTAAATAAAAGTATTGAATTGCATTTTCGTTTGGGAACGGAAATGCAATTTTTATTAAAAAGTTTAAATTATATTAACCCTCGTTATGGGAATAACGGGTGGTACTGTAACACCCCCACCGTTAGATTGAGGCTCCGACGAAATTTTGAATGTTTGCTTTGGTCTCAAAATATATAGTAGGATTAAAGCTATAATGCTTAGAATTATTACAGTGTTAATACTATAACTAATGGTTTGTGTGTTTTGACTATGACTTATTATTTTATCTAAATTTTCTTCATATTTAGTCTGTTTAATATAAAGGTCTTTTAAGTTTAAATCCACAAACGTTTTATTTTCTTTTATTTTAGTTATTAAGTGTGATTGGATTGTTTGTTCTTTAAAAGAGAGTTTGTTGTTATAAAATGTTTTGTTTCTTATAGTTATTTGACAATTTTCGAAAATGATTAGGAAGGTTGGGCTCATGTTTAAATTCTTTTGCTTATAATTACAATTGTTTGTGAAATTTGCAAATAAGTTCTTAACTAAAATATTTCCTGGTTTGATCTCCTTTATTTCTGTCAATTTGTTCTCTTTCATCATGCAACTTGCAACACTATTTTGTACAATATTATGGATACATGGGTCATTTAAGATAGTCAAATCTTTGCGTTGATTAGTTATGTTAGGATAGTATATATTTTTATTTTCATCAATAATGACTTTTTCGAATTCAAAATAAACAGATTTGTTATTACTATTAGGTATTGGCTCAAAAATTATTTGGGAAAAGGATGAGGTTGAGAATACGGGGACTGATAGGATAATTATGATTTGTTCTTCGTGGAAGGATATGGAAACTTGGGTCTTAGTGTATGTCTCGAAGTTGTCCACAATTTCAATTTCCTTTTCACCTAGTAGGTCAGTAGGTATAATACCTAATTTACTTGTAAAAACGACTCTGCTAATGTCGTCTATATGGTCTTTTAGTAAGCTAATGTCATTGTCAATTTGGTATATGTGGCTTAAGAACATTACTTCGTTTTCTAAAGTTAGAATTTTGTTTTCTATGTCATGTCGAAATTGGTTTATGTATTTGCTCACAATAAACTGTTGCTTATTTATGTGTGAAGTAATATTTCGAATCTGTTCAGATAATGTGTAGCTTATTCTTGTCAAGGTATCGGTCTGTTTCGAGTTAGTCTTAATATCGTTTGTAATGTTCCTAATTGCGTTCCTGATTTCTTCTTCGTCCTCGCTGTCCATATTTCCTGTGATAAACTTTATTCCCTTTCCTAATCCGTTAATGAGTCCTCTTCTCGTTCTTGTTTTGAAGTCATGTGAGAGGTTGTTTAGTTTTGTCTTGAGTATTTTAAAGTTGTTTTTCATGGTATCTAGTAAAGGTAGTAGTTCTGATAGTGGACTGTTTAATAAATCTATGTTATTGTTTATGACTTCTGTTGTTCGGTAGTATTATGTTACATTTATTATATGGAATATCCTGTTGTAATGGTCGATGATTTTTATGTCCTTGTCTTTAATCGGGAGGTAGCCCTCATTTTCCTTAAGGTCTTGTATTTCTATCCTTTGATGGTATGTGAGGTGTAACATCGTGGTTATAGTAAATATGGTTGTTAGCGATTTCATCTGAAAAGAAATATATATATATATGATTTTATGTCGTGCTGTCCGTTTGTGATTCTGTTAAGTTTGAAATTTCTTTTTTCTTTTAATATGGGACTTATAGTATTTATGGTTCTGGTCTGTAATAACGTGGTCATCATCTAGTCTGGATACTACCACTTTTCTGAACTTTGAGTGGTTTTTTCCCCCTCTTTCGTCCTTTAGGTATATTGGTCCTGTTTGGATGTTTATATTTTCTCTCTGTTTGTTTATTTTTTCTAAGGTTCTTTCTTTACATTTTATTATTTTGTCCCTAATTGCCGGATACTCTGATTGGGCGATTGTACCATTCCTAAAATCTATTGGTTTTCTTCCCGTTGTAGAGTGTATCGTATTATTGTAATAAATCAGAATCCTATACATTTTCTCTTCAACGCTTTCTATGTCTCTATTTTGGTCGTGCTTTAAAATGCGAATATGTTCGTTTATTGTATTATGAAGTCTTTCTATATCAGAGTTCGATGTGTGGTTATTATTAGATGTGTAATGTATTTCTATATTCTGTTCTCTTATAAATTCCAGGAGTGGGAGAGCTTTAAAGCCTAGTTCGTTGTCGACTGTTATTTTCTTTACATTTCCCATTATTGAAAGATATTGTGTCAGGGCTATTTTAAATTCTATCCATGTCCTGCCTTTAATTCTAAGTGCTTGGGCGTATTTAGAAAACTTGTCGATGAACGTTAGAAATAAAGTTTTTTCGAGACTGTAAAATACATCGACATGGACTACTTCTCCAGGATTTTCTGGCGTTTCTGTTAATTTAAATTGTTGTTTCACTGGCTTTCTGTCGTATTTTTCCTTGTTGCAGATGTCGCAGTTGTTAATGAACTGGTTTATGCGTAGTTTTAAATTCGGATGGTAAATTTGAGTTTTTAAGTTTTCGAAATTCTCGTTGATACCCCTATGGTTGTTTCTGATATGTTCTTTCTCTATTTCTTCAGCCAGTATTGTTTCGTCTGTGATGTCTAAAAGAATTGTCTTGCATCTGAGGATTTTGAAATTTCTATTTTCTGAAAAATACCTATTTACAACTTTTTTTATATTTTCATAGATGGTTTCGGTCTCTATGAATATTGCGTTAGTTTTATCGGGACAGAAGTGATTTTTAAGTATGGTTTTTAGGGTTTCTTCATCAAAACTTTTAGCACTTATGGTTTTTCTATTGTTTTTAAAAATGTTCTCATTTTTAATTTTAAGTGATCCCGATGTCGTTAACTTAAGCACTACTTGTCTTCTATAAAAGTTAAGAGGATTGCTTGTCTCTGCGCAAGCGTTGTGTTCCAATTCTTCGATGCTTTCATTTAAGAGTATGTTGGCTCTGGATAAGGCGTCTGCATTCCCGTTTTGTGTGCCTTTTTTGTACACGATTTCGTAGTCGTATTCCTGTAGCCTTAGTCTCCATCTTACTAGCTTGGAGTTCGGTTCTTTTATGGAGAATAACCATGTTAGTGGCCTGTGATCTGTTTCAATCAGGAATCGTCGAGCAAACAAATATGGTCTAAAATACTTCGTGGCCCAAACTATCGCGAGGAGTTCTTTTTCGATGGTGCTATAATTCTGTTCCGCGCCATTCAACGTTCGACTCGCAAAACAGATCGGGTGACCTCTTTGGGATAGTATTGCGCCTAGGGCATAATTACTTGCGTCTGTTTGAAGAACAAATTTCTCGTTAAAATCAGGGTAGGCTAGTACTGGGGTATTTGTTAAAAGTTTCTTGAGAGCTTCGAAGCTTTCGTTGTATTCTATGTTTCTTATATCCATTTTCGCGTCCTTTTTCAGATACCTTGTCATAGGGCGAGCTATTCTTGAGTAATCTCGTATGAATTTTCGGTAGTAACCCGCTAACCCTAGGAATTGTTTAATTTCCTTCTGCGTTTTCGGCAGCGGAAATTTCTGAATACAAACTATTTTGTCGGGGTTAGGTTGTATCCCTTTTTCTGAAACGATATGTCCAAGGAAGCTTGTTTCTCTTTTAAGGAACTCGCTTTTATCAACTTGGATTTTCAGATTTACCTCCTTGAGTCGTTGTAGGACCTTCGTTACGGATTCAACGTGTTCTTGCAAGGAGGTGCTAAATATTATTATATCGTCGAGATAAACTAAACATACTTTGTTGATTAAGTCAGACAATACGTTGTTCATTAGGCGTTGGAAAGTTGCCGGGGCGGTTTTTAACCCAAATGGCATACGCAGGAATTCGTAGTGGCCGTTCTCGACGCTGAAAGCTGTTTTCGGTATGTCCTTCTCGTGGATTTCGATTTGGTGAAATCCTTTCGCCAAATCCAAGGTAGTGAAATATTGGCAGCGTCCGAGCTTTTCCAATATCTCATCTATGTTGGGTATGGGATACTTGTCATCTATAGTCGCTTCGTTGAGCTTTCTATAGTCCACAACAAGTCGCCATTTTTCCTTACCGCTGGCGTCTAGTTTTTTGGGTACGATCCATACGGGTGCCGAATATGGCGAATGACTTGGCCGTATTATTCTGTTATCTAACATTTCCTGTATTTGTCTTTGTACTTCCTGTTTGTGTACATAAGGGTACCTATATGTTTTAGCAGTTATTGGTATATTGTTAATTGTCCTTATCTCATGTTTTATTGCATTTGTGAAGGAGAGGTCACTTTCTTCCGTGTAGAAGATATTCCTAAATTTTTTTACTACTTTTAGTATCCTATGTTTCTCTTCGTCATTCAAGTGCTCTAATCTAACGTTTGATATCGGGTTAGTCCCTTGAATTTGTTTCTTTTCTAGATTAAAAACATTGTTTTGGTTCCTGTCTTGATTTTGTAAAACTTTATTCGGGTATTCAAGAGGAATTTTATTTTTATTAATTATCAGCAAATTGTCCCTCATATTGACTATGGCTGCTAAGGTTTTTAGGATATTATTCCCTATTAATCCATCATACTTGTCATGGTACCGCCGAATTCTTGAAAAATTGGTACAGAAACCTTTTCTTTTATTTCTATTATATTTGATAAAGTTTTAATATTTTTGATATCGCAGGGTACTTTCCATTTCGGGTCGCATATCCCTGGATTAATGAGTGTGTAGCTCCGGTGTCAATTAAAAATTTTAAATGTCCTAATTTTGATTTGATTGTTATATATGGTAATTGTCCGTATAGGCACCTGGCTGAAAATTTTGTGCCGTATTGACTTCCATCGGCTCGGATATTTGGTGCTGTTGATTATGGTTGTTTTGCTCTCGAATATTTGGTTGGAAGTTTCTGTAGAATTGTTGTTGATTCGGTCCGGGTAAATTTTGGTATTCTCTTTATGAATTTCTTCTGTTAAAGTCACCTCTGTTGTAGTTTCCGTTCTGGAACTGTTGCTGGTTTTGTCCGCGTAGATTTTGGTACTCTCCTTGGAAACTTCTTTTGTTAAAATCACCTCGATTTCCGTTCTGAAACCTTTATGTTTGGTTCCCACGGGGTTGTGGATTGTTTCCATATTTTTCTTTGTGTATTTTGGGTCTTTCGGCGTATTTTCGTCCGTCCTTTCCTACTTTATCGTAGCCATTTTCAAACAGAATGTTAATGGCATCCTCAAGGTATTGGGGATTTCTACAGGCTAGAACCGTTTTCATCGGTTCGGGGATCTTACTCTTGAATATATTCAGAGCTGACTTCTGATTATTAATGGCAACCAGATTGGCCGCTTCACCCTCTCCTAGTATGAGAACTGATTTGTTATTCAGTCGTCTTAATCTATACTTGATCTGATTATAGAAGTCTTCTGTATTAGTTTCAAAGGTTACTGATCTCAGGTCGTCAAAAAGTTCTTCGCAACTTTTTCTTTCTCCGAAATTATTATTAAAGATTTCTTTTATTTCGTTCCACGATTGTGCCTGGGAATTGATTTCAAGGATTTCCTTTGCCCTACCTGTTATTCTACTTTTGATAATGTCAGAAAATACTAGTTGTGATAAAGTATCGTAAGTCAAAAGGATGGGGTGTATTCTGTCGATGAGTTTTGTGAAGGTTGGTAACTCATTTATATTTCCCGAAAATGGTGTGAGGTTATTTAAATATTTGATTGGATTTAATTGAATTTGAGGAAGATTAGCCATTTTAAATAACTATTTCTTTAAATTTAGACTCTGATATACTTTTGTTTCTTTTTCTTACTTCTTAAATATTTCCTTCCTAATTTGATTTTAATTAAGGTTATTATGCGTGATAAGTATTGTAAACTTTCAATATTTTCTTCTTTAGAAGTGTATAATATTATCCTTTCGATTTCCGATTCGATAGTTATATTTTCGATCACTTGCATTGATTTTGTTTTCTTGATTTTATAAGAGCCCCCCCTTTTTTTTTATTAATTCAAAACAGAAATAAAGGGAACAATTCACCAAAAGAAAATATAAAACTTGTGTCTATACCGGTAATTACAATTTTTCGAGTATGTATATTTTATTTCTTTATCAATTTTAATTTTATATGAATTTAAAACTTAATGATAACTTACTATAGGATCTTCTGATGTTGTTGGGTTGGGCACACTCTAGCCTTGTTGTAGTTGTGGTTGTGTAGTTGTTTCGTTTGCTTCCCTCTTAGTTGGCGTTTATGGTGATCCTATTTTGGGCGGTTGCACACTTCCGTTTGTTTTTCTTCTCAGTAGGTTATGTATATATTTATATTTTTATCACTTCTTCTTTGCACAGGTATAAAATTTTATATTTTTACATAAAAGTCACAGAAGGGTGGAAAAAATTTTATATAAAAGTCACAGAAGGGTAATTTTACTTTTGTAGAAAAAATTTGTTGTATTAAAAGTCACAAAAGGATAATTGTACTTTTGTACAAGTATATATTTTTTATTGTATTTTATAAAAGTCACAAAATGTTAACTGTACTTTTGCACAAATGTTTTTTTTATTGTATTTTTGTAAAAGTCACAAAAATGTTAATTGTACTTTTGCACAAATGTTTTTTTTTTATTGTATTTTTGTAAAAGTCACAAAAATGTTAATTGTACTTTTGCACAAATGTTTTTTTTTTTTTAAATTATAGTTCACTAATAAGGATTTTTCGTCCTTCACTATTTTTTTTTCTTTTTTTGGGATCGCGTTAAAACATTGAAATGTCAAAAAGAAACTAATTAATTATTTAATTATAAATCCTTTTCGCGATATCCCATCCTCGTCGCCAGTTTTGATCTGCGTTTTCGCGGATAATAAAAAAAAGAAAGACTTTTGTCTTTTGTAGTTGAGTTTCTACTGACTTTATTATTATTTTTTCTTGCCTTAAATTAGATTACAATTTTGTTTTTTCAATATAATTTTGCTTATAAAGTAAAGTTATAAACTTTGTTTTTTTCAATATAATTTTGCTTATGAAGTAAAATTATATTTAGAGCGCAAAACAAACATTTCGTGGAATTCTGTATGCAAGTGTTTTACCTGTACAAACAAAAGTATTGAATTGCATTTTCGTTTGGGAACGGAAATGCAATTTTTATTAAAAAGTTTAAATTATATTAATTTTATTAAAATCGAACAAAAGTTTAACGTTTCGTGGAATTCTGTCTGCAAGTGTTTTACTTGCGTAAACAAAAGTATTGAATTGCATTTTCGTTTGGGAACGGAAATGCAATTTTTATTAAAAAGTTTAAATTATATTAACCCTCGTTATGGGAATAACGGGTGGTACTGTAACATATAAACTTAATTTACGTTCTTTAATCAATTTTAACTATTTTTTATCAGGTTCCTACAAAAAGATTGCAAATTGTTGCAAATTCCTGTTCGAGTACTTTTTACAGTTTTTTGTTTTTGAGAGCGATTTTTTTCTTACACCCAATTTACACCATGAAATAAAACTCACGATTTTTCTTTAGTTCTCTTCAAAAGTTGCTTCTAAAAACTTTACAGATTCATACGATGATTTTTTCCCATGATTTAAATGTTGATTTTTTCACCGTAATCGGTTATTCTTCTTTACTTTATTATTTGTATAAAAACAATCTGACATGTGTATGTATGTATGTACATCAATTTGTTATTTCCCTACAAACTTCGTGCAAACGAATATGCGTATTGCCACATGAAAATGAAATATGAAATAAAGCAAAATAACAAAAAACGAATATGTGTAAAGCAAAATATAAGAAAAACTCACGGAGAACTGAAAATGTGAATTTTTTGTTACCCCTTTTGCTTCTCTACCCCGTTCGCCAACAAACACAAAATATCGTGAAATAAAATTCATGTAAAATTTCGTGGTGTGAATTGGGTGTTACTCTCTGCAATTTTGTTGCTTGATAATTTTTACTTGGAAAGTACGCAAACAGAGCTATTATCAGTGATGTTAACTAATTTTTTCCAATTACCGTACAGCCTTATAAAGATTACCGTTTTTTGGGTAAAATTACCGTACGGGTAAAGCGTTCTATAGAAATAGTAATATTTTACTATTAAAATAGGTTTAATTTTTTAATCAATATACATAAGTACATACATATTTTAAAGACAACAAAAACTTAAGAAACAATAAGTATTAATAATATATTAGAATTAAAACTTTTGCATGTGGATACATACATAACTATATAAATTATTTTATATTTAAAGCTGAGTGTTATTCATAGATTAATCAACGATTTTATATATTTTCGGCCCACCCCGTGATGCAGATGGATCGATAATGCTGAAATTGTAAACGAAATACAACCGGTTTGCGACCTTCTAACCATCAATTTATTATTATGTATTTGCATATTTGTGGTAGTAAATAAATAATAAGTTAAATAAAATCGGTTATTAGAGAAATGCAAGTTACATCTAGAAAACCACCGATCGATATCGTTCGACACCGCAGGCCAGCCCATTTGTGTATATTTTGTCACCCAAGAAAAAAACATTTTAGCTAATGCGAATACCTGTATAATTAATCCATAGGATAATTTTTTGCATTTAGACACAATTGGCATTGTTACAATGTTTTAGGAAAACCGTGGGTTTTATGATTTGATTAAAAATTAAAGCTTTATAAAAATTCCGTACAAATATTGAAATTACCTGCCTACCTTTTGGAGGTCTAAATTACCGTACAATACGGTAATTACCGTACGGTTAACATCACTGGCTATTATCTTCATTGAGAATATTTACACTAGAACAAATTTAAAGCCGCAGTTTTTTTTTTCTTTCCAAGTTACACTAGACTAATTCATCTGGCTTTGTATGTGTTGGTGTTTTTTTTTTTTTTTTTTTCATTTGAAGTTGTACACATATGAAATATGGCGAGAATAAGTGATGATGAATTGGCAATTATTTTAGGAGTAATTTCTAGTATGTATGTATAAGAAGCGAATTTACTGAATATTTTTGCAATGATGGAAAATTTTAAACATCAATATAAAAAAATTTAAATTGCTTCACAAATTCTATACTAGTAAAAAAACTTTAGCCAACATTTTTCAAAGTTTTTAATATATGTAATTGTGTATACAACTTATTGATTCTCTTAGAACTTTTGTAGTTTTTTAAGTAAATTCTGAAATTTGTATAATTAATCGTTAAAAAAGTTTATGTTTTTTAAAAGATTTATTGACAAATTTAATCAATTAACAATTAATAAACATAAACCGCCTTATATACAAGAAATATTTTCTGCTTATAAATAAAAAATAAAAATATAAAATACCCAAAAAAATATAAATGAATTGAGAATGTTTCATACTGTTTTATTAAAAAATAAATGCATAAAGTTTGTAGGCGCGACCAACCCGATTCTTTTTTGAAAATCATATTCACTCGACGATAGCTAACCAACGACTAAATAAAAAAAAGAAAACACAGAACCTGTGTATTCGTAAGTGTGTATGTATTAGTTTTGTGCTGCTAAGTCTGTGTTCAGACGATGCAAGTCTTATTTTTAAGCTTATTAGCTTTTAGGAGAGAGAGACAGGGGGAAAAGAAAGGAGTACACCCTCATGTACTCATGAAATTCGTTTTGTTGTCTTATTCGTAGTGTTAAGTAGGTATACATATGTACATACATACTTTCATACAAAATAAGCAATAAGACGAGTGCTGTGTGAACGCCTATGAAAGTTCAAAGAAGAAATCGTGATAAGTTTTGCAATAAGACTTGGATAGTGTGAACACAGACTAATGCGGGTTTGAGGCTGGTTGAAAAATTATGCCAACGAAAAACCGCTCTCTTCACCCCTCTCGCCTAAAAACTGTCATGTTATGACAGCATAATTAATCCAGTGTAAAATAGCCCTTTGTTCCTATTAGGAACCACAGGACATAATATAGGTGTATATACTTATGTATGTATATATAAAATAGCTCATTCATGAATTTCAACAAAAACAAGTACATACGAGTATGTATACATACATAGTGTTTTTAAGCTATTGCATAGCTTCTATCGCGGGCTTTGATGCGACCGAATCAAGAAATTTTTAATTGTTTGTTTTTGTTTTTGAAACGAAAAAACCTGGAAAAAATCTGTCAAAAATCTGTCATTTGTTTTGAAACGAAAAAACCTGGAACTATGTTTGTTTCTTAAGTCTTTTGTTTTTTGAAGTGAAAACTTCTTTTTTGTATAGTCTATGTATGATGACTATACAGTGTTGCCGCTTTGGAAATTTTTTAAATATCCAGTGTTGCCACTTTTCCCGGAAAAATTTTGAGAGGATTTTTGTCCAAATTTTTGGGAATTCTCGTCCAGTGTTCCCACTTTTTTCCGGGATTTCTGGGTTTGTTTGTTTGTTCCTTATAGGAGGCCAAACCCTTGTACCGATCTTCCTGAAATTTTCACAGTATTTAACTGGAACTCTCGGATGAATTATAGACTATATGAAGTTTTGATTGGACAAAGAGGCGTGGCACCGCCCATATAACCCATAAATTTAAATCGCCATATTTTGACCTACGTCGATGCCAATGCCATATGTACCAAAGGCCACACCCGGCTGAAAAGAAGGGATACTCTTTTTCTCAGCCGTTCACGAGAGATGTAAAACAAAAAAAATTAACCGTTGTAATTAAATATGGCATTGGCATAATTTGGAATACGTACCAGGAAAAATTGGGTGGAACCACGCCCCTTTTTAGGAAAATTAAAAATCGTAATATAGTCTTAACTACTGGACCGATCGTCATTAAATTTTCACAATAGGATATATAAATACTTTTAATTTTATTTTATAACGAGGGGGTAGCGAAGCACACCGGGATATGCTAGTATGTATATAAAAGAAAGTCGTGTTAGTTACACTATTTATAACTCAAGAACAGCTGAACAGATTTGGCTGAAAATTGATGGGTAGGTAGCTTAGAACCAGGAGAAGAACATAGGATAAGGTGCCCTTCTTGGTATGAGGCACTTCCAGTATAGCTAGAAAACTGAAATTGCATAAGTTGATAAAAAATGCTATGCAGCTTTACCGCGGCAGTCCCCGAGTGCCACACGTCTTTTCTTTTTTTTTCACACATCCCATTACGGTACTTGGTTGCGACTATAAGGCGCCAATACTTTTCAAATAGACATACATATGTATGTATGTATGTATGTTGGTACACATTACAATAACAAAAAAAAAGTTTACTCAATATAAAAAGTGTAAAAAAAAATATTTGCATATTGAATCAAGACAATTAAAAAAACAATAAAAATGTCGTTATTTTGCAAAAATTTTGTGCATTTTAGTCCGGTCAATCTGGACATTCAGTACATTCACATACATACATGTACATGTACACATGTAATATCTCAGAAATGGTGGCTCCTATGGAAAAAAAACTACGGGTAGCACTCCGGGAGTGCCGACAGAAGTGAAAACGTTTTGTGATTACAACAATACACGTGCTATTGCCAAAAAAATTATGCGTAGATATAAACAATTATATAAATACATGCAACAAATTTAACCACTTATTAAGGCGTATGCAGCAGGTGAGCTTACTAGCACAGCTGACTGAGCTCGTTTTATAGCAAATTTTCATACAAACTGATATAGTTTGAAGAGAGTACATAAAAAATGGTTACAGTTTGATACTCATACGTATTAAAATGAATTTACTTCGTTTGTATGTTTTGATATGAAGCGAGTGCTTTATACCAACAAAATACATGTTGTTTTTGGATTGTTGTACTTGTTGTCGAACTGCGCATACCTGCTAGTTTTGCCATGCCACTTATTGTAAACGCAAATGCAACTGCGCCCGAGAAGTTGACAACCTAAATTTTTTTCGCTCAAAATGAAGAGAGCGCCATCTTTGTGTACTCTTCTTAATCAGTTTCGTTCAAATTGAAGAGTGCGCCCTCTTTGGGGCACCAAAAAATGAGTGTTTTTCTCATATATGGCAACATCAGCCACAAGAGACGGCGCTCTCTTCATTTTGAGCGAAAAAATTTAGGTGTTGGGCCTTACTACTGTTCTCGAATCGACTTCGACTCTTGTACTAGATTAAAAAAAAAACAAAATTTTTCTTTAATCTATTACAGCAGTCGAAGTCGAATCGAGAACCGTAATAAACCCCAATATCTGTAGGTTGTTAACTACACTCGGACTAGGCATTCGCACAAACAGAGATGCTACAAGCGTGACGGTGTCGCGAGATCTGAGGTTTTGTCTTATCCAAATCCTTCGTACCGCGCCAATAGAAGTTTTCACTTCAAAAATATTCATACGTTTTTTGTAGATAATTTTATGATCTACAATTTTTGTCTAGGGTATCTTTATGATATAACTTACCGTTTTGCAGAAAATCGCAAAAAACTCGTTTTTTTGACTTTTGACTTTGAATAAAATTTTTTCCATACACTGGAATGAAGGGGAATTTCACAATTTTATTTATAATTACATATGTATGTATATTTTGAACAATTTTACTAATTTTCAGCTTGTTGTAAATTTCTGCATCTTTATTCTTATTTTTTGGTCTAATTTGACCGGACTATTTGGGTTTTTCCATAAATGTAATCGAATGTGAAAGAGGTAAACAAAGATTTATTAATAAAGTGATCATTCTTTATGCAATAAGTGACAGCATATTTGAATAAAAAAAATGCCAGGAAAACGAGTCTCAAAAAATATTATACAATTGGTGTATTTCAATCACTACAAAGGAAAATCTGTCAAGGAAATATCCGACATGTTTTCTCTGAAAATCAGAACTGTGTATAATATCATATCCCGTGCTGAAAACGAAGGACGACTAGACTTAAAAGGATCTACAGGCCGGCCGAAAAAGGTTACGCAGCGAGTTGAAAAGAATATAATTACGAGAGCATTAGCTCTTCAAGTCGAAAAAGACTTTGGGTTACGTGTTTCACATTCAACCATCAGAAATGTTATTCAGAAGCACAAATATTCGTCAGGAGTGGCGAGGAAAAAACCCCTGCTCTCAGCTCAAAATATTTAAAAGAGATTAAGATTTGCCACCGAACATGTTTCACTTCCTCTAACGTACTGGGACGAAGTTGTTTTCTCAGTTGAAACAAAAATCATGCTTTATTATAACGACGGACCGCAAAGAGTTTGGCGGAAGCCCCTAACAGCACTAGAAAATAAAAATCTTATTCCTACAGTAAAGTTTGGAAAATTGTCCGTAGTGGTATGGGGCTGTATATCCAGTAAAGGAGTTGGTGTAATCAGGATTTTGGATGAAATAATGACTAAAGAAGTGTATCTTGATATTTTAAAAAACGAGCTGACCGCCAGCGTTAAGAAATTTAGTTTTATAGACCCGGATAATCCGAATAAATTAAAATACAAATACTATCAAGATAATTATCGCAAGCATAAATCTTATTTATGTAGGTCCTGGTTACTAAACAACTGTACGAAAGTTATCGATAGCTCTGCCCAAAGTCCGTATATAAACCCTATCGAAAATTTGTGGGTTCATCTAAAGAAAAAGGTAGGAAAAAGATCACCAACGAACAAAAACGATTTGATACGTTTCATTAAAGAAGAGTGGGAAAAAATACCGTTAGAATATAATATTCCGAAGCCAATTCAATCGATGCGAAGACATCTACAAGCGGTAATGGATGGTGGAGGTGGACACACAAAATATTAGAAACAAAAATTAAAAAATTTACATCAAGACTTAAAGTTTTATTAAATGTGCAAACATTTTTTTTACAGTAGAGAAATTGAACTATTTTATTTTTTAATATTCTACATTAGAATTTTTTATTTGTTATGAAAGTTTTTTATATATTAGCAAAATATATGTATGTGTATAAAATTCTTTTCGAAAAAAATTAAAAAAATTGTTTATTTTTGTTTAGCTATGTACAGACGACTGGCAGATCTTACAATATTGTATTGTATTGCTGACAACGTACTAACACAGACGATTGTAAGAAAACCTTACAATTTCATTGTTGTCTGACAATTTATCTGCCAACAAAATTTGTCAGCTCACGTGGTTGTCAGATCGTTGTCTGGCAAAAATTGCCAGATGCGTTGTTAAACTTTGTCAGAACTGTCAAAGCTAATCGTATTTATGGACAGCGTTGGCAATAGAAAAATCATCTGACAATGGTGCCATTGTCAGATGCATTAATTTTAACACATCTGCCAATAAAAGAGAGCTTACAATGTCTGACAATTATCTTACAATGGCAACGTTGCAAGACAAAAATTGTAAGTTCAGACGGTTGTCAGACATTTTCTGAACATTTTTCTGACAATATTGTAAGATCTGCCAATCTTCTGCACATAGCTTAACAACATACAAACACAGATTCATTCATATAGATAGATTGATAGATATACATGTACATACATATGTACATATAGTTTTTCATACAGAGAAACACCATTTGAACAACATGTATTTAAACGAATCGGAAATAGACGAGAAACTAACAACAATACAAAAATTTTACTATGGAACAAATATATTTATAACTGGAGCCACTGGATTTTTAGGAAAAAGTAAGTATGATTGTTCACTTTAATATTTTCTTCTTTAATATTTTATATTATCCGATTTAGATTTTTTCTAGCTAAATATCAACTTTTTTATAAAAAAATTATAGCAATTTTTCATTTTAAAAATGAACTAATTATCCCGAAAAACCCTATTGAACTTAACCGCCAAAATTTGGGGGTTATTGAAGTATGAATTTAGCTCCCAAGTGTAAAACTGAACTGGGCCTCCAAACAGAAATGAACAAAACGAGAAGTTAGTCCCTTAAAATCTTTCTTGTTGCTCCCTATATAAAACTTTGGAGACTTTATTTATATTTTGCGCATATAATAGATTAGACCCGACGTACTTCGCTTTATTACAAGCTTTTTAATTGAGGTGAAGAGAAGAATAAAACTTTGAAATGTAATTTATTTAAAATTAATTAGTTTTAATTACTGTGATAATAATAAAATTGTGGTAATGCCTTAGGATAAACTATCGGCAATGTTCTGACAAACGAAAGCGCTAGAAATTTGGCGTTTTCAAACCGCCAGTGTATACTGAAGTGATCTAGAATATTTTAGATAGACTGCACTTTGAAGAGAATATTAAATGATCCACAGATGAAATTTAATATGTTTTCTTTTCATTTGAAGGAAACACGATACAAAATTTTTCAATTTTAATAAAAAAAATTGCAATTTTAAAATTTCCTGTGAGCTTGTTACTTGTCAGCTTCAGTGTTTTTTTTTTTCTTATTATTTTTTTCTGTTAATTAACATTTCTTTTGATTGTAGCTTTTTTAAAGGCAATATAGAAAGTAAGAATGCTGTCAGCATTTTCATTTCAAATTTATTTTGTTTATTTTTTTATTTTATTTAAGAAAAAAACATATTGTTCGAACACAGTTTCGATAAATTGCAAATCGTAGCGTTTTCAGAACATGACAAAATACGTTTAGAGTTTTTAAAATAGTATGCGATTTGAAAATGCTGCGTTTTGCAGAACATTTCCGTATATTCTTTGACTTAATATCTCCATCTTTTTGGCAGGTTCCACAAAGATATATATGTATGCCCAATTCGTACTCTCTTTTCTGGGAAGAAATAGACAATATTTTAGGTGTCTTTCTTATATTGCTTAATTTCAATATAGTTTTTTTAATTGTATGTACATATGTGGGAAGTATCACGCCCACTTTAATTCTTCTAAATATTTTGTTCCTAAAAAATCATTATGTAGGGGGAGACACGGCCACAAGACACTATTTAATGCATTTTCTTTACAACCAATATAAAAATGTTAAAGTGCACGAAATTTAATTTTTAATTAAACGCTTATGAATACAATAGTAAACAATTTTCCTTAAAAACGCTTCACAAACATTCAATAACTTTTTTATGAATACGGCTGTATGTATTCAGATGTACACAAGTTGCTACACAAACCTACATACATTCACACAAACATTCATACATACATTCATACATACATAAATATAAAGTTTCCCAATAGGGATGATATGATTTTGAAGTGACGTTTCGGCCATTTGTAATATGTCGTGATCTGTCATTTGTTTTTCATTGCATTCAGTAGTGTTTACAATTTCATCATGGAGAGATATACACAAGAACAACGTTTACAAATTATTCAGTTTTATTATCAAAATAATCGTTCTCCAATTGCAATTTTTCGTGCGCTTTTGCCATTTTATGGTCGTGATAATCGTCCAAGTGTGCTCGCTATTCGTCGAATTGTTGAAAATTTTGAGCTTACATTTTCTTTACATAATGTTCAATGGGCAATAAGACCGCTCGAAGTAATGTAAATATTGCTGCCGGTCAGGCAAGTGTTGCTGCAGACCGTAACCTGGCGCATTTTGAAAAAGAATTTGGGTTTGCATTCGTATAAAATTGTTCTCACTCAAGAAACTAAGGCATTGGACCACCGTAAACGCCTTGACAACATTTGGTTCCAACAAGAAGGGACTACGTGCCACACAGCAAATGCAACAATTGAATTATTGCGAGAAAAGTTTGGAGATTCGATTAATTCAAGAAATTGTGATATTGAATGGCCTCCAAGAAGTTGTGATTTCTACACCATTAGACTATTTCTTGTGGGGTTATTTGATTGGTCTTTTGAAATAAACCAGACTCTTTTCAAGCTTTACAAGTCAATATTGAACGCGTACGTATTCCAAATTATGCCAATACAAATGTACCAAATATCATCGACGTAGGTCAAAAAATGCCCAAAATATGGCGATTTAAATTTTTGGGATATATAGGAGGTATCACGCCCCTTTGTCCAATCCCGCCCATATTTGCAGCAGCACTAAAAAAATGCACACTGAACCGACATACAAAATTTTGTTCAAATACCATTATCAGGAGCAGAAATAATAGATTTTTAATTTGTGGTTTGTATGAGAGGTACCACGCCCCTTTGTCCAATCCCGCCCATATTTGCAGCAGCACTTAAAAAATGCACACCAAACCGACGTACCAAATTTTGTTCAAATACCGTTATCAGGAGCAGAAATAATAGATTTTTAATATGTGGTTTGTATGGGAGGTACCACGCCCCTTTTTCCAATTGGACCGAATTGTAAATCTAAACTACCCGGGGCGCCACCCAAACGCATACAAAAAAATTTATGCAAATCGGTCCAGCCGTTTAGGAGGAGTTCAGTTACAACGCAAGTACAGTAGAATTATATATATAAAGAGCCACGCCCCTCCGCCCCCAGGCCATTAATTTAAATAATAACTATCCTATCATATAACTTGGACCAAATTACATATATATGCCAATTTTCATGAATATCAGTTGACTCGTTTTTGAGTTTATTCGGAAACATTTAGATTTTTATATTATTAAAAAATGGGCGTTAAAGTAGGCGTGGACGAAAAAAAAATTCCTATTATTTATGCTGGAGTTTGAGTAACATGCTGACAAAGTTTCAGAAGGATCGGTCCAGCGGTCTAGCTTCGTATACGGTACAAACATTTTGCCACGCCCGTCCGCCCCCAGGCCATTAATTTAAATAATAACTATCCTATCATCTAAGTTGGACCAAATTACATATATATGCCAATTTTCATGAATATCAGTTGACTCGTTTTTGAGTTTATTCGAAACATACACAGTGACACGGATTTTTAAATATTAAGATTTAATTGTATCGATTGTACTACACATTAAATAAAAAACTTTTGAATTTCCTTAACTATATGTGTTTTTTTAAAGAAATCATATCACTCCTATTGGAAAACCTTTTACATACAAGCATTCATATATACTAGTGATGTTACGAATATCAATTTTTAGTATTCGCGAATACGAATACGAATATTTAAAACAGTATTCGCCGAATACGAATACGAATATTTCTTTTGAGGTTTATATTTCAAATTTAATTGGAAAAAATCGCTGCCTTGGCGTTGGTAACTATAAATGAGAGACATGATGACTTTACTCATAGATACAAGTGACAGTGACTGTGAAAATGGAGATGAAATTTCTCAACTTAGTTTCCCAGATTCCATTCATCATTTACTTAGAAAAACTATCGCGGAATATATATCGGAAAAACGGGCGGCAAATGACGTTAACCCACTGATATGGTGGAAAGTAAATAAGGAAAAATACCAGCTTCTTTTACCTATAGTCAGGCAATATTTAGTGACACCACCAACGAGTGTTCCAAGCGAGCGAATGCTTAGTGGTGCGGGGCTTATTTATACACCGCATCGTAATAGGCTTGATGGAGAAAAGGTTTCAAAACTTCTATTTTTGAAATTCAACATTCCTTTACTGAGGTTTGATTACTAATTTAACATGATATAAAACTTTAATTTTTGAATACTAGTTGCAAAATGCATATATATTTTTGTATGTTTTTTAAGAAGGTTATTACTTTGCGTGAAATACAATGGGTTTTTTTAATAAAAATAAATATATTTTTTTACATTTTATGTACTTTTTTTAAACTTTTGTATGATTTTTTTTTTGAAAATGTATGGGAAAATTATTCGAAAAATATTCGCTTGAATTTGGCGAATACGAATACGAATATCTTAAAACAGGCGAATAGGCGAATACGAATACGAGTATTCGTAACATCAGTAATATATACACACATAAAATCTCATACAAGATTTTCATTATACACATCAAAATGACACACAACTGCTTTTTGCTTTATGAATATTTAGTCGTTAAAAATTCTTGAAATCTGCTATTTTCAAGGCATATTTTTGTGGCGTTCAGAAATATTTTTTTTTAAATCCAAGAATGTTTTCAGTAATTTTTTGGGTTCCTAGTTGTTGATGCAAAGAGAAAAATGTTTAAATATTACTCATTTTAAGATCGCCATGTTTGTCATAATAATCGAAGTTGTGTTTGGTTGAATTTGCATATATTTTATTGCTTGATACTTTTTATAGCCGCATATTGTTTGAAAGACTTATTTTGTGTATGTGTGTTGTTGCATTTTTGTGTGAATAGCTAGTTTTAATTGACAAGAAATTTTTGCTGAACAATATATTACAGAGAATTTATTTTCATTTTGTGTGCTAGTAAAAAATTTTACTATGCAGATATTGCTGGCGTGTAAGCTACATACTTTATATTTTATTTATTTGCCAAGTATTTTTTTTTAGAAAACTGGAAATTTATTTGTTATCAGGTAAATATTTTTAGTTTCTCTACTATCAAAAATGGAAACGGATCATATTTTCTCACTAGTTGGTAGTATAATAAATAAAAACAAAAAACTAATTTAAAGCCGTGGTTTTCACATAAAATTATGAAATATTAGGGAAATATTTAGTAAATATATTAGTTTTTTAAACTCTGGTTATTTTCGTATTTTTCAGTTTATTGCTTCATATCGCTTTCCTCAAGCTATCGTCATTTTAGTATTGTTTGCTTGTAGTGTACGAAACTGCGAAAATAATTGCAAGACGAATAAAAAAATTCTGTCTGGCTAATAATTTCTCAAATTTGAAAGCTTCAGGCAAGAATAAAAGAGAATTGAATAAATGTCTAGAAAGAAATTTCGTATATGTACTATGTATGTATGTAAAAGGGGATTTATTGGTCGTGAATACAAAAGAAATTGCTTCTGAAAAATTCAGACTTCTCTTAAAAACTCTTCCAAATAATCCAGAAATATTTTTATATCATCTGCCGTCCACTTTTTGTTGGGTTTTCCTCTTTTTTTTGTAATTGTCAATTGTGTTGCCAAAAATAATGATGTGTCAATTGCTTTTCTGTGTATTTTGTTGTTGGATTGCAAACAAAATCTCGAATATTTTACGCGCAGTACCTTTAATATTTAAGTAATAAAAGTTTATGTAGTTTATGTAAAAAGTCAAGGCAATATAACATATTAAGATATTGTTACCATACAATTTATATATTTTTATATTTACATATTTGGGGTATTCACACTGTAGTCATAAGTCATATGTCATAAAATAATAGCACACCAAAATATGACAAGTGTGAACACCCCGTCATAAATAAGTGTGCTATGTCATAACTGTGCCAGCTGATAAACATTTAACAACATTCCATTTTTAGTCGGATTATTGCGCATATGTTTGCATTTTGGCTTAAATGTAAATGGTTTTTAATTGTTAATAAAGAAAATAAATTTCCTGTAAATTTTCTAAAATGTCCATTATCAATTAAAATTTTATATACTTTTTATCTATACAAACTTACTGAAATAAATATAATCAAAAGCAGCTGTTGCCGGTAACATGAGCAGAACTATTGTTTTGGACGGCGGCAAGTGGAAAAACGTTCACAAACTGCCACGCAGATCAGTTACACAAACACATATTTTTATTCAAGGCTAATTAATTATAAGGCGGATGCAGTGGCGAATTCACCCAAATTTATACATTACCTACACTGTCAAATTTCTTACATATTTACCCGCGCCATTTTAATGTAATTTTTTATGAATGGAAAATTTTGACAGCGTAGGAAATGAATTCGCCGTTTACAGAAACAAAATGCCTGTTGTTTGCTTTGTTGTTGAATTATTGTAGTCGTAATGAATTTGCCTTTTGCACGAAAATTACATTAAAATGGCGCGGGAAAATATGTAACAAATTTGACTGCGTAGGTAATGTATAAATTCGCCACTGCATCCACGTTATAATTAATTCGCCTTGGTCGTGCATATACCTGGTAATGAATTTGCCTTGTTTTCATGCTTGTGTTATTTAAAAGTAGCGGCGGCTTATAAATATTATCGCCGGCTTTAATAAGGAGTTGCAGCTGCTCGACTAAGATTTCTACTGTTATTTTATGACAAACCATAAATATACCTCAAAATGTCTTATTATTATATGACTTTTTTGTTTGAAGCACAACAACAATTTTTTTAAACTATTGTAAAATAATAAGACATTATGACAATATGACTGATATGACAGCAGTGTGAACACCCCAATTATGTACAAGTAGCATAACTTTTTCTTTTATTTTTAATATGTAAAATATGAATTTCAATAGAAAAAAAGTATACAAATAGAAAAAGATTGTTTGGGTTTTCATTTTGAAATGACAGACTTTCGATGCGCTATGTATCTACATATGTAGTTCTCAAGAACATATCGTAACATTAAGTTCAAAATGACATTGCACATTGTACTGGCAAATATTAATATGTACTTACTTATGTATGTGACGATCAAAGTCGCAGGCTCATTTTGGCCCACAACTACACTCAATGAATTAAATTTATTTTTACATTTCCATAAATGTATAAATGAGAAATTTTTATTATTAGGCTTAAGTTTAGCTTTTATTGAATTAATGAAAATTCAAATTAGTAAGAGTTTTTATTTTTGTTATCAGCGTTCGTTTGTCCATTTTTACAATTAATGCAAAGTGGATACTAATTGGGAAGAATATCAACTATTTAACCAAGTTTTCAGCAGCAATAGAATAAGAGAATTGTTATAATTCCTTTGGCTACTTTATGAAGAGTAATACAAATAAACCGAATGTTGAAAAAAAAGTAAATGTTATGAAAATTTTAATTTTCAAAATATATTTAATTATTTTTATAATAATTTAATATAAATGCTCTGTAACTCAATTGCATATAAAAATATGTATAAGGTAATTGATACAATGTTAGTAAATAAAATTAAGAAAATTTTGTAAGCAAAAAATATTTTGCGACCAAAAATATCACACGTTCTTATCCTTCAAAAATAACTTTCAAATTAAATTTGACGGTATGAATTTGACACGTTTCTGTGTTAAGCAAAATAATATTTACCAACACATACATGTTATTTGTCAAGCCAATTTGATGCGTGGCCATTGCGCTTAAGATGTTTTGATTTTCGCCAAACTCGCATGGACATATACTTACATGTGAGTTTTTTTTCACTAACACAATCAAAATAACCTTGGTTTGTTATTTTTTTTTTAATTAGGACCAGCACTAAGGGGATGACCCCTACGTATGCAAAGCATTGAGCCGGAACTAGGAAAAAAGGGTTGGGAAGGAGGATAAAGGGAGTAGTGTTTGTGGACATTCGATTTGAACCCTGACACATTGAAAGTGGAAGGAAAGACCTCTGCGGGGAGTTTATTCCACATGCGAACAGTACGTATAAAGTACGAATTCTCTCTGTAATGCGTGGTGCGGTTCACTGACATATCGACCACAAAGGGATGTGCTCTTGATGAAGAGCGTGTTGTACGTGAAAAGTGATGGGTTTCGGGAACAAGTTCCCTGATTTCATTAGAACACATTCCATTGTAGTAGCGATAGAACAATGAAACACACCCAACGTTGCGTCGATGCTCCAGTGCATCAATAGAGTTGGCTACCCTACTGTCACCGATAAGCTTCTTCGCCCTCTCCTGTACGCGGTCGAGTAACTTCAAAATAGATTTTGAAGCACCGGCCCATACATGAGAGTTGTATTCCAGTTATGGTCGGATAAAGGTGGTATAAATACTAAGGAGATCAGATGGAGTGAAGTATGTCCTACACCGTCCTAAAAAGCCGATGCACTTGAATGCTTCTTTTGAGACATGAAAAATGTGATCATTCCATCGAACATCACAATGAATTTTCATGCCTAGAACATCAAGAGCTTCTGATTCCTCAATACCTATACCATCCATGCTTACAGATAGAGCAGCAGTCCGGTCATACGTCTGTGCGTGAGCATAGCGCATTGGGTCTTTCGTGCATTAAAATTGACCCTATTAGCATGACCCCAATTTGAAATTGTCAGGAGATCGCGATTTAGTGTATCATTCATATTTTGCCGCATTGACCGGATCTCCGACGGGTTTGGCCTGTTACTGAATGAATATGAATGAACTAAGCTGCTGTCATCTGCAAAAGAGTAGATAGGGTTCGAAGTTTGACGTAGAAGGTCCTTAAGAAAAATAAGAAGGAGGGTAGGAGAAAGAATGGAGCCTTGTGCTACACCAATAAAAATAAATAAAAATTTGTAAAGATTATTATACAAAACAAGAATAGCTCTTGCAATTAAAAAAATAGAAGTACCAATAGATTGTGATGTCAAGTTATTTGGCAATTGAAATGCTTGTAGAAAAATATATTGTAAAAAGGTGAACAGCTGAAGGAAACCAAAATAAAATAACAAATCACACAACAGAACACTCATAATCAAGCAATCAATATTTTTATGCCTCCAATAACACGTAAAGGATTGAAAGGTAATACAAAAACAATGCCCTCAAATTCTTCCCCAAATAAAGCAAGAGAACCTTTACAAATCTCTCGCAATAACGATGTTCATAATTATACAACAACACCAAGATTATCAAGTGGTGATTCTCACTTTAAATACATGCAATTACTGGATAAACGTTTGGAAAAACAAACTGAAAAAATTATGAATTTATTGGAAGAGTTCAAGGACCGCGTTTTTCTGAAATCGATAAGAGAATTGATGAAGTAAAGAGTGATTTAGTCCTAATAAGAGATAAAGTGAATAATCTTGAAACAGTGGCAGACGAAATTGTTCAAATGAAAAATGAAATAAAATTATTAAAGTCAAAAATACATTTACAAGAAAATTCTACTGTTGCATCCGATATACGTATAAACGGCATTCCACATGAAAATAATGAGAAACTTCCAGTCTTCTTCGAAAAACTTTGCCATACAATTAATACTTATATCCCAGAAATTAAATTCATCTTCCGGGTTAAACATTATACAAACTTTCGCAATGTTCCTGATCATCCGATTATAGTACGTCTTAACAACTCTTACGAAAGAAACAGATTTCTTAAAAATTGTGCGCAATTTAAACGGTCAAATAAAACACATTTCCGGTTAAATCATATTGGTCTAGGTAATGAACGCCCATTTTTTGTAAATGAAAACCTCACGCCGCTTAGTTACATTATTTTTAAAAATGCGCTAAAACTAAAGAAGGACAATCGGATTAAAAACACATACACTCTGCGAGGCGTTGTGTACCTAAAACGTCATGATAGTGATGAAGTAGTACGTATTGACAGCCCTGAGGAGTTGAACCAATTATTTCTTGTATCACAATATGTCCAATAATATTTTTGCTACTGATGCAGATCTATCAAATATTTTACTGTTCACCATATTTCTTTACATATGTTTCTCTGCTCATATTTTTATCAATATTTTTTATCTCTTGTTTAATACAATTTTTTTATTATGTCACTGAAATATTTTACTTTACCAATTTAGCTAATAATAACTTAATACCTTTTACTGTGTGCTGCGCTGCTTTAAACCCGTATGAAAATAAACTATCTGGATAACGAACGGTGGAGTTCCAGAGACAGAGAGGAGAACGATGCTAAAAATTTTAGTAAAACAGCATAATGGTTTTAGAATTTGTCATTTAAATGCCCAAAGCCTCAATAACAAAATGGATGAATTTCGAGTAATTTTTGAAAATTCTGGCGTTGATGCCATATGCATTTCGGAAACATGGTTTCACCCCAAAACCAGCGGTAATGCTTTCAATATAAATGGATATAATTTATATCGAGCTGACAGAAACACCACAACACATAGAACAGGTGGAGGAGGAGTTGCCATATTCTTAAGGAATAGTATTATTGGAAATATTGCTTGGAAATCAAAAGCTGATCAAAATATGGAGTACTTATTTTTAAATATATCGGACCACGTAAATAAAATTCTTCTTGGATGTGTCTATAGGCCACATAAGCGAATCGACGCCTTTTACACGAAATGGAATCACAAATCATAAAATATTCCGACATAATTATTGCCAGAGATTTTAACAGTAACGTTCTTGTTGAAAGTAAGCGATCGGTTGGCATGACACCTGTAAATACTGCTACACCAAGCAAGCACTTTACAAGCACGAGCAATACTCTTTTAGGTGTCATCTTTGTCAGTAACAAGAAAAAAAATGCTGCACTATGAACAATTATCAGCACCTATGTTTTCAAAGCATGACTTGCTCTTCCTCAACTATAAGGTCCATCCGGTCGTCCAAAAGCAAGCCCTCACTTTTCGAGATTTCAACAACATTAATATACATGCACTATAAATAGATACACAGATAGTAAGATGGGAACGAATCTATACTATACCTAATATTGATGACCAGCTACAATTCCTTCAGAGCAACATTCTTAGCTTATATAATAAACATGTTTTAATTAGAAGCAGGGCAATTAGCAACAGAGACAATCCCTGGTTTACGATGCAAGCTGCACAGCTAATATGCGATAGAGATGCCGTATATGTAAGGTGGAAAAGGTATAGATTTCCTGAACTTCATGAAATTTTTTGCAGAAAGAGAAAAGCAGTAGTGTCAAAGATAAGAAAAGATAAATATTCATATTATGAAAGAAAATTTAGTTCAGCTTTAAGCTCCAATAAAACTTGGAAAGAAATAAAGAAAGTTGGCTTGATTAATCAAGAGAGGCGCAACGGGGAAAATATAAATCTTGAAGAGCTGAACAGAGACTTTATCAACATAAAATTACCTACTGTAAATCTTAATACTTATAGTCGCCAAACTAATACTGATTACGAAAAACAAAGTGCTAAATTTAGCTTTCATATATTCAATTAATCAGATGTCCTCCACGGATTCTTAGCAGTTAAGTCGGACTCTGTGGGCTTTGACGATGTAAACCCCAGATTTGTAAAAATTATGCTGCCTGTTTTACTTCCTTTTATAACACACCTTTTTAATACAATTGTCGCAACAAGTTCTTTCCCCCTTAACTGGAAATACGCAAAAATTGTGCCAATTCTTAAAACTCCCAAGGAATATCGTCCTATAGCAATATTGCCATATCTCTCAAAAGTTTTTGAAAAGCACCTGCATAAACAAATTTTAGAATATGTTACCCATAAAAACCTGTTAACTACCAATCAGTCAGGCTATAGGCCAAAACGTGGATGCATAACAGCACTTTCTGAAGTTCTGAAGAGATCCGATGTATTGTTGATCAGAATAATATCGCCTTTTTAGTCCTTTTAGACCACTCGAAGGCGTTCGATACCGTACACCACGAAATACTTTGTAGGAAACTGAAGCAGCAATGTAATTTCTCAATAACAGCAGCAAAGTTAATATCATCCTTTCTGAGCAATAGATACCAAGCTGTATTTAATAAATCAAGACAATCTTCATGGGTCGAGTTTCAAGAGGTGTTCCGCAAGGATCGATTCTGGGTCCGCTAATGTATATCATGTATTCCAACGATCTTCCAAATCAAATAAAATTTATGGGAGTACAAATGTATGCTGACGATGTTCAATTGTTCATTGGCAGCAACCTGGCAACAATATCACATTGCGTTTCAAAAATAAATTCTGATCTTTTAAGAGTCAGTGAATGGGCGGCGGTAAATGGGCTGAGTTTAAACCCTAAAAAATCAAAATGCGTTCAATTTTGCAGAACACAGATGGATACCCTGTACCAGCTGGACATTTTTCTAGGAAATTCAAAAATTGAAATCGTACCCTCGGCAAAAAACTTGGGTATCACTTTTAATTCAGCGCATTCGTGGACAGACCATATCAATAATGCAACAGGAAAAACGTATGGTATGCTAAGAACATTATGTATTAATCATTATTTTACTCCATTAAAAATTAGAATGTTGTTAGCCAAATCCTACCTGTTGCCAACACTTTTATATGGATGTGAAATTTTTTCTGGGTGTAATGCTTTTGACAAGCGAAAGTTGAGAGTTGCGTTCAATAATATCACCAGATACGTCTTTAATCTGAGAAGGACCGACAGCGTTTCCCAATTTGCAAAGAAATTGTTTAACGTTTCTTTTGACAATCTCCTAAAATGTCGAAGTTTAATTTTTCTGCACAAAGTAATCTACAGCAAGGAACCCGACTATCTATTTAAAAAATTAATATTTGCAAGATCGACTAGAGGCAAAATTATATTACATATCCGTTATCACTACCAAACGTCGGAACGACAATTCTTTATATACGCCACACGGCTCTGGAATCTACTTCCACATAACATTTAAAGCACAAGCAACGTAGTACATTTTAAAAGGGAAATTTTCAATTTTTTCAAATGACAACAAAACAAAAAATTGTTTTTATTCTTGTTCATTGTAGCTAATTTATTAAACCAAAGATATTGTCACTTATTTACATGCATATATAATTTTAATTGTTATTTTATAAAATTTTATTGTTATAATTTATAAGGTAATCAAATTATACATGTTGCCAATATTGATGTCCAGAACTGAATTTAAAAGATATTATATCTTATTGTACTGGTGACATTTTCCAATAAACAAACAAACCTGAATTTATCTTGAACTCGTTTGATGAGACCCCATCTACAACAACTCGTATAGTGCGATCTCTGAGAAAGCTCGATACAAATCGAGTGAAGCCATCGCCGACACCAAAAGCAATCAGCTTTGACAAAAGTGCTCCATGCCACACTCTATCAAATGCCTCGGATATATCTAGAGCCACCACCTTACTTTCGCCAAAGTGATGTATGCTATCACACCACTTCTCCTAAAGGAAAGCTAGTAGCTCCCCCGTAGAGCGGCCCCTACGAAAGCCATACTGCCGGTCGCTAAGTAAACTGTTGAGCTCCAAATATTTCACAAGATGGAAATTCAACATACTTTCCATTACTTTGGAAAGCGCAGAACAAATTGCAATTGGGCGGTAATTTTCAGGGTTGTTGGCCTTCCCCTTTTTTGGGGTCGGCGTTACATTGGCAACCTTCCAACACTTGGGAAATTCACCAGCATGGTACAAAGTGCTGAACAGGCGTGCCAATGGACGTGCTGACGTCGAAAAGCACTGTTTCAAGACCAGTGCTGAAATACCATCCGGCCCAGGAGACTTGTTTACGTTAAGCTTCGCTAAAACCTTTTTAACTGCACGCTCTCGAAAGAATATTTTTGGCATAGTTACAGATACTCCCTCGAGAACGGGTAGTGGTTGACTGCTTTCCGGCAAGTGAGAATTTCTTGCAAACATTTCAGCCAGAAGGTTAACTTTATCAACCGGGTCAGTGAATACATGGTCGTCCTTTAAAAGAGGTGAAATTGAGGAACTAGCATTATCCTTGACTCTGGTGCTGGTTAGTACGAAATTCCCTCATCACTGTTTGGAAATTACTAATAATCTGTTTCACTGTTTCATTGTAGAATAAAAATTGAATTAAAAATTAATTCTCATATTCTATTTCTGTTGAAAACTGGTTAAATAGTTGATATTCTTCTCAATTAGTATCCACTTTACGAAAATTGTAAAGATGAACAATTGAACGCTGATGAGAGGTGTAGCGGCCTTGAAATCAGTACTGATACGTTCTGCTAAAAACTGATTGGATATAAATAATAATATTTTTTCAACATAAAAAAAACTCTTAGTAACTTTGAATTTTTATTAATTCAATAAAACTGAACTTGAGCCTGATAATATTACTTTTCATATGTAAATCAATATAAGTTCGAATAATAATTACGTTTATTCGTAATAATAATAATATAAAAATATTTCTCAAAATGTTAATCGTTACTTTCTATTTATTTTTTCCATGTTTAAGTCCTTCTAAATAAATTATTGACTTCATGTCCCGGCGTTGAGACGATATATGTATTAGTACGAAAGAAGAAAAATAAAGATGCACAGGCAAGAGTTGAAGAGATATTCCAAGACCCGGTAAGTAGATTTCTTATGTAAATCTTTTTAAAATATAGCATTCTTTTTCGCATTTCCAGTTAGATTATTTATTGGTTTACTAATTCCTTATGTCGTCGTAGTGCGTCGCAAGCATTAGGTTGAAAATCTCTGACCTACTGACAATTAATGGATGTGTAAGCAAGCTTGCCATCATCGTGTAGGTTCAGTTTGCACCTTTCGCTGAGTAGCCCCGCTTTTAACCATACACCCTTCTACATTAAATCAGATTAGCGTTAATTCTAGATATATCACCGTCCGGGAATGAATTTACATTTACTTTTCGTACAAAAAGAGATCACAATTTCTGGTTTGCTAGCAGTTATAGCTATTTTCTATTCAATGCAACCTGAGAGCACGTCTCATGCAGCTCACAATGGCATCTATGAGTGCTATTCTTATTAAGTCGAGTTTTTTTCAAGAGTATCATTTAGAGTAATGTTTCAGTCCGAGAGACCATATGACATGACCATCTTAAAAACAGATGCTACCATTCCTGATATTTATAACCCTCAATCGTAGCATAGATTCTCAGTTCGTCTGAGAATATATTACCAAAATCCACCCTTACTTAATATTCATAGCAACGAACGAAGAAAATTCGTCATTGTTATTATCTCTTTCCGCAACTCTTACAAGATCATACAGAGCTGGATACATTGTACGCATGTTGAGTTTTACTCAGGGATCTAAGTATACTCGTATGTCAAGTAATAGTGCTTCTTATTGTTTTCAAATGAAAGGATGTTGTTGTTTTTAAGAAATTACTTCTAGACAGGCTTCCAAGGTTATGTGGCACATATATAGTTATATAAAAAAGGTCGATAAATCACATAAAAAAAGGATGTTAGACTTGTTGGCCAATCTGATGCCTAAGGTTTGGTATTTAGGCTGTCGAAAAATCCTCGATGAATATCTTTATAATCCTGTCCAGTGGAATGTTCATACCCCACTGAAGCCAAATGGGAAAGATAGCGTCTAATCGAACCAATTTCAATTATTCAAAGAAAACTGAGGCACTTTTGGCACCATTTGATGTGTGTTTCTCAGAATGACTCAGCCATGGAATCAGTCTAACTTTTCAGGAATGATCACAAAATGTTCGAGTCTATTCTACAGTCTAGTTTTTTACATATTTCTTTTATTCTGAAGCGGAATTCCTCCATATATGTACTTTGCTTGGTAGGACAGATGTGTTCCAGATTAACGTCAGTACATGACTTGTGGCCTATCATACCCATTCCCAAAAAGATAGAGTGCGCATATCGCATCATATTGTAAGGTGAGTCCAATGTAGGAGCAATACTTCTGTAACCCTCGGTAGACATTCTAACTGGTTCCCGGTGTTTTATGATTGCTGGTCGAGTCTCGAAATAGAACCCCTAGAGATTAACTTAGGTGAATTTTTTTGCTTTTACTGTCTAGTACTTTAAGGATTACAAGTGATTGGCCAAAGATAGTGTCTGGAAGAAACCAATTACGCTTTTCTCCAGAAAGCACAGCATCAAGGTATTGACTGTTACCAACATGTACAAACGTGCCACCTAAGGGGCTTTACAGAACAATGTAAGGGACCTCTTGAAGCATTCCGCAAAACTGGTAAATGAGGGAATTAAAGGCGTGTACATGTCCATTCATAAGAAGTTGCCACACGATGTGATCATTGAGGTCACACTTGTGTGACTTCAGACAAACTCGGTGTTGGTAATGACTACATAGATTCACATACTGTTAAGAGCACCGTCAGGTTAGGCTCCACAGCAAGAACAAATTTCTGCATGATAGCAATGCCCACTTCTTCTTCCACAAAGCATCGAATGTGAATCACGAATCTTTTCCAAACTTTTAGTTTTGTGTTTAGACTTTTTATACCCACATTTAATTTCTGCATAGACTCTGGCGATTTATGCAGAGAAGTTTAAAGAAGCTTAATTTTCAGTTTGTGCTTGATTTTAAGCAAAAAAAAAACAAAACTAATTTTCTTAAAACTAATATATACAATATATGCATACGAGTATAAATATGTTTTTATTTGTTTCAATTTGCTTTTCTCAGATATTCAATGTCATGAAAAAAGTAAATCCGAAGTTTCGACACCATATAAAGTGCGTAGCAGGAGATTGCATGTTGCCCGGTTTGGGTCTTAGCACTGAGAGTCGCCAAGACCTAATGGCCAATGTCAATATTGTTTTTCATATGGCAGCCACCGTACGTTTCGATGAAAAACTTAAAGTAGCGATGCAAATTAATGTTAAGGCCGCTCGTGATATTATGCTACTTTGCAGAGAAATGCGTAATTTAAAAAGTATTTTGCATGTATCAACAGCATACACACAGTGTCCATTACGGCGTATTGATGAAAAATTATATCCCCCACCAAGTGATTCTAATAATTTAATTCTTCTAACAGAATGTACGCCAGACAATTTGTTAGAAGTAATGACACCCATGTAAGTGAAATTGCCCATTTTCTTTTATTTTATATAATAAAAATTAGTTAATTCATAGATTTTTTACTTGTTTTTTTCAGTCTATTGGGTCCGTATCCCAACACATATACGTTTACTAAGGCCGTAGCGGAAGATGTAGTTAAACAGTGGGGCAAAAGCTTACCAGTTGGTATATTTCGGCCTGGCATTGGTAAATAGAAAAAGGTCTACTAAACTCCCGTACATGAACACATACATACATATGTACATAAATATTTTAATGTTTTGCTAGGAACACAAAGAATTTTTCGTGACAAATAATCGTCTTATAAAATTGAAACCATTTGTCTATATGAAAATGCACACAGTCAGTACGTTGGACGAAATTGTCTTGCTTAACTAACTTTGCGATAAATTTATTTTTATTTCATTTAAATTTTTTAAATGAAAGATATATTTTCTATTTGAAATAGTGAATAAAAAACTGTAACACCAATTTTTCCGTACCCAAATATTGTTCGTCGGTTTTATTTTATTATTGATTAATTTGGAATTTCTTCACATAAAATAATCAGCAAAAAAAAGGAAATAATAGCCGTTGTTATTGTCCTCACATTACTATGGTGTATTATTTCATGTTTGTTTTTTTTTTTTTGCCTTATTTTCTGGGGAGCTATTTCCTACCACCAGTAAGTATACATACATATATATTCAGGATCATTATTGATAGACAAGTGTAATGAGCCATGTCCGTTTGTACGTTGAATCGATTCTACGAAGCCACCAGAAAGGTTGGAGACTCAGGTCTTGGATTTATGTATAAGGATTTATCTTCAGACGACAGAAAAAGTAAAATATTAGGCAATGCCAACTATAGCGTGGTGAAGGGTATATAAGATAAGGCGCAGCCAAATAAAGATTACTTGTTTTTATATTTGTTTTTTGTTTTTCATGGCCCGATCTAATGAAGTTACATGTATGTATGTATGTATGTATGTATGTATGTATATGCACTGTGTATACTTACTAGAGTTGTCAATTATTCGCCTTTCAACATTGTTCGAATAATTCAAATAATTGATTTTGTTCGTTCGATCAAACGATTAAAGCTGAAAAATTGTTCGATTAATCGATGAGAACAACGAATAAAAAATTATTTAAAAAATTTATTGACAAAAAATAAACATTTCATACAAAAAACTTAAAAATAAAATAGTTAATATTTTTATTAACAAAAAAAATACATAAAACTATTAATTCAAATAAACATGCTTCATTCAGTCAAAAAATCTCAAATGTTTTTTTTTTTTGTGAAATCAGACAATATGGGTTGTTCTTAAGAAATAATCTTTTACAAATTGACTAAATTTTTTAGCTTTCAAACGATTTTTGGTTATGGTTTTTTAAATAAATCTTTCGCTAATTGTCGAGGTAGGTGATATTGTGAGAAGAGCATAAAATAGTTTATCTAATTTTTCTGTTCTTTTTTTACATTTTTTCAAATATACCATATCGTCTAATATATCGCTGAAGTCTTTTTATGTTTTGAATTTTTAATACTTTTAATATAATTATTTAATTCGTATAAAAGATTGTTAATTTCATTACTAGTAACATCTTCTTTATCATTACTTTCATCTGAATTATTGTGGTTACTTTCAACATAAAATAATCTGGAGTATAATTCATTTGCATATTCTTTAGTTTCACTTTTTGAAGAATATTTTAAAAAACTTTCATTGCTCGGAAAATTTCCAGAATTTAAAAAATATTATTAACGTATTCAAAAATTTTATACGTTCCTCATTTATTCTTATTTTAATACGTTTTCGTAAATCTGTTGCAAAAGAATTATTAATTTTTTGTTGTTGATCCAACAATTTTGTATACTTTAGGACACTTGTTACATGTGACTTTGTTTTTTTTTTCATTTTTGTGCTTGATAAAATACTTCCAAGACGAGCTCAATTTTTTGGCTTTAGTGTATTTCTAATTTATTCACCTGAGAGTGAAAAAACCCCATTCTTGAAAATTTTTTAACGTTTCATTCAAAACATAGCACGACTACTATATAGGTATGCGTAGTTCGACAACAACTGCAAACATCCAAAATAATATGTATTTGGTTGATATAAAGTACTCGCTTTGTTTCATATCATACAAACAAATTTAAACATTTTTGACGTATGCATTTTAAACTAAAAAAAGTTGTTCGATTAATTGACATTAATTAATCGATTTATTCGTTATTCGAAAATCGGCATTTTAGAATTATTCGAACAAGAGTTTGGTTTTGTTTGATCGATTAATCGAATTATTCTTAATCGGTTGACAACTCTAATACTTACCCTGCAGGAAAGTCAATTTTGAAACTGTACTGAATTACTACTGACATTATCACCATTACTAGTGACTATTGACATTGGTACTATTGACTAGGTAGTTTTTTTGGGACCATATGTAGTTATTATAGTCTACACTTTTGGTACTTTTCTAAAGCGTATGTTGATAATGAAATTGCACCCATACATTTTTTTGTCATCAATGCCAAATTTAAAAAATGTAGACGCTTTATTGACAATGTCGCCTAATAAACAACATAACTGTAGACAAAAGTGGTGACTTGCAGACACTTGCTCCCAGGATTCCTTCAGTGTATATTCAGATTCATACATACATTCATATTTATTTGTGAGGTATAGCTATAAATATATGTATGTCCGATTATGTACGTCTATAGTTGAGTATAACATTAAAATATTAAAAAAAAAACATGTATATTATATCTTTAAGTAATCAGTACTTATCGTGATCCAGTGTGTGGATGGATAGACAATTTTTATGGACCAACAGGTGCAATAGCTGGAGCTGGAACGGGTGTTATTAGGACATTACGTTGTGATCCCCGGGCTGTGGCTAATATGGTTCCAGTTGATTTATGTGTGAACAGCATCATGGCTGCATCTTGGGAGATTGCTGACAAAAAAAAGTAATTATAATAAAACTCACATTATCGTTTTTTCATTGTACTCTATCTCATTCTTTCATTCTTCAATTTTGTAATCATGTTTTAGCTCCGTTGGAATGCATAAGCCAATACCTGTTTATAATTTTTGTACCTCCAAAAATAATCAGTTAACCTGGGGTGATTTTACAACGAAAACTACCAAATATGGTTTAATGTATCCAACATTAAAAGCCATGTGGTATTTGTGTTATGCCAATACACCTAATAAGTTAATGCACATGTTGTCGATACTTATTCTACATTATGTACCTGCAACAATCTTTGATGCCATATGTATGTTGTTGGGAAAGAAGCCCAGGTATGTATCTACTACTACCCATGATCAATTAATATCGGTCTATGAATCTCTAAAAAAATATTTGCTTTCCGGTGTGTGTTGTAGTGATACATACATAAATCTACATACATAAGTAGATATTATGTGTGTACTCGTATAGTCTCGCTGTTGATTTGTATAGGCGGGCATGTTTCTCTGCGCAACTTAAAAGTGACGTGTACACATTTCTGCTCGTTAACTTTTATACGCCATTGTATGAGCCATTTTTCCAACTTGTAACTTGCGTAAAGCTTCTACTGGATTTTCATGAACGCTGAGAAAAGATGTATCATCAGCAAATGTTGCTGTATGAATGTTATTGCTTAACGGTAAGTCAGAGGCATATATTAAGTACAGTAAGGGACCGAAGATGCTGCCTTGGGGAACTCCGGTTTTGATCGACTGCAGAGGGCTTAAAAATTGCCCTCCCTAACTACAAAGTTTCGTTCCATTAAATAGCGTTTTAAAAGCATGACGATGTTTGCGAGTACATTTTGCGTTAATTTGTGGATAAGACCTTCGTGCCATACTTTATAGAAAGTTTGAGAAACATCTAGAAAGAGCGCAGAGAAATATTGCGTTTTTTCAAAAGTGTCTCTAACAACATTCACAAGCCTGTGAGTTTGTTCAATACGAGTAGTGTTATGCTGTCTGCGAAAACCGAATTGATGATCTGGAATGCATCCTTTACTAGTCACTATAGGCATCAGCTTGCTCATATATAGCTTATCAAATAGTTTTGAAATGTTGGGCGATAAACTAATAGGCCTATACAATTCAACCTTCGTATGATCCTTGCCGGGCTTTGGTATCATAATAATCATCGAAACTTTCCATTCACTTGGATAGTATTGCAGCCTTAAGATTAAAAATGAATAGTATTATTCTTTTTGCAATACAAGGCAATTCTTGAAGCATTTTGTTGCTTATTTTATCGACTCCTGGGGCTTTTTTGGTGTTAAGACTAGTAATAGCCTTTTCAATCTCCACAGTGTTAAATCTTAGCGGTATTTCTGGCTAAGAGACGACTGCTGGCAGTTCAACAATATCACCAGAAATATTTGGAGTAAATTCTTTTTCTAAGTGCTTAACGAAAAGAGCACCTTTTTCAGCATCAGTTCTTGCCTAGTCACCATTCGAAGCTCGTAGGTTAGATTTGCATATCACCGGCCTTTTAAGTCCTCTGACTGCATGCCACAATGAATAATCTGTTTGTTGTGTTGCATCGAGTTATTGAAGAAATTTTTGCAGAGAAGCTGTTTTTTGTATTTGTAAAATTTTCTAAGCTGTTTGGTACATTACTTAAGCCTTAACTTTAACTGAGGGGATCTGAAATGTTGCCATTCTCGTCGAGCTCTCCTTTTTTTAGACAATAGCTGTTCTATATATACAGAAAAATTAGTATTGAATTTCACTTGTTGATTTGTTTTCTTTGAAGTAGCATTAAAAGCAGCTTGTTTAATGTGTATCTCTAACAACCTAATAGAATCATCTACATACATATGTCAGATGGTGTTCTCAACGGCAATTTTTCCTAACAAAGAGCACTCGAATAGTTTTTGTATTTCAGCCACTTAATACATGCTGATATCATCGGTAAATCATATGTTGGTTTTGCAGTTTTGTGAGAGTAAAAAGTGACAATTGTAGGCGAGTGGTCTGAAGATAAATCCAAAGATGCTTCAACTTCAACCATTTCGTTGGGCACTCCTTTCGGTATTCCAAAGTCAATAACATCAGGAATTTTTTGTCGATCTGTTGGCTGACCACTTGACACTACGTTCAAACCTTTTTTAGTAACTGTAATAAAAAAAAACTCGACCCTTAGGAGAGATTAGACGTGAACCCCAAAAATTGTTTTTAGCATTGTAGTTGCTAGCTGCTGGAAAACGGGGCCCAGTGATTTGTAAAAAGCCGTTAATTTGTTAATTTACTCACGGTAATTGAAAACTTGGGGGAATAGACAGATGATTAACAGGTGATGTTATAAACACACCTGGGCTACTTTTGTCTTGCGTAATGGAGGTCGATATGTCAAAATTTGTACACAGAGCCAAAAATGCCTAATAGAATCAATAAGATTTTCTCTATGAAACGCTTTTAGGCTAAGGGGTATCCCAGCAGAAAGAAGCGAAGATTTTTTCGAAGAGATTCCTTATTGTTTTTATGTGGTAAATCTTATTAATTTTTTCAATAAGGAAACCACATAAAATCAAGAAGAAAACTTGTTATTCACAATTTTTTTACCCAATTTCCGTTATTATTGGCACCAAAAAAAAATCCATAGAGAAAAACTTTTTGATTCTATTAGGTTTTCATATGAATTGTAAATAAAAGGGATTTCTTTTTGATTTCATTAGGTCGTGTTATTGTTTTTTTCAAATTTGTATTTCCTAACATCACAACAGAGAAAACAGTGCCTAATAAATACCTAATAAAATAGAACAAAATTAATAAGATATCTCTACGAATTTTTTTCAAAAAGGAAGTCTTATTATTTTAATAAAGAAAACCTTTTTGAAAAAATCAATAAGAATACCTAATAAAATCATTCTAGTGTTGCCAATGAATTATATTTTACAATGCCCCATCTCTTGATAGTTGTTCTACTTAAGTATATACGTTCAGAAATATTTTTTTCTTAAATCGAAGAATGTTTTTAGTAATTTTTAGGGTTGATATTTGTTGATGCAAAGAGAAAAATTTTTAAGTATTACTCATTTTAAGATCGCCATGTTTGTCATAATAGTCGAAGTTGTGTTTGGTTGGAATGGGATATATTTTGTTATTTGGTATTTTTTATAGCAGCATATTTTTTGAAAGTATAATTTTGTGTATGTGTTTTTTTGCATTTGTGTGTGGATAGCTACTCGTATTTTTCATTGACAAGAAATTTTTGCTGAGAATTTATTTTCATTAGGTGTGCTATTGAAAAATTTAACTATGCATATATTTCTGGCGTGTAAGTTACTTAATATATGTACATAGGTATTATTTAGTTTGCAAGTATAAAATTTTTTTAGAAAACTGAAAATTTATTTGTTATCAGGGAAATATTTTTAGTTTCTCTACTATCAAACATGGAAACGGGTAATATTGTCTCAGCAGTCGGTATTATAATAAATAAAAATAAAAAACTAATTTTAAACCCTGCTTAGAACTGCTAACGTAACGATCAGCAGCGAGAATTATATGTTACTAATATTTCAAGGAACAAAGGAAAAATTTTATATCTAACATTATTTTAAATTTCAGCTTACAAGCTGAATAGAATCATCACGGATTATTTTTTTTTTTTTTTTTATTTATTTATTTATAATTCAGTTTATGGATACATTATAATCCTTACAGACTAGCACATTAAATCCTTAAATGGAAAATAATTATAATATAAAAATTATTATTTAATAATATTATACAACATATTCTTATGTGACTTAAAAAAAAATTAAATAAAATCACAGATTTATTTAAAGCTTCATTCCTAACATAAGTTGTTCTATGAATATCTAAGTGATAAAAATACTTATTATTTCTAAGAATTCTAGCAGGAATATGAAATTTAATAGCATTTAATAGTTCAGGACAATCAATAATACCATTAACAAGGCCATACAAAAAGTTTAACGATAAGATATTACGCCTGGCTTCCAGAGTTTTCATAGAAATTAGTGCGCATTTATCAGCATAGGAGATATGAGAGTTTAGGTTCATTGAGGTACAATAAGCAGAAAAATTTAAGAAAGAAAGAGCATATTTTATTCATTTTACTTGAATTTTTTCAATTCGATGTTTATAAATTTGAGTACTGGGACTCCGTATAAAGCATATTCAAGTCTAGATCTCACAAAAGAAGCAAAAAAAATTTTTTTTGTATTGTGATCAAACAGATTGTCGGTGTTTCTACGAAGAAAATTTAGCATTGAATAGCCTTTAGCAATAATAAAATTCAAGTGATTATTATAAGATAACTTTCTATCAAAGACTATCCCTAAATCAAAAATTTCATCCACAGAAGTCAACTCAATACCGTTTATTTTATACCGACTAATTAAGGCGATAAATCATCTACGATAAGTCATTGCAAAACATTTACTTATGTTGAAGCATAATCCATTGTTAACTGACCAACATCTTAATCTAATTAAATCTTCTTAAAAGTTAAAAGCATTACTAGGACTTGATATCGATTTGAAAACTTTAAGATCATCCGAATATACATAATAGGAACTGAGAATGTTTAAAACATAGACTAATGTCGTTAATAAAAATATTAAACAATAAAGGACCCAGAATACTACCTTGGGGAATATCAGATGCATTAATAAATGAGTGAGAATAAGCACCGTCGAAGGAGACAACAGAATCGCTATCAGATAAATAATTACGTAACCAAATAACATCTGAGAATGAACACCTAATTTAGATAGCTTCATTATCAAAAGCTTATGCGGTACACGATCAAAAGAATTCGCAAAATCAGTATAGTGTAGTGTATGTACATCACTATGTGCTAAATTTTTGTACACTGCTGTTTGTCGTGCAGTTGTAATATGAACTATTTAATAAAGTAAACAAACATTCTTTTATTGGCCTTGAATGAATAAGCGTACTGTCAGCAAGTTTCACGGAGTTCATTAACGTATAGGGATTTTTAAACAAAATTGATTTCGTGGGATAGTGCTGACATAGATAATAATTTAGAATAAATTTTAGTATATAAGCTGAGACAAAATTCAATAAACTTTAGAATTAATTTGACAATCAAATTTTGAAGTCTATTATTATATTCTCAAAACGAAATCGGCACTTCTGGTGCTGAAGAAAAGCGGCTGCAGAGCTCAGTAAATACTTCAAACATTAAAAACACACACTCACCACATGGCGATCCTGCCAAACAAAATTTGCGTTCTTGTTAAATAATATTTTTTTAGAAAACAAAAAAATTTTTTTTTAATCCTGCTAAAACAATATTTTTATTGCAAAAATTTTTATCCTGCCAATCTATGTAAATGAGTCCTGGAGAATCCACACAAAAACAGAATAAATTTTTGAGATCCTGTTTGTTTATTTTTTTTTAAATAAATTTATTTTGCTAAATGACCCAAAAAGAAGTCAACGAAATTTTCGAACGCTGGCAAAAAGTTCTACAAGAGGAGTACGTTCCAGAAGGAGCACCAGTTGAAGAACCACCAACGTATACACCAACTCCAAAGTCTGCTGGCCCTAAGCCAATCACGATAGAACAATATCAGGCTAGGCAAGAAAATTACAAACGTCAACTACAAAACTTTAGGAACAAAGCGGAAAACAAAAAGAAGAAAGGAGGAAAAAAGGTGAAATATCAAAGAGCCTGCAAAGACCTACAGCGCATAATAGGCATTAGTCAGGGAGACCAAAAACAGAAATTAATAAAGCAACTGATAGAACTCAGAAGAACCGGTTGGAGAAACTAGCCATCAACAACAACAACAATATTTTTTAATTCAGTTCAATTCAAAAAAAAAAAAAAAAAATTTTTTTTTGCCTTATATTATGCTAAGATTTTACACATTCTAAATAAATTAATATAAATGACTGTAACATAAAGTTATACTTTAAAGATTTTGTATAGGAAACAATATTACAAATGAGAAAATTTGTTAAATGTTTAAATTTAATATAGGTAATGAATCTAGACCTAAATACTTTTCAATTAACCGAGGAAGATAGAATAAAATATACATTACAAAACTTAAAAATGGGCATCGCAGATGCAAAAGTAGAGGGCCATGCAAGTGCCAATGCTATAAATACAAATAAAATAACAATAGATCAAGAAATGATAATAATTTTATTGATAATTTTCATACTAGTAGCCATATTTAAATTCTTGCAGCATTATATAAAGAAACAGGTTGTAAGAAACTCCGTACAAAATGCATAAATAACAAAACAAAATTTAGAAAAATTAAATAAAAACTTTTTTATCTCATACTACAGAAATAAGTATAATTAATGGAACAGATTTTTGAAGAACTACAAAAATTAATTATAAATGCTAGAAAATCCATAACAAAGAAATATACAAAAGAAACTATACAGGAAAAATTAAAGTCAATAGAACAGTTGAGTGAAAAATTCGGGAAACTTGTAGGGCATTTAGCGAATCCCTTAAGAGATGAAAAAATTACTCAATTCAAAGATTTGAGAGAAACAGCAATTCAGTTGTTGATGGAACATAAAGGAGAAAAATTAGAAATAGAGCAAGATTTTGAAAATCCTAAAATCATGTCGAACTTTGACAGTAAAAAGGCTTCGGATATAATTCCAGTCTTCGACGGAAAGCCAAAACATGTTGATATTTTCCTTTCAATGATAGAAATGGTTCATTCTGAATTAAATGAGCAAGGAAAAAATAACCTAATAAAGTATGTATTAGCAATAAAAGTAGTAGACAGAGTCAGGGATATTTTGATTATAGAAAATACACCTGAAACTTTCGAAGAACTGAAAACAGTTCTAACAAAACATTTCAAATCCACAAGAACGGCAAGCAGCATACATTTTGATTTAAGGAATACCAAGCAAAAAGGAAGTGTACTTAATTACAAAGAACGGATTAACACTTTGATAGCGGACTTGACATTGGTACAAATTTCAGAACTAGAGGACAGTTCAAATCCAGTAGCTCGCTCAACGATTAAGACTATGAACGAAAAACTTGCTTTAGAGATTTTTCAAGAAGGTTTATATAAAGACATAAGAACAGCTGTAATAGCTGCACAACCCAAGACTTTGGCACAAGCCTATGACATTGCAAGTACACAGGAAAGATCATTACAACTACCAGATACATTTACAGCCTTACAAATAAATAATAATAAACGAAACTATTACAATAACACAAATAGAAATAATTCAGGATTTAGAAATAACAGAGACAGAAATTATCTCAATCCACAGATGGATAGAAATTTTAATATAAATAGGAATAACAGAAATTATAACAATATCAACAGAAACTATAACAATAACAACAGAAACCATAACAGAAATTATAACAATAACAGACACTATAACAACTACAACAATAATCACAACAACTATAACAACAACAATACATCCAATAGAGGTATTAGATACAATAACAACACAAGGGGAAGAGGCTACTCCAATGTTCATGCAATACAACAACAGGGAAACGTACAAACCCTGGAGACTCATTACGAATCTCCAAACAGGGAAAATTAAGGATTTATACACTACATATTGGAACATCAAATTTTATCTTTTTATCAGTAAAAAACATTAACTATAAATTAACATTTTTAATAGACACAGGTTCAGAGATATCACTCTGTAAAGAAAATGTAATATACAACTATTACAAAAATACTGACAATATTTGTCAATTGACTGGCATTACAAATGAATGCAAAGAAACAGTAGGTTCTGCTGATTTGAAGATGGTGTTAGGAGAACAAACACTAACACACAGATTTCAATTAGTGGACAAAGAATTTCCAATCATTACTGATGGAATTTTAGGAATAGATTTTTTCTGCAAATACAACTGTCAGATTGACTATGAAACACTGACTTTAAATACTTGCATAGAGGGAGAGAAAATAACAATCCCAATAGAGATTAACACAAAAAGAATACATAATATAACTATACCTCCAAGAACAGAGAAGATAGTACCTATAAACATTGACATAAAAGAGGATAGTGTTACATGTAGTAAAGAAATAATGAATGGAATATTTTTAGCAAACACTATAATACCCAAAGATGGCCAACGCTATGTTAAAATTTTAAATACATTAGAGGAACCAGTGCGACTAGAAAAGTTGGGAGTCACAACAATACCATTAAAAAATTATACAATTTATAAAACTAACAAGCGCAATAACAATAAACATTCAGAGCAAAGATTTAATAAATTACTAGAGAAACTGGATTTGAAGAACATTGAAGAAGAAAATAAAAGAGTCATATGTGATATTCTAAGACAATATCAAGAAGTATTTCATCTTGAAGATGAACCATTAACCGTAAACAATTTTTATAAACAAAGTATTGAATTAAATGATAACACGCCCACTTACATTAAAAATTACAGACTGCCACAAACACAATTAGACGAAATAAGTAAACAAGTACAAGAGTTATTAGAAGAAGACATAGTAGAACCATCTATTAGTCCATATAATTCTCCATTATTATTAGTTCCCAAAAAAGGACAAAACGACACGGAAAAATGGCGTTTGGTTGTAGATTTCAGACGTTTAAATGATAAGATAGTAAATGACAAATTCCCTTTAACCAGACTTGAAGATGTATTGGACAAATTAGGTAGAGCTAAATATTTTTCCACTTTGGACATGACAAGCTCATTTCACCAAATAGAACTCGAACCACAATCACGACCACTAACAGCATTTTCAACACCGAACGGTCACTTTCAATATACAAGACTACCATTTGGTTTAAAAATATCATCTAACAGTTTCCAAAGAATGCTGACAATAGCATTATCTGGTTTAGAATCAGAAGCATTTTTGTATGTCGATGACGTCATTATTTTTGGATGCAGTTTGAAGCACCACAATGAGAACCTCATAAAAGTGTTAGAAAGACTAAAACAATACAATTTGAAACTGAATCCAGCAAAATGTTGTTTCTTAAAACCAGAAGTTTTGTATTTAGGACATTTGATTACAAAAAATGGTATAAAAACCGACCCGACGAAATACAAAGTAATTGAACAATATCCTGTTCCAAAAAACTCAGACGACGTTAGACGATTTATAGCTTTCTGCAATTATTACAGAAGATTTATTCCAGACTTCGCCAAAACGGCAACTTGTCTTAATAAATTATTAAGAAAGAAAGTAACTTTCAATTGGACAGCAGATTGCCAAATAGCATTTGAGACACTAAGAGACAAATTAAAAAACCCGCCTATATTACGATATCCGAACTTTGACAAAACATTCATTTAGGCGACAGACGCTTCAAATGTAGTTCACAGGGTGAAATCGGAAACGATTTACCCATATCATATGCAAGTAGAACATTAAATAAACATGAGAAAAATAAATCAGTAATTGAAAAAGAGTTATTAGGTATTCATTGGGGAATACAATTTTTTAGACCATATCTATATGGTAGAAAATTTACCGTAGTCACAGACCATAGACCTCTTATTGCTTTGTTTACCCAAGAACCCGTCTTCAAAATTGACCAGGATTAGACTTGAATTATCAGATTATGACTTTGATATAAAATATAAGAAGGGAGCGAATAATACAAACGCAGGCGCTCTATCGCGTGTAGAAATAAACTCACAAATATTAAGAGACATGATTCCAATCTATGTTGATGAAAAAGAAAAGAAAACCTTGGCAATAACAAGAAATATGTTTAACAACGAAATGAAGAATAAAATTAATAACGAAATGAAAAATAAATATGATGAAGATGAAAATAAAAAGAACGACTGCATATCTCGAAAGGAGATTGATCACCTCCATATGTGGGAATGTACGTCAATAAATAATATTAAGGGTACCCAAAAGATTGAATTTATATATGATAATAAGCTGCAGCAAGAATTAAAAAATAAACTAAAAGAGAAGAATGATAGAATAACGCGCATAATATGCAATAAAAGCGAAAATCCTACGTTTTCAGGAACATTTATGGAGAAACTTTTATTGAGATTGAGGAAATTGAAATTTAAAAAGTACGTACTATATGATAATGATGAAATATTTAAATATATAACGGCCGAAGAATTGAAGGAAAAGTATAACAATATAAAGAAAAACGATATCGAAATAATTATATACAGAATGCCAAGAGATATAAAAGATAATATAACACAATATAGATTGATAGAAGAATTTCATGACTCACCACATGGAGGACATTTTGGAATTAGGAAAACACTTTCCAAATTAAAACAAAGATATATATGGAAAAATATGAACAAAATGGTTAAAAAATACATAACAACATGTGATTCATGCCAAAAACATAAGCAGATAAGAAATACAAAAGAACCCTTTACTATAACAGATACACCATCACACGGTTTCGATACTGTTGTAATGGACACAGTTGGACCATTAAGACCATCCGGACAATTTAGATACATACTTACAATGCAGTGCGAACTGACAAAATATGTTGTTGCTTGTCCGATTGAATCTAAAGATGCCAAAACAGTCGCGAAAGCTTTAATAGAACATATTGTATTAAAATACGGTTTATTTAACATTCTCAAAACAGATAGAGGAACTGAATTTACCAACGAAATAATGAGAGAGATTTGTGTATTATTAAAAATAAAACAAAATTTCTCAACACCTTACCATCATGAAACTTTAGGTACAATAGAACGAAATCATCGCGTTCTAAATGAATATTTTCTAAATTTTGTAGATGACAATAGTTGGCATGAGTGGATACCATATTGTACTTTTGCTTTTAATACGACACCAAATGTCGATACAGACTATTCTCCGTTTGAACTAATTTTTGGTAGACTTCCTAGACTGCCAAACGACACTTTAAGTGATACTAGAAAGATTTATAATACTGACAACTATTTAAATGAACTAAAGATTAGACTTCACAACTCATTACAAAGAGCAAGAGAGATAATTCTCGAAGTAAAAAGAAAAAGAAAATTAGAATCTGAAAAGAAGCAAAATAGAATAGATCTTAGAATAGGAGATTTAGTTTTAGTTAAAGTTTTAAATAGAAAAAAGTATGAACCTCCATACAAAGGCCCATACAAAGTATTAGATATAGAAGATTTAAATATACTTATAGAAATTGATAATAAAACAAAATTAGTACATAAGAACAATCTAAAAAAATATTTGAATTGACAAACAACAATATATATATAAGAACTTAAAATTTATTTTTGTAGACACATACATAAGTATAATTATATGTATATACATAAGCAAAATATCAAAACATTTTTTACGTTTATAAAGTTTAATATTACATCAACAATTGTTAATTTCTTTCTATAAAATTACAATTTTTTTTAGATATAGTACATAACGTCTTGTTCAGCCAAAGTATTTGTTTTTCTTGTTTCATTTTTAATAATACCCAAAACCAATAAGGGTGAGGGTGTAGTGTATGTACATCACTATGTGCTAAATTTTTGTACACTGCTGTTTGTCGTGCAGTTGTAATATGAACTATTTAATAAAGTAAACAAACATTCTTTTATTGGCCTTGAATGAATAAGCGTACTGTCAGCAAGTTTCACGGAGTTCATTAACGTATAGGGATTTTTAAACAAAATTGATTTCGTGGGATAGTGCTGACATAGATAATAATTTAGAATAAATTTTAGTATATAAGCTGAGACAAAATTCAATAAACTTTAGAATTAATTTGACAATCAAATTTTGAAGTCTATTATTATATTCTCAAAACGAAATCGGCACTTCTGGTGCTGAAGAAAAGCGGCTGCAGAGCTCAGTAAATACTTCAAACATTAAAAACACACACTCACCACAATAGATTACATCTACATATTTGTAACCTGTTTTCAAAATTACTTAAAAAGAATTTATTGAAAACTGCCTGGTTAGTGGTAGTGGACCCACTAGCCATAAAACCATTTTGAGAAATGCTTATATGTCTTTTTACACAGAAGAATAATTTATCCTAATCCTGTAATTGCGAACATCATCTTTTCTTCTTGATTTATGGATGGGCAAGAGAGTTGAAAATTTCCACTTCTTATCAAAATATAGATTTCATAAAGATTTATTGAATATTATTCTCAAAGGTAACCGTAAGGATGATGAGAATTCCTTTACCAGAAAAGCTTCAAAACAGCATCAGCAACACCATCGTCAGAAATTTGTAGCGGAACTTAAACCATTGAAATCTAAGTTATAGAGCGGAAAGGAGTCATCAATAAAGTTAGATTTAAAATACAAAGCAAAAAGATTTAATGTATCTTGTAAGGTGCTTCAAATCATATTGTTATAAGAAATATTTATTGGCAAGCAAGACGAATGTCTTTTTGAATTTATAAAGAATCAAAATCACTTAGGATTACACTTTAAAGACTTATAAAAGCTCATTTTTTGTGCGAGAATTATTAAGAACTCATTTCCGAATTTATGTAACTTTATTTATAGGCTTCTGAACACATATAAAAAGATACACCGGTTTATGCATGTCATTGAATATTTTGCCATGCGCCAGTGGGAATTTCAAACCGATAATGTCCGCGAACTTTGGCAGCGACTTTCTACGCGAGACAAAGATTTATTCTACTTTAACATGGAAAAATTGGACTGGGATCTGTTCTTGCAGCAATATTTTAGAGGCATAAGACAGTATTTATTACAAGATCCGTTAGACACTATACCCCAAGCAATAGTAAGATGGAACAGGTATGTGTGTACAAGCATATTATAAATTTTTATGATGAAATTTTACACCAAATTCATGTGTACAATGTATGTATGTATGTATGTGCATTCTACATACGTAAATATATACGAAGTATGTTGAAATAAAAGGAGAATTTTGAATTTTCGCGAAATTTTTTTTTTTTGTTATGTTGGTACACATCAGAGATGTACATGAGTTGATTCACTTTTTTTATACTTATACTTATGTATGTATGAACTCACTGCTTTTGTTTTGTTTTGTTTTTTTTTTTTTTTTTTTGAATCACCAACATGGCTAATAACATTGCTTTCAATAACTTTTTAAATGCCGTTAGCAATAACAAATCAAAAATTATAACTGTGTTTTGATTTGTATGTAAAGCATTCAAATGATTCATAAAAGCTCAATTATATTGTAAAAAGTAAACAAAGTCGAAGTAAAATTTTGGATATTTTCTGTCAAATTGAAAATGACGAAGGTAGGCTTATCGATGGAGTGGTGATATGTGAGAAGTGTAATAAGATATTAAAATATAATAGAAAGCAAACATCTAATCTCATCCGCCACAAGTGTTATGTTGTACGAAATTGCAACGTTGCTGTAAAAAAAGTTAGCAATGCAGATAAGGAAATTCTTTAGTTGGCGTGTTCGCAATCAACCGTTGTAACTAAAAATTTTGTTTAGAATTGGCTAAACTTATATTTATCATTGTTAGGTTTAAGATTTGAAAAACTTATTGATGCTTCAATATACATATAATTGAAGATTCAATAAATAATAAAATTATTCCAAAAAAAAAAAAGTGTTCGCAATGGGTTGTAGAGGACTGTCGTCCATTTTCTGTTGTAGACGGCAAAGGTTTTAAAAAGGTCGTGGAGTCACTCCTAAATATTGGAACATAATATGGCAATCATTTAGACAAACCCGACATGTTGCCCAATTCCAGCATCATATCACGACGAATAAACAACATAGCAGAAAACAAAAGAATATTAATGAAGGATGAATTGAAATTAGCGATAACAAGCGGAACGGCGTCCATAACATCAGATCTCTGGACTGATAATTTTGTCAAAACAAATTTCTTACATGCCACTTTTCATTTTATGAAAGATTTAAAGTTAAAAGAAATTGTTTTAGGCGTAAAATCAATGGGTTTAGAGAGAAGCACAGCAAATAATGTTTTAACGATTTTGAACTCCATTTTGGAAGACGTCGAGGTAAATAGCATGGTGAATATAACGTTTGTTACTGACAGAGGATCAAACTTTGTTTAAGCTCTTAAAAACCAAAATAGGATTAACTGCGCGAATCATTTATTGAATAATGTTTTGGATTGTGGTTTTAACAGCACGAACGAATTAATTCCATTTTTGAATGCATGCTTCAACTTCTCTTAAAAATTATTGGGGGTAATCGCTCTTGGTTGAAAACTGCTCTTGCATAAGTTGCAGATCTTGCAGGTATAGTTTATTTACACATTTTGTTATTGCATTGCCTCAAACTGATGAAAATAAAGGCCTCTTTACATGGTAATACATGTATGTTTGTATATCGGTATTTCAAAAATTGAAAAAAGTCATCATGTAAACTGACAAGCGTTCGGTAAATGTTTATTTTCTAAACCATTTTAGAAACTTACGTATACTCATTTTATCAGAGTTGCCTTTTTAAGTAAACATTGGCAGCTTTAAGAGTATATATTAAAGGCCAAGACACATAGAATCCGTCATAGGTTATCCGTCGCCTTTTTCAACTGACGTAAACGTATTGACGGAGAAGGCTGTCACAATGAGTACTTTGGTAACGGAGAGAAAATCATTGAAAATTTATTTAATTATCAACTTTTTCTTTATTTTTTTATAGCACCATCAAAAGTTTATCAAATCGAATAAATTTGAATTTAAATTATTTTATTTTTGAGCGAACAACAAAACCAAAACAAAGAACAAATCAACTAATAGCTGTCAAAGTACTCAACGTAAGTTAAAAGTTGCCCAACTTTGTACTTTGCGTTGACGGAGAAGTACTGTATGTGATCAAGTTCATAACCCCCCGTCCAGACCAGCAATTTCATGTGTCTTAATACAAGCAATAACGTCGGCAGAATTAAGACGTCAAATTGCCAGTGTTCAAATATGTATTTGTGGTAGGGAAATCGTAGATATCTTAGAACACAAATTTAAAATTTTACGGAAGAAGGTTGTATATTATTTGTATTGTAAATTTTAATTACGGGCTTAATTGTAAAAAAAATTTCAGCATTTTCAATAGTATGAATGTTTATTTTAAAAATGTTTCACTTTTTTGTGGTTTTCATTTATTTATACATTTGTGTTTTAATTTTTTTATTCTATTTGCCCAAAAAAACAATTTTGATAGAAATCACAATTGAATTTGACAGCATGTGTTCAGAGATAATTGCTCAGCAATATCTTCTAGCAATTGTTGCTAAACATGTGTTTGAACACATATTCGTGCGGTCCACACGCAAATATCTTGTGTCGGCAATCAAATTTGACGGTTGCCACGGCAATAATTGCCAAACTTATTGCTCGTGTGGCCTGTAAGAAAACATGTATTTTAACTTAGCTGTCAGTTGAAAAAGGCGTCGTATAACGTATGACGGATTCTATGTGTCTCGGCCTTAAAGGTGGCATCATTACAAAAACAACTAAAACAAATTCATGTTGTTTTTGTAAGTATTGTAGAACTGTAACCACCCGCTATTTCATAGCGCAGAATTTTGATTTTATTAATATTATCCGTGTAAACATAAAAAATACCTGCAACAGACTTTTGTTCTCTCATCTTATTCAAAAAGAGAATTTCATAATATTATGATTATACAAAGTGTTATTACTTTGTATTACCATGTAAACTCACCTTACGCTAGACTTGCAAGATCTGCAATGATTACAATACTAAGAGTGATTTCCTCTATTGTGTTACTCTCTGGAACTCGCATCTTAACTTATTTCAATCAATTTCGAATAATTATTTCAAAATTCAAGAAATTCTTTCCTCAGTCAATGAAGCACATAGAATCTCAGATATCAACTTATCCCTTCTTAATGCACTAATTGAAATTTTTGAAGGGGTTGATAGTGTAAGCAGAAAGTTACAAGGTGTAAATTACGTCACATTCAATTACGTTTACTTAACAATCAACACCCTCAGAACTATTTGCGAAGAAAGAGATGCTGATATTCAAGTAATAAAGGCATTAAAAAGAAATAGAAACAAAGTACATTCCTAATTTAAGTATTCTTCACTACTCGGCTTGTTTTCTGTATCCACCAACGAATTCTTGTCTAGATCAAAGTAAATTAAATGAAGTTAAGGAGTTTTGTGTTTCCGAAATAATGAAATCTGTTTCGCCGTCCGATAGTGCAGTTAATTCTTCAATACATAATGAAGCACCACAGGATATCCAACTATTTTTCTCATCTTTTATGACCTCAATTATTCGGCACCACGAAATAAGCCCCAATGAAATAAGCCCCAAATCGAAAAATGAAACAAGCCCCAAAAAATTTTATGAAATAAACCCCCAAAAAATGAAATAAGCCCCAAACAAAATTTACGAAATAAGCCCCAAATAAAATGAAATAAGCCCCAAAAAATTTTATGAAATAAGCCCCAAATTTTTAAAAAATGAAATAAAACCCAAAAAAATGAAATAAGCCCCAAATTTGTTAACTTTATTTTGTAAGCTTAAGAAGAAATCATAAAATGCAAGAATTTTATTCTCTAAATTATATCGAACACCGGCTTCGCGTTCCAAGCATTCTCTGCATAACCGGCCTACGGCCGGGCACAAGGAATTTATCCTCTATGGCATATCGAACACAGATTTCGCGTTCAAAGTATTTTCTGCATAACCGGCCTACGGCCGGGCGCAAGGAATTTATCCTCTATGGTATATCGAACACCGGCTTCGCATTCAAAGTATTTTCTGCATAACCGGCCTACGGCCGGGCGCAAGGAATCTATCCTCTATGGTATATCGAACACCGGCTTCGCGTTCCAAGCATTCTCTGCATAACCGGCCTACGGCCGGGCGCAAGGAATTTATCCTCTATGACATATCGAACACAGATTTCGCGTTCAAAGTATTTTCTGCATAACCGGCCTACGGCCGGGCGCAAGGAATTTATCCTCTATGGTATATCGAACACCGGCTTCGCGTTCCAAGCATTCTATGGCATATCGAACACAGATTTCGCGTTCAAAGTATTTTCTGCATAACCGGCCTACGGCCGGGCGCAAGGAATTATCCTCTATGGTATATCGAACACCGGCTTCGCGTTCAAAGTATTTTCTGCATAACCGGCCTACGGCCGGGCGCAAGGAATCTATCCTCTATGGTATATCGAACACCGGCTTCGCGTTCCAAGCATTCTCTGCATAACCGGCCTACGGCCGGGCGCAAGGAATTTATCCTCTATGGCATATCGAACACCGGCTTCGCGTTCAAAGTATTTTCTGCATAACCGGCCTACGGCCGTGCGCAAGGAATTTATCCTCTATGGTATATCGAACACCGGCTTCGCGTTCCAAGCATTCTATGGCATATCGAACACAGATTTCGCGTTCAAAGTATTTTCTGCATAACCGGCCTACGGCCGGGCGCAAGGAATTTATCCTCTATGGTATATCGAACACCGGCTTCGCGTTCCAAGCATTCTATGGCATATCGAACACAGATTTCGCGTTCAAAGTATTTTCTGCATAACCGGCCTACGGCCGGGCGCAAGGAATCTATCCTCTATGGTATATCGAACACCGGCTTCGCGTTCCAAGCATTCTCTGCATAACCGGCCTACGGCCGGGCGCAAGGAATTTATCCTCTATGGCATATCGAACACAGATTTCGCGTTCAAAGTATTTTCTGCATAACCGGCCTACGGCCGGGCGCAAGGAATTTATCCTCTATGGTATATCGAACACCGGCTTCGCGTTCCAAGCATTCTATGGCATATCGAACACAGATTTCGCGTTCAAAGTATTTTCTGCATAACCGGCCTACGGCCGGGCGCAAGGAATCTATCCTCTATGGTATATCGAACACCGGCTTCGCGTTCCAAGCATTCTCTGCATAACCGGCCTACGGCCGGGCGCAAGGAATTTATCCTCTATGGCATATCGAACACCGGCTTCGCGTTCAAAGTATTTTCTGCATAACCGGCCTACGGCCGGGCGCAAGGAATTTATCCTCTATGGTATATCGAACACCGGCTTCGCGTTCCAAGCATTCTATGGCATATCGAACACAGATTTCGCGTTCAAAGTATTTTCTGCATAACCGGCCTACGGCCGGGCGCAAGGAATTTATCCTCTATGGTATATCGAACACCGGCTTCGCGTTCCAAGCATTCTATGGCATATCGAACACAGATTTCGCGTTCAAAGTATTTTCTGCATAACCGGCCTACGGCCGGGCGCAAGGAATCTATCCTCTATGGTATATCGAACACCGGCTTCGCGTTCCAAGCATTCTCTGCATAACCGGCCTACGGCCGGGCGCAAGGAATTTATCCTCTATGGCATATCGAACACAGATTTCGCGTTCAAAGTATTTTCTGCATAACCGGCCTACGGCCGGGCGCAAGGAATTTATCCTCTATGGTATATCGAACACCGGCTTCGCGTTCCAAGCATTCTATGGCATATCGAACACAGATTTCGCGTTCAAAGTATTTTCTGCATAACCGGCCTACGGCCGGGCGCAAGGAATCTATCCTCTATGGTATATCGAACACCGGCTTCGCGTTCCAAGCATTCTCTGCATTACCGGCCTACGGCCGGGCGCAAGGAATTTATCCTCTATGGCATATCGAACACCGGCTTCGCGTTCAAAGTATTTTCTGCATAACCGGCCTACGGCCGGGCGCAAGGAATTTATCCTCTATGGTATATCGAACACCGGCTTCGCGTTCCAAGCATTCTATGGCATATCGAACACAGATTTCGCGTTCAAAGTATTTTCTGCATAACCGGCCTACGGCCGGGCGCAAGGAATTTATCCTCTATGGTATATCGAACACCGGCTTCGCGTTCCAAGCATTCTATGGCATATCGAACACAGATTTCGCGTTCAAAGTATTTTCTGCATAACCGGCCTACGGCCGGGCGCAAGGAATCTATCCTCTATGGTATATCGAACACCGGCTTCGCGTTCCAAGCATTCTCTGCATAACCGGCCTACGGCCGGGCGCAAGGAATTTATCCTCTATGGCATATCGAACACCGGCTTCGCGTTCAAAGTATTTTCTGCATAACCGGCCTACGGCCGGGCGCAAGGAATTTATCCTCTATGGTATATCGAACACCGGCTTCGCGTTCCAAGCATTCTATGGCATATCGAACACAGATTTCGCGTTCAAAGTATTTTCTGCATAACCGGCCTACGGCCGGGCGCAAGGAATCTATCCTCTATGGTATATCGAACACCGGCTTCGCGTTCCAAGCATTCTCTGCATAACCGGCCTACGGCCGGGCGCAAGGAATTTATCCTCTATGGCATATCGAACACAGATTTCGCGTTCAAAGTATTTTCTGCATAACCGGCCTACGGCCGGGCGCAAGGAATTTATCCTCTATGGTATATCGAACACCGGCTTCGCGTTCCAAGCATTCTATGGCATATCGAACACAGATTTCGCGTTCAAAGTATTTTCTGCATAACCGGCCTACGGCCGGACGCAAGGAATTTATCCTCTATGGTATATCGAACACCGGCTTCGCGTTCCAAGCATTCTATGGCATATCGAACACAGATTTCGCGTTCAAAGTATTTTCTGCATAACCGGCCTACGGCCGGGCGCAAGGAATCTATCCTCTATGGTATATCGAACACCGGCTTCGCGTTCCAAGCATTCTCTGCATAACCGGCCTACGGCCGGGCGCAAGGAATTTATCCTCTATGGCATATCGAACACCGGCTTCGCGTTCAAAGTATTTTCTGCATAACCGGCCTACGGCCGGGCGCAAGGAATTTATCCTCTATGGTATATCGAACACCGGCTTCGCATTCCAAGCATTCTATGGCATATCGAACACAGATTTCGCGTTCAAAGTATTTTCTGCATAACCGGCCTACCGCCGGTCGCAAGGAATTTATCCTCTATGGTATATCGAACACCGGCTTCGCGTTCCAAGCATTCTATGGCATATCGAACACAGATTTCGCGTTCAAAGTATTTTCTGCATAACCGGCCTACGGCCGGGCGCAAGGAATCTATCCTCTATGGTATATCGAACACCGGCTTCGCGTTGCAAGCATTCTCTGCATAACCGGCCTACGGCCGGGCGCAAGGAATTTATCCTCTATGGCATATCGAACACAGATTTCGCGTTCAAAGTATTTTCTGCATAACCGGCCTACGGCCGGGCGCAAGAAATTTATCCTCTATGGTATATCGAACACCGGCTTCGCGTTCCAAGCATTCTATGGCATAGCGAACACAGATTTCGCGTTCAAAGTATTTTCTGCATAACCGGCCTACGGCCGGGCGCAAGAAATTTATCCTCTATGGTATATCGAACACCGGCTTCGCGTTCCAAGCATTCTATGGCATATCGAACACAGATTTCGCGTTCAAAGTATTTTCTGCATAACCGGCCTACGGCCGGACGCAAGGAATTTATCCTCTATGGTATATCGAACACCGGCTTCGCGTTCCAAGCATTCTATGGCATATCGAACACAGATTTCGCGTTCAAAGTATTTTCTGCATAACCGGCCTACGGCCGGGCGCAAGGAATCTATCCTCTATGGTATATCGAACACCGGCTTCGCGTTCCAAGCATTCTCTGCATAACCGGCCTACGGCCGGGCGCAAGGAATTTATCCTCTATGGCATATCGAACACCGGCTTCGCGTTCAAAGTATTTTCTGCATAACCGGCCTACGGCCGGGCGCAAGGAATTTATCCTCTATGGTATATCGAACACCGGCTTCGCGTTCCAAGCATTCTATGGCATATCGAACACAGATTTCGCGTTCAAAGTATTTTCTGCATAACCGGCCTACGGCCGGGCGCAAGGAATCTATCCTCTATGGTATATCGAACACCGGCTTCGCGTTCCAAGCATTCTCTGCATAACCGGCCTACGGCCGGGCGCAAGGAATTTATCCTCTATGACATATCGAACACAGATTTCGCGTTCAAAGTATTTTCTGCATAACCGGCCTACGGCCGGGCGCAAGGAATTTATCCTCTATGTATATCGAACACCGGCTTCGCGTTCCAAGCATTCTATGGCATATCGAACACAGATTTCGCGTTCAAAGTATTTTCTGCATAACGGGCCTACGGCCGGGCGCAAGGAATTTATCCTCTATGGTATATCGAACACCGGCTTCGCGTTCAAAGTATTTTCTGCATAACCGGCCTACGGCCGGGCGCAAGGAATCTATCCTCTATGGTATATCGAACACCGGCTTCGCGTTCCAAGCATTCTCTGCATAACCGGCCTACGGCCGGGCGCAAGGAATTTTTCCTCTATGGTATATCGAACACAGATTTCGCGTTCAAAGTATTTTCTGCATAACCGGCCTACGGCCGGGCGCAAGGAATTTATCCTCTATGGTATATCGAACACCGGCTTCGCGTTCCAAGCATTCTATGGCATATCGAACACAGATTTCGCGTTCAAAGTATTTTCTGCATAACCGGCCTACGGCCGGGCGCAAGGAATTTATCCTCTATGGTATATCGAACACCGGCTTCGCGTTCAAAGTATTTTCTGCATAACCGGCCTACGGCCGGGCGCAAGGAATCTATCCTCTATGGTATATCGAACACCGGCTTCGCGTTCCAAGCATTCTCTGCATAATCGGCCTACGGCCGGGCGCAAGGAATTTATCCTCTATGGTATATCGAACACAGGCTTCGCGTTCAAAGTATTTTCTGCGTAACTGGCCTACGGCCGGGCGCAAGGAATTTATTCTCTATGGTATATCGAACACCGGCTTCGCGTTCAAAGTATTTTCTGCATAACCGGCCTACGGCCGGGCGCAAGGATTTTATCCTCTATGGTATATCGAACACCGGCTTCACGTTCAAAGTATTTTCTGCATAACCGGCCTACGGCCGAGCGCAAGAAATTTATCCTCTATGGTATATCGAACACCGGCTTCGCGTTCCAAGCATTCTCTGCATAACCGGCCTACGGCCGGGCGCAAGGAATTTATCCTCTGTGGTATATCGAACACCGGCTTCGCGTTCAAAGTATTTTCTGCATAACCGGCCTACGGCCGGGCACAAGGAATTTATCCTCTATGGTATATCGAACACCGGCTTCGCGTTCCAAGCATTCTATGGCATATCGAACACAGATTTCGCGTTCAAAGTATTTTCTGCATAACCGGCCTACGGCCGGGCGCAAGGAATTTATCCTCTATGGTATATCGAACACCGGCTTCGCGTTCCAAGCATTCTCTGCATAACCGGCCTACGGCCGGGCGCAAGGAATTTATCCTCTATGGTATATCGAACACCGGCTTCGCGTTCAAAGTATTTTCTGCATAACCGGCCTACGGCCGGGCGCAAGGAATCTATCCTCTATGGTATATCGAACACCGGCTTCGCGTTCCAAGCATTCTCTGCATAACCGGCCTACGGCCGGGCGCAAGGAATTTTTCCTCTATGGTATATCGAACACAGATTTCGCGTTCAAAGTATTTTCTGCATAACCGGCCTACGGCCGGGCGCAAGGAATTTATCCTCTATGGTATATCGAACACCGGCTTCGCGTTCCAAGCATTCTATGGCATATCGAACACAGATTTCGCGTTCAAAGTATTTTCTGCATAACCGGCCTACGGCCGGGCGCAAGGAATTTATCCTCTATGGTATATCGAACACCGGCTTCGCGTTCAAAGTATTTTCTGCATAACCGGCCTACGGCCGGGCGCAAGGAATCTATCCTCTATGGTATATCGAACACCGGCTTCACGTTCAAAGTATTTTCTGCATAACCGGCCTACGGCCGAGCGCAAGAAATTTATCCTCTATGGTATATCGAACACCGGCTTCGCGTTCCAAGCATTCTCTGCATAACCGGCCTACGGCCGGGCGCAAGGAATTTATCCTCTGTGGTATATCGAACACCGGCTTCGCGTTCAAAGTATTTTCTGCATAACCGGCCTACGGCCGGGCACAAGGAATTTATCCTCTATGGTATATCGAACACCGGCTTCGCGTTCCAAGCATTCTATGGCATATCGAACACAGATTTCGCGTTCAAAGTATTTTCTGCATAACCGGCCTACGGCCGGGCGCAAGGAATTTATCCTCTATGGTATATCGAACACCGGCTTCGCGTTCCAAGCATTCTATGGCATATCGAACACAGATTTCGCGTTCAAAGTATTTTCTGCATAACCGGCCTACGGCCGGGCGCAAGGAATCTATCCTCTATGGTATATCGAACACCGGCTTCGCGTTCCAAGCATTCTCTGCATAACCGGCCTACGGCCGGGCGCAAGGAATTTATCCTCTATGGCATATCGAACACCGGCTTCGCGTTCAAAGTATTTTCTGCATAACCGGCCTACGGCCGGGCGCAAGGAATTTATCCTCTATGGTATATCGAACACCGGCTTCGCATTCCAAGCATTCTATGGCATATCGAACACCGGCTTCGCGTTCAAAGTATTTTCTGCATAACCGGCCTACGGCCGGGCGCAAGGAATTTATCCTCTATGGTATATCGAACACCGGCTTCGCGTTCCAAGCATTCTATGGCATATCGAACACAGATTTCGCGTTCAAAGTATTTTCTGCATAACCGGCCTACGGCCGGGCGCAAGGAATCTATCCTCTATGGTATATCGAACACCGGCTTCGCGTTCCAAGCATTCTCTGCATAACCGGCCTACGGCCGGGCGCAAGGAATTTATCCTCTATGGCATATCGAACACCGGCTTCGCGTTCAAAGTATTTTCTGCATAACCGGCCTACGGCCGGGCGCAAGGAATTTATCCTCTATGGTATATCGAACACCGGCTTCGCGTTCCAAGCATTCTATGGCATATCGAACACAGATTTCGCGTTCAAAGTATTTTCTGCATAACCGGCCTACGGCCGGGCGCAAGGAATTTATCCTCTATGGTATATCGAACACCGGCTTCGCGTTCCAAGCATTCTATGGCATATCGAACACAGATTTCGCGTTCAAAGTATTTTCTGCATAACCGGCCTACGGCCGGGCGCAAGGAATCTATCCTCTATGGTATATCGAACACCGGCTTCGCGTTCCAAGCATTCTCTGCATAACCGGCCTACGGCCGGGCGCAAGGAATTTATCCTCTATGGCATATCGAACACAGATTTCGCGTTCAAAGTATTTTCTGCATAACCGGCCTACGGCCGGGCGCAAGGAATTTATCCTCTATGGTATATCGAACACCGGCTTCGCGTTCCAAGCATTCTATGGCATATCGAACACAGATTTCGCGTTCAAAGTATTTTCTGCATAACCGGCCTACGGCCGGGCGCAAGGAATCTATCCTCTATGGTATATCGAACACCGGCTTCGCGTTCCAAGCATTCTCTGCATTACCGGCCTACGGCCGGGCGCAAGGAATTTATCCTCTATGGCATATCGAACACCGGCTTCGCGTTCAAAGTATTTTCTGCATAACCGGCCTACGGCCGGGCGCAAGGAATTTATCCTCTATGGTATATCGAACACCGGCTTCGCGTTCCAAGCATTCTATGGCATATCGAACACAGATTTCGCGTTCAAAGTATTTTCTGCATAACCGGCCTACGGCCGGGCGCAAGGAATTTATCCTCTATGGTATATCGAACACCGGCTTCGCGTTCCAAGCATTCTATGGCATATCGAACACAGATTTCGCGTTCAAAGTATTTTCTGCATAACCGGCCTACGGCCGGGCGCAAGGAATCTATCCTCTATGGTATATCGAACACCGGCTTCGCGTTCCAAGCATTCTCTGCATAACCGGCCTACGGCCGGGCGCAAGGAATTTATCCTCTATGGCATATCGAACACCGGCTTCGCGTTCAAAGTATTTTCTGCATAACCGGCCTACGGCCGGGCGCAAGGAATTTATCCTCTATGGTATATCGAACACCGGCTTCGCGTTCCAAGCATTCTATGGCATATCGAACACAGATTTCGCGTTCAAAGTATTTTCTGCATAACCGGCCTACGGCCGGGCGCAAGGAATCTATCCTCTATGGTATATCGAACACCGGCTTCGCGTTCCAAGCATTCTCTGCATAACCGGCCTACGGCCGGGCGCAAGGAATTTATCCTCTATGGCATATCGAACACAGATTTCGCGTTCAAAGTATTTTCTGCATAACCGGCCTACGGCCGGGCGCAAGGAATTTATCCTCTATGGTATATCGAACACCGGCTTCGCGTTCCAAGCATTCTATGGCATATCGAACACAGATTTCGCGTTCAAAGTATTTTCTGCATAACCGGCCTACGGCCGGACGCAAGGAATTTATCCTCTATGGTATATCGAACACCGGCTTCGCGTTCCAAGCATTCTATGGCATATCGAACACAGATTTCGCGTTCAAAGTATTTTCTGCATAACCGGCCTACGGCCGGGCGCAAGGAATCTATCCTCTATGGTATATCGAACACCGGCTTCGCGTTCCAAGCATTCTCTGCATAACCGGCCTACGGCCGGGCGCAAGGAATTTATCCTCTATGGCATATCGAACACCGGCTTCGCGTTCAAAGTATTTTCTGCATAACCGGCCTACGGCCGGGCGCAAGGAATTTATCCTCTATGGTATATCGAACACCGGCTTCGCATTCCAAGCATTCTATGGCATATCGAACACAGATTTCGCGTTCAAAGTATTTTCTGCATAACCGGCCTACCGCCGGTCGCAAGGAATTTATCCTCTATGGTATATCGAACACCGGCTTCGCGTTCCAAGCATTCTATGGCATATCGAACACAGATTTCGCGTTCAAAGTATTTTCTGCATAACCGGCCTACGGCCGGGCGCAAGGAATCTATCCTCTATGGTATATCGAACACCGGCTTCGCGTTGCAAGCATTCTCTGCATAACCGGCCTACGGCCGGGCGCAAGGAATTTATCCTCTATGGCATATCGAACACAGATTTCGCGTTCAAAGTATTTTCTGCATAACCGGCCTACGGCCGGGCGCAAGAAATTTATCCTCTATGGTATATCGAACACCGGCTTCGCGTTCCAAGCATTCTATGGCATAGCGAACACAGATTTCGCGTTCAAAGTATTTTCTGCATAACCGGCCTACGGCCGGGCGCAAGAAATTTATCCTCTATGGTATATCGAACACCGGCTTCGCGTTCCAAGCATTCTATGGCATATCGAACACAGATTTCGCGTTCAAAGTATTTTCTGCATAACCGGCCTACGGCCGGACGCAAGGAATTTATCCTCTATGGTATATCGAACACCGGCTTCGCGTTCCAAGCATTCTATGGCATATCGAACACAGATTTCGCGTTCAAAGTATTTTCTGCATAACCGGCCTACGGCCGGGCGCAAGGAATCTATCCTCTATGGTATATCGAACACCGGCTTCGCGTTCCAAGCATTCTCTGCATAACCGGCCTACGGCCGGGCGCAAGGAATTTATCCTCTATGGCATATCGAACACCGGCTTCGCGTTCAAAGTATTTTCTGCATAACCGGCCTACGGCCGGGCGCAAGGAATTTATCCTCTATGGTATATCGAACACCGGCTTCGCGTTCCAAGCATTCTATGGCATATCGAACACAGATTTCGCGTTCAAAGTATTTTCTGCATAACCGGCCTACGGCCGGGCGCAAGGAATCTATCCTCTATGGTATATCGAACACCGGCTTCGCGTTCCAAGCATTCTCTGCATAACCGGCCTACGGCCGGGCGCAAGGAATTTATCCTCTATGACATATCGAACACAGATTTCGCGTTCAAAGTATTTTCTGCATAACCGGCCTACGGCCGGGCGCAAGGAATTTATCCTCTATGTATATCGAACACCGGCTTCGCGTTCCAAGCATTCTATGGCATATCGAACACAGATTTCGCGTTCAAAGTATTTTCTGCATAACGGGCCTACGGCCGGGCGCAAGGAATTTATCCTCTATGGTATATCGAACACCGGCTTCGCGTTCAAAGTATTTTCTGCATAACCGGCCTACGGCCGGGCGCAAGGAATCTATCCTCTATGGTATATCGAACACCGGCTTCGCGTTCCAAGCATTCTCTGCATAACCGGCCTACGGCCGGGCGCAAGGAATTTTTCCTCTATGGTATATCGAACACAGATTTCGCGTTCAAAGTATTTTCTGCATAACCGGCCTACGGCCGGGCGCAAGGAATTTATCCTCTATGGTATATCGAACACCGGCTTCGCGTTCCAAGCATTCTATGGCATATCGAACACAGATTTCGCGTTCAAAGTATTTTCTGCATAACCGGCCTACGGCCGGGCGCAAGGAATTTATCCTCTATGGTATATCGAACACCGGCTTCGCGTTCAAAGTATTTTCTGCATAACCGGCCTACGGCCGGGCGCAAGGAATCTATCCTCTATGGTATATCGAACACCGGCTTCGCGTTCCAAGCATTCTCTGCATAATCGGCCTACGGCCGGGCGCAAGGAATTTATCCTCTATGGTATATCGAACACAGGCTTCGCGTTCAAAGTATTTTCTGCGTAACTGGCCTACGGCCGGGCGCAAGGAATTTATTCTCTATGGTATATCGAACACCGGCTTCGCGTTCAAAGTATTTTCTGCATAACCGGCCTACGGCCGGGCGCAAGGATTTTATCCTCTATGGTATATCGAACACCGGCTTCACGTTCAAAGTATTTTCTGCATAACCGGCCTACGGCCGAGCGCAAGAAATTTATCCTCTATGGTATATCGAACACCGGCTTCGCGTTCCAAGCATTCTCTGCATAACCGGCCTACGGCCGGGCGCAAGGAATTTATCCTCTGTGGTATATCGAACACCGGCTTCGCGTTCAAAGTATTTTCTGCATAACCGGCCTACGGCCGGGCACAAGGAATTTATCCTCTATGGTATATCGAACACCGGCTTCGCGTTCCAAGCATTCTATGGCATATCGAACACAGATTTCGCGTTCAAAGTATTTTCTGCATAACCGGCCTACGGCCGGGCGCAAGGAATTTATCCTCTATGGTATATCGAACACCGGCTTCGCGTTCCAAGCATTCTCTGCATAACCGGCCTACGGCCGGGCGCAAGGAATTTATCCTCTATGGTATATCGAACACCGGCTTCGCGTTCAAAGTATTTTCTGCATAACCGGCCTACGGCCGGGCGCAAGGAATCTATCCTCTATGGTATATCGAACACCGGCTTCGCGTTCCAAGCATTCTCTGCATAACCGGCCTACGGCCGGGCGCAAGGAATTTTTCCTCTATGGTATATCGAACACAGATTTCGCGTTCAAAGTATTTTCTGCATAACCGGCCTACGGCCGGGCGCAAGGAATTTATCCTCTATGGTATATCGAACACCGGCTTCGCGTTCCAAGCATTCTATGGCATATCGAACACAGATTTCGCGTTCAAAGTATTTTCTGCATAACCGGCCTACGGCCGGGCGCAAGGAATTTATCCTCTATGGTATATCGAACACCGGCTTCGCGTTCAAAGTATTTTCTGCATAACCGGCCTACGGCCGGGCGCAAGGAATCTATCCTCTATGGTATATCGAACACCGGCTTCACGTTCAAAGTATTTTCTGCATAACCGGCCTACGGCCGAGCGCAAGAAATTTATCCTCTATGGTATATCGAACACCGGCTTCGCGTTCCAAGCATTCTCTGCATAACCGGCCTACGGCCGGGCGCAAGGAATTTATCCTCTGTGGTATATCGAACACCGGCTTCGCGTTCAAAGTATTTTCTGCATAACCGGCCTACGGCCGGGCACAAGGAATTTATCCTCTATGGTATATCGAACACCGGCTTCGCGTTCCAAGCATTCTATGGCATATCGAACACAGATTTCGCGTTCAAAGTATTTTCTGCATAACCGGCCTACGGCCGGGCGCAAGGAATTTATCCTCTATGGTATATCGAACACCGGCTTCGCGTTCCAAGCATTCTATGGCATATCGAACACAGATTTCGCGTTCAAAGTATTTTCTGCATAACCGGCCTACGGCCGGGCGCAAGGAATCTATCCTCTATGGTATATCGAACACCGGCTTCGCGTTCCAAGCATTCTCTGCATAACCGGCCTACGGCCGGGCGCAAGGAATTTATCCTCTATGGCATATCGAACACCGGCTTCGCGTTCAAAGTATTTTCTGCATAACCGGCCTACGGCCGGGCGCAAGGAATTTATCCTCTATGGTATATCGAACACCGGCTTCGCATTCCAAGCATTCTATGGCATATCGAACACAGATTTCGCGTTCAAAGTATTTTCTGCATAACCGGCCTACGGCCGGGCGCAAGGAATTTATCCTCTATGGTATATCGAACACCGGCTTCGCGTTCCAAGCATTCTATGGCATATCGAACACAGATTTCGCGTTCAAAGTATTTTCTGCATAACCGGCCTACGGCCGGGCGCAAGGAATCTATCCTCTATGGTATATCGAACACCGGCTTCGCGTTGCAAGCATTCTCTGCATAACCGGCCTACGGCCGGGCGCAAGGAATTTATCCTCTATGGCATATCGAACACAGATTTCGCGTTCAAAGTATTTTCTGCATAACCGGCCTACGGCCGGGCGCAAGAAATTTATCCTCTATGGTATATCGAACACCGGCTTCGCGTTCCAAGCATTCTATGGCATATCGAACACAGATTTCGCGTTCAAAGTATTTTCTGCATAACCGGCCTACGGCCGGGCGCAAGGAATTTATCCTCTATGGTATATCGAACACCGGCTTCGCGTTCCAAGCATTCTATGGCATAGCGAACACAGATTTCGCGTTCAAAGTATTTTCTGCATAACCGGCCTACGGCCGGGCGCAAGGAATTTATCCTCTATGGTATATCGAACACCGGCTTCGCGTTCCAAGCATTCTATGGCATATCGAACACAGATTTCGCGTTCAAAGTATTTTCTGCATAACCGGCCTACGGCCGGGCGCAAGGAATCTATCCTCTATGGTATATCGAACACCGGCTTCGCGTTCCAAGCATTCTCTGCATAACCGGCCTACGGCCGGGCGCAAGGAATTTATCCTCTATGGCATATCGAACACAGATTTCGCGTTCAAAGTATTTTCTGCATAACCGGCCTACGGCCGGGCGCAAGGAATTTATCCTCTATGTATATCGAACACCGGCTTCGCGTTCCAAGCATTCTATGGCATATCGAACACAGATTTCGCGTTCAAAGTATTTTCTGCATAACGGGCCTACGGCCGGGCGCAAGGAATTTATCCTCTATGGTATATCGAACACCGGCTTCGCGTTCAAAGTATTTTCTGCATAACCGGCCTACGGCCGGGCGCAAGGAATCTATCCTCTATGGTATATCGAATACCGGCTTCGCGTTCCAAGCATTCTCTGCATAACCGGCCTACGGCCGGGCGCAAGGAATTTTTCCTCTATGGTATATCGAACACAGATTTCGCGTTCAAAGTATTTTCTGCATAACCGGCCTACGGCCGGGCGCAAGGAATTTATCCTCTATGGTATATCGAACACCGGCTTCGCGTTCCAAGCATTCTATGGCATATCGAACACAGATTTCGCGTTCAAAGTATTTTCTGCATAACCGGCCTACGGCCGGGCGCAAGGAATTTATCCTCTATGGTATATCGAACACCGGCTTCGCGTTCAAAGTATTTTCTGCATAACCGGCCTACGGCCGGGCGCAAGGAATCTATCCTCTATGGTATATCGAACACCGGCTTCGCGTTCCAAGCATTCTCTGCATAATCGGCCTACGGCCGGGCGCAAGGAATTTATCCTCTATGGTATATCGAACACAGGCTTCGCGTTCAAAGTATTTTCTGCGTAACTGGCCTACGGCCGGGCGCAAGGAATTTATTCTCTATGGTATATCGAACACCGGCTTCGCGTTCAAAGTATTTTCTGCATAACCGGCCTACGGCCGGGCGCAAGGATTTTATCCTCTATGGTATATCGAACACCGGCTTCACGTTCAAAGTATTTTCTGCATAACCGGCCTACGGCCGAGCGCAAGAAATTTATCCTCTATGGTATATCGAACACCGGCTTCGCGTTCCAAGCATTCTCTGCATAACCGGCCTACGGCCGGGCGCAAGGAATTTATCCTCTGTGGTATATCGAACACCGGCTTCGCGTTCAAAGTATTTTCTGCATAACCGGCCTACGGCCGGGCACAAGGAATTTATCCTCTATGGTATATCGAACACCGGCTTCGCGTTCCAAGCATTCTATGGCATATCGAACACAGATTTCGCGTTCAAAGTATTTTCTGCATAACCGGCCTACGGCCGGGCGCAAGGAATTTATCCTCTATGGTATATCGAACACCGGCTTCGCGTTCCAAGCATTCTATGGCATATCGAACACAGATTTCGCGTTCAAAGTATTTTCTGCATAACCGGCCTACGGCCGGGCGCAAAGAATTTATCCTCTATGGTATATCGAACACCGGCTTCGCGTTCAAAGTATTTTCTGCATAACCGGCCTACGGCCGGGCACAAGGAATTTATCCTCTATGGTATATCGAACACCGGCTTCGCGTTCCAAGCATCCTATGGCATATCGAACACAGATTTCGCGTTCAAAGTATTTTCTGCATAACCGGCCTACGGCCGGGCGCAAGGAATTTATCCTCTATGGTATATCGAACACCGGCTTCACGTTCAAAGTATTTTCTGCATAACCGGCCTACGGCCGAGCGCAAGAAATTTATCCTTTATGGTACATCGAACACCGGCTTCGCGTTCCAAGCATTCTCTGCATAACCGGCCTACGGCCGGGCGCAAGGAATTTATCCTCTGTGGTATATCGAACACAGGCTTCGCGTTCAAAGTAGTTTCTGCATAACCGGCCTACGGCCGGGCACAAGAAATTTATCCTCTATGGTATATCGAACACCGGCTTCGCGTTCCAAGCATTCTATGGCATATCGAACACAGATTTCGCGTTCAAAGTATTTTCTGCATAACCGGCCTACGGCCGGGCGCAAGGAATTTATCCTCTATGGTATATCGAACACCGGCTTCGCGTTCCAAGCATTCTATGGCATATCGAACACAGATTTCGCGTTCAAAGTATTTTCTGCATAACCGGCCTACGGCCGGGCGCAAGGAATTTATCCTCTATGGTATATCGAACACCGGCTTCGCGTTCCAAGCATTCTCTGCATAACCGGCCTACGGCCGGGCGCAAGGAATTTATCCTCTATGGCATATCGAACACAGATTTCGCGTTCAAAGTATTTTCTGCATAACCGGCCTACGGCCGGGCGCAAGGAATTTATCCTCTATGGTATATCGAACACCGGCTTCGCGTTCAAAGCATTTTCTGCATAACCGGCCTACGGCCGGGCGCAAGGAATCTATCTTCTATGGTATATCGAACACCGGTTTCGCGTTCCAAGCATTCTCTGCATAACCGGCCTACGGCCGGGCGCAAGGAATTTATCCTCTATGGCATATCGAACACAGATTTCGCGTTCAAAGTATTTTCTGCATAACCGGCCTACGGCCGGGCGCAAGGAATTTATCCACTATGGTATATCGAACACCGGCTTCGCGTTCAAAGTATTTTCTGCATAACCGGCCTACGGCCGGGCGCAAGGAATCTATCCTCTATGGTATATCGAACACCGGCTTCGCGTTCCAAGCATTCTCTGCATAACCGGCCTACGGCCGGGCGCAAGGAATTTATCCTCTATGGTATATCGAATACAGGCTTCGCGTTCCAAGCATTCTATGGCATATCGAACACAGATTTCGCGTTCAAAGTATTTTCTGCATAACCGGCCTACGGCCGGGCGCAAGGAATCTATCCTCTATGGTATATCGAACACCGGCTTCGCGTTCCAAGCATTCTCTGCGTAACCGGCCTACGGCCGGGCGCAAGGAATTTATCCTCTATGGCATATCGAACACAGATTTCGCGTTCAAAGTATTTTCTGCATAACCGGCCTACGGCCGGGCGCAAGGAATTTATCCTCTATGGTATATCGAACACCGGCTTCGCGTTCAAAGCATTTTCTGCATAACCGGCCTACGGCCGGGCGCAAGGAATCTATCTTCTATGGTATATCGAACACCGGCTTCGCGTTCCAAGCATTCTCTGCATAACCGGCCTACGGCCGGGCGCAAGGAATTTATCCTCTATGGCATATCGAACACAGATTTCGCGTTCAAAGTATTTTCTGCATAACCGGCCTACGGCCGGGCGCAAGGCATTTATCCTCTATAGTATATCGAACACCGGCTTCGCGTTCAAAGCATTTTCTGCATAACCGGCCTACGGCCGGGCGCAAGGAATCTATCTTCTATGGTATATCGAACACCGGCTTCGCGTTCCAAGCATTCTCTGCATAACCGGCCTACGGCCGGGCGCAAGGAATTTATCCTCTATGGCATATCGAACACAGATTTCGCGTTCAAAGTATTTTCTGCATAACCGGCCTACGGCCGGGCACAAGGAATTTATCCTCTATGGTATATCGAACACCGGCTTCGCGTTCAAAGTATTTTCTGCATAACCGGCCTACGGCCGGGCGCAAGGAATCTATCCTCTATGGTATATCGAACACCGGCTTCGCGTTCCAAGCATTCTCTGCATAACCGGCCTACGGCCGGGCGCAAGGAATTTATCCTCTATGGTATATCGAATACAGGCTTCGCGTTCAAAGTATTTTCTGCATAACCGGCCTATGGCCGGGCGCAAGGAATTTATTGACTATGGTATATCGAACACCGGCTTCGCGTTCAAAGTATTTTCTGCATAACCGGCCTACGGCCGGGCGCAAGGATTTTATCCTCTTTTGTATATCGAACACCGGCTTCACGTTCAAAGTATTTTCTGCATAACCGGCCTACGGCCGAGCGCAAGGAATTTATCCTCTATGGTATATCGAACACCGGCTTCGCGTTCCAAGCATTCTCTGCATAACCGGCCTACGGCCGGGCGCAAGGAATTTATCCTCTATGGTATATCGAACACCGGCTTCGCGTTCCAAGCATTCTCTGCATAACCGGCCTACGGCCGGGCGCAAGGAATTTATCCTCTATGGTATATCGAACACCGGCTTTGCGTTCAAAGTATTCTCTGCATAACCGGCATACGGCAGGGCGCAAGGATTCTAGATCTATTTTACGGATATGAAATAAGCCCCAAAAAATTTTATGAAATAAGCCCCAAATTTTTAAAAAATGAAATAAGCCCAAAAAAAAATGAAATAAACCCCAAACAAAAAATTTGAAAATTTTTTGGGGCTTATTTCATTTTTCGATTTGGGGCTTATTTCGTGCCACCCAATTATGCACTGGTGGGAAAATCATGATTCGGAATACCCTCGGTTATATAAGTTTGCCCAAAAAATTTTTGCTATACCTGCAAGCAGTGCCGCTTCAGAACGAGTTTTTTACCGTATTGGGCCAACAACTGTGAATAATTTGCCTTTCTTGAATTCAATGTACAAATATGAGCGAAATATAGTTTTATTACCAATTACAATAATTTATAAAAACAACAAATACATATATTTATCTTTAAGTAATAAAATATTGAACATGAAGTTTTAGCTTATTTCTTTTCTTAACCTCTGAAAAATGGCTGAAATTCGTAGTTATATTTTCTATCATTATCATTGTTATAATACATGTGTTCAAGCACTAACAAATAAAATAAAAAATAATATCCAAAAAATATCCCCATAAATACAGTCTTAAATTAATTCAAAACTTAGGGCCAATAAATTTGTGGATGATAATCTTTCATTTATTTTCAAAACTCGTTTAAATATAAAATTTTGTTTTTCATTGCAATATTAAATCAACATTAAATAGCCAACGTTGTGTGTTTAAACACTAAATATGTAAGTTTTACGAATTTTCATATGTTTTCGACTGCTTGTTCTTCTTGTTTGAAAAAAAGCAAATAAAATATTTGTGGCTGCTAACTAGTTGCATAAAATTTTGGCATCTTTTTTCGCTATTACCCTTTTAATCGTTCTAAAATTTGCTTTTATTCTTTTAAAACATTTCAGCAGTTCTTAATTATTCTTATTTATAGCTAAAATAATAATATATTTTTTTTAGATTTTTCTTTATATGCTCTAGTCAGCTGTTTTTTTTTTGGAAATTTGTGGGAAATTTTTTATATTACGTAGTGCTACCATATTTTCATCGTAATTAAATAAGAACTTTAAGTTTGACTGAAAAATTGAAAGTGTGTTTAAACGAATTTTAAATTTTTATGAAAATTAACGAAAACTATAATTAAATATCCACTCATTTATTGGCCATTAATCATATAGGAAAGTGTATATTTAATTAAAAAGCTCTGCGTATATTCATAACACTCATACCGATTCAATGCTTTTGTGAATAAGCAAGCAATTATATGCATTTTGTACCAAACCACTTGCTGTGGTGAATCATGCAATGGCAGCTTTCGTTTAGAAAATGTATAGTGATAACTCAGTCTTCACTTATAAAAAATAATAAATATGTCATTTGAATGGTATTCATGGACATCTCTGGTACACATGTATTAGTCATATGTTGGCATTATTATCCCATTTGGATTAGTAGTTTGTTGTAGACAATCGAAAACGTTAGTCACGTTTGTATGTGATCTTTGACTTCTGAAAAGAATGTATTAAAGAATATGAATTAAATTTTGCGTTAAAAATGGAATAAAGTGCTCCAAGGCACTTGAAATGTTGACTATCTCAAATAAGTCCTTATTGCAACTACGTCAACAAGTGAAGAATACATTGAAACAGTGAAAAAAATTCTTCTGGCAAATCGTCGAATCACTATTGTTTCAAAATTTGCTAAATTGCTAAATAACACATGTGTAGCAAAATAACAATAAAATTGCGATAATCGAATGTACACAGCTTGCGAAAATTCAAAATTCACCTTTTCTTTTAACTCAATTCGGATTAGACTGCAATTCATAAAATTCAAAATTAAATTGGAAAATTCCCTATAGAAAACTAAATTTAGGTCTTGTGAATTAGAATTCAGGAACTATCAATTTATTTGCGATAGTTAAGAATTATTTTTAATTAAATAAACGTGCTTCGAAGAGCAAAAATTCCTTGCGACTTTGTAATTGTTTAATTTATTGCATTCATCATTCCAAACCCCTTTACGAGTTCTATGAACGAACAATCGAACAAACATAGCGATTTAATTGATTTGGTCGTCTTTTAATAAATATGTTATTATGTTTTCATTTCAGATTATATTGGCTGCATCAATGCATAAAAGCTATTGTATTTGCAATATTAACCCATGCATTTTATTTTATATTCTCAAGATGTTTTTATTAAAAAAATAAAGCAACCGTGTAAGAAACGTGATTTTTCTAATTGATTTTATATGTTCATTTGAAATTAAATTTATTCAATATTTTAATTTAACATTAATTGTAAAAAATATTTTAGCATTGCATTTATAAAACAAAGTGAAAATACTCATGTAAAAATTATCATAATTATTCATCTAAAAAGCTAGTAAATTAATGTTATACAAACAAAAAATATAATAATACAAAATTTTTAACATTTGCCTATCAATTAATATATGTATGTGTTGGAATAAGAAAATCTGGCATCCTTTGTAATATAATTGATGTAATACAACTCTTTTTTTTATTCGTTACATTCCTTTTTATATTACTTACTTCCGTTTATAACTTCAATAAATATACTCGTGTTTTACTCAAAACTGGTTGTACAAATTGTTCTGGAATCAGGTATTTTTATCCCAACAGGTTATGAGCCCAGTAACTGATAAACAATTGTACGAGTAAAATATTTTGTTTTAATCTTTGTGGATAATCATATTTTTTGAACATGTCAATTGCAAAAAATTTCAATATTGAAAAATAAATTGGTCGAGAAAATTATGCCACATGGTCGTTTGCTGTTAAAAACTTGTTGCAGCACGAAGAACTGTGGGATACCATGCAAGGTAAATATGCATCCATTGGCATTGACTCAAAGCTAGACACCAAAACCAAAGCAAAGATTATTTTGCTGGTAGATAAAATAAACTACGTTCATAAGAAGATGCTAATATGTACGTCTCAAGAAGTTTGAAGTAAATTGAAAGCGCCTTTCCAAGACTCCGGCCTATCAATAAGAGTCGGATTGTTGCGCCAGCTGATCACAACAAGTTTTACTGCATCCGACAGCATTGAAGACTAACTAAGTAAAATTGTATAAACGGCACACAAGCTAAAGGAAGTAGATATACCAGTCAGCGAAGAGTGGATTGGCACGCTTTTGTTCACCGGTCTTCCAGAAGAATATGCTACTATTATTATGGGCATAGAAAGCTCTGGCTTTATAATAACCTGCGATTCGCTCAAGACAAAACTATTGCAGGACATTAAAACCAAAGAAAAAAAAAAGGCCGAAGTAAAAAAAGGGTTTCGTTGCTTCAATTGCAATTCACACGGACACAAAGCAGCCGATTGCCGAATGAGTTTCAACAAACGAAAACAAAATAAAGAGGTTGGTTTCTGTACAGTGTTTGCAGCTTACGACATCAATAAAACAGATTGGTTTATAAATTCCTGCGCCAGTTTACACATGGCAATGGGCGAGAATTGGTTTGACGAGATAAGGGAGTCGACTGTAAAAGCTTACAGTTCATGGAGTTGGCGATATATCAGAGGTTTCACAATGTTTAGTAAAATGTCTGTTAACAACTATTTAATCAACGGTTACGTATTTTCGTTTCACCATCTTTCGGTTAACTAACAAGAGAATTTAATAAAAATGTGGCAACAAATAATATTAAGAAGCCAGTTTTTGCAAATTTGAGAAACAAAACTTTGCAATAATAGTAAAATTCAAGTAAGTAATAATTAAAATATTGTTATTTATAAATACATACATACATATGTACATATACATATATAAAGCAATAATATAAATTGTTTGTTTGTGGTATGTTGTCCGACAACGACGTATTTGGAACATAGTTGAAGGAATCTAGTTTCGATGTGTCCAGAGGAAAGGAAATAAATCAAGAGACAGAATTTTCCATCGTAAGATGATGTAAAAATATGTACATAATCATATTTAATGTCCAATTAAGGCCTAACGCAGTTTATGACAATAAAAAACTCTACTTTAAAAACATATTTACCCAACGTTTCGTCAATTTTATGTTGACTTTTTCAAGAGTTTCGTCTATTTGAAAAAATTAAAACTTACGGCCTGGCCCACGATATCGAACGATGTCGATCGCTGGATTTATAGACGTAAAAAAACTAACTTGCGTTCCACTAATAACGGATTTTATTTCACTTATTATTTGTTTAGAGGCACATAACCTAAAAAAATAAATTAAACGGGTGTTTAGAAGGTCGTAAATCAGTTGCTTTTCGTCTACAATTTCAGCATTATCGATCGATCGACATCGTGGGGCGGGCCGTTAATATTACTATAAATAATTACACCAAAATTTTCATTTTACTTACAAAATGATGTTAGTTAATCACTCTACATACATGTAAATTATTTTTTTTTTTTTAATTAAAAATTAAATTATTTTTTAAAAAAATTGTCAAATTGGATTTTTTCCGTTGTTTATTTTGCTGATTGCAAAAATGTAGCTTGTATTTATGTATGTTATTTGTGTCTTCTTTTAGGTTCATGGTTCTGTTTATGTTTTACTCTTAATTACATATATAAATTTGCAAAAAAGTACGCGAACAGCATTTTGCAAGATTTTGCATGTTGTTTTGCTGAACAGCTGATAAGTAATGCTAATTCAAAAGGAAAAAATTGGTCGCTGTTTGCGATTAACGATTTAAATAAAATTTCGAAGTAATTTGTTGCCTATTTTTTATGATTTATACAATTATTAGTTAATAATTTACAATTAGTTAAAAATTAAAATTTTACTTATATAATTCATTGACTTTCTAATTAGTACACATGCATATGTTTATAAAAAGTTTTTATAATTTAAAAACGATGCATTAGCAGTACTTATATTCATATTCTTCCATTGTATAAATAAAGATATCACCAATTTTTGTTTAAATTTAACATATTTCAACAAATACAAATTAACTTTTGTTTAGTTTTTCATTACTTCGAAAACTTTCTACATAATATTTCACAAATAAAACTTTTTTGTTTAATTTTTAATTGGTAAGAAGAAGCAGTAAAAACATCTGTTTTATCTTGCAAAATTTTACTGAACAAAATTTATCCAGCAAGAATTTGCAAGTTCTCAGACATTCAAATGTCAATTGCTGACTCTCTTTCTGTCTATTTAAATAAATTTACTTGCTGGAGAAAGTAAACGAACAGGATCCAGTAACATTTTGTAACAATTTGTACAAAATATCACGTAAACAAACACACCTATTATGTATTTCCTATGCTCACTCATTCTTGTCTCCAAAGTTCGTTTTGTTGTCCCAATATATATTAAATCACAGTTCTCTTCATCACCGCCTTTTCATTTAACTTAATATACAACATTGCATTGTTGTTGTTTTTCTACCTTATCTTTCATGTTGGTGAAAATTGTATTAAGTGTGGAATTAGGTTTGAATGCAAATTTAATATCTTCAGTTTGTGATATTGTTTTTTACCTTCTGCTGTCTGTTAATTTTAATACAATGAATGTATCAATTCTGTAACTCAATATAACCAACATTGTTACAAATTTCAATCAGGTGGCATCTTTGTTATAAAATACGTCAATACAAGAACAATGTAAAAATATAAACAAAAAGTTCCTGTTCAGCCGAAAAAAGTTATAAAATATAATATTTTTGCAAAAGGTAAGTAAATATTATGAATTTTGATTTATTTTAATGTGTGATTGAGTTAAAAACATTATTATTTAGAGAATGGAATAAAAAAAAAACAACAAAAAAGAAGCCGCGCAACTAGCCGATTTTTTAATGGATAAGGGGCTGTGCACATATTACGTAACGCTGTTTTCAGAGATTTTATACCCCCCCCCCCCTTCGTAACGCTTTTTACTGATTTTTCAGTGCAAAATTTCCAATCCGTAACAAATCTTAAGCCCTCCCCTCTGGAGCGTTACGTAATATGTGCACAGCCCCTAACCGCGGGCGGGCAGGAGGGAAATTTCAACAGCTTGATGGCAAATTGGAGCATGATAAAAAGTGGGTCCAATTATCGATTTTGCTGAACAGTCTTGGTAGAGCTGTTAAATCGGTGGATCAATGGCATTCGGTATGTACATAAATGTTATTAACAAATAAAAAGTATATAGATATGTGCTTTTATGTACATCGTATATGTACATATGTATGTATGTATATTGCATTTTTATGTGAAAAGGTATGGAAAAGGCAGCAAGCGCTAACTGGCAACAAACGAGTGATCGCCATAATCGGAAATGAGTATTTTGAAGGCCATGAAACCGTGTTGGAAAATGTTCAATTAAAAGAGGTTAGTTGGAATAGAGATTTTTTTGTAGATTTTTAACATTGGTTAAATTTTAGGAATTTCAACTTTTCCTTGAAGATGTGATGGAAGTCTTGAAAGTGTCTCCAACAGCTGTTCGTACAGAGGAAATCAGCACCGCGAAGGTACTTGAAGAGAAAAAGAGTGGAAGAAGACACTGACTTGCAAAAGAATTTTTTGGAAATAGGCAACAGCAATGTGATTTAACCGTAATAAATATTAAATTATTATTTAATAAATAGTATGATAAAAATAGTACATATGTATGTATGTATGTATTTTTTTTTTGGTAGTTGTATTTTTTATTGAATCTTCAATTATAAATTGAAACATCAATAAGTTGTTCAAATCTTAAATCTAAAAATGTTAAATATATGCTTAGCCAATGCTAAACAATATTATTAGTTTCAACGGTTGATTTTTGTTGTTTTACATCTCTCGTGTACGGCTGAGGGAAAGAGTATCCCCCCTTCTTAACCGGGTGTGGCCTCTATAATTTAGAATATTGGGTGCGACTCTAGTTTTTCAATATATTTTTTCGCGTGTTTTAAAAATACTGTCTTCACCAACGGAACATCAAGGTCTTTGCGAATTCGCTGATTTCGGATATTCCAGGGGGCTGCTGTAATAGTACGTAGAATTTTTTTTTCTCGCCTTTGAATTTTTTCTACATTCGATGGTGAGGCAGTGCCCCATAACTGGATTCCATAGGACCATATTGGTTTTAGGATCGCGTTGTATAAGACAAGTTTACAGTCAAGGCTTAGTAGAGAGTTTCTTCCAATAAGCCAATTCATTTGCGCTGCTTTTTTCATGTTAAACGGCGATCAAGGTGAACGCCTAGATATCTGACTACAGTGTGTTGCGGTATAGTATCGGAGTTGATTTGTATAGGCGGGCATGTTTCTCTGCGCAACGTAAAAGTGACGTGTACATATTTCTGCTCGTTAACTTTTATACGCCATTGTTTGAGCAATTTTTCTCATTTTGATATGTACCCTTGTAAGTTGCGGGAAGCATCCACTGGATTTTAATGAACGCCTAGAAAAGCTGTATCATTAGCAAATGTTGATGTATGAATGTTATTGCTTAACGGTAAGTCAGAGGCATATATTAAGTACAGCAAGGGACCAAAGATGGTGCCTTGGGGAACTCCGGCTTCGATCGACTTCGGAAGCCTTAAAAAATTGCATTCTCGAACCACAAATTTACGTTCCTTTAAATAGTTTTTTAAAAGTCTGACGATGTTTGCGGGAAGATTTTGCGTTAATTTTTGTATAAGACCTTCGTGCCCTACTTTTTCGAAAGCTTGGAAACATCTATAAAGAGCGCAGAGCAATATTTCTTTTTTCAAACGTGTCTCTAACAACATTGACATATATGTGAATTTGTTCAATTGTGCTTGTTGTCTGCGAAAACCGAATTGATGATCTGGAATGCATCCATTACTAGTCACTATAGGCATCAGCTTGCTCATATACAGCTTTTCAAACGATTCAACCTTCGTATGATCCTTGCCGGGCTTTGGTATCATAAAGTGTGTTCGAGTACGCAAAAGTTTTTACTATTTTTTACTGAACTTTACTGCATTTTACTAAATTGCGTTCGTTTACACAAAATACAGTATATGAGAACACAAATTGAGAGCGTAAAGTGACAGTTCTTAATTGAGAACTTTCAAATTTTTACTGCAGAAATTTTTCGCAGTAAAGTTTAGTAAAACAAGAAAACATATGATTCAAAAGGTAAACAAACAAAAAGTGTGCAATTTGTGACTAAAATTTTTAACAAAATAAAAATTTAAGTAAAAATTAAACAAAACTTAAAGTAAATTAACATTAAATTGAACTTGTTTGTGAAACAATTACCTACATGCCTTTTAATGGAAAATAAAAGTTATTTTAGTTTTGTGGAGTTGTTATTTTAATTCTTTGGAGTTGTGAAATTCTAAAGTACTTGAGTACTTAGTACTGCATTTCTTTTTACGATAGTCAGTAGCAAAAGCAAATATTCATGTATTTTGAATAAATTTAACCACACACAGATATGTAAAATCAAATAAAATGAAAAAAGAAGAAATGGGAAAGATTATATATATTAATTTGTTTATATTTTATAAAAATATTTGTGTTTTAAAAAGTATTTAATCGAGTACCGATGAATAAATTGTTCAAATATCCAAAAATGTAAAAATTTTTCAACACTACATTTATTTTCCATCAGCTGTTGCCTAAATCTTACGAATTTTTACAATTTTTCCGTTCGCGTACTTTTTTGGGCAAACATTTTTTTGGAGAGTAAATTCTGCTATTTACTCATTTATTACTCATTTACTGCATTTTACTGTAAAAGTAAACAATATAGTAATCATCGAAACTTTACATTTTGTTGGATAGTGATGAGGCGTAGAATACCATTAAAAATGAATAGTAGTAGTGTTGAATTTCACTTGTTGATTAGTTTTATTTGAAGAAGCACTAAAGGCAGCTTGTTTAACGTGTGCTTTAACCAACCTGAGAGAATCGTCTATGTCGGAAGGTGTTCTCAGCGGCATTCTTTCCGAGCAATGAGCACTCGGTAAATCATATGTTGGTGTTGCAGTTTTATGAGAGTAAATAGTGACAATTGTAGGCGAGTGGTCTGAAGATAAATCTAAAGATGCTTCAACTTCAATCATGTCGTTGGGCACACCTTTCCCTATTCCAAAGTCAATAACATCAGGAATTTTTGTCGATCTGATGGCCAATATGTTGGCTGACCACTTGAAACTACATTCAAAGGCATTATAAAAACTGTATTAAACAAAACTCGACGCTTAGGAATGATTAGACGTGATCCCCAGAATGTGTGTTTAGCATTGTAGTCCCCAGCCGCTAGAAAACGGGAGCCCAGTGATTTGTAAAAAGCCGTATATGGACTCACAGTAATTGAAAATCTGGGGGGGAATATACAGATGATATTACAAATTTTTTATAGTAATTTTCAATGCAGATGTTTGTTGCTTGAAGATAATCTTCACAAAAATCATTCAACAGGTAGTGTTTTATTCGCGTTTTTATTAGGATTCCCGAACCACCACAAGCTCTACCTCGTAGAAATTATATCCACTAATTCTAAAATAGCTTCGACAGGTCAAATCAGTTTTTGAGATAAACATAACATTGATTTGTTTATCCAGAAGAAAATATTCTATTTCATTTTTATGTTGGCAGATGCCGTTTGCGTTTCAAAAACATATTTTCAAGTTCATGGTTTGTTTAGTACAGCCTGCAACAAGGTATACTGCATTTTCACCATTTCCTGTATCAGACAGGACATGTTGAGAGTAAAAGTATTTACTGTTTGTATTAAGCTCTCAATTGAGGCTTCAATACGACTAAAATTACACCCTGGAGCTTCGCTGTATTCTGGTTACTTTTTAAAATGTTAGCGTATGAAAATTGACTAATAGGCTGTTGCTGAGCAATAGTCGTGGTAGATTTCAATACGTTTGAATATTGTTTCTAACTGGTAGACTGTTGAGGTAACTGTGGTAGCTTAAGAGTGTGATAGGCTGAGCGGGGATATTATGTTATTTTTTGTTCGAAGAACGTTTCAAAAAAGAGTAGAGAAGGCAGCCTCTATAATTAGCAGTGTGTTTTCCGCCTCAATTGCCACATTTTTTCGCCTTGGGATCGCCTTTTATTTTGTTACAGTTAGCGGTACTGTGTAACTCACCACATTCAACACAGACTGTAGGCAACTTGCAATAAGTTCTGGTGTGCCCGAATTCTTGGCAGTTCAGGCATTGGATAGATCCAGTTTTTTATGTGGAAGCTCAACGGTAACTCTTCGGTGTAACAAATACTTTAAATTATAAATTGGGTGCGATTCATTCTTTTTTATTTTCAAGTCAAATGGCTGTAGCTCGACTCTGAATATAGGTTGGGTGATTTTTTCCCTGTTTTTAATGTTTGAAACATTTTTAACTTTAATTACACTATTTTCAAGACCAGACTGTACCTCTTCTGGATCCACGCAAGAGTCTATACCTTTTATTACGATGTTTAGACCTTTAGCACTCTTGAATAGGTACGTATAAAAATTTTTGTTTTTTGACTCAAGGTCAGAAACTATTTTCGGTAACTACATTCTTGCAATACGAGTACCTGGATTTTTGTTTCGTTGATATTCCCGAGCTTAATTGGAGTTACATAGAACTCATTTTCTCCAATTAAGGAGATAAGGCTTTTTACCAAAAAACTACACTTCTGCTCTCTTAAATATATCGGTGGAGGTTTACTCGACCTTGATGTAGTTGTGTCGTCATCGCCTTGATCATTTAGGGCCAATAATTGACTTCGTATTTAAATACTCATTCAGCTAATTTTAATTTAAATTTATGTTGCATTTAAGTGCTACTTCTGTTTTTCAGTCGTATTTAATTGTTCTTATTTAATTGTATTGAAAACTTGGTAGCACAACGTAATATAAAAAAATTCACACAAATTTCCCTAAAAAACAGCTGACTACAACAAATAAAGAAAAATCCAAATAAAAAATATTTTAATTTTAGCTAAAAATAAGAATAATTAAGAACCGATGAATTGTTTTAAGAGAATAAAATAAAATTTCAGAATGATTAAAAGGATAATAGCAACAAAACAAGCCAAAATTGTATGCAACTTATCAGCAACCACAAATTTTTTTTATTGGCTTTGATTTAAATAAGAAGAACAAGCAGTCAAAAACATATGGAAATTCGTAAAACTTATGTAGTATTTAAATGCACAATGTTGGCTATTTAATGTTGACTTAGTTTTGCAGTGAAAGAATCAATTTCGTATATAAATAGCATTTAAAAATAAATGACATATAAATCAGCACTGAGTTCTTGGCATTCAGCTTTTAAATAAATACTAAAAACTTCGAAAAAATAACGGCACAAAAACTGAACGTACGTAAATGCCAGGGATAATTAATAATGGTTTTATATTGTACTTTTTGAGTACAAAACCCGCGGTATAAATATATTATAAGGAAATGTAAATTAAAATTTTTTTCGAGTATCGGCTAGATATATTCAAGCACGTAGTTAAAAAATTTAATATAGGTACATCTTAAAAGTAGAACTTATAGATTGAATTAAGTTGGTGGGATTAAAATTGCGGACCAAGGCAATTGAAAAGTTTCAAAAATAAAAAAGAAATCAATATGACGGATATATGTATAATTTAAGGCTCCATGAAACAAGGCCCCAATGAAAAATGGCCCCAAACCATAAATGACCCCTAATTTTTGTATTGAAAACAACAACACGAACTTTGGGGCCATTTTCCCCATTTTTTGGGGTCATTTTTATATTTTATATGAAAGTTTGGGGCCATTTTTCATGGAGCCTTATTTATGTAAAACATTTGTATGGAAATCATAAAAAAGAGTGCTTTTCATAAAAATTGTACCTTTTTATGTTTTGACATGTTAAATTACAATATTAAAATTGTACTAAATATTTTATTGGTATAATGTTGCACTTTTGATACGGCAATTGTACTTAAAAGTGTACATTTGAACTCATTTCATCCCTGTTACATGCAGTAATACAACACAGCCTAACATGCCAAAAATTTCAAGTGTTGTCAATGTAAATTCGATACATATGTTTGCTACAGGTACACTTATTCGTTTATTTTTACATAAATATGGCTTAGGACATTAATACTAAGTTCACACTTGTGTTTTTAAACGTTTTTAAGGCAAATGTTTTAGAATCTAAACACAACCGTTCACATTACATTTGAGATGTTTAACATTGACGTTTCGTCAGCTGATTATTGTGTTTTTGTAATATTGCGAGTTTGAGAAACTAATATTATGTTACAACTGGAAAGAAATATCAGTAAAAAACCATTATTGATATTATTATTTTCTTCCTAATGGAATTAGTAAAATTGCTAGCTTATTTAAAGGTGAAATATATTCTTATTTGCATATAGAATTTTTTTTTATATGACGTCATCTAATAGCATTGCAAGAGTTGATGAAAAATTTTTGACGTGGCGCCATTTAATAGCAAACACAAACATTACAGAGTTGTCAAAAAACGCACTGAATATACTCCAAATATATTTGTAACCCTGCCTTTTGCGTGTTTACCGTGATGTTTAATTCTAAAACTTGTCGTTTGAGATGTTTAACAAAACAAGTCAATGTATGGTAAAACATATCAAAATCGAAGTGTTTAAGCTCTTAAACACGAATGAGACAATTCAACCAAATCATCACGCGAGATTTAACAATATTTTTTGTGCGGATATAGAAAGGCTATTGACTGAAAAACGGAGAGCTCGACGAGAATGGCAACGGTACTGATCGCCTCAGCTAAAATAAAGGCTTAAGGAGTGTACCAAACAGCTAAGAAAAGTTTTGCAAAAACAAAAAACAGCTTCGATGCAAAAATTTCGGCAAGAACTCGATGCAACACCATCAACAGATTATTCGCTGTGGCGTGCAGCCAAAGGACTTAGAAAAAGTGTTTACTCCAAATATTTCTGTTAATATTGCTGAACTGCCACCGGTCGTCTCTTTACCAGAAACACCGCTAAAATTTAATATTGTGGAGATTGAAAATGCTATTGCTAGTCTTAATACCAAAAAAGCCCCAGGTATCGACAAAATAAGCAACAAAATGCTTCAAGAATTGCCATATATTGCAAAAAGAATAATACTATTCATTTTTAATGGAATTTTACGGCTGCAATACTATCCGGCAGAAAGGAAGGTTTCGATGATTACTATGATACCAAAGACCGGCAAGGATCATAAGAAGGTTGAATCCTATCGGCCTATTAGTGTATTGCCCAATATTTCAAAAATATTTGAGAAATTGTATATGAGCAAGCTGATGCCTATAGTGACTAGTAATGGATGCATTCCAGATCATCAATTCGGTTTTCGCAGACAAAATAACACTATTGAACAAACTCACAGGCTTGTGAATGATGTTAGAGACACTTATAAAAAAAAATATTGCTCCGCACTCTTCATTGATGTTGCACAATCCTTCGATATAGTATGGCACGAAGGTCTTATCTACAAATTAACACAAAATCTATCCTCAAACATCGTCAAGCTTTTAAAAAGCTATTTAATGGAATGAAAATTTGTAGTTAGGGAAGGCAATTTCTTAAGCCCTCTGCAGTCGATTGAAGCCGTAGTCCCACAAGGCAGCATCTTCGGTCCCTTACTTTATTTAATACTAGCTTTTTTCATACTATAGTAAATTGGATTGGATATTGACGTGACTGCCGGTAATACAGTGCGACGGTATTACAGCACTCAGGATTGGAGCTTCATTACATTGACAAACACTTTTTTATCTTTCGTAAGAAATAAAATTTTTTTTAATAAAAAGTATCCTATGTTACTTCTAATAGTTCCAAGAATATGTGTACAAAGTTTCACGATGATCGGTTTAGTAGTTTTTGAGTGAAAGCGCAACAAACAAACTTACATACACATTTATAATAGGTCTGTCTGGGTACTTTTCCAGTAGCAAATACTCAGTAACTTTTTTTGGGAGAGTAAGACCAATTTTACTCTGTTGGCTGAAAATATCTCAAAAAGTACGCAGACAGCATCCAGTGAAATCTTGCAAGAAAACAGCTGATCGGTGTATAAACAATTGAAATAAGAAAGCAAAAGCATTTTAGCATATACATATGTACGCAAAAGTGAATTCTCGCGGTAAATTAAAATATTATTAATTAAAGTATATTTGGACGTTTCTAGCATGAAGTAAAATGTTTTGTTTATTATAAACGTTAAAAATCAACACAATTCTAACTACTTACCTCTGCCATTGTTAAATTTCAATTTTTATTTTCATTTCACAAAAATCATTTCATGCAAATAGTAAATAAAAACAGCTGTTCAAAGTAGTTGCAAAATCTTGCAAGCAGAAATTTCTCCAGCAACATTTTGCAAGTTCTCTAACTTCCAACTGTCAAAAAATTCTCTTTTTTGCGTTGCGCAGAGAAACATGCCCGCCTATACAAATCAACTCCGATACTATACCGCAACACACTGTAGTCAGATATCTAGGCGTTCACCTTGATCACCGTTTAGCATAAAAAAGCAGCCCAAATGAATTGGCTTATTGGAAGAAACTCTGTACTAAGCCTTGTCTTATACAACGCGATCCTGAAACCAATATGGTCCTATGGAATCTAGTTAAAGGGCACTGCCTCAGCATCGAATGTAGAAAAAATTCAAAGGCGACAAAGCAAAATTATACGTACTATTACAGCAGCCCCTATCCTATATCCGTAATCAGCGAATTCACAAAGACCTTGATGTTCCGTTTCCGGGCAAGTTACCTCATTAAATTTTCGTCTTATTTTTCGATTTGCTATCGCCCTATATAATTTTTTATTCATTTGGAGCTGCGTAAACTAGATTTAAGCCGCTATTTAAACTAAATAACTGCGTTAAAATTTCTCAGGCACTTTCGTTTTTTCACAATTTTTTTGTTTTCAATTTTTTTTTGGTTGTAGTGTTTATCAAAGAATTAACATACTTTTTTGTAAAGAACTTCTGGTAATAACAAAAGAATTTAATAAAAATGTGGCAATACTATCGGTTTGTTTACATAAAAAATTAATTAAAAAGACAGTTTTTGCAAATTTGAGAAACAAAACTTTGTAATAATAGTAAAATTCAGGTAAGTAACAATTAAAATATTGTTATTTGTACATAAATACATATTAACATGTATGTATATAAAGCATTAATATAAATTGTTTGTTTGTAGTATGTTCTCCGGCGACAACGTATTTGGGAGATATGTATATACATAGTTGAAGGAATCTAGTTTGGATGTGTCCAGAGGATAAGAAATAAATCAAGAGACGGAATTTGCCATAATAAGATGTTGTAAAAATATGTACATAATCGTATTTAACGTCCAATACTTTTATCTAGGATTTAAAAATACCGACCGGCAAAATTTGATGAAATTGTAGGCAATGAAGATACGTATGTAGCTAGTTTGTCCGAACTTGCTATGCTCCTAACATTATTATAGCGGTAAGTAAAATGATGAATAAAAAAATAACCAAAAGCTGATATTTTTGGTATGGTATAGGGTCCAACTGGTGTGAGCAAAACGACGACTATTCAATGTTAGGCTAGAATATTACTTGGTGACAGCTACAAGGAAGTAGCATTGGAATTAAATGCCTCAAATGAACGTGGTATTGACGTAGTGCGAAAAAAATTTAAAATTGTTGCTCAACAAAAAGTCACTCTACCCCGTGAACATCCTAAGATTGTTATACTAGATGAAGCTGACAGCATTACCACAGATAACCAGAGATGACACGAGACGGAAGATTTTGCATACGGGTTTGTATACACTCATACAATCCTTCGTTTTCGTTTTTTTCTTTGTGCTGTCTTTCTATCAAAATTAAAATTATAAATCACAAAACTAATTAAATATCCATATATTTCTATACTTCACACTAAAAATGCTGATGACATTCAGTTGTACATTTCTAATCGCGTTGGTTTTCTCGAGGATATGTGTCATAGACTGAATGACGACTTGATTTCTATTGTTGAGTGGGCTGAACTTAATAATCTAACGCTTAATGCAGTGAAATCATGCGTCCTACCAGTGAGTAGAAAAAAACTTGACTCCTCAGGTTTTCCGGGTATTTACCTCAAAGAAACTGTGCTCCAGTATGTTGACAAAGTGAAGTACTTGGGTATCTACATTAATTCAACCTTTGCATGTAAGGACCATATAAATATTATTGTTCGGAATGTTTTTCTTACTCTTCGTAATTTGAGAATGTCTTCTGAATTTGTTCCAATTGCAGTAAAGAAGAAACTATTGGTTCAACTTATTTTACCGATAATAACTTATTCTGCAGAAGTTTATGGTATTCTTGATTCCCAATCACTACATAAGATTCAAGTAGCTTTTAACAATGCAACACGTTATGTTTTTGGCATAGGTCGATACAGTAGTGTTTCTTTTTGGCGTAAAATGATCCTAGGTTGCGATTTATTGGACTACTTGCGCATAAGAAACTTGATATTTCTACATGGTCTCTTATATAGAAAAACTCCGTCCTATTTGTATGAAAAACTTACTTTTGGAACTTCCAGCCGCTGTATGACACTTTTGATACCAAGATATTTACATCTTAACACTTCCAGATTTTTTTCGTTAACGCCATTAAATTATGGAATACTTTACCCATAAGCTTAAAATGTATACAGGGAAAAAACAGTTTTGCTAAAGCTCTCCATGACTATTTTTCAAGAAACAAATTATGTTACCTATCCATATATATTTAGTCCTTTAGAATTCCTAGTTGGAACATAGGGCCTATCCATACACATTATTAATTATTTGTTAGTAAAAATTATTTTATTTTTGTATTTTTTAATGTTATTTTAAAAATTATTGTTCCTATTTATATTTTTTTTTAGCTAAATTGATAGTATTACATAAAATTAGCCTATATAATGCTATTTTGTTATAATTATATTTTACCTTTTTTGTTAATATGTTATTGAACAACAAAATAATTATATTCTTAATGTTCTTATGATTAAATAAAATAAAAAAAAATATATTATTCATTAATTAATTTAAGTTGGTTTTCGCTCATCGTTTGTATTTTATTACTATATACATCTGCAAAATATCAGAATTTATCAAGTATGTATGTATGTAAGTGTGTATGTAAGCAAAAAAACCACCACCATTTGGCAAATTTACAGCATATATATACGTATGTATATAAATTTAATATACAGAGTATATAAGCACACACTAAATAGTTTTATCACTTTATTTTGGAATTATATGCCGTAAATACTTAATATTATCACATTTTATTAAATTTAAGCGTGCTTTTATGTAGCATTTTCCACTAAAAAATTAACTTTTTTTGCTTTTCGTTTTGTTTACTTTCATAACAAACACACTAATGTTGTCTCTTTTTCACGATGCCGGGTTATGATAAATAAAATATGATCGAAGTCCAATTTTTTTGTTTTTTGTCATCTCTGGTTATCAGTGGCATTACTGAGGGTGTACAACAAGCACTGAGGCGTACAATGGAAATTTATAGCACAGATGTAAACAGATATGGCAACGTTGACAGGTGTCAAGTGGCCATATCATGTGTGATAACCCTTAATTATGAGTAGTAAAAATATATGTGGCAATCTAAAAATTTAATAAGAAAGTGACAACAACCATACATTACCAAATACTGTATATTCTGTGATTTATAGTAATTTCACACGTTTTGCATTAGCTTGTAGTACAAGTGAAAATATCATCAAACCCATACAGTCTCGATGTGCCATGTTTCGTATTATGAAATTATCAGATGCCCAGATTTTGGATAAACTTATTGCAGTTTTGTGAACTGAAATTTGTAAATATCGATTTGTATCTCTATCCATTTTGGTTTATTTTCCTCCGATTAGAGTGCTTACCGGCAAATTTCTTTCAGTTAAATTTAACATCAACTTTTCTGTTAAATTCTGTTTTCTATCCTTTGAATATTGGTTTTAATAAGCACGCGTATTGTAGGTTTTAATACGTTTATTTCACACGGTATATCAAAAGGGAATGAATAAAATAGAATCCAATAAGAATTGACAATTGATATATATATATATATATATAGGGTTGCCATATTATTACAATAATTACAATGGGTCATAGCAATCTCCCACACTTAATTGAGATCTTTGTATTAGAATCAAAAGTTTACATTTAATTTTAAATGCAATTTTTGAACTTTGAATATATAAAAAATTAAAATTAGAAAATTATTATTTAATTATTCAGGAACATAGTCACGAAGATATGTTGGTGTGTTGCGTTGTCTTGCAGATCTACGAATAGTCTGATCCTGACTAGGTTGAGGTTGTTGAGATATTTGCGGTTCTTGTCTTCTTGGAGAATTTAAAGGTGCCACTTGACTACTAGGAGTTTCAGTTTCTTGAGATTCTAGATTCTGTTGATTTTGAGGATTTGAAGTTCCGAAACTATATTGGCTATAATCTTGAGTTTGTTGAGTTGAAAACTTATTTGAATTATTCGAAGAGTTATTTGAATCAATATCGTTATAATCAATATCTGGTGAAAAATGTACATTACGTTGTTGTACTTTTGTAGCTTTTAGTTGATCTATGTGTCGTTTTAGCATATGGCCATCATCCAGCTTTACTAAATAATGAAGTTCTCCATATTTCCGTAGTATCGAACCTGTTTTCCATACTGATTTGTTGTTTCGAATATGTAGAACTTGAACTCTCTCTCCCACGCTTAGTTGACGAACACCTGGTATAGGTTTTGTAGATTGGGATTTAACTGTTGGTTTCAAAGCATCTAACTTAATTCGTATACGTCTATTAAAGTAAAGTTCAGCTGGACTTTTTCCACCGTTGAGAGGAGTCGCTCTATATCTTTGAAGAATTTCGTTGACTTTCTTTTGTAATGAACCTGGTTCTGATGACATGGCTTTTAATTTGCGTTTTAGTGTCTGAACGTTGCGTTCAGCCAATCCGTTTGTACTAGGATGTCCTGGAGCGATTAATTTTTGAAAAATACCATTTTGGCTGCAAAAAGATTTGAGTTGTTCACTGGTGAGAATTGAAGCGTTGTCTGATACCATAACTGATGGGAAACCATGCAAAAAATTTCGGTTAGAAGGTTTATTGTAGTTTGAGTTGTAGGGGAGTCACGTATGACTCTAAATTCTGACCATTTGGACTTAGCATCGACGACAATCAAAAAGTTATGGTCTTGCAAAGGCCCTGCGTAATTTATGTGTATCCTTTCCCAGTTTTCATTTGGTTCTTGCCATTGGTGCAGTGGGGCTTTTGAAGGTTTGTTTTGAATTTCAACACAGGATTCACATGATCTTACCATTCTCTCGATATCACGATCGATTCCTTTCCAAAAGCAGTATCTTCTAGCAAGTTGCTTCATTCTTGTAATACCCGGATGGGTGTGATGTAATTCTTGAAGAATTTGAGGCTGGAGGCTTTTTGGAATAAGAACTCTTTGTCCTTTGAATATAACACCATTATCGAGCGTATATTTTCCTTCTTCTTCATTACCATTTAGTAAATTTGATAAAATTTTAGAAAGTTCAGAATCCTTTGCGGTTTCTGAAGCTAATATTTCAGCGTTAATGTGTTCACTGGAAATTTCGAAAATTGATTGAAAACATAATTCATTTACCTCTTCATTGATGATTTTGTCTGTAGATTGTTTTTCAGATAATTGTGTCGCACGAGATAGACAATCAACATTTGTGTGGTCTGAACCTTTTTTGTAGACTATTTCATAATTGAAGCTTGAAAGAAATTCGGCATATCGCAATAACCTGGCTGATGTAATCGCAGGCATCTTGTTGTTTTGATGAAATATGCGTGTTAAGGGACGATTATCGGTGACCAGTTGAAATTTCCTCCCGTAGAGGTACATAAAAAAATGATTAATTGTAAATATGATTGCTAATGCTTCACGATCTAATTGGCTATAATTTTTCTCAGCTGTTGTTAATGACCTTGATGCATAGGCAACTGGACGTTCTGTGCCATTGATTATGTTAGAGAGTACCCCTGCTATGCCAGTAGGGCTAGCATCGCAAGCGACTATAACTGGAAGCTCTGGATCGAAAGGCATCAGGACTTGATCACTGGAAATAACATTTTTAAGTTTTATAAATGCAGCTTCACAATTTGAAGACCAATAAAATTTGTTTCCTTTTTGAAAAAGTTGACGTAATGGATACGTAATTGATGACATATCTGGAATAAATCTGGCGTAATACGTTATCATGCCCAGAAATCGTCGGACATCATCTACTGTAGCCGGGCGAGGTATTTTTACGATTGCTTGTATTTTTGAAGGCGATTTTGAAATTTTGTTTTGTTCTACAACGTGTCCCAGATATTCAATCTGTGTTTGAAAAAATGAACATTTGCTTTTGTTTACGTGTAAATCATTTTGTTGTAGACGCTCGAGGCATTTGATTAAATTTTGTTGACATTCAGCTTCTGTTGCTCCATGTACTATAATATCATCGAAGTACGACATGGTTTTGTTTAATCCAGATAAAATTTGTTCAATAATACGATTAAATTCAGATGGAGCAGTTTTTATGCCAAACGATAGACGATTTACCTTGTAGGTTCCCTTATGGGTTGACATTGTTTGTATTTCACTGGATTCTGTACTAACTCAAAGATGTAGGTAGGCTTTTTAGAGGTCAAGACGACAAAAATATCTTGAACCTTTAAGATTATTTAAAATCTCATCTATACGACGTATAGGATAATTTGCAGATACCAGTTGAGGGTTAACACCAGGCTTATAATCGACACACAGCCGAACACCCCCTCTGGTTTCGGAATTATCACTAAAGGAGATCCCCAATCACTCCTTTCACATTTTGAAATAATACCAGCAGCTTCTAAATCGTTAAGTTCTTTTTCAACTCGTTCTCGAAGTGCGTATGGAACTTCACGTTCCTTAAGAAATACTGGTTTTGAACCTTGTCGAAGTTGAAGAGTGATTTCGAAATTTGGAACGCAACCGACTCTTTCTGTAAAAACGTCCTCAAATTTGTTAATAATATCTGGAATAGACTCTAAATTGTTTGCTTCAATTGCATTAATATAATTGAAACGTTGGCTGTCAAGCTCTTGGAGGCTGATTTGTAAATGCCGAATCCATGCTCGTCCTAAAAGTGCATCGTATTCGCGAGGAACTACATACAACTCCTCATTTGATGTTAAATTGTTATATTTAACTTGAACGTTGATTTTACCATAAGGAATTATGATATCTTTTGTATATGATCGAAATGCAATTGTTGACGGTTGCAGTGGTGCTTTTATTTTCAGTTGATTGTATTCATTTCTTGGTATCAGTGTAAAACCAACACCAGAGTCGATCTCAAATTGTTGACGGCGTCCATTTATTTCCACTGTGGCATAGTATTTACCACCATCATTTTTATTATTTTGATTGGAAAATATATCAACAATTTGGTTAATACCATAAACTTGATGAAGTGTTGTATCATTTTCATAGTTTTTATAATTTGAAGATTTTACTAAAGTTTTTATACATACTTGTTGTACGTGACCACTTTTGCCACAAGACTTACACTTGAGGTTATCTGGATTAGTACGGCAATCTTTTGTCCGGTGGTTGTCTCTTCCGCAACGTATGCACAAATTATCGATTCCCAGATGACTGTAATTTATTTTGGATTTTGAACGACCTTGTTGTTTGAAGTTTTGATTTCTGGAACGGCTTCTACGTCGGCTTGAATTTTGTTGACTTCACTACTGATGGGCTGCTTTGTATTTAGTTCACGGCAATCTATTTTTGATGCCTCTAACGATAATGCTTTTTGAACAATTTTTTTAAATTCAGCTTCCTCAGATTGAAGTAATTGCTCCCGGATTGCATTGTCTTTTATGCCTCGAATAAATTGTGCTCTTAGAAAAATATGGGAAATGTCTGCCTGGCAATCGCACGTAGACACATACTCACATTCATTAATATCCCGTCGCAATAGCGCCACATAACCTGCTATTGTTTGGTCTTCGGCTTGATATGTCGATAAAAATCGATGTTGACTTACCAATATATTTTTTTTCGGGCATAAATGAGTTTCCAATTTATTTACTAAGTCCTCGTACTTGACTTCGTTGACTGTCTTGGGGGCAATTAAGGAAACTAGTAATTTGAAGTGCGTTGAACCAATCGAATTAATCAACATTTGGTGGCAGGTTGTTTTATTTGTTAAAACACCTTTCATGGTTAAATAATTTTCAAACCGTTGATGGTATAATTTAAAATTTTCTTTTTTTTCATCGAAGTTTTCAAATGGCGGCAGCATCACTTGTAATGGCTGTGCCACTTGTTGTTGTTGCTGCGCTTGAAGGTTAGCATTTGTATTTATTTGTTGTAGTAACTTCCGTTGCGAAGCATTGAAAACTTCCAACAATTGTGCAAATTGTGCGGCATCCATTTTGAAAAACGAAAGTATAGTCTTTTGTATGTAGAATTAATATTCTTCCTCTTATGTGTAGAAAAAGTTTTATTGAACGTATCTTTTTATTTATTTTATTGAAAGTTTTATTTTATTTTTTTCCGTTGCCACTTTTCTATCCTTTGAATATTGGTTTTAATAAGCACGCGTATTGTAGGTTTTAATACGTTTATTTCACACGGTATATCAAAAGGGAATGAATAAAATAGAATCCAATAATACTATGTTCACACGGACAGAAATTATAGAGGTTCGCGCTCTCATTCTTGGTTCGCTGGCCAACCTTGATCGAACCTACATGTTTCGCCATACAAAATTTTGAGAGCGAACCTACGTGTTTCATTTTGAACCTTGTTGCGAACCCGTATAATTTACTATAATCTCTAATTTTGATAACAAATTATCGCTAGTTTATCTGAACTAGTTGTGCAAAATTATTTTAACAAAGAAAAACAATTGATAAGTGCTAAAATTTAATAAAAACATTGAACAAATATAAAGCATATATTTATATTTATGTAAATAATTAAATAAAATGAAAAAGCAATAAATAGTAAATTATATTTTAAACAATAAAAGAATGTTGAAGTACGAACCAACATAGAATATGTCGTGAGAACACATGGGTTCGCCATCGAGGTTCACGGAGCGAACCTAGTGTTTCAGTTTGTCGTGTGAACATAGTATAAGAATTGACAATTGATATATATATATATATTGTAATGCCATCTCTGGCACTTTGCATATAATCGATGTTATCGAGACTCGATGGCATCAATGTGTTGTAGGTATAGAAAGAACAATAAAGAAACGAATAGAACATTCGTATCATAATCTTTAAAGTAACAACAAGTGCATTTTTATTTTACGGAGTACAACATGGCGACCGAGACGAAAAAAATGAAAGATAAAAAAGAAAAGTGGAAAAGAAGAAAAATTAAAAAAAAAAAAAGTTTGCAAAAAAAAATTTCAAGTAAATATATTAAAAACAAAACTAAATAAAGAATTCTTATTTTCGTGGTGCAAGGAAAGAAGAAAAGTTGATTTACAAAGTGCGAAGTATGTACATGCATACATACACATTACTTAATTAACAAAAAAAATAAAAAATATATATTAAATTTAAAACTGTACAAAAAAAATACTGTAAAAAGTGATACAGTTGTGTCAAAAAAAAAAACCGATTAACAAATTAACAAAAAATTTGGAAAATATAACAGTTAAAAATAAATGAGCAAAAAATGTATTAATGGGACAAAACCGGCATTCAAAAAAAAAAAAAAACTAAACAAACACTTGACAACAAAAAAAAAAAAAATAATAATAAGAAAAATGATGAACTTACAAATAAGTCACCAAACAAAATAGAAATTGAAAAACCAGTTGAACTAAAAATTCCTGAAAAATAACACAAAAAAAAAAGAGAAGAAACGTTTTGGTTACAACTGTACCAATTTGAAAAGAAGGAGACAAACTTAACAGCAAAAATACCTATATGAAAAGAAGATGACAAAAACCGTAATTCCGAAAAAAAAAACGTAACTGAAAAATTCTCACTCAACAAAAAAAAAAACAGACTAACAAAATAAAGATGAAAAAATTAAAATGAAAAAAAAAAAAAAAAAACTGGGAATAATAGAAACGTCGGAAAGAAACTGAAAAAAAAAGAAACAGAAATGAGAAGTGAAAAAGAAACGAAATGAAAATAAAACACTGACTGAAACAAAATGAAAACGAAACAACATGAAAGAAATAAAATAATAAAGAAGAACGCATATAACAAACATTGAAAATATAAAGACTTGGAAAAATAAAATGAAAATTTAAGAATATCACAGAAAAAGGACACTAAATGGAAAAGATAAAACATATAAAGAAACCTGAAATTAACCATCAACATACAAAATACAAATGTATAGAACAACTAAAATAACAAATAAAACACATCATCACTTCCACTGTAACTACGCTATTATACAACAAATATAATCAACAACCAACAATTTAAAACGAAAACAACATAACCAAAAACAACAGACACAACAACAACAACAATAGAATCCAGCGAGATCATTTCTTTAACACGAAACTCAACATTGAAATATCAATACATCAACAGCAGCACATATCCAACAACTCAAAACATAAAAACAGAGAAGACAACGACAACAAAAGCATACAACGTCATAACAACAAAAAAAATAACAACAAAGAGAGATGACAACAAGAGGCTTCATCAACAAAGAAAAACGGGTATCATAAATATATACATAAACCAATATATTTATACATATACATATGTATTCATTTTTATTAAATTATATATACATACACTTATACAAATATACAAACATACAAACACCATCCAACACAATCAAATACATACATAGTTAAACACAAAACACACAAAAATATACACACATAAACAACACAAATAAGTGGATAAATAAAAATTTTAAATGAAAAATAAAAACCTCTTTTGCGTTGTTTTATGTTGGAAACTGTGTATATTTATACAAACTAGATGTACACAAGTGTGTGCTATGAAAAATAACGAGCAAAATTTAAGGGTTGTTTTACCATAGTAAACATAGTACATAAGTATGTATGTATAAAAATAATTTGTCAAAAGAAAAAAACAAACAAGAAACAAAAAAAAAAACATTACAATAAAAACATACATACATACATAAAATCAAATAAACATACATATGTACATGTATGTCAGTTCAATCAAATTGTTTTTCTTTTTTTTTACAATTTTATTATTGCAAGAATATTCGGTTTTGGCTATGGAAAAGAAAAAGGTAGTAAATAAGACATCCCAGCGAACATAATAACATCATCATTCTTTGTACATTAATAACAATTTAAATTTGAAAATTTAGGATAAATTCTCGCATGATTTCAGTAAGAAAATAGCCAAATTTAAGACAGTAATCCATAGATATAATGACGATATTATAAAATTTAGCATATATGCATATAAAAGATTTAAAAAAAACTGTTGTGTGTGGACTTCGAATTTGTTAACGAAACACCAAGCTTAGGCTTCCTGCTTTCGAGGTTAGAAAACCAACAAACTCGGAATTTACCATGCAGAGTTATATATATAAAAAAAAAAAAAAAAAAAATCGATTTATTTTTCAAAATTTTTACCATACAGGATCTAAAGGATCAGGGTAATAAAACATTAAAAATCTTAGAGATATTTCTTACTGAACTGATTGATAAACATAAAGAGAGAAGTAAAGTGTACTTTGATAAATTTTCAAAACCCATATTGTTGGAATTGAATGATGTTGTATATTTGCAAAAAGAACATTATGATAACAAAATAAAATACATGTTAAAAAAAAAACCAATAATTAAACAAAATTTGTATGAATTTACTAAATTTTTTTTATTTTTTCATTGAAGATAAAAGTTATGAAATTAAGAAAAATACTGAAAAGTATAAACAAATAATATGAAAAATACAAATTTTTTTATTATAATAAATTTATTATAATTACTTACAACAATATGAAAAAAAAAAATTTTAAGTAAATTCAGAAATCTATTTACTTAAATAAAATTTAAAAAAAATCCTAATTGGACATACAATTAAAAACAAAACAAAAAAATTTCTCTACATACAAAAAAGTAATTTTCAAGTGTATAGAAAATAAATTACTTTTTTTTGCAATTAATTAAATTAATAATAAAAAAAAAAAACAACTTTTATACAAAATCTTTAAATTTGTTTATTTAAAATAAAACTTGATAAATATATATAGATACTTACTTCTAATCAAATTAATTTAATCAAATCATATTACTTTTAATTACATTACCTTCAATCAAATTATCTTAAGCATATTACTCTTAACCAAATTAATTTAACCAAATACCCATAATTCATATTGCTTTAAAATTTTTTTCTACTTTTAAAATTTAAAAAAAAAATTATATATAAATTTTGTTTACATATTTTTTGAAAAATGTAATATTCTGTAATCTATAAAAACACACTAAAGAAAATATTGAAGCAAACAAGATTGATCACCTTATTTGTTTCAACATTTTTTTATAAAAAGGGAGGTGCATAGGTAGGTGGACAATGCCTATGTTTCCAAACTTTCAGATATATACAGAATTTAAACATTTACAATATAAAGATTTACAAATACAAACTTTTAAACATTTACAAATATAAACTTTAAAACTAGTTAAATAAGATAATAACTCCTATACAATTATGATAATTTCTGAATAATTATAATTTCCATATAATAACATAATTGTAAAACTTTTTAAATAATATTTAATAATTAAGCTATAAAATAAAATTATATTCAAAACATTTTTTTTATAAAAAGGGAGGTGTAGTGCCATCTCTGGCACTTTGCATATAATCGATGTTATCGAGACTCGACGAGACTCGATGGCATCAATGTGTTGTAGGTATAGAAAGAACAATAAAGAAACGAATAGAACATTCGTATCATAATCTTTAAAGTAACAACAAGTGCATTTTTATTTTACGGAGCACGACAATATATATATAGGGTTGCCATATTATTACAATAATTACAATGGGTCATAACATTCTGTCAGTTAAGAGTTAACCAAATATTGTGTAATACAATTTAGCCAGACTTTCGGTTAAAGTGTTGATTATTTTTTAATCGAACATCGTGAAAGCGGGCGTACGGGTGCAAAAATTAATCATATCTATTCCAGAAAACGCGTCGCAGAAGTGAATATTTACATGGAAACAAAAACAAAATTTCAAGAAATGTTTTTGGTTTTCATACATTTCTTAAATTAAATATACGCCAGAAATTTAACGCGTTTCTCTCTCTATGAAAACGGTAAAATTTATTTAATAAACAAAAACAAATTTTTTTAATGTATTCAATTTTGCTTTTGTTTTCCATGTAAATTTTCACTTCTTCGACGCGTTTTCTGGAATAGACACCAATATTTTCTTTTTAATTTGCGTTTTTTAATACTTTTTTCCTACTTTTCTTAGCAACCGTTAAAAAATTTTCCATATTACCTAAATTTGTATTCTTCACACGAGTAGAGATCTACGCCGCATCGGTTATTAGCCGGCTTATCCTGCCGCCGAAAATTTTTGAAAGCCGCCGCCGCCGGGGATTTTTCGGCTAAAAATCGGCCATATATTAGCTGCCGATCACTTTATTATATTTTTATAGACTTATACTATGTTCACACTTATGTGTTTAACGTCTCATTCGTGTTTAAGAGCTTAAACACTTCGATTTTGATATGTTTTACCATACATTGACTTGTTTTGTTAAACATCTCCAACGACAAGTTTTATAATTAAACATCACGCTAAACACGCAAAAGGCAAGGTTACAAATATATTTGGAGTATGTTCAGTGCGTTTTTTGACAACTCTGTAATGTTTGTGTTTGCTATTAAATGGCGCCACGTCAAAAATTTTTCATCAACTCTGTCATTTTGCAATGCTATTAGATGACGTCATATAAAAAAAAATTCTATATGCAAATAAGCATATATTTCACCTTTAAATAAGCTAGCAATTTTACTAATTCCATTAGGAAGAAAATACTAATATAAATAATGGTCTTTTACTGATATTTCTTTCCAGTTGTAACATAATATTAGTTTCTCAAACTCGCAATATTACAAAAACACATTCATCAGCTGACGAAACGTCAATGTTAAACATCTCAAATGTTATGTGAACGGTTGTGTTTAGATTCTAAAACATTTGCCTAAAAAACGTTTAAAAACACAAGTGTGAACTTAGTTTTAATGTCCTAAGCCATATTTTTGTAAAAATAAACGAATAAGTGTACCTGTAGCAAACATATGTATCGAATTTACATTGACAACACTTGAAATTTTTGGCATGTTAGGCTGTGTTGTATTACTGCATGTAACAGGGATGAAATGAGTTCAAATGTACACTTTTAAGTACAATTGCCGTATCAAAAGTGCAACATTATCCCAATAAAATATTTAGTACAATTTTAATATTGTAATTTAACATGTTAAAACATAAAAGGTAACATTTTTATGAAAAGCACTCTTTTTTATAATTTCCATACAAATGTTTTACATAAATAAGGCTCCATGAAAAATGGCCCCAAACTTTCATATAAAATATAAAAATGACCCCAAAAAATGGGGAAAATGGCCCCAAAGTTCGTGTTGTTGTTTTCAATACAAAAATTAGGGGTCATTTATGGTTTGGGGCCATTTTCATTGGGGCCTTGTTTCATGGAGCCTTAAATTATACATATATCCGTCATATTGATTTGTTTTTTATTTTTGAAACTTTTCAATTGCCTTGGTCCGCAATTTTAATCCCACCAACTTAATTCAATCTATAAGTTCTACTTTTAACAGGTACCTATATTAAATTTTTTAACTACGTGCTTGAAAATATCTAGCCGATACTCGAAAAAAATTTTAATTTACATTTCCTTATAATATATTTATACCGCGGGTTTTGTACTCAAAAAGTACAATATAAAACCATTATTAATTATCCCTGGCATTTACGTACGTTCAGTTTTTGTGCCGTTATTTTTTCGAAGTTTTTAGTATTTATTTAAAAGCTGAATACCAATCTAATGGCCAAGAATTCAGTGCTGATTTATATGTCATTTATTTTTAAATGCTATTTATATAAAAAATTGACTTTTTGACCGCAAAATTAAGTAAACATTAAATACCCAACATCGTGCATTTAAATACTACATATGTAAGTTTTACGAATTTCCATATGTTTTTGACTGCTTGTTCTTCATATTTAAACAAAGCCAATAAAAAAAATTTGTGGCTGCTGACAAGTAGTATAGAATTTTGGGTTGTTTTGTCGCTATTATCCTTTTAATCATTCTGAAATTTGCTTTTATTCTCTTAAAACAATTCAGCAGCTTTTAATTATTCTCAGTTTTTATTTTTTTATTTATTTATTTCATCACCACAAATACATTGGAAGCCTTTAAGGCCAATAATAAATGTATTATAGTTAAAAAAAAGTATTTCTTATTCATATAAGTATGTACATATATACAAAAAGGGTTTTTTTTATATAAGGTTATGCAATATTTACAATATTTATTTAATAAAGGAGTATAATTACTATAATGATACAATGGTATTAATCAAAAATTTTTTTCATTATATTTTTATATTTAATATCTATAAAGCTTTCCGATACCAACAACGTCATCTCGAATTACAAATATATATAAATGAAAATGAAAAAATGCAAAAAATGCAAATCCCAGCTAGAGATTGAAGTATGATAAAAGTTTCTTCTTATAAACAGAAGCTAATATAAAAATATATTTTTTTGGATTTTACTTTATTTGTTCTAGTCAGCTGTTGTGTAGGGAAATTTGTGGGAAATTTTTTATATTACGTTGTGTTAACAAGTTTTCAATACAATTAAATAAGAACATTTAAATACGACTGGAAAACAGAAGTAGACTTAATGCAACATAAATTTAAATGAAAATTAGCTAAATGAGTATTTAAATACGAAATTCTGGAAAGCATATAACAAAAATTAAATAAAAATTAACTAATTACATACTTAAACATGAAGTCAATAACTGGCCATTAGTCTATTTTAGCCGGAAGCCGCAAATAAAACGGTTAGCTGATCAACTATCGGCTGTTAAAGGGCTATTAGACACGCATACTTATCTGCAGACATGTACGAAGGCATACCAAAACTCACTGTCTAATAGCATGTATGTCGAGTACGTCAGACATGTCTGTTGGTTTTCAAAAATTTTTGATTTTCTGATATCTGTCGCACACCAACATACACACAACATATATAAGTACTGAAGTATGCCGTCGATAGTGTAATAGCAAAACGCAAAGTATGCCATCGTACATTTCTGCAGTCAAGTATGCGTGTCTAAAGCTGGATTCACCCATTGTTTCGGAACAAATATTTTGTCCGGACAACATTTTTTTTATATGTAGTTTGACGTTTTTCTTTTTGAGAGAGAGAAAAAGAGAACAAAATTTTTTTAGGAACGTTTTTTGGTTGAATTGGTTTAATTTTAAATTTTGTCCGGACAAAGTTGAAATGAGCTGCCAGCTATTTTATTTTTTCAGACAAAGTTGAAATGAGCAGCCACATAATGTTAGCAATATGTATAATAAGAGCACATAGTAACATTTATCCAGTAAAAAAACTAACTGAGTTTTATTAATTTTTTTAACATGTAATTTTCTTATTAAACAATAAAAAAATAAGTTCGTTTGACAAATAAAACACCAAATTTAATTCATCTGTCACTGTACTGCCACCTTGTAAAATTAATAAAACACATGTATTTCATATGGTAGCTTTGATTTTCCGGACAAATTGTTCGAAATGAGTGAATCGTGTTGCAAAAATGTTTCAGAACAAAAAATTTTGTCCGGACAAAAATTTTGTTCGGAAACAATGAGAATCCAGCTTAATAGCCCTTTTAGCTGACAAAGCAAGCCGCCTACCATGTTCGGGTTAGCCGCCGCCGCTGATGAAAACTTTCGGCGCAAATTTCTGCCTACGAGCTCTGAATGTGATTCACTTTTTTGTTTGAAGAAAATTTGCGATTGTTTTCAGACGTTTTAAATATACTTAGTTTATGAATTTTAATATTGTGAACTTCTTAAACTTGTGAATTTTTGGTAATAATAAATATTTTAAAAATGGCGACTGATGTAGCAGAAGCTGTACAGAATTTGGAACTACCTCCCTTGCGTACATTAAATGACTTCATTTTGGGGTCAGCTCGTTTTCAATTGCCTAATCTTAAAGACTATGATAAGTGGGGAAATCGCGTTGTCAAAAATCTGTTGTATTATCAGACAAATTACTTCCTAATATTTATATCCGTATACTGCCTAATGATCATACTTAATCCAATTAAAATTATATGTGGTCTTCTTGTTAAAGCTATGATCATAGGTATAATTGTATACTTTTTTAGCGGTAATCAAAAGGCTGCTGCAGCTAGGCAACAAAATGTCAACAATCCAAATCAGAAGTGGTATTTCTTAGCTTGTTCGCTGTTGAGTGGTTACCTACTGCTCCACTGGTTTAAAGCGATATTGTTATCTAGTTTTACACTGCTATTGCCATTTTCCTGTAAGTATTATTTAAAAAATTTTATTTTTGTATAATAAAAATCAAACGTATGTTTTTATTTGCTTTATAATATATTTACGCCCGCTTTCACGATGTTCGATTAAAAAATAATCAACACTTTAACCGAAAGTCTGGCTAAATTGTATTACGCATTATATCATATCATATCATATCTTAACTGAAAGAAATTTGCCGGTTGGAACAATAGTTGGAGGAAAATAAAACAAAATGGACGGAGATATAAATCGATATATTTTTTTGTAATAAATGGGAAATTATTATTATTAGGCTTAAGTTCAGTTCAATTGAATTAATGAAAAATCAAATTACTATTGGTTTTTATTTTTGAAAAACATTAGAATGTGCAATCAGATTATAGCCTTTTTCCACTAGCATACGTTTTAGAGGAATGAATGGAATATGTTGAAAAAGTGAAACTTGCGTTTCCATTGGCAACATCTAACATCTACCATCTTCTCAGCTGTCAAAAATATAAAAATACTTACAGCATAATTTTTTGTGGAAAAAATAAAGGCTTAAATCTAGTTTACTGACGCAGCTCCAAATGAAAAAAAAATTACATAGGGCGATAGAAAATCGAAAAATAAGACGAAAATTTAATGTGGTAACTTTCTCGGAAACGCATTGTTTTCGAGTTATTGGCCTCTGAAGTTTGTTTATATATGTGCGCTTTCCCTTTGCATTTCTCAACGTATAATGCCATTTTTGGTATCATTTGAAAGCTTTTGACTAGATCTATATGAATTTGTTAAAATACGGAAGATTTTAGTGATATTTAAAAAAAATTATTGTTTTTGGACTCAAGTGGGTTGGAATCTAATTTCCAGCAACCTCCTAACTTATATTACAATATTAGTGTGGATATCTGTCAAACTCTTCCTCCAGCGTACAATCTGATGTCATAAATATTATATTTTCTATATCATTGTTTCGGAGTACAAGGTGGAGAAAATCATTAGGACCGGCCAAAGGCCGGCTTTGTAGAACACCTGTTCTATATATGCAGAAAATCTATTCTATATAGCGCCGTGTCAGGATATACCATGGTGGAGAAAATCACTAAGCCCGGCCAAAGGCCGTCTATGCAGAAAAACTATTCTATATACCGCCGTGTCGGGATATACCATGGTGGAGAAAATCACTAAGCCCGGCCAAAGGCCGGCTATGCAAAAAAACTATTCTATATACCGCCGTTTCGGGATATACCATGGTGGAGAAAATCATTTAGCCGGGCAAAGGCCGGCTATGCTGACAACTTAAAAAACTGCTTTGACACCTAAAGATTTTAAAATTTAAATATAAAATTTGTAAATTCATATAGATCTAGTCAAAAGCTTTCAAATGATACCAAAATTGTCCTTATACGTTGAGAAATGCAAAGGGAAATAGCACATATGCACATACATATATATAAAAGCTTCAGAGGCCAATAACTCGAAAACTATGCGTTTCCGAGAAAGTTACCACATGAAATTTTCGTCTTATTTTTCGATTTTCTATCGCCCTATGTATTTTTTTTTTTATTTGGAGCTGCGTCACTAAACTAGATTTATTCCAAAATAAAATTAAAATGGATTTTGAAGAAACATTAATAATTGGACTCGTTCATGCTTTACAAGAACAAACAGAATTGTTAATGCTGTGTTCAGAAAAAAGCATTAACACGAACTTCTTATTTTTTTTGGTTTTTTTATTTATTTAAAGTTTTTATATGCATATAAAAAAAGTGATTCCCTGAAAGACGAGATTTCTTTCTTATTCCTCTCAACTCTTCTATTTTGTCCTGCGACAAGTCCAGCAACATATTTTCAAAATCCTGGTTCCATACTATACGGAGACCTATGCTTTTCTTTACTAAAAATAAAAATAAATTATTAAGGTATGTGACGAAAAACAATTAAGACATAAAAACGATTTAAAATCAATAAAAGGTGTGATGCATGTGGCAACATCGTTTTGTCTTATTGATTTCAAATTCCATTTTGTTTCAAGTAAAAAGCAATAGTTTTGATATGTGATGAAAAACAATAGAATCAGTAGTGGCAGTAGTCTGTTTTCTTTTTTCATACTTATAAAATGTAAGTAATTTTTTTGGATTAATCCTAGAACGATAATAAATTTTTAGTGTACAAAATAAAACAATTATTTATTTATAATATTAAATTCAAGTTTTTTAGTTTTATTTGTAGATTAGTAAATTTGGTTCTGCTTGTTCGTATATCGAAGTTCTTAAGTACACTAAATTCGTTTATTTTAAAACTATCAGCGTTGTGTTTTTGTAAAGATAAATGAGTTGCCAGACTGTATATATAAATTGTACGCCACATCACCCCTCTCCTGACATTTGCCATTGGCCAAATGGCAATTGATTTAAAAATCTAACTTTATGCGGCTTATAACATCTGTTTTCTAATTGATTAACTTCCATAGGGACGTAAGCTGGCTTCAGTCTGTCAATGGAAACTGTTTTCGGTTTAGTGCCAATGAGTATGGTGTAAGTTTTTGGGTGTCTTTCGAGTACTGCATAGGGGCCATCGTATGGAGCCTTTAAAGGAGTTCTTACTGTATCGTCCCTAAGGAACACGTGATTGCAGGAACGTAAATCTTTTGGTACGTATACTACTTTGTTGCCATGTTGAGTAGTTGAACTAGGACGTAAATTTTCGAAATGTTGTTGTAATTTTATAATGAATTCATTTTCGTTAATGTGGTTGTTCGTTTCTTCTAATATGAATGCACCTGGCAACCTGATCGCCTGCCCATAAACCATCTCAGCAATTGACACTCCAAGATCTTCTTTTACAGCAGTCCTAAGACCTAACATTATAATGGGCAGTACCTCTGTCCAATTTGTGTCTGCTTTATGACATTTTAATGATGCCTTTAAGACACGGTGCCATCGTTCTATGAGGCCATTTGCCTGTGGGTGGTAAGGAGTTGTTCGTATATGTTTAATGCCTAGCATTTTTGAAAGGTGTTGAAAAAGATTGCTTTCGAACTGTCGTCCTTGATCCGTTGTTATATACTTTGGAACTCCGAAACGGCTTATCCACCCATTCAACAGTGCCTTTGCTACGGTTTCTGCTGTGATGTCTGTGATCGGAATAGCTTCTATCCATCGTGAATATCTATCTACGCATGTAAGACAGTACGTGTAATTGTTTGAGACCGGTAAGGGACCGACAAGATCAATGTTAATATGTTCGAACCTCTTGTCAGGAACTGAAAAAATTTCCAAATCACTCTTCGTGTGTCTCGTTATTTTACTTCGTTGGCAATGAATACAATTTTTTACCATTGTTCTTATCTCTGTGTTCATTTTGCTCCAAACATAATGTTTAGAAATTAATTTGATTGAAGCTCTGACACCTGGGTGTGAAAGTTTATGTATTGCATCAAAAACCATAGACCTCATTGTAACTGGAATGTAAGGGCGTGGTTTGCCCGTAGATTTGTCACACATGATTTCGCCATTTACACCTGACACCTTGACACTTTCTAAAATAAGTGAGGTCAATCCCGACTGCATAAGATTTTGAAGCTCAGAGCATGTTGTTTGTTCTTCAGCAAGCAATTGGAGATCGATAGATGTTGGAAGTTTGATTGTTTCTACTCTCGATAGGAAATCTGCAACGACATTTTGCATCCCACTTATATGACGTATATTTACGCTGAATTGACTTATGAAATTCAGTTGCCTTGTTTGCCGAGGTGATAAGCGTTCCCAGCCTCTATCAAATGCATGCAGCAGTGGCTTGTGGTCTGTAAATACAATAAACTGTGTGCCTTCCAAAAAAAATCGGAAGTACTTGACCGCAGAATATATAGCCATCAGTTCACGATCATATGTACTGTATCTTTTTTCGGTTGCAGTGAATTTTTTTGAAAAGAATCCTAATGGCTGCCAATCGGTTCCTATTTTCTGCTGTAATACAGCACCCATTGCTCTGTCGGATGCGTCGGTCATTAGCGCTACTGTAGCTCCTTTTCGTGGAAACGTTAACAATGTTGCCTTGACAAGTTCTGTTTTTATTTTTATAAACGCACTTTCGGATTCGGCAGACCACGTTAATTTTGTACGATCTCGTTTTTTGCATGGCCCCATCATTTTCTGTAGTGGTATTTCAATTTCCGCGGCATGAGGTAAAAACTTTCTATAAAAATTCACTGCGCCCAAAAAACTGCGTAAATCTTGAACTTCTAATGGTTTTTTGCGATTGACGATAGCATCTACTTTCTGCGGGTGGGGTTTAATACCTTTATTGGTTATTAGGTGGCCCAAGAACTCTACTTCGGGCTGTCCCAATTGGCATTTTTCGATATTTATAACTAAACCCTTACTTCTGTAAATTTCAAAGACCTGTCGTAAGTGGGCTACATGCTCTTCATCTGATGTCGATGCAATTAAAACATCGTCTAAATATGGAAAAACGAAGTCAAGATCCTTCAGTGCGTCGTCCATAAACCGCTGGAACGTCTGGGCAGCGTTGCGTAAACCGAATGTCATATATCTGAATTCAAATAACCCGAATGGTGTTATTACTGCGGTTTTTTCTACGTCCTACGGATTGACGGGAATATGGTGATACGCTTTTTTACAATCTATAACGGAAAAAACAGTTTTACCATCCAATTCATTCGCAAAATCTTGAATATGCCGTATCGGGTAGCTATCGTGAATCGTTTTTGAATTCAATAGCCGAAAGTCTCCACATGGGCGCCACGATCCGTTTCGCTTCTTTACCAAATGTAATGGACTCGCCCATTGGCTCTTCGACCGCACGCAAATGCCACGATCTAATAAATAATCAAATTCTTTTTTCGCAATTTCTAATTTTTCAGGCGATAGTCGTCGAAACTTCTGGGCCACCGGAGGGCCTTTTGTTTGAATAAAATGTAAAACTTCGGATGGCGCTTTTGCCAATGTATGGGTGTCGTCTGTAAGGTCGATGAAGTCTGCAAGCAGTTTATGAAAAATGTCATTCGTTTTGCGTATTGTAACAATGGATGATTGTTGTGTTGCGAAATGACAGATCTGGCGTGCGTGAGTTGTTCCGTCAACCAACGTTTTGTTTTTCATATCTACCCAGATGTTAAAATGTTCTAAAAAATCAGCACCAATTATGGCATGTGTGACATCAGCAATAATAAAAAGCCATTTGTACTGGCGACGTAAACCAATATCTAATGTTAAAAGTTTCTTACCATATGTACTGATTTCAGTGTTGTTAGCTGCAAGTAATTTTATGAAAGATTTCAAACATGTATTTTTTGGTCTAGGAATCACAGAAACTTCCGCGCCCGTGTCTATTAAAAAACGCGTATTTGAGTTTTTGTCCTTAATGTAAAGGCGGCGAGTGTTAATATTTAGCCCCTCTTGTTTTGCCGCTGAAAATGGGGGGCTTATTAGTTTTCCGAATATTTTGGGCGGAAACTGCATGGAGGTCGACATTTGCTGGCGTTTTCTTTAAATGTTCGATGATACCAACAAATTTCGTTTGATGGTGAACGCGGTAGTGGAGAATTTCTGCGTCTTGTCGCTCGTCGCTGCTGTTGTGCGTTAAAATCATTCTTTTCCAAACGATCGAATCTTTTCGTCATTTGTTTGATAACACTATATAACTCTGAGTACTCATTCATAGTGTTGACTTTCGGTTGATTCTGTACCTCCATCATACTGTCGGCTTTTTCTGCTAAATTACTTAAATCGCCCTCTGTCGTTGTTAAAATCTGTTGAATTTGTGTTGGCAATTGCCGTAACCATAAAGATTTCAAGATATCAGGATCTAATTTGTTTCCTGCTAATTCTTTGATTTCGCGTAATAATGCTGAAGGTTTTTTTCCGTCTATATGCAAGTCATCAAATAAACGTTTAAAACGGCTGTGATCCGATTCACTAAACTCGGCGATGAGCCTTGTCTTGAGTGCTTCGTATTTTTCTGTTGCTGGTGGATTTGATATTATATCAGAAGCACATTTTAACACAGACGAATCAATTTCAGCCACAATTGTATAATACTTTGTATCATCCGTTGTGATACCTGCACGTATGAATTGGGCTTCCACCTGTAAAAACCATAGTTTTGGATCGGGTTTCCAGAAAGGTGGTGGTTTAACAGCTACTCTGCATAATTGTGCTGCTGTATCATTCTCATTTGCAGCATTCATTTTCGACGTCGGGGTCACCAATTTAGTGTACAAAATAAAACAATTATTTATTTATAATATTAAATTCAAGTTTTTTAGTTTTATTTGTAGATTAGTAAATTTGGTTCTGCTTGTTCGTATATCGAAGTTCTTAAGTACACTAAATTCGTTTATTTTAAAACTATCAGCGTTGTGTTTTTGTAAAGATAAATGAGTTGCCAGACTGTATATATAAATTGTACGCCACAAATTATAATATTTTATACGTATGAAAGGGGAATGCACAAAAATTCAAGACAAGAAGACGCATTAATAGAATTTATGCAAAATCATTTGGATTTGGCCAGGGGATTCACACGAAGTGATAAAATAGATGTGGAGAATTTGTGGAAGGATTTAGTTAAGGAACTGAATAGTTTAGGTCCGCCAATACATGATTTAACTGGATGGAAAAAGGTAGCTTAAAATATTTTTTTTATAATTATGTATAAATGAAATAAATTTAATGCTTTGAAGATATGGACATGTTGGAAAGCAGCTGTAAAAAAGAAAATTTCAATTAACAAGAAAGAAGTTGTGGCAACAGGTGGTGGTCCGTATAACCAAATTTATATCTCAAAAAAGGAGTAAACAGTGGGCCAAATATGTGGTTTGTATGCATATGTTGAAGGAATTGCAAACGCAAAACCTGCAGGAGGTGACAGCGAAGAAAGTTCTTCATCATCCTTTGAAGACGATGAAAATAAAAACTTGAGCAATACGGACACCTGTCGAAAAAGAAACAGAGAATAATCCGAAGATATAGATGGAAATCCTGGTACGTCTAAAAGATATAAACCGAAGTTTAAAAATAAGTCAGATAACATAAAAGACCATTTAAAACAGTATATTAAAAATGACACGAAGAGAGGGGAAGAATTTTTCGAATCATTAAAAAACTTTTCCGAAATTTTGGAGAAAACTAATGAAAATATAAATTTAATAGGAAGCAACGTTAGACGTGTCTACAAATCCGTAGAAAGTTTGTCCAGCGAGTTTAACCGTCACCACAAACTAATGGAAAACGCAGCAATAGAAAAAAAACAAACTCAAAAAAATAGACGTTGAAATTAGACAAAAGCAATTAGAACTAGACCAATGAAAAGATAAGTTTTAAAACTGAACTGAACTTATTTTATTTTACCTTTTTTTACATTATTATAAATGAATTAATTTTTTTGTTACTATTATACCATTAATAAAAGTGAATTGTTTTGTGTTTAAAATAGTGTTTTATATGTTTATTATAAAGATAAACTGTTCGCAATATTATTTCTTACTACAACGATATTTCCTTGAATAGCTTCATCGCCCTGTTCATTATTTTCCTCATGTGCTGCGGTGTCATCATCATCTATTTCTTGCACAATTTCAGCAACATTTTCAAGTTTTAAGAAGATACACAGATTATGCAAGGCACAACAGATATTAATAATTCGAACAACCTTTGATGGTGAATACCAAAGAGTGCGAGACAAGCATCTAAACAGACTCTTTAATATTCCAATGGTCCTTTCCACAACATTTCTTGCTGAGGCATGTTTTCTATTAAAAGTTTGCTGGTTAATTGTATTTGGAGACCTGTAAGGCGTCATAACAAATGCTTGGAGGGCATATCCGGAATCAGCTAATAACCACGATCCAATTTCACCATTTTCATATCTGGATTCATAATAGTTTCGAGCTTTGCTCATATTCCATACAAATGAATCGTGGCTTGATCCAGGCCTTGTGGCATCAACACTCTTAATATTTGTTTTATAATCACATATCTAAATATAAATATTTTAATCGAAATGGTATACACTTAATAAAACCAAATACTTACAATCATGGCATTTATGCTGTAATAGCCCTTTCTATTAAAGTAAAGGTATTCCTCATTGGTTGGCATTTTAATTGAAATATGCGTTCCGTCTATGCATCCAACAATACCTGGTATATCATGCTTTTCATAAAAAAACTTTTTTGATGTTTTCAAATCTTCATCTGTTGATTTTATTTGAATCAGTTTTTTACAAAGTTTTCTTTCTAAGCAAGGTAGGAGTGTTGTCAGTAGTTTTGAAACTGTTGTTCGATGCATTGAAATATGCGCATCATTTCCAACAGATCTCTGGAAGGAGCCTTCTGCAAAAAATCTTAAAACAGCCGCCAATTGCAGCGTAAGTGGTATTGATTTTTTCACATAGTTCTGCCCAATTAAATTCAAAATCATTATAAAGCCTTCTTTATTTAGTCGGTAGCATTGAATAAATCTGTATAAAAATAATATAAGCAAATATGTATTTAAAATAACAAAAACTTTACTTACATATCTTCAGGAAGGTCCAAAGGTTTCGATTTATCCCGCAGTTGTTTTCTTTGTATGTTTTCAAATCTGTGTTCTTCATCCATTACAACTAAAGCTGCTGCTACAACAACCGCCATTTTAACTTTTTTGTTTTTATTCTGAACACTTTTATTTAAAACTAATTATAAAATGTAAATTTTTATGTATTTTTCAATTTGTCGTAAACAAATGCAGAGTTGTATTTCTTCGGTATTGTTGTAGCATTTTTTAAAAAATAAAATGGATTGAAACAAAAATTGGAATATGAAACCAATCAAAATTCATCACATCTTTATCGTTTTCAGAATTGATTTGCGTTTTGAAATCGATCGTTTTTCATCACATACCTGATTATTATACTTATTTATGTATGTACAACATATAAAGTTAAAAAAAATAAAAACTTACGTGTGCCACTCATTTCGATGTAAAATATTTTTCTTTTTTTTTCTTACACAATTATGTATGTACATATGTATGTCATTCACAAAAAATGAAACTATCAATATGTATGTATCTGTCATTTTGCTAGAGATGACATTAAAATTATCGGAAGATGTTGATTGGAACAAAATGGCTTAGGAACATCTTTTAAAGATGTAGAAAAATGTTGACTGTGTACTGTGTATTTCTTATGGGAAGATGTTAACGGTTAACGAGAGCACCCCTCAAACCACAACAGCGGTTACACGCATTGAGATCAGTACTAATACCTCAATTATATCACAAGCTAACACTGGGCAACATAAAAATCAGCTGCCTTAACAAAGTAGACAAAAACACACGCAAATATGTACGAAAATGGCTTAATCTTCTAAAGGATAGTCCTGTAGCGTTCTTCCATGCACCGATATCTGGAGGCGGACTTGGCATTCAATGTATGAGATGGTTTGGTCCAATGCTCAGAAAGAAAAGGTTGGAAAACATTGAACTGCCAAGGGTAATCGATGAAAGCGTAGTAGACGATGCAATACTTAAAGAAATTGCTAAAACTGAACGAAGGCTGAGAACTGATAGTTCCTCTCTTTTCTCAGCTGAAACCATTGAAGAGTACTTTAAGAACAAACTCTATAGTTCAGTCGATGGAGCTGGCCTGAAAGAATCTGCCTCAGTAAAAGAAGCACATCGTTGGGAGCCCACGAGACTCTTATCAGGCCGTGACTTTATCAATTGCATACGTCTAAGAATAAACGCCTTACCGAGCAGATCAAGAACGTCCCGCGGAAGACCAGCACTAAATCGATAATGTAGAGCAGGCTGCATGGCTCAAGAAACAACATACCATATAGTACAAATCTGTCATAGATCCTCTCAGGCAAGAATCGAGAGACATGACTGCGTGAAGCCCTCTGTAGTAAGAAAGATGTTAGATCAGGGCTATACCATTTATGAGGAACCGCCACTAAACACCACAGATGGTATAAGAAAGCCCGATATTGTTGCAATAAAAGAGGATATGGTCACAGTCCTTGACGCGCAGATAGTTAGTGATGCGAGTAATTTGGATGCTGCACACAACAGAAAACAGGCATACTATAACACCAATGCTGTAAGAGATGCAATCCAAAGCAGATTTCATCTGCCAGTGCGAAGAGTGAGCACAATAACCATGTCATGGCGTGGAGTAATGAGTAAGGCCTCCGCTAATGACTTAATGAACTGGAAAATCTTGAAGAAGGATGATATGGCGCTATTAACAACGAGAGCCGCAATCGGAAGCGTTCGAGCGTTTCGAATGTTTAACAACACCACGAGTGTGGTCAGAAGAGGCATTGGTTAATGCAGGAACCAACCCTTTCCCCTCCCCCTTCAACAGCGAAACTTCCTACTGATGACGGAGTAAGAATCCGAAGTATTTTAGGCGTAGAGATGTTGAAGTATCTTTTCTATCTTATTCGAATCCTATTATATATTATATATTAGTATTATATTATTATATATGTATATACTATATTAGTGCTGCCGACTTTATAGGCATAATAAGAAAAAAAAATAGCCAAATGCCTCGTCATCTAATTAGTGACGCGCATGAATGGATTAACGAGATTCCTTCTGTCCCTATCTACTATCTAGCGAAACCACAGCCAAGGGAACGGGCTTGGAATAATTAGCGGGGAAAGAAGACCGTGTTGAGCTTGACTCTAATCTGGCAGTGTAAGGAGACATAAGAGGTGTAGAATAAGTGGGAGAGATTGGTCTTTCGGGGCCTTTATCATCAATGAAATACCACTACTCTTATTGTTTCCTTACTTACTTGATTAAGTGGAACGTGTATCATTTCTTAGCCATTATACGGATATATTTATATATCTTATGGTATTGGGTTATGATGCAAGCTTCTTGATCAAAGTACTAAGAGTTTGTTATATAATTGTAAACAAATTTTGATGAAATAATAGCGCTTCGGTGTTATTGTTAATATTCGAAATTTGGTATAACTCCCAATACTCAGGTATGATCCAATTCAAGGACATTGCCAGGTAGGGAGTTTGACTGAGGCGGTACATCTCTCAAATAATAACGGAGGTGTCCCAAGGCCAGCTCAGTGCGGACAGAAACCACACATAGAGCAAAAGGGCAAATGCTGACTTGATCCCGGTGTTCAGTACACACAGGGACAGCAAAAGCTCGGCCTATCGATCCTTTTGGTTTAAGGAGTTTTTAACAAGAGGTGTCAGAAAAGCTACCACAGGGATAACTGGCTTGTGGCGGCCAAGCGTTCATAGCGACGTCGCTTTTTGATCCTTCGATGTCGGCTCTTCCTATCATTGTGAAGCAAAATTCACCAAGCGTTGGATTGTTCACCCATGCAAGGGAACGTGAGCTGGGTTTAACCCGTCGTGAGACAGGTTAGTTTTACCCTACTAATGACAATATGTTGTTGCGACAGCATTCCTGCGTAGTACGAGAGGAACCGCAGGTACGGACCTATGGCACAATACTTGTTCGAGCCAAGGTCGTATCCAAGCTGGACTGCAATGATAAAAATGGGGCAATTGCATTGTATGGCTTTTAAACCATTTAAAGTTTGCTTTTAGTAAACGACAATGGATTTGTGATGCCAATGTATATGTAACATAGCAAGTGCAGGAGGATATTATCACCTGTACGCCGCGCTAGTTATTTATAAAAACATTATATAATACAATGACAATGCCTAGAATCAATTGTAAACGACTTTTGTAGCGGGCAAGGTGTTGTAAGTGGAAGAGCAGCTGCCATACTGCGATCCACTGAAGCTCATCCTTAGCTTGATGATTCGATCAATTATTATTGTTGTGTTTTCTTCTAAACACATAATATAATATTTGATGAATATTAATAAAATTATGTATATATATAAAATGTGTAATTTATACATTTTGTTATCCTTATATATATATAAAAATGACATGTTAGTTTGTTTGTTTGTTTGTGTCGGCTTCAGAAGAAAACTACTGAACCGATTGTAATGAAATTTGGCATGTAGATAGAGAATTTTCTGGAATGAAAAATGCGACCAATGGCATCTCGATTGGATGCCCCGCCCCCTTTTACGCCCAATTTTTGTGAATTTCAGATTTTTCAATATATTTGGTTGTTTGTTACTGTATTTGGATGTTTGTTACTATATTTGAATGTTTCTTACCGATTACCATAAAATTTGCCATCCGCATCTTGATTGGAAGCCACGCCACTTTTACGCCCACTTTTGTAAATTCAATGTTCTTCAATATATTTGCCTGTTTGTTACAATATTTGGTTGATTGTTACCATTTCACATGGGATACATATAGCAACTTTTGTGGAAGTGAATATAGGCCTTACCGCATTCGGATTTGATGCCCCGCCTTTTTTACGCCCACTTTTGTTAGTTTGTGTCGTTTTCACGCCAAAACGATGTAACCGATTCAAAAGGAATTTGGCACACAGTGAGTTTTCTGGAAGGCAATATAAGCCATACCGCATCTTGATTGAATAGTGGCTTTACGCCCACCTTTTTTATCAATTCGACATCCTTATCCTTATCCTTATATATATATAAAAATGACATGTTAGTTTGTTTGTTTGTTTGTGTCTTAATGCACCAAAACTTTGCAACGGCACACGATTACGGGTAACTCATCTCAGCCCTAATCTCATCCGAGCAACGATATTAACCGGCTCTGCAAAAGGAGAAGATGTTTTCATTCCACGCATACCCCTCATACCAACGGATTTATCGTTTCAGTTCAAACGACTTCAATTTCCAATTAAATTAGCGTTTGTAATTACAGTGAATAAGTCCCAAGGACAAACATTAAAAATTGCCGGTTTACATTTGGAGACACCATGCTTTTCACATGGCCAACTGTATGTGGCATGCTCAAGAGTTTCAAGTGGGAGAAATTTGTACATCTTTGCTCCAAACGGAAAATCTTTTAACGTTGTTCATAGAAGCGTCCTATCATCAAGCTGATTTTCAAATAGTTTTAAACTTAAATTTTCAATAAAACACTTACTTGGCTATTGAAAAAAAGCACTCAATGACTCTTTTTTATGCTTCTTTTTGGGGAAACCCGGGCAACGCCGGGTACAAACAGCTAGTATGTACATAAAATAAAGTAAATCTAATAAAATATAAAATTTTCAAAGATTGTTATAAGTTATACATATGTATTTACATAAGTTGAATTTGTTGATGCAAAAGTGCATAAATATTTTATTATATTATAAAATTAAATTGAGATACTTTACAAGTATCATTGTACATCTAAAAGTTCATAAATATTTTATTATTTTATAAAATTAAATTGAATTTGTTTGTGGTTCATATTATTGTACATCTAAAAGTGCATAAATATTTTATTATATTATAAAATTAAATTGAAATACTTTACAAGTATCAATATTTATTTAACTGAAGCAGTAACATATGATCAGTTCTATGCTGCAATAAAAGACTTAAATAAAGAAATAAACTATAAGATGTTGAAAAGAAATAAATAAAATAACTTAGATGAACAAATTATATAATATTATAATAAAATATATAAATATATAATAAAATTTTATAGAAATAATTGTAAGTCATAAAATTAAAAACGTTATGGCGTTATAAAATACATAAGTTAAATTTGTTGGTGGTTCATATCATTGTACATCTAAATGTGCATTAATATATTTATTATTTTATAAAATCAAATTTAAAAAATTTACAAGTTGCATCTGTTGGATGTTGCTATCAATTAATTCATAAAGATATTTATTATCAGTGTGACTCAAATAAATCTGTGGTCTTAAGTATAAGTTTGTGGAAGATAAAAAATTTTCAAAGATTGTTAAGAGTTATACATACATATATATTTCATTTTCGATCAAATAAAATTAAAAACGTTATGGCGTTATAAAATACGTAAGTTGAATTTGTTGGTGGTTCATATCATTGTACATTTAAATGTGCATGAATATATTATTTTATAAAATTAATATCTAATATTATTGCAATAACATATGATTAGTTCAATGCTGCAATAAAAGACTTAAATAAAGTAATAAACTATCGGAGGTTGAAATAGAAATAAATAAAATAACTTAGATGAATAAGCAATACTAATAAATTATATAATATAATTGAAAAACTTTACAAATTGCATATGTTATTACTATTAACGTATTAGCAATATACACTTATGTAATAATTAAAATGAAACTCTGTACTTTATATGGTAATAATAATAATAATAATAATAATGTGTATCAATAATATTAGATATTAAATTAAATTTTGAGATGGTAATAGTAATTACAAAGGTTTGTCTATTGTTTTTAACTGAAGCAATAACATATGATTAGTTCTATGCTGCAATAAAAGAATATAATAAAGTAATAAACTATCTGAGGTTGAATAGAAATAAATAAAATAACTTAGATGAATAAGCAATACTATTATATTATTAGAATGTATTTCATTTTAAAATCTTTAATAAAAATATAATAAAATTTTATAGAAAATAATATATCGGTTAATAATTTATAATATATAGTTAAATAGTAATAAATTACAGTGAAATAATTTAAAAATTTTAATTATATACTAGTATCGAAATAATTGTAGGTCAGTATGACAAAAAACATCTATTACAAGGTACTATGTCTTGCTCAACATTGACTCGCTTAATGTATGAACAATGTACGTTAGTGCTTTCATGTGTATGAAAATTGTGTGGCCGTTCATATTAAAGCAATCAAGCAAGCACAATGTACTTGCTAACACATATTGTGTGTTTAAGTCAACGACGATCGATGAATCGTCTGTTGGTGTTATAAAGAGGATTTGAAACATTAATAATATTAATGATGTGATGAAGAGAAGCAAGTTGTTGATGGAAATGTCGAGTAATTGTGTCTCGATGTACAAAATATAATTTTTGTACGATGGATTTGATTTCATTTGTAAATCATCTTCGTCATATTAAAGGTGGTGTGTCTCTCGATATACAAAATATAATTTTGTACGATGGATTTGATTTCATTTGTAAATCATCTTCGTCATATTCAAGGTGTGTGGGAGATACAAGTAATTGTGTCTCTCGATGTACAAAATATAATTTTGTACGATGGATTTGATTTCATTTGTAAATCATCTTCGTCATATTCAAGGTGGTGTGTCTCTCGATATACAAAATATAATTTTGTACGATGGATTTGATTTCATTTGTAAATCATCTTCGTCATATTAAAGGTGGTGTGTCTCTCGATATACAAAATATAATTTTGTACGATGGATTTGATTTCATTTGTAAATCATCTTCGTCATATTCAAGGTGTGTGGGAGATACAAGTAATTGTGTCTCTCTATATACAAAATATAATTTTGAAGAAATATAAGGTGCCTCAAGAATAAAGAGCAAATCGCTAGAAACAGCAGTCTAAAGCAGCTAAATATTTTTCTTGACGATAATGGTGTCCTGCGTTAAAATGGAAGAGCTGAAAATCTGAGTTGCAATTATGCAATAATTTTACCAAAAAATCATTACATTACCTTTCTTGTGGTCCGTTACTATCACGAAAATTTCCACCATTGTATGCACGAAGCAGTGATATGCAAAATTAAACGCATTTTTTATATACCTAAATTGAGAGCTCTCTACAAAACAGTTCGTAGTAAATGCTAACGGTGTAAAAACGAGTCCGCAGTTCCACGAGTACCACAAATGGCATCTTTACCACCAGCAAGACTTTCCAGCTTCGAGCGTCCATTTACCTATGTCGGAATCGACTTTTTTGGTCCCTTATATGCAACTGTTGGAAGGCGCAAAGAAAAAAGATGGGGTGTCCTCTTCACCTGCTTGGCAGTTCGTGCAGTTCATATTGAGGTGGCTCACAGCCTGGATACTAGCTCGTGCATCATTTGTATACAAAACTTCGTCAGTCGCCGTGGCTCTCCGAAAGAAATATATACTGACAACGGGACGAACTTCAAAGCTGTGGAAAAAATTATTCGTGAAGAAAAACAAAACCTTGATTTACGCAGCGTATTTTCTAAGCAAGACGAAATAAAATGGCGATTTAACCCTCCAGCGGCCCCACATATGGGTGGCGCCTGGGAACGTCTAATACGATCAGTAAAATCTATCCTTTATGCTATCTGTCCCGCGTTTAATTTCAACGACGAAACGTTAAGATGTGCTTTATGGGAAATCGAATTTATAATAAACTCTCGCCCGTTGACTTTTGTGGCTCTAGATTCAGCTGATGATGAGGCGCTTACGCCAAACCACCTGTTACTTGGCTCTCCCGACGGATATAAACCTTTGGTGGAACACGATCACGATCTACGGCAAAGGTGGCATCAAACCCAGAACTTCGCAAATCATTTCTGGCGAAAATGGGTACGAGAATACGGCCCAAATCTAGTACGTCGTAGCAAATGGTTCGAAAAGGTACCACCACCATCAGTTGGAGACGTAGTAATAATTGTCGATGACACACTTCCCCGCAATAGTTGGCCCAAAGGCGTTATAGTGGAAGTAGTAGCTGCAAAAGATGGTCAGGTCCGCCGAGTAAAAATCAAAACTTATTCTGGTATCTACGAGAGGCCCATTACAAAGGTTGCAGTTTTAGAAGTCGGTAATGTAAATGACGGCAAGCTCTTAGATCCCTTATTCGCTTACAAGGAGGGGAATATTACCGCCGCCACTGTATATTTTTTCTTATTTTTATTTTCTCTTAAATTCTGTTTTATATTCACACACACATGTACATAAATATCCAAACTTATTTACTGTTTTAAATTTGTATTTACTTTTTCTCTATTGGTTTTTATTGCTGGATAACGGTAGTGTAAATTTTTAGTAAATCATTTAAAAGGAAAAAATAACAAACAATTCGTTAGTTCATATTTTAGAAGCAAATAAAACAAATTGTTTTAAAGTGCCCCCGAATAAACGGAGTATTCAAAAATAAAATAAATTGAATATCAAAACTAACAAAATTTGTTTTTTATTTAAATGAACTCAACAACAAGCATGGATCATATTTCTATTTCTGAAGGCCATACGACTCAAGTGCATTATTTAATTCTTGGTTCCAAATTCTACTAGATTGTTTGAGTAAATTTGATCACTTAGTGGACTTTGAAGAAACGCTGTAATAGCATCCATTTGCTCAATTTTGAGGTTCATCTGTGCGGCGATTGCAAAAAGGTATCGCAGGGAACTATGACGTACGACTGGTGAATAAGTCTCCTCATAGTCGATCCCCGTTCGCTGTGAGTATCCTTTAATAACCAATCGCGCTTTATAGCGATCTATGGAACCTTTTATGTCTTGCTTCGTTCGAAATACTCATTTACACTTGATTGCCTTACGATTTGGTGGCAAGTCTTGTAGTGACCAGGTGTCATTATCTAAAAGAGATTGATATTCCTCTTCCATCGCAATTATCAGAATCTGCGCACAATAATGATTCTTTTAGTGTTTTAGGGTCCTTTACGGATGACTGGAATAAATGTGTGCCTGTATTTAATTCAGTTTTAAATAAATTCTGAGGATACTTGCCTGCACAAATGCACCCCTCATCGCCATTCTTTGACACTTGTTGACTTTGAGTACAACGTGGCCTATTTTGGTATGATGGTTGCTCGCTGCGGCGTAAATTTGACATTTCTGGTTGACTATTTACATCATATAATTGTGGATTTTCTTTGTTTGATTGTGTTGCTGTAGTTGTTTGATTTGAATTTGTTTGATTTGCTTTATTCGTATTGTCTGTATCAGAATAAATATCATTAATACAACTTATGTCAACACTTATTTTGTTATTTTCTTTGTTTGATAACAATTTAGTTGGATGTTCAGCAGCACTGTTATTTTCATCAATAAATAATACATTGCGACTTTTAAAAATTATATTTTTTTTTGCATCATAAAGGCGATAACCTTTGGTGTTCTCATCATAGCCGGTTAAAATACATTCGTGTGCCTTGGGATCCAATTTTTCGCGGTTAATTTTTGGTATATGTGTCATTGCTACAGTTCCAAATACTTTTATATTAGATAAATCTGGCTTCCTTCCGCTCCAAGACTCCTCAGGTGTTAAATATGTACCTTTTGAGGAAGAGCGATTTAACAAATACACAGAAAGCCTTTGGTAAATTTGCATCATAAAGCATGCATCTCGCCTTTTCAACAATTGACCTGTTATTTCGTTCAGCAACTCCGTTTTGTTCTGGTGTATGTACATTTGTGTTTTTGTTGAATGGTTTTATTGATATAATCTTTACCATTATTAGCACGAAGGGTTTTCAATTTCTGACCGCTTTGCTTTTCCGCAAAGCTACTTCTATTTCGCTTTTAGTTTTTAAAAAATAAAGAAATATTTTCCTCGTTTTGTCATCTATCATGGTTACGAAATAACGGTTTCCGCCGAGAGACTCTTCCTCCATTGGACCACAAATGTCAGAATGCACTAATTCTAGAATACGAGAAGCTCTGGTGGCATGCTTATTAAAAGGTAGTCTTATTTGCTTGCCAATTGGACAAACTTTACAATCATTTGTGATTGTTGTTGCAAATTTAATACTAGTTGCTAATCCGTTTTGTAATTTATCTAAGCTTTTTATATTAAGATGTCCCATTCTCCTGTGCCATAATTGTTTACTGGCCAGTGAACTACATGCCAAACTTTTATCTTTCTATATTTTTATATTATTATTATTACGAATAAACGTAATTATTATTTGAACTTATATTGATTTACATATGAAAAGTAATATTATCAGGCTCAAGTTCAGTTTTATTGAATTAATGAAAATTCAAAATCACTAAGAGTTTTTTTGTGTTGGAAAATATTATTATTTACATATATCCAATCAGTTTTTAGCAGAACGTATCAGTACTGATTTCAAGGCCGCTACACCTCTCATCAGCGTTCAATTGTCCATCTTTACAATTTTCGTAAAGTGGATACTAATTGAGAAGAATATCAACTATTTAACTATGGTAATTATAAAATGTAAATTTTTATGTATTTTTCAATTTGTCGTAAACAAATGCAGAGTTGTATTTCTTCGGTATTGTTGTAGCATTTTTTAAAAAATAAAATGGATTGAAACAAAAATTGGAATATGAAACCAATCAAAATTCATCACATCTTTATCGTTTTCTGAATTGATTTGCGTTTTGAAAACGATCGTTTTTCATCACATACCTGATTATTATACTTATTTATGTATGTACAACATATAAAGTTAAAAAAAATAAAAACTTACGTGTGCCACTCATTTCGATGTAAAATATTTTTCTTTTTTTTTTCTTACACAATTATGTATGTACATATGTATGTCATTCACAAAAAATGAAACTATCAATATGTATGTATCTGTCATTTTGGTAGAGATGACATTAAAATTATCGGAAGATGTTGATTGGAACAAAATGGCTTAGGAACATCTTTTAAAGATGTAAAAAGATGTTGACTTTTATCGCCTTTTTACACTAGCATACATTTTAGAGGAATGAATTGAATATGTTGAAAAAGTGACACTTGCGTTTCCATTGGCAACATCTAACATCTACCATCTTCTCAGCTGCCAAAAATATAAAAATACTTACAGCATAATTTTTTGTGGAAAAAAATAAAAATAAAATTAAAATGGATTTTGAAGAAACATTAATAATTGGACTCGTTCATGCTTTACAAGAACAAACAGAATTGTTAATGTAGTGTTCAGAAAAAAGCATTAACACGAACTTATTATATGAATTCTTTCGTTTTTTATTTATTTAAAGTTTTTATATGCATATCAAAAAAAAAGCGATTCCCTGAAAGACATGAGAGTTCTTTCTTGTTCCTCTCAACTCTTCTATTTTGTCCTGGCACAAGTCCAGCAACATATTTTCAAAATCCTGGTTCCATACTATACGGAGACCTGTGCTTTTCTTTACTAAAAACAAAAATAAATTATTATACTTATTTATGTACAACATATAAAGTTAAAAAAAAAAATAAAAACTAACGTGTGCCACTCATTTCGATGTAAAATATTTTTTTTTTCTTACACAATTATGTATGTATGTCATTCACAAAAAATTAAACTATCAACATGTATATATCTGTCATTTTGCTGTAGATGACATTAAAATTATCGGAAGATGTTGATTGGAACAAAATGGTTTAGGAACATCTTTTAAAGATGTTGACTGTGTACTGTGTATTTCTTATGGGAAGATGTTAACGGTTAACGAGAGCACCCCTCAAACCACAACAGCGGTTACACGCATTGAGATCAGTACTAATACCTCAATTATATCACAAGCTAACACTGGGCAACATAAAAATCAGCTGCCTTAACAAAGTAGACAAAAACACACGCAAATATGTACGAAAATGGCTTAATCTTCCAAAGGATAGTCCTGTAGCGTTCTTCCATGCACCGATATCTGGAGGCGGACTTGGCATTCAATGTATGAGATGGTTTGGTCCAATGCTCAGAAAGAAAAGGTTGGAAAACATTGAACTGCCAAGGGTAATCGATGAAAGCGTAGTAGACGATGCAATACTTAAAGAAATTGCTAAAACTGAACGAAGGCTGAGAACTGATAGTTCCTCTCTTTTCTCAGTTGAAACCATTGAAGAGTACTTTAAGAACAAACTCTATAGTTCAGTCGATGGAGCTGGCCTGAAAGAATCTGCCTCAGTAAAAGAAGCACAT